>JARFIW010000544.1:7238825-8458238 GCA_036346225.1 Platerodrilus igneus
ATCCTTTCCCGGCAAAAGTTTAACTGCACGCCCTATAGGTCAAACGTGTGTCTTTATCATTGCCGACCATCACTACCTCTCCGATGGTAACCGTTGCGACATCTTTCCAGTAGACTGTAAATCCAATTGTCGGAGATACTCGTTTCGAAATCTTTGTCGAATATCGTTACGTAGTTTTTGCATCCGTCTAATTTTCCTGCAAAGTGAAGATTTGTCTAATGCATCACACTACGGTAAACTATTTTCTGCTTGTTCCCGTAAAAACATGACTGGTGCCAACGCCACCAAATCACCAGATTCGTTAGGCAGATCCGCCAAAGGCCGTGAATTAATAATCTCCTCACAATCACACAAAAGGGTCAATAAATCTTCATAATGGAGAAACGTTGGTCCCAACACCCTGCGGAGCAATACCTTAAAGGATCTAATTAACCTTTCACAAAAACCACTTCACCACGGTGCAGTTGGCGGGTTAAAACGCCAAGTTATACGATCTATGGCAGATCTTTCAACGATTTGATTCCAATCAAGTTTATTCCATTAATTTTTGAAACCTACAAAATTTGTCCGTTGTTACTGTACATCACCTTTGGTCTTCCTTGACGAGCGACGAATCTTCTCAGAGTATTCATGAAACACTGATGACAAAGATGAAAGCGAGTTCCAAATTGACTGCTTGATATACGCGCACATGAATAGACACACCCAAATTTTGTTGCCGGACTTCAAATATAACGGCCCCGCAAAGTACCCCTGTTACCTCAAACGCAACTGCATCGCGCACGCAATCAACAGACAAGGATGAGGTTCTGACTATAAAATGTTTTGCAATGTGTCTTCGACAAATAATAAAATTTCGATACAACACTTTTTACATATCGCCGCCCCCCTAAAATCCAATATTTTTCTCGTAGTGAACTTAATAAGTCTTGTACGTCTACGTGACAATTTTTCTGGAAGTTCAATGATCAATTTGTCAACTACCGTCTGTTTGGATGGCAAGACAATTGGTAGTCGAAAATGTTTAGTATCCGTTTGATTTATGATACGTGATTTCAACCGAATAACACCAGACTCATCCTTAAAGACATCAAGTGTTTTAAGTCGCGTGTCCTCATTTGTGAGCACTTCTCTTTAAACGATATTGAAAACTGCTAATTCTCCAAAATCGAGTTCTTCTACCACAACGTTTTAAATTCGGCGGTGGAACATTGTTGATAAAACGGAATACCCACGTCATCATTCTAACTATCTTGGCATAGCGGGAAAATAATTAAAATGACTCTCAACAGAATATCGATTTATCAAGGCGGTAATCATCTTCCGTTTTTCTCTATTTATTGCATCTTTATTAAACTGTGTAGTTTCCTGAGGTCAAAACACCTCCGATTCGTACAACCACTGAGGACCCTCCCACCATCGCGACTCCATCAACTGCTTAGCAGTACAACCACGCCACGGGAGATCAGAAGGATTTGTTACCCCAGATACATACCTCGAAGCGAAAATTGGGGTCAAAGTATGTATTTCCGCAACTGTGTTTCCTACAAATGTGCCCCACACATTTTTTGGCGAATCCATGACAACAGTAGAAGAGTCGCTCCGAAAATAACAAGGCAGATTCTTTTAAGTGTTGTTTTTAACATTCGTGTACAACCTGGCTCCTATCCAGGTACTCAACAGTTCTAAGCGAGGTATTGTTATCTTTTTTATGGGCGCTACTCTGGATTTTGCTGCCAGCAAATGCACAAATACGTGGCCGTCATAGTCAACTCTTAGGAAGATTGCACATGCATATGCAATGCCGCTGGCGTCACAACAAGCATGTAACGAAGGATCTTTAGTTATTGAATTCCTATATTTTATCCACCTGGGTACTTCGAGCTCCTGCAGGTGCCTCAGGTCATTTGCCCATCTCATGAACTCTTCTTTTATGTCCCCGCCTACTGCCGCATCCCAGCCGTAAAGATCTTTCCATGTTTGTCGCAATAACAGTATTGGGAGCAACGTGATAGGACTAGTAAATCCAATAGGACCAAAAATTTGTTGTGCGAATGCACAAACAACAACTGTATATTTAACTTTAACAACGTTTTTTATACTCTCTTTTACCGACAAAGTATTTCGGCGTATATTTCAAGTTAGACCAAGAACGTGAAGGTTAATTTTATCATCTCCTGAGAACTGCGTTCTCTCCCATCCTCAACGGGCAAATTTACCCTCTGACATAAGTACAGTGGCTTCCTGTAGGAACTGTTTCGCAGTCTCTTCGTAACCTAAACTCGTAACGCAATTGTCTACGTAGAAACTCTTTGCTAATCTTGAAAGTGTTTCAGTAGTATATAGCGTAACGCGTATAGTGTATCACAAATCTTCCGCATTCTCGTCAGATAGAATTCAATTGTGGCTCCCAATAGAAACGGACCGCTACTAACTCCAAATACTTCGCGCTTGTGTCAGAATACCATTTCGTTACTTTCAGAGTCGACCCATAAATATCTAAGACAGTCTCTCTCCGATTCATTTAAAGAAATCTGTATGAAAGCTTTGCGAATATAGGCTACCACACCAATTCTATTTTCATAAAATCGTAATAAAAGGTTCAGTATTACGTCTATTAAATTAGGCCCCATTTCTAAGCATTGGTTGAGTGCGGGGTTGCCCCTCTATTTTGCACTGGCGTCAAAAACAGGACGAATTATTGTAGTACTAGTTTTTTTCTTTACTACTGGTCTGTGAGTTAAGTAATGTCCAATATCATCGGATAAGTTCACCGTTACTTGCTCTATAATTCTATCCATCACCCACTGTTTGAATATGTTATCATACTTCTCTTGTAGCTTATCAGCGAATAACTTTTTCAAAACGCCATTTAACTGTTTTTTAGCAACGTAGTAGTTAGAAAGAAGCGGTGGATGCCCCTCCAACCACGGCAACCTTGCTTCATAATGCCCTTCAATGTCCACTTTCACAGTTTCAGAAAAATATACTTTTGCAGCTAATTCAAGCTCTTGGCGAGTTCTATTTTCTCAAGGATCGGAAATTCCCAAAACATCTAACTCCCATAAGTTGCTAATATTTAGATCAGCAGTAAAAAGGACTAAGTTCTTAAATAGATGTAAATACTTATAGTGTGCGGTTAGTATGGGCTCTGGCTTAGGTATAGTCCATAACAATAAATTAATTTATCTATCTATCTAAGGAAGAAAAGGAAACGCCTCGCTTTGCTCCGCACAAAGATACTTTGCCAATTATTGTCCACCCTAACAAAGTTTCAATCGCGACGAACCTACACTCTAAAACATGTCACCGGCCTATGTACAATTTACCTACGACGTCTGAAATAATTAACAATTCGATAGTGTCAGATTCACAAGTAGTGTCGTGTAGCACTATGTTCAAGGCTTCTAGTTCTTCTATCCAGGGTCCAGAGAAAATAGGAGATGATACATTGCTGCAGATTTTTGGTTGATCGAGCATCTTGAATTTGCATTTATAGCCATTGTGCGACAACGTAACTTCATAAAAGTGGTGAATTTGTTCATACAACACTCCTCCAAACAGGCAATGCGTAATTCGTTCTTCAGACTTAGGCGACCACCTCAATTTGTGAGCGGCTAATCGTAAGATATAGGAGCGTTGAGAAGCTATGTCCATAAAGACACGTATACTACAAGAACACCCCTCCCCAACTATCGTGACACGCAAAGTTTGCTAAAAGACATTCGTGTTAATACATTTGGTCAAATGTAATTCTGGCAAAGGATCATTACCTATCTGTATCTCGGGTTCTTGCTTATTTGGATTCAGGTTCGAACACATCACAGTAACATGACGTTTTGCGCAAAGTAAGCATTTACCGTATCCTCGACACTTTCTAGATTGGTGTCCTATCTTTAAACAACGAAAACAGGCTCTACTTTTTGTAATTAGCTGTCTCTAAAGAGAAATCCGCGACTTTTGTGTAGCTTGAACTCTCGCGCCCACTATCACAAAAAAATCCATTTGAGAACTCTACTGTCGTTTACTAAAACCGCTGCCGTTGGTAAGTATGATTTGATATCTGACGATTTCGTTGCAATGCTGTCATCGACAGTATTAGAATTTCTCGTTTTTGTTTTATGTAACACAAAACCTTTAGATGCCTTTACTACACGGTGTTCATTCTCGACTTTCTGTTATAGAAACTGCATCAACACTTTCAGACGACGGTTATCTAAAGTAATAGCAACACCTGCTTTCACTGAAATCACTGTTTCATGGGTGGTGACATCTGATTTTAATCCTACTATACTTCGTTGCTATATAAGTAAAAGTTTCTCCGGCTGGCAAGATGCAATTAACGGGAAAAGCACCGCGGCGTATTTATTAGATGTTATACCCAGGGTTTCGAGCGCCCGTAATTGTGTTTCGATATTATCGTAAAGCTTAGAAATTTACCTTTGAGACAACATTGTTAAAGACTAATTTCAAAAGTTCACGTACGTACACCTCAATTTGCAGGTCTTTCCTCCAGAAGCGCGACTTCAAACTAGCTATCTTTGTTGTATAATTTTTATTAGTCGCAGAATAACTATCTACGGGATGCCTCGCCCTACTACCTGGTATAGTAGCTTGAATCAAATATTCCACTTTAGCGGCAAGATCGATATGTGGATCCTCGTCCACCTTTTTGAACTGCACCCAAAATGAAAGCCAGCCTCAAACGTCACCATCGAACCTCTTCAATTGGACGTTGGTTATAAGTTTTTTGACTGTGTCCCATTTTTCCTTGCTTCTTATTATGAGACTTGTGATGTTGTTTATAGACAATAGTTGACTAATGTCTATTTCCAGTTTAATTTTTCTTCTATCGCATCTTGCGCATTCAAACAAGGTATGTGTAGGCGTATCTTCACAGTACCAGCATTTGGCATTTTCCTGCCTCTTATTCGGTGTTTATAAGATCCAAACCACCTGTGTCCTGTTAATACCTGTGTCAAGTGGTATTTAACACTTCCATGTTTCTTGCCAACCCAAATTTTTATGTCAGGAATAAACAGTGCAGGCCATCGTCCTTTATTGGACTCTTTCCAACTGCTTTGCCATTCCATCATCAGAGCCTTTCTCTTGCGTTCTAGTATGGTTGACCATTCTTCACTTAAGTTTTCTTCTCTTTTAAAGTTTCCGCTCTTTTCTTAATTAGTATATCTAGCGGAATAAGCCCCGCAATAAGTAGTACAGCGTCTGTAGACGCAGTCCTGTACGCACCAAATACTCACAGTGCCATTATTCTTTGACATCTGATGAGCATGTCCTTGCATCTTTGTGTGTGTAGAACATTCTTCCATATCAAAGCGACATGTAATAGTATAGATGTAACCGAATTATGTGACACTTTCTTCTTATCAGATCTTGGGCTTATGACATTGGGCATTAACGACAATACAGCTTTCGCCACCCTTTCGATCTTTTGAGTCGCTTTGTTAACGTGTTCGGTGAATCTTAATTCATAGCCAATCGTTACTCTAAGGTTTTGCTTCTATTCTGTTTGCGCCAAGTTCAAAATAGAAGCGCTTTCTTGCCTTGACGAGGTTAAACACAATGGGTGTTAATTTCTCTAGCGCGATTTCCAAAAAATTGTCCTGAATTCACATATTGACTAAATGCAAGCTATTATCTCCAACAAGCTTTAGTTGATGCGAATTCTTTGCAGTCACTAATATTGCTAGACATCGTCTGGAACTTTCAGGTACATAACATCATCGTATAGTATATTCCACAAGGTAAGACCTAGGACTGATCCCCGTGAACTCCTCTACCCAATTCGAATGTTAAGTCCTTGTCTATCACCATCGTTCTAACTGCAAGGTATGATTCCGTTATTCTAACTATGTGTTCTGGAATGCGTTTAATTTTCATTTTCTCAATGACAAACTTCCAGGATACCCTATTGAAACATTTCTTACGTCTAGCATAATTAAGCCGGTCCACCTACGGTCGCTCGAGCAGTGTTTCGGTGTTTGCTTCTGTAATGGCGTTTACGGTACTTCTACCTCTTAAAGCCCAATTGATTATTATGTATCCCGCCTGTTTCTTCAACTTGTTTAGTATGCTCTTATTAATTAGAGTCTCGGATACTTCATTTGGGGCGTCTTGAAAAATTACATCAACATATTTCTTCGTTCGTCAGCTGGTCCATTCATTGAGTTATTTTTAATTTTCTTTGACAATTCGCCAATCATTTTATTTTTCAATGCTCTACATGGTCATGTATTAATTTCTTTACATCGGTTTCATTTTTAGGCAACTTAAATCCGCGTTTAGCAATAGATTCTGGATTCTTTTAAACTTTTACGTTATACAAAATCCATCATTGTCCGTGGTGTTTTAAATTGAACATCCAGCATCCACTCAGAATCAGCTTCCAGATCACGTTTGTCCAAATTTAATTGAACGTTATGAGTTTCTAGGTGACTAAGTAACAATGTTGTGCTTGATTCAACAATAGCTATATTTGGATGACATAAATTACACTCAGTTTTTTGTTGTTCTTCGACCGAGTGAACTATTACCAGACTTTTGATGACATTTTTGTCACTGTTTCTGGGTAGAGCAGAAAAATAAAAAAAATATGATAAATTGATCTTATTAATTACTAATTACCTCTCATACATAAATTAGCTTTGTAAATTATACCAATTCTCAAAGAATAATACGGAATTGTTATGAGTATATGTAAATAGATTTCAAAATTAGATTTTGTACCTTGAAAAAGTGTATTTTCAATGTTCTACAAGCACAAAATAGTATGATTGAATCTTCCATTCAAATTTTGAGCAAGTTAGTATTTAACACGCTTCAAGCCTGCAGCAATGCTAAATACCTGTAGACTTGTAATCGTTTGCTACAATGAAGAACAAAAGTGCCATGATTGTTTCGGTGTCAGGCGCCGGCAGCCGAGATAACGACGAAACGGGAGACCAAGCTGTTAGTTGTACATTGAATATTATATATGGATAATAAAAACTGAATTTAATAAGCTGCTTGCGTTCAGATCATTTAAATAAGTTTACACTTATTTGATTAGCTCTTTATATTTTCATTTTTCAGTCTTATTTGTATAAACTTTTGACTTTTATTAGTAACAGTGAAAATAAATAATATATAAATTTAGAAATGAACAAAGACATTCCCCTACATCTGTAACAAAAATTATTTTGCACAAAAAAACTGTGCTTTATTATCAACCTATTACTCAAGCCTTTTGCTACGGTTAAACGCCGGGTCAGACAGAAACCGAAAGGAAAGTAAGGCAAGGACCGACACGAATCGCGATAACGTATAAAAGGATAAAAGAAACTTAGAGGTGTGCCAACTACAAAAACGGAGAGTGGTGTGGTTCACATAGACAAAGAAAGGATATCGCCATCTAATTTTTATTGGCAAGAAACACAAAACTTCTATTTAAAAAACTTACATTCTACATGCAATTTTAATAATTGATGTACCAAGGGCGCATTTTGTATTGTAACATGTACAATGCATCGGTAATGAACAATAAAGGTAATGCTTATAATTTGTGTTAAACGAACATTCACAGTACATTTAGAGCAATTTCTAATAAGCAATTTTAAGTAACAAGAAACATTAGCGGAAATAGTTACCAAGCGATTTTTGTGTACTTGCTGTGCCCGTCGGAGTAATGTGATTTGAGTTTCTTTGTGGTACATGGGTTACGCATCAACGTCAAACGCTGATAAGCAATAATCTCTTGTTATAAAAAAAGGTAACACACCTACATGTGATGAGATACTTATCTTGTAAATAAAACTGTTGAGGTGAAACAGCAGAACATCTTGATCTCGCTCAATGACTAATCGTCACCACGGTAGCCAGTATCGTTAATGCTGCAACCATAACTGAACCAGCGGACCTACGCAAAAGAGCTAAAACGAAATTCCTTTTAGCCATTATTAACTATGCAAGAAACCTACCAATGCACAGAGGATATATACTTATTCCAGGAAGCGTGCATCGCTCTCAAATAAACAGCATAAGGAATGCAAACAATACATGTTAGGACGAAATGCAGAGTAGAAGTGAACCCAGTTTAGGAAACGATATTAATAGATTAAAGTACTAGAATACCACTCGTCAAGGAACACTTCTAGCGTATTTGTAAAACATGCATAGATGATGCTATCCGTTTCTGTTGGGTATCTTAGTCTCACCAAGCAAACAATATCTGCCCCAAGACTTGCAAATTTTCGTTAGGCTTTTGGTAACTGTTCTTTGCTTGAGCGTGGTACACTTGTTGCAAATAAAAATCGCGTTATCTCATTTCCAGTCTTGATGTTAAGACTCCATAGCTTCTTTGGTCATAGTCCGGCATGTCTGCAGGATATTGAAGGTGTCATCTTGCAACGCAACAATCAACACGGTTGCCCTTTCACCATCATTCCAACCGATAACTCTCGCTGCAGTTTGAAATTGCTTGAAACATGTCTGCCAAGGTAACTTTCCATCAAATGTGGGTGTTTTTACTCTGAACCTTGAAGTCAGTTTGCGTTCCCCGACATTCTTAGATTCTGGGGCGTGCTGTTGTACCACGTTATAGCACCTAAAGCTCAGGTACTTGCACTACTAAACAATTAATTCATTTCTGCATCCTCAGTACCTCTTTTTCCATTCTACGCGAGCTTTCTAACAATTTCTCTGAAAAGTATGCTTTGAATGTCTGTAAGCCTCCGAAAAATAATTTTCCAGGTGTTTTGTGGATTGTATAGTTTCTTTTAAAAGTTCTTCTTCTAATTCTTCAACTGTTTTTGCGGTTTTTGTAGCTTCCTGATTAAACTCCTCTCTCAATTGACTGTAATTTTCTTGTAGATTTACGGCAGTCTTGTTCAGTTTTTCTGCAGGATTTGTGTAGGTTTCCTGTAATTTTTTTTTAAATCAAATGTTATTCTCTTCTAATTTCGCTAAGGTCTGGCTGAGTTTTTATGCATTTTTATCTAATTTCGTAAAATTTTCTTCTACTTTCGTTGCCAAGTTCGCAGAGTTTTGAGTTAGTTTCTTTGTGTGCTCTTCAATACTTAACTTGAAGTCCTTCAAACGTTTATTACTAGGAATTGAATTTATCAGAATCGCATTACTTGACACAAATGTAACGGAAACACTGTTTTGCACAAGCAACACCTTTTTGTTTTCAAACTGATCATACAAACCTTTTCAGCAACTCGCAATTACAATGGAAATTGTTAAAAGCTCTCCTAGTTCTTTGTTTTCAGTTAATCGTTGACAATTCACTAGCTTCTTGAACTACGATGCTATCTTCTTAATTAGTTATTATCGAAGCACCATAATTAACAACCCAAGGATTAATTCTTACTTTATATTATCACTACAATAATTTATATCAACAGTAATTTATATCACATCTTTCCAAGCTTTAAACTAAAACATCCTGTGATCCAAGTTTCAATCAAAACGAAACTCCAATATCCACAACTGCAATTTATGTACATATTCAAAACATCTAGACTAGTCTAAAATGTACCACATATTATGCAAATAGCATCTGGAATGTACCTATTGCAATCTAAATAACTTTTACGTGCAAAATTTTAAACTTTTCAATTAAAACCATCTGAAATATGAAGAGCCTCCGGGACCTATCAATCATCCTTTGTGTGCAAACGCTTCACTTACATTCCAAAGTAATTATTCTGGTAAGAGGCCAACCGATTGACGCTATAGTATCATTATTCATCATGATAATACCAACTCGCAACAGCACATCGAGTAATTGATTATTTGAAAGGAAGACACATCGATTTAGTATTTCATTGCCGGTATTCAGTTCATTATCTATTGATTTCTATATGTTTGCGAATATTGAACCAAAAACATTTGAACATCTATTTTTTTCAGCTCAAGAAGCTGCTGAAACCTTGAAACATTGTGCTTTTGAGATACCAACTTTTTAATAAAAAGAAATTCCGAGATTTAGTTTTGCCGCATATAAAAGTATAAATATTAAAGTCGAATACTTTGAAGAGCAACAAAACGGTTTGTTCCGAAAGGATGTTTTCTTTTCCAGTTTTTGTAAAGACGTAAAAGGCGGTCTTCGTAATTAATGTAGCAGAATGAATTACATAAGTGTTTATTTCGATTTTCGTTGCTGCAGAAGCTAAGTGAAGTGATGCGGTTAGGAAAGATTATCGTCTAGAGAGACCTTATTACTGAACTGAGTTTTCACTTTTAAATTACATGTAGCACCCTTCAGATATAAAACCTACTTATGGAGAATCAGACCACCGCGGTCAATTATATGAGAACTAATAAACCTGCTACAGAAAACAATAACAGAACAGTTAAAGTATTTTTTAAAGAACGGAATAGCTTTAATCAATTTAGTTCCTATACATTTAAAATGAATAATTATCGAAGCTTGTTCTGCAATGGTATACAAATACACGCTTTACCATCGCCTCTAAAAACAAATATTAGGGTACAAGCTACTATCAGTAAGATTTAGTAAATCTGCAACACGGGTTACATCGGGGATACAATAACAAGTCTGCAGTATGATATTTGCGACAGGAAAAAGGAAGCCGGATGTGTTGTGTCGGGTTATACAAAGCGGATTGGAGTAAGTTAGGGTCAAGCTGCTGACTAGTCGGATGTGTCGTTATTTTAACTCACCACATACTGTGTTCTACAATATTCTCCTGATAACAATGGAAGTGTTGGTTTTTTTTCATCTCTTACGAAGCTTCAACTACACACTTTATATTTATGTCAAGCGTTCTTTGCGTATTTACAGTTACGCCCGATATATAGGAATATCTTCGCAATGGGCCTAATCTCCTTTAATGATACCTTTATTAATACAGCGCGGTAGAATGGGATACGTGTATTTTAATAAGAATTGCTAAATTGGAGTTCAAAGGTAATGAGATTGTGACACAGCAGAAAAGATTTTTATAAAACAAAACGTAAAGCAAGTGCAATAATTTTTTATTTTCCTAGAGAATATCGTTTTGGTTTTGAAAATCAAGTCTATTGTGGCATTAGAAATTGTAATAAACCTTCGGTTTAATTCGGAAGTAAATAGTAGTTCAAATAAAGATTTCTTCATTATTTTAAATAAATGCAGTTAAGTGCCTAACAAATTGCTTATTTTAATTCTGAATTATACAAACTATATTAATTTAAAATACTAACGCGTTTCGAGATAAATAACCATACTAGAATATAGTGAAATCATTTTCAATGCTTTTTAGGGTCGCAAATGAAACAAAGAACATTCTAGTATTTCTCAAACTCATTTGGGGATCGGCATAGAGTAGTCCTAACGATTCCACTCCTGTCTGTCGTAGGAAGAGACTACATGTGGCGACCTCACTACCTCACTACAAAAATCCATGAAAAAATTTTATTCCATTTGGTAGAAGGCAATGGAAAACAACTACCGATGTATTTTTCCAGAAAATGCATCTAAATAGAGCAGGAAATAAAAAGTATACATGAATGAGACATAAAATGCATTAATTGCAAAGATGAGTTGACACTCAGCTTCACTATAACATTTTACTTCGGTAGACGTTTCAATTCAGATTCAGGAGGGGGACAAATAAATCACTAGAGAAGACAGAAGAGAAAGGGCAGTTACAGATAAGCTTCGAGAGTGTAAACTTCGCGAACATAGCGACTTGTAGCTACAATCAACGAGAGACTTCAAATCATCCTTGCGTCTTTCTACTAAGGCACCAGTGGGAGTTAAACTTCAAGTTTCAGTGGTGTATATCACGAGTTCTCGCATTTGGTGAGCACCGACGTAATTAACCGCTCTTTTCAGGACGAATCGACAACTACCCTTTTTAGGATAGACTCAATCCTGCACGACAATGCCGGAAACAAAGGCAAAATACTTCTAAAAAAACGAACTTCTGTCACCATCTCAGACGACATGGACCCCAGAAACCGCTGCAAACTGCACACGTCGGAACAACAGGTCAACATTCGAGATATAAAACAAGAGCCAGAAATGTAAAAACTTCAACCTCAAAACACAGAACGACGACAGCTCTATCAGCACCATGCCCACCGACGGAAACAAGGAAACCACCACCAGTAGCTACACAAACTCTGCTGTCATCTTCTCTATGAATAAATCAGACAACATACAATCAACACAGCAACTCGAAAGAAACTTGAGCAACCACATCCCACCAATATTTGTAGAAAAGTTCAGAAACTTCCTACAGCACACCAAAGTACTAAAGGACAAAATACAGAAGAACTTAGATATCAAACCTTCCGAACAAGGAACTCGCATATCACAGATAAGCAACAACGAATTTCACACCTATACGCTAAAATTCGAAAGGCAACTTAAAAACGTCGTCAAAGGCTTAATGGCTAACATCATGGTTGAAAAGATCAGCATCGAATTTGCCAACAAATGATACACAATGTGATCTATGCAACCAAACTACAAAACAAAAACGGGCAAGTCAATAACAGCTGCCTTGTGGCAATAGCAAACAATACTTCCTGTATGTTTGTTGTGGTTTGTTTTATATTTTTCTTAATCTTTCTTGGATATTAAACCACTCAGAGTTTTTAAAATTATCTTTATTTACATTTCGATCCATGATCTAGAATCGTTGTCAAAATAATTAAAATTTTTAAGTTTGACAACTATCCTAGGTCATGGATCGAAAGGTACATAAAGACAATTTTAAAACTTCTGAGTGGTTTAATATCCAAGAAAGATTAAGAAAAATTAGCGAACAACCTGAAATCGAGTGAAATTTATCAACGTTAAACCTCCACTTCTGCAATCGGATTAAAGTCGTCGCATTCGAATGTATATATGTGCCAACTGCCGCAGTCCGCATCCTTTGATATACCGTAAGTGTCCGGCATTCCAAAAATTACTAAAAAAATAATACGACGGTAACGCAACAACAAACTGAATCAACCGCTCTCGATGTCGACCAAAATCACTTAACCAGAACCAAAATTGGGCAACGCAGAGCCTTCCCAACCACCGCAAACATCACGCCTCTGCCAAACGTCTACACCGATACCAATACTACTGACGAAGAGCAATCCAGCTACGACGACAGAGAGCAAAAATCCCAACAAAACAAAAAGAAAGAAGAGCCGAAGAAACAAGGAAACAACAACAAAACTATACCCACAAGCAACTCTACAAAAACAAAAACACCGAATCAACAACATTTTCACGACAAGCCGTACCGTCCACGGTATCAGCACCAAAGAATACTAAAATAAATCAATAAAATATTGCAAAGGCATCTGAGGATAATTACCTAATAGGTGTCCGAAAACTTCTGAATTTGCATACCTTTGAACGGCGTTATGCGACATACTGCAAACCTTTAATGGATAATACACTACGAAAGAGAAACGTAGTCATAATTTCTATTAATGTCAATGAATTACAAAATGAAACGACAAAACTAAGACCCTACCTACAAGAGAACAACGAGATAATCACTGCGATCGTGGAAACTGGAATATCTGTAGCCAAATTATTTTAGCTGGCGAACTACAACGTGTGCAGAAAAGATCGCAATCCCAATCCAAGACAACCAACCCACGAAGGAATTGCTATGCTGATGTGATATCGGCTACTGTAAAAGTAGGATCGAAACTAGAAGCACTAGAACAGGAATCAGACATTGAAAGGGTATGGCTTGTGATGCCCTATACTTAGAAATGAGTTTACATTGGCATTAAAGAGTTTGAAAAATTTAAAAATTATAGATAAGTATAGATAAGGTGCAAACAGAAACTTTAAAAGCCTCTGGACAAACTGTAACAGAACTTCTCCTTTAACTTGTAAGCTACATGTATTGTAATGATTTTATTTTCTGGCAATATTTTCACAAATATCTAATTTATTTAATTCATTAATAGTCAATTTAAATATAATAACGCTACACAATCTACGTAAGAAATATTATATATTGTTGAAAACAATATAAGCTTTCGATTTGAGAGTATACAATTTTTAACTAAGCGGTGACAGAAAATGCCATTTGTTAGCGTCACTGGAAGAGCTCCCTCCATTTGATGATTGTAAAATCATAACTATTGTCAGACGGCAACATACGTCAATAGAACACTTTCAACTGAGCTGTCGTTGTGTAAAGTCAATTGTTCTTTAAATAAAAGAACATGACGTTGTTGCAAACCACGTGTTGGAAGCACCAAAAGATAAAGTCGTCTTCAAGATGATATCGTCTCGACAAAGCTCATTTTATGTCCACGCTTGGTTGGTATTAGTTCGCATTAAACGGGACGTTAAATTGTTTAAATGACTTTAGGTTAACAGTAAGTATTACTGAGTTTAAAGCCTTACTAACTGATATTTTTAGGTTATCTTAGGTAACTTGTATAATATGGATAACTGGTGCAACTTGTGCAAAGTATATAACTTAAGCAGCTTACATTAATTTAAGAAGCTTTCCCTAATTTGAGAAATATATAAAATTTATTTTGCAAGCAATGAAAATTTATTGGTAACTATTTGAAATTTAACCTTGTATGGAAGTCAATCTGGCGTGCTTCAATTATTTGATGTGGACGCACGTGATGTCTTGTTGGATTTTCAGTATCCAGCTAATTGGTTTGTGTAGTAATGGAAATTCCTAATTTGTAATTGCTGAAACAAAAGGATTATAAATTATTAATTATTATTACGGGTATGGTCCTTATACCAAGCAAGTATTTTTCCGATGGATTAACATCTGGTATGTAATTTGCTTTCTTATACGTCAGCTGTAGCATTTGGCATAGCAGACAAATAAGTTTTGTTTGTTTACGTGGAAATTTCCCAGCTCATTATGTGAATGACAAACAACTTATTTTTACACTTTGGTGAAAGGAATCTATAAAGTTTCATTTTTAATCTTTGCATTAGTACTAACAAAAAACGGCACATGTCGATATAAAAAGAGAAAAGGTTAACTTTTAGATTTAATGAAAATTAAAGCGATTATTTGAATTACAAATTATTTTATCTTAGAGAACTAAATTGTAACATTTTGCATTTCATTAAATATTAATTGAAATATTTTGCCATAGAATGTAAGGTCCAAGTAGTACTACCAAGACCAAATGAAGTTGTAATATAAATTTAATTATTCAAAAAACTCAGACTTAATCATTTTCAAATATAAATTTTGCTAGACCTTACTAATGTAAAAACTACTATACTCAATTCTTCTTAATCTTCTTTGGGAATGAAACCACTCATAGTTTTTAAAATCTATTTTATTAACGTTTCGATGACCTAGGATCGTTGTCAAAATAATAAAAACTTCAAGTTTGACGTTTTTGACATAAATTGAAGGTTACTTTGATTTATTGATGTTTGAAATATTTGGTTTGAGTACACTAAGCAAAAATTTTTAAAGTTTAAAAGAATGATTGCCTTCAATTTGTGTTGCGACCTGGGATCGACTGGGATCGATTACTAGAACGTAAAAATCTAAATATTGTCAATAAGATCAAATTAAGAGAAGCAACTGAAAATACAATCAAAAAATAAACTTCAATCAAATAGAAATGGATAACCTTATTTATGCTTCATTACAAATTTTAGAAACATTTAACGTCGACGAAGTATCCGTTTTAAGGAACACCATTACAGACGTTTGGTTCAAAACGAATTTATAATGCTGCTGAAAATCAAATCGAACCAAACATATTTTATTATAGCAAAGAGTTTAAAATGAACTTAGACACTTTAATAACTCTAATGTGTGACAATATTAAATCAACAATACGGACAATAAGATCGTTCTTCAAAAATAATAAGAACGGTAGATGATGTTGTATGTATAACAAATTATTGAATTTATTTGAAATTATCAATAAAAATTAATCAGCTGATTTCACGCTAAGCGTATTGGCTACCTCAAAAGTCCCTCTCAGGACGCAACACAAATTGAAGGCAATCATTCTTTTAAACATTAAAATTTTCATCTAATATACTCAAACCAAATCTATCAAACATCAATAAATCAAAGTCACATTCAATTTATGTCATAAATGTCAAACTTGAAATTTTTATTATTTTGACAACGATCCTAGGTCATGGATCGAAACGTAAATAAAGATCATTTTAAAACCACGAGAGGTTTAATTCCCCAAGAAGATTAAGAAAATTTTGTTTACTGTTTCAGATCCTACGTACTAAATAAGACATTCAAAATTTTTGTAAACCATTGTGAAAAAAAATTATTTATTAGCAGAGTTACATTCCATGGCGTATAAGTCGCAGAATGTTTAAAACTGGTAAATAAAACTTATTGTTTAACTTTAGCAGCACCAGTCACGGCGTTATCTTGCGAGGGGTCTTGTAATTTTATATATCGACTTACCTCAGCCGTATTCTATTGTTCTATAAGTGTGGTTTTACTCTTCAAGGAAGTGGACTGTATAGCTATTTATTGGACGTGTTACGTACGCACTATCACTGTGTTTTTTAAGGTATATCCATAAAATTACATTTGAAGAGACTAATGCCTTAACTCACTTAAGCAAACCAACAACCGTTTATTTTCGATGTCTATGAGTAAATGTCGATCACTACCCCAGTAGTCCATCTTAATTTCCACAGGCACAAAGGAGGTTTTATGACAGGATATAACGGGACAGGAGATGGCAGCTTTGCTATTTTATTTACAACTACGAATTTACAACGACTTAAAATTAAACACGAAATCGTGGAACAAAGAGACCAAACACACGATGTCATTAAACGATAAAGGTTCTAGTAAACTAAAGATAGTAAAAAATTATTTGTGTGCGCCATGGTTGCTTTTTTCATACGAACCATACATTGCTACTAAAATAGATTTACAGGTCATGCTAAGTAAATGGGCAAAAATGAAAATAGAAACGTTCCAAACTAATAGCGTGATATTGTCTTATCTACTTTTGTTTACTTCGGTTATTTGTGTAAATACTTAGGATGATCCTTTTTTGGTTATACCTTCATACTTATATTTTAAAAATATAACTGCGCATAGTGGTTGTTAGTTTATAATTTTCTATATAGCTTTAGAATTATATAATTTTGTTCTACATGCCTATTTTGTGTAATTGTTAATGATGTTAATTTGCTAATACAACGCATAATGTGTTTGTTTCGGAATGGGATCCTATTAGAAGTCTCCCAAAATATTTAGTAGAAAAATATAAATTCGTTAGTCGGAAAATGTTAGTGTTGAACACCCTCTAATAAAATTACCATTAGGACAACGCTTACTCTATAGTGCCGATTTTAGAACAACTTGACAACTCATATAAAATTTTCCGAGATCTAGAAACAACTTTTTATCAATATCACCTAATTAAATCATATCTTGCATTACGTTTAAGATAATAACGATGTATTTAAATGAATTTACTTACCTGTTTTCCAAAAATTAATCATTAATTAGGTAAAAATGAATTACATTGTCATGGCACTGGGCTTAATGTCACGTATAAATAAATACTAAGCCTATACAGCGCATATTTCCTGTTCTGACTCATTGTTAACGTTAAAAGATACTCTACAAACCTAATTGATAATAACATAATGTAATATTATTGGCTACGTCTAAACAGGTCTTTTTATTGTAAAAGTGACTATTTGTGACCTGAAAACTTTCCGTAATAGGCTGTATAACCCTCACTCGTTTAAAACACTACCCTAGCTTACATTGGCATCTCTGTACATTTTATAACTTCTGTTGTGATAAACGACATCTTGAAAACTTTTACTGTAGTGAAGAAGGTGTATTGATCTTGTTTTCTATGACGACAACTTAGCATACAAGTCTAAGCTGTATTTCAAACGAACATGACATGAATATAATGTAAATTCCCTCGTTCTGCCCAAACACAGCTTGTGTTACAAACCGCTTTTATGGCGTGTTTTATGAGGAGTTTCCCCAAAAGTAATAAAGGCATCAAATGAACAATAAAACATTTAATAGCCATTCGGATTGTTGCCTACCTAATTTAACGATGTATCTGTTGAATTTCCTAATGCAATGAATAGCGGGTTTGATAATAGGTAGAATGACTGAGATGATTTTGATCAATACAATCCCGCCGTACCTTCATTTTCAGGTGTGTCTATGATTATCAGTTTTCATTACGACTAAATTCGTTTTGGACTGTTGTTGCATAGTTTCTCACCTTGGAAAAGCTAAAAATGTTTTAATTGTGCAAGAAGTCTGACAACATTGGAGCTTCAATTTAACTGTCTGTAATTGAAACTAATGATGTAATTCCGTGAAATTATATTGTATAAAAGCAAGAGGTTGTAATTTACAAAAAAGGTAACGTTGGTGTCTGAAACATGGGTACCAATAAATTTGATGAAAGGAAAAATACGTATATTGATATAAAACAAAGAATTAGTATGCAGTTTATATATATATATATATATATATATATATATATATATATATATATATATATTGGCGCGTGTTTTCCTTTTTGTATCGAACCCCAGCGTTGGGCCGCCAAAATGGTGCGTATTTTCCTAGGGAACGGCTAATTTATTCTTGCCCTTCAACTTCGATGCCAAAATGTCGCGTATCTTTACCTGCTGTAACTCCCCTTGTTTTAATGTTGTTATAAAATTTTCCACCTACCTGAAATTGAAGCCCTACTACCTAAAATTACAATCCATACCATCTAACAACAATATCCTCTGAAGAAGCCTTCCCATTCAGACACCAAAACCTCCAGTTCTCTCAGAGATATTCGTCACATCTGCTCACTCGTTCCCTGAAAATCCTACCGTACGAAAAATAGCGTAAATTGCCAAAAGTACATCACTATTTATTATTATATCCAATTTGTTACTTATAATTACAATTTACATTCCTCATGTATTTCAATCTCTAACACATTTTATCCATTGTGAAAATAAATCTCATTTTAAAAAAAATAATTTTGGAATTTTATTACATTAATTATGAACCAAAAGTAACGGGGTGTATTTCCAAAATTTACTTTACACCACAGGTCAAATACGAGCTCATAGTAAACTTTTCCTTATCTTAGTGCTGAGTACGGCACTGAAATTACCAAAAACCCTCCTTTTACAAAAAGTTAAAGTATAACCTTCGTGAGATACCATAAAAATATTACGTAAATAAATTTTCATTTAGTCTTTTTTAAGTAAATCACCATTAAAATGTCCTTACAATATAATAAATACACAAAAATCACCAAATTGTCATCCACAAAATCACAAAACAACAGTTTTATAGAGTTACCTGGATTTTTGTGTCACCAGCCCCCGTACACCTGCTACTGGTCCATTCATACACTCGATCGGTACTAACAGTACACACTGCGCCTTCAACAACAAGTACTAAAATTGTACTTACTTGATATTTAATTTCCATTCCTTACTGCATTGCCAAATTATTTAAGTACCCTTGTGCGTTAAACTTTTTATAATTTCAGAACTTCACTAAATTACATCCTCCTGGTTTATATAAGCTCCAAAAGCCACCTCTTTGCATCAATTTTCAATACTCCTATAACACCTTTCCTTGGTAACACAGCATAAACAACACAACGGTCGAACAATTCCAATAATCCACAATTATCCTTGAAAACATTCTCGGTACAAATTTGTTATCCGTCGACAAAATTCCAGCATTTTCACCCCAAACAGGTTCTATAGGCAGAAACCCTCATACAAAATTTGCAACCGCCGCTACCTTCCACGAAACCCGTAGCACCGATCTTTACACTTTAGCCTCTTAAATACGCCTGCTGTCTACGCGCATATCTCTTATTTCATTCTCATTTGCATTTAAAATCTCCCGTTTTATGTTATCTCTGATTCTGGTTCCCCCGCTATTCAAAAGCTATTCTGCTTAACCCACCGATATCATCGTCTGTCTTACTCTTGTTTACTTAATCTAACCGTCGTACTTTTTTGTAAATTATCCCCAGCTGTCTTATTTCCTTACCACTGGATATATTCACAAACATAACACGTCTTTGTTCCTCTCATTAGCTTCTAACGTTCTTGTCTAGCAGGCGTTTTCAAAGTCAACGTTTCACTCAACATATGCTATTTTCCTACCCTTATTACCTCATGTATGTCTATAGATTGATGATTTATAATGGGACTTACTTAAAATGCATTATAAACTGTGTGGAATCACGCTAAGGCTAGCAATAATTTTAATGGTAGTTCTAATGAAATCAAATTATCCCTCTCCCCTGCCGTTGCCTAATTATTCAGACATTTTTTTTGAATGGAATGGGTTTCGTTCTTTGTTTAAGCAAAGAATTCGCTTTAATAAAGATTGTTCAACTCGAAAAAATTCTACCACTTGATCGGGATGTTTCTCGGGCCCGCTTCTTTTTTTCATTAAGGGCATACCCCTGTCTGGTTCCACAAACCTTCTCGCTTTTCAGCAACTTTACGACGGATACCATAGTAAACGTATTTTTGCCACTACATGTTGGCGCGCTATTTTGAATTTATTTATAACTATTCTAAATAACTCAACTGCTCATTGTCACCTTTTTAATACTATAAAAGAGAATTTGGCAATACTGAATTCACTTGGTTTAAACACCTAAGAATGTGGTATCATATTGTTTTATTATGTCTTTAACAGATTACCTAAAAGTTTGTGCAACAAGTATGAAAATACTTTATGAGATGGTGCGGTATTGTCAAATTTTGACAATTTAAGAGCGTTTATTACTAATCATTGCAAAGGTTTGAAATCTATAGAAATGATTTCAGTAAAAAATTTAATAAATATTTATGTAACCCCGGTGTACCAATGAAGAGTTCTTATAAACAATCATTTGTAGTTGGGAAAACGTTTCTCAACAATAAACCAAGTTGTCAAAATCTGCAAAGCGGATTATGTTTTGACAAAATGCCAAACCTTTGTCGAAAAAGATGCACAGCAACTCTATGAGTTAGTCAAGGATTAAACTTTTGTATTAATTTTTTAAACAAGTGCCTTTCAATAAGGTATTGCAATTATACATATACGTGTAGGTTATATAAGCGGAAGAATCATAGCGTTTTACATTTTAGAAACCCAGCTACTAATATTGTAACCAAGTCAGTATCCAGTTCCTTCATTAATGAGCTAGCACTGCAACTGAAAATGTTGCTTGCTTTGTAGCAAAAGATTCTTCGGTATTATTGTCAGTGATAATAGTTCGTACTTTGGATTTTTGTGAAAATTTTTAGCCCATTATGGCACTGCTTGACACTGAGTCTCAAGTGTCTTTAATTTCACGCAAATGTTTAACTAGATTAGGTTTGCGTCTGAATCCGTTTAGTTCTATAGCGACCGGTATAAATCCAAACTCTTCTACACTGTCTCAAGGAATTACAAATTGTATCATAAAGCACACTTATTCTGCTGAACCACTTGTGGAAGTAAATGTAGAAGTCTTGCCGCATCTGGTTTCAAGGTATGTTTTATATTTATTGGTACGTCTGCGTGGACTTATTTATCTCATTTGCGTTTAGCCAACCCCACTTTAAATGGGCCGCGTCCGCTGAACATGATTTTGGGAGCTGATTTAACGAAAACATGGAATTCTTTGATGATGTCCTTCTACTTATCATTCCCTTCTTGGAATCAAGGTTGAAGATTAAAGTTATGTGACGTTTATACCCATCTCCCCCGACATAACCAACCTAATGAGTAACGCAAATGTTGCACTTATCATTTTTGGAAAAGAACAGTGCGAAATTCAATTCTTCAAATGTTTCAAAAATGACGCAAGGATTGAGAGGTGTTTCGTTTTCCTGTTCACAGGAAGATTTGTAAAATCGGTAAAGCTCCGACTATGATCGGAAGTCAGCGCCTAGGTATAACTTCTAGATGCATTTTCAACAGTAGGAAGATGGCTTCTTAGGTAAATTTGAAAAAACTGTTGTGATGTACGTTTTCGGGGTATTTATATTTGTCTGCCTATTTGTATCTGGTCTTTCGACTAGCATTGATTACTTTCTGAGCAGCGTTCATACCGTGACTACTTACCATACACCACTTGTGAACCATGAGATCCTTTAGTCTCAAGGTGGATAGAATCATCTGCTTACAAACTTGTTTTGTTTTTGTACCAATTTGCAAAAAATTATCAGGAAAGTTTAAATTACTCGCCTAGAACTAATGTGCCCACTTCACAGTCCGGGAATATGCCTTTACTACAAGGTGCACATACTAGTTTTTCTGAAATCGCATTCAATATTATTGAAAATCTAAGGACTAATTCGTGCATTACATGCATTACATTTTTGCATTAAAATCTAACTGCATGTTGGAGTGCATTATATTGTTTAAACTGAGGCAAAAAAATTGTGCGGGAAAACAGTTTGCCGGCATAGTTCAAAAAAGTATTTTCGCGTACCGTTTTTTGACATATACTGGAATTGTGTACTTTGACATTTGATTTTGAACTGACAAAGTAAACATTCTTAATCGATTTCAAAAAATAGAATGTACTTACTTAAACTGATCAAATTATCATAAAGAGAAAAGAAACCGTTAATGTACGTGTTGGTTTATTGAAAGTTGCACGGTGAATAATAGATGATACGCAGTACTCAATCCAAAATAGTTGCCACGTCACATTAAAAAAAATTTCAATGCACATCAGTAGTAGATTTTTGGTTAAATCAGCCCCTCATTTGCTCCAGCATCCTCATTTGCTGCCTTATGTGGACCAAATTTACATGTAAATTCCCATAAGGAGCAAATGAGGAAATTCATCTCATCCTTGCTCCCTCCTTGTGAGATTTTTTACCCTAACCAATGCGAAAATACCACTAAATGATAAACTATTTGTATAAGTATTTTTGAGATAAATCTACCTTGTTTGGCATCAATTAATATTAGATGTTTCTCAGCTACCCGAATTTCTAGGAATTTTTTAGATAGCATCATCCCCCAGGGAGCTACCCTTACTTTAAGATTTTTTACCGCTAACATTCCGAACTAAATAGTTTTCTTGACTAACCATTGCATCTTTCGAGATAAACCTATCTTGTTTGGTATTAATTAATATTAAATTTTTCTCAGCTACCCGAATCTCTAAGAATTTTTTAGATTGCATCATCCCTTGAGAGCTACCGTCATTTTAAGATTTTTTTTACCCCTAGCATTCTGAACTAAATAGATATCTTCGATTAGCCATTTCCACCCACGAGATAAATCTTACTTGTTTGGTATCAATTAATATTAAATTTTTCTCAGCTACCTGAATTTCTAGGAATTTATTAGATAACATCATCTGCCAGGGAGCCACCCTCATTTTAAGAATTATTACCAGCAGCGATTTTTTGGCCGTCCACTTAAATTGTTTAACCATGCGACACATTAAATTAGTATAGAATTTTACGCAGAATCTGACTCTGCAAACAGATTTAAAATCCGACCACCTATTACAAAGTTACGCTTTAAAGCTCCCAAAATACTGAATTTTTTGCTCATCTATGCATATGCTTTAACCAACCATTCCTAAAAATATAAAACCGTGGGAATTTTAGAAATGAACCCTTTATAAGCCATAAGTGTTTAATATTTAAAACCAATTTCCAAACAGTAATGTACTGTTTTTAGAATATTCAAAACCACGGCTTTTCAAATTTTAAACACGTCATAACATAATTATGTAGTCAATGCTAAATGGGTACTTGAAAAATACAATTCGTTTCCGAACTAAATTCTTGACGATTATGGATTACCCAAATTATACGTGAAAGGAGTGTATAATTACTTTTTAAAAGTGCATATCTTCTTAAACAAATACCTTAATTGCAGAAGAAAAGTACGCTGAATGCAAGCCAATTAATATCAATTTAATACTGCTTCCTGAACTACCTTAATTGTTTGTACAAGGAAACACAATAAAATATATACAAATATACCAATCTATCTTTTATATTTATGCCTCCATGCGTAGGTTGCAGTACTATTAGGAATCATGTACTTTTTGTCGTCCTCGCCCGACAAACTAATTTTATTAATTAATTGGATATAAAGTTGGTGTTTACATGGTTTCGTTTAAGACCTCGTACATAATTTCCAGATCACTAGAAGATGTTATAACCACATTTTTGTGTTAAAGGAGTTCACATTGGTAGTCTCCTCTCCCATTTTTTTGTAGACGCCGTAGAGTTCTCAATTAACTTTTATTGCTGTATGTTATGTTCTTTTTTGATTAATTAATTAATTAAACCGCTCTTTCTGCTTCCAAAAAAACTCGGACACTCTATCGTCGATACTGGCGTTCTTTATGCGATAGCTAGCCATACGGTTGTTAAACGCTGTGCTAAGCATTTCTACGCCATCTTCGGCAGTAGCGGTAACTGTTGCATTTTTATATCTGTTGCTCCTCAAGCGTGCGGCATACGTAGTCTTTTCCATTTCGAAATCGCATACTTTACACATAATTCGTGGTTGTTTCGTACAAGACCCTTTAACAGCGGGCGGAGCTGAACGTTTAAGGCTTAATAACATACCGTGCTGTTTTTCCTTGTGTCGCTGTAAGTTGTCCATTCTTGTAAAAGCGATACTGCAAGACGCACAGTTTAAGTACTTTGCTGCTGACGGATGTATAAGCTTAACCGTGGACGATGTTACACCACAACATTTGTTCTGGTGCCGTTTGAGAGCATTTTTCTAGGTATAGGAAGCACCATATATACATATATACATATATACATCTTGGAAACAATCGAAGATTGCCAAAGACACTCGAAGAGTGCACAAGCGCGCTCACTAAACCAATTAGCATTAATACCAAGTATTCCGTACTTTCGTAGGTTGCTCATTTCCTAGAACCAAATTTTCCGCATAGTGATCAGTAGCACGTAATTATTTCTAGAGCCGGCAAGTACTCGATACCACCCAAATAGAGAATTAGATGCTTGATGTCCGTCAACTCCCGATTCCCTCGTAAAAGGTAGAAAAGACTCGGTCAATCATCCATCTAACTTATACTTTGACCCTCTTTCGTTCTAATAATTTCCAAACATTTTTCAAACGACAATGGTCTCAGAATTTTAAACCTCCAAGGGATCTATAAATCGTGATCAATTACACGTTCGAGGTACCGGTAAACCAACATATTTTATAGTAACAGTGCGCTGTATAATACATGCATACCCCTTCTCTGCGCTACTACTATTCTTGTAGTTGCTTGAAAAAATCAGTCGCTTTTTTACTGATAGGACCGCTGCAAAGCACCATTCTATACTTTCTTTATAAGTATAGCATATCGCGCACTTTTTTGTCTAATAATTAAATTTTAGTTATGTAAGCTTTTACACTTTAGCATATTTAAACATCTAATTCATCCGATTAACCACTTTCGATTATTTTAACGGGAACCGCCATACATTCCGCCGCACCGTTTTTTTTTGGATCCAACGATCCGATGAGCTTCCACACACTAACACCTAACGCATCTTTCTTACTATTTGTTAAACAAAAACTACCGGCATCGCATTGTCCGTATGTGGACGTAAGCAGATGTTTGTGGTTGTGTACAAGAATATGTAACCATATACATTAATCAGTCTAAGCTATTTTATTTAGTCCACGAAAATTACTATTTTTCTAAACCACAATTAGTAATCGCCTTTATAGGTTTAACATTTCTACCATTTCCCAATGACTGGTGCTACGTACATAGAAACTTTAATTTCTTTTTGGAGAAAATCTATATTCTCCCACGCACTGCTGCGTAGTTGCATGCCCACGCCTTCTGACGGTATATGCTCGTTATAGGTTGTAAGACCCTCGGTTTTACTTAACTACACTTCATGAGATTCCTTTAGTCTTTTTAATCGTGTCTTTCTGCCTTACAATACAGTAGGACTTGGTTTTTGTACCAACAAACCCTAATACTAGATCCCCATTAAATTCGTCTTTGAATATCCCTACAACTTTTTTGTCGACAAGTGGTATATTGTATTTATTATCCGCAGGGTAGTCACTCTTTTAAGATAAATATCTTTTTTGGTATCAGCTAATATTAGATTTTCTAGGGAGCCCAAATCTGCAAATATATTTTAAATAGAACCACCCCTTACATAGTCACGCCTTTTAAAGACTAGGGATGCCTACATAACTAAAAGAGTTTTTCTTACTATCCGCAAATGCATATAGCTTGTACAATCCGGATGTATTTAAGTCAGTTCATCGGCACATAAAATAATCTTTAAATTCTTCCTCAGTTTCTCTAATAAGATGTTCTTTGTCTAACACATCTTTGTATCGTTCGCGTGTTGTCGCAGTGTTTTCTATGTAGTCCAATTTCCGCCTTTTTGCATCCATTTCTTCTAATTCCAGTTGTCTTTTCCTTCCACTTACCGCGTATGGCACGCATAATGGGGCAATTTCCTTTAGCGTAAACGGGTAGAGTTTACTACTAATATTTACGCGTTGTCGTACAACCTCTGGGCGAATGTTAGGCGTATTTATCAACCCCAATTCCGAAATGACTATGTCTTTTGGAGTTGTAGAATATGGTGTTGCAGATTGTGCAAAATATGTACTACCAGCTTTAATGTAGCACTTGTGTAAGATTTTTATTTTATCTTGGCTGTCTTCCTACCTTACATCTCCAAATAATTTACAGGTAAATAGTTAAAACTAAAAGCCGAAAGCACATACTTTATTAATATTTCCCTTTCCTCTGGTTTTCGGACAACTTAATTTGCAAGCCCGTCAATTTCTTTGTATTGCTATTTCCCCAATACACGTACTGTAGTAAGTTATTATACACTAAACAGCAGCTATTTTGTAGCTTGTCCGATAGCTTACTCCACATTTTGGTAAGTGGTACCGAATACATTGACGCCTTTAGGAAGTATAACTTACTCTCTCCCAATAAGGTTAAACATTCTTTTAAGGGATTATAAACCCGTTGCGCACTGACTTAGTTTCCAATTGTACAGTTGTATATTGTCGCTTCCATTCGCATAATACCATGTTCTTTGGCCAAAGTAGACGCAAATGTTTCCCTTAAACGTGCATCTGGACAACGTAAAAAATCTAGTATATGGTTACCAAGTTGTTTATTAACATCAGGACTTGTTATCTGATACACACATTTGTTGTATATCTTAATTCTTGCATTGGTTGTTAGCCATGTTAAACAATCGATTCGCACAGTTTTATCGTTGTCAAGTATAATATTGCACTTTTCTTTGTATTCGTCCATATAGCAAAAGTTTTGGTTTGTAGTTAAATAATTAAACATCTCCGTCTTACTAAATATGCCCGCAAAATCTTGGGATACATCCATGTCAAAAAGTTAGTAATAATCTTTTTTGAGTCCGTCTAATATATCTGGTAGTTCCTCCAATAAGGTTTCCAACTTAACATCTGCTAGTTCCACTTTGTACGGAACACATATAGGATGTTGTTATTTTTTATTAATGCTTTCGAGGTTTTCTTTTCCGATAATTTCTTTTACTCCCTGTCCCACTTTGTTAGTGCTTTCCAGAGAAAACGGAAGCTTAGCTTTAGCTCCATGCCTAGCGGAAAAAAATTGGATCGAACTTTCTTCGTAGTTAGCTGTTAAATGCACCACAAATTTGTTTTTTTAGGATAAACATTCTTTTGTTTGCAGATGTTTGATCGGCGTCAGAAAGGTTGCAAATTTTAACCGACATTATATTGTCACAAATTGGTTCTGTAATTGGTGTGTTTAGTCCACCAGTCATCATCTGTTCGCTTTCGACATAACAAATATTACCAATATCTGTCACCAGATTATTGTTGCACATATTTTCTGCCAAAAGCCACAATCCAAATCGCTCATTTGTTGGTTTCACTTTATTTCCAAGAAGTTGAGGAACGTTAATCACCCTGGAGACGCATATGTTTACCGTTCTAGCTACTGCCGAATATTAAATTGAATACGAAAAATAGCCCCTTATGTATCCTACAGAGTGGGGGGCATATATTGCCAAAGATAGCCGAATATGTCGGACACCATCACATCGTTTACATTCTCTTGTTTAGGACTAGCTTTGTTATATTTGCGCTTCTGCAAAACTGGTTGAGATCAGAAACGATGGGATGAACTGCCAGCAAGCTGTCTACCTAGTATACTATGTACAGGGCAGTTCCTCTAAGACGATTCTTTCAATAGCACAAAATCTACAAGAAATCTAAAAATATTTATACACAGGTGATAGACGATTTCACGCGCAAAAATACTTTTATTTTATACAAAGTGGTTCAGGAAAGTGATTGTCCAAAATGTTTTTTTTAAATGGAATACTCTGTATATTATTGCATATTCGAATCTGACATACACTTTCAAAGCGTTTTTTAGATTAAACTTTATGCACATCTTTAACATTTTGTAATATATTAAACGATGTATGGGAAAAAATACAATAATAGGGTGTTAGATAATGAATTGTAGCGTACAGTTAGTATAGTTCAGAAAGTTCATATCGTTGGCCTAGTGGCAATAGGGCGTATCATCAAATTTAACCGTTTAGATATTTTCTTCTTTCTGATATCATCACAAGCAGATACATCTTACTGCAATACCTGGTATCAGCAGGACCAATACAGATGTAGAATAGTAGATTTATAGATTAGGTCAGCGTCGCAGCGCTGACCTAATCTATCAATTTTTCCTTTTATCTAACCTAAGTCCACACAAGTCTGACAAACCTAACCTAACTCCAGACAACACTAGCTAACCTAACTTCTGACAAGTCCACATCCGACCTAGGTCGGAGGCAAATTCACCCTAAAGGCAATTTCACCCTAACCTTACATCCTACATATATTCGACATATATCCGGTTATATGTCGATGCGCACCCCTGGCTGGACTTGTCAGGAGTTAGGTTAGCTACTGTTGTCCAGAGTTAGGTTAGGTTAGTTGGACTTGTGTGGACTTAGGTTAGATAAAAGGAAAAATTAACCTATTAATTTTTCCTTTTATCTAACCTAAGTCCACACAAGTCCAACTAACCTAACCTACTCTACATCTTTATTGGTCCTGCTGATACCAGGTATTGCAGTAAGATGTATCTGCTTGTAATGATATCAGAAAGAAGAAAATATCTAAACGGTCAAATTTGATGATCCGCCCTATAGCCACTAGGCCAACGATATAAACTTTCTGAACTATATGAATTGTACGCTATAATTCATTATGTAACACCCTATTTTTGTATTTTTTCCCATAAATCGTTTAATATATTACAAAATGTTAAACATATGCATAAAGTTTAATCTAAAAACCGCTTTAAAAGTGTATGTCAGATTCAAATATGCAATAATATTCAGAGTTTTGGACAATCACTTTTCTGAACCACTTTGTATAAAATAAAAGTATTTTTGCGCGTGAAATCGTCATCACCTTTGTATAGATATTTTTAAATTTCTTGTAGGTTTTGCTCTATTGAAGGAATCGTCTTAGTGGAACTGCCCTGTACATAGTATACTAGGTAGACAGCTCGCTGACAGTTCATCCCATCGCATCTGATCTCAGCCAGTTTCGCAGAAGCGCAAATATATGCATAACAGCATAGCTCCAGTTAACTTTAAAGTTCCGGTGATGTTTGGTCTAATAATAATTCTTCCAAAACATTAAGCTTAGTCTAAAGTTATTTAACAAAAATGAGAGCTATTCGGCAAGAATGTAATTATATAGGTCCATTAGCAACCCAGAAATATATTACATATTTGCTTAATAAATAACGTACTAGATGGCCTACATTTTCACAAACACAAAACTTTCCGTTACTTTAGAATGCGGAGTACTTCACCTGTAAATCTCTTAAACAGAATTTCAATTTAATTGGTTCCACGGAAAGCTTGTTAATCGAAACCCTTTTTAATTACTGCCGTAAGGTTTAATTTGCTTTTATTTATCTGCACTTTCTTTTAGCGTACTATATAGGGGTTGAATGTATATCCGAAATTCCCCAACCTCTTCTTTGTTTCAAGTAAAAACAATAAACAAAGAGATTCGATTAGTGCGATTACTATTTCCTGTTCTGCAGAGTTTTCAGAGATAGGACGCACTAAGCAAATAGTAATTCAAGAACTATTCTCTTAAAACTAACTTGCAAGTGTTGCAAAATGCGATTCGAATTTTGACATGACTTCTAAGTAAACGCATCCCATCTATCTCCGTTAGTGTTTTCCGAACCCAGAGCGATTGAACTGTTAAAATGTTTAATTAAACTACGATAATGTAGATTCCTATTATCATTTACACAAAACCTTAGAACTAACGCAAGATATTTAGGTAGCTTAGGTCAAAGTGTATAATTAATAACCATTAATAAGCTTTATTTGTTCTGAACGGACCTGCATCTTGAAGCAGTTCTAGAGTACCAGTACGGATAGAATGGCTTACGCGTTTCAGTGAGCTAAAGAAAACATCTGTAGGTTGAAGCAATTTAGTGGCGCGTTTTGCAAGAAACCAGACTAAAACAGATCCTCAAATGAGGGTATGTAGAGTAGCGGATACCATCAGGATCGATATGGCATTCTAAGACACGTTACTGCGATATGGAAAGCGACGAGAAACCAACGCATTACCTCACAAGTCCACAGCATACAAAAACGTTTTTAAAATGATGGCTTCCTTTGAGCTAAAAGATTCGGGAGTTAAAGTAGTCCCCTATTCGGATCTCCGAAAAGGAACCACTTCGAAAGATTGAGTGGTAAGCTAAATGAGAAGAAAAGCAGAATCGAGAATATTTTGCGAGTCGAGACGTGGAATGATAGACGCATGAAGAAAGTAACCAAACTAGAAAATTTGAAAATTGAAATGCATAAGCTAGCGTTAGATATAGTAGGGATTACTGAAGTTCGGTGGTCAGCAACGGGATATTTTTGAAACGGTAATTTTAGGGTAATTCATACAGGCTACAAGAAGAGAACCTCGAATGTGGGGATAGCTATACCTAGAGTTAAGTTTAAATTAGTATTAAAAGGCCTGAACAATGAGTAGGCATTTGGTATAGATAAGGTGTAAGCAGAAACTTTAAAAGCCGATGGATAAGCAGTAACAGAGCGTCTCTTTCAATTTGTAATCTATATGTATGAAACAGGAAATATGCCAAAAGATTTCAAACGTAACATCACAGTCACTATACAAAAAAGAGAGACGCGAATAAATGTGAAAGTTTTCGAATAAAAAGTTTAACAGTATGTGTAATCAATATTAACGGATGGAAAAACGGGCCGAAGGAGTACTAGGAGAAGTTCAATTTGGGTTTAGGCAAAATAGGGGAACACAGGAGGCTACTTTTGCTCAGGGTGATAATGGAGAGAACAATAGAAAAAGGGGAAAACGTGTATATAGGGTTTGTAGATCTGAAAAAGCATTCGACAACGTAAAATAGGAAACAATTTTCAAAATATTCAAAAAGATTGGAATGATTTTTAAGGGTAGACGGATAGTACATTGCTTATACAAAGAGCAAACACTTGTAATAAAATTAGAGCAGGAACGTAAAGAAGTAGATGCACGGACAGGAGTGAGTCAGGGATGTACCCTATCCCCGTTAATTTTTAACTTGTACATCGGAGATACAATGAATACTCTCAAATGCAGGAAGACATTTGGAATTACTATACAGGGACAAAAGATTGATATACTTAGATTTAAAGATAATATGACGGTATTAACATCTAGCAAGGCAAAGTTACAAGCAGCTTTTAATAAAATGGAGACAGTTGTAACAGAAAGATATAGTATGAAAATTAACAGAAATCGAACTCAAGTACTAGTATGCAAAGGAGGGGAAAATAAATAAAAAACTAGAATACAAATAAGATACGAGAACTTACAATAGGTTAAGGATTTCTGCTACCTAAGAAGCCAAATAACCCAAGTTGGGGAAAGCGCAAAAGATATAGAACAAAGATTAGCACAAGGTAGTCCTGCATTTAACAAGAAAAAGCAACTACTGTGTTCAAAAACAACAAACATAGTAACAAGGAAAAGATAGCTGAAAGCATATGTGTGGAGCACAGCACTGTACGGTTGTGAAACATGGACAGTAGGGGAAGCGTACAGAAAAAATATAGAAGTTTGAAATGTGGTGCTACAGACGTATGATGAAGATATCATGGACAAACAAAAGGTAGAGAAAGGAAAAATATGTGGAAAGTAGTAAAGAACAGGAGAGATAGAACGATATACCCCATACTAAGGCATAAAGGAATAATGCCAAATATATTAGAACCAGAGATTGGAAAAGAGATATTGACCTAGGTTAGACTATTCCACACAGATAGTCAAAGTGATTTTAGGAAATGTGCCGGCTAACACATAATAGAAATCAATGGAGGTACGCGTCCAACCAGTTCCAAGACGGAAAACCTTATGATGAAAAAAAATAATTGTACTTAGACCTGATGATTAGTACAAGTAGCTAATGTTAAATGTTGTGAAAACAATTACTGGAAAACTATTATTTCGGCAAATATTTGTGTTTGGGTATCTTGGTAGCCGCAAGCTGCTTAACCCGCTTCACATACAACTGAATATCGATGAAATAGGGCATATAATTAGTAAACACACGTTTAGTATTTGTTTTTATTTTTTAATCCAATTCGACGACTAATACAATTTTTTAGTTGATTTTAATAACTTTGGGTCTAACTTCTGGCGTTAGGAAGGTTCGAAAAAAATTTTGGTAATTAGTTTAAATGTAATTGAGTGTGCACTAAAACGTTTCTTTGAAGAATTTTTTTGTAAAATAATTTGGGAAGCGGGTAATCACATACGTTTGACTTTACATGTTAAATCCCTATGTTCTGGTATTCTAGTTAACATACGATATATATATTGATGCAAGTAAATGTAATGTTGAGGTCATATTGCCTCATAGAATATACATCAAACGTCGTAAACTCGAGCAAATTCGGGAAGATTCAAGAAAAGGTCCATTATGTAGATATTTATTTATATTCGTCATCACCATTAGGTCTTGAGTCCTGCAACTGGTTAGACGTGTACTCTAATTGTTCCCTATTCCGAACTTATCTACACATTTTCCTAAAATTTGCACAGTCTACATCTATCACTATCTGAGTGCGATAGTCTTATCAAGGTCTACTTCTACTTCTTTTTCCTCTCTCTGCTTATAATATATTCTGTATTATTCCCCAAAACATGCCTTAGAACGTGTCCTGCTATTCTGTTTCTCCTATTTTTTTTGTTTTACACAGATATCTATTTTTCTCTACTATTTCTATAACCTATTTGTTATTAAATTTGTCTGTGCATGCAATTATCCTCATACATCTAAAGCATAATATTCCAGAAGGATTCTATCTATTTGTGACTGTTTTTCCTACTGCCCATATTTCATAGGCATACTGTGCTGTGCTCCACACATATGCTTTGAACAATTTTTTCCTTGTTTCTATGTTTGTTGTCCTTGAACATAGCCGCTGTTCTTTCTTGTTAGATGTAGTTCGATCGCCTTCTATTTTTTTACACGGTGGCTGCCAAGTTCCCCCAGCACTTGAACATTTTCCGAAATAGAAGTTTTTCCAATATATCCGTTCGCACAATCAACATTAGTTGAAAATATTGTTATATTTTTTCTTTCGCTTGATAAAGATGTTTTTTTTTGAGGACGGCTTTTATTAAAGATGTAACAGGACAAGAAGACGTTGCGAAGAAAAAATATGGTGCTCTCGATCTAAACCCGGAATCTATTCCTGCGGAGACTGTGGGTGGTTGGGGAATTTTACTGAAACTAAACATCAAATACAAAACCTTGGGCGCCACAGCGTATATGAAAGCCAACAATAAGAAGTCATCCGAAAGGTAGATGCAAAAAACCCTTAAGAGTGTTGTCACGCACGTTAAAGACCCCTACCTTGCTTGGAACAGCAAGGGTTCGGCAAAATTCCAAATCTTCCAGATAAAAAAACTCGCTTCCTGGCCAATGTAGTACCTTCGGGTGGAGCATTGGAAAATCACATGTAAGGTATTTGATCAGAGTTAAGCAGCCTGTGGCTGCCAAAGATCCCCTAACACTTATACATTTGCCGAATTAATAGTTTTCCAGTAAATCCTTTCACACAATTAACATTAGTTGAGAGCAATGCAAAACCAACACCTGTATTTGCCTAAAATAATCATCAGGTTTGCGTACAGTTATATTGTTCGTCATTAGGTTTTCCATCTTCGAATTGGTTGGATCCCTAGCTCCATTGATTTCTATTTTGAGGTAGCATGCACATCTTCCTGAAATTCACACAGTCACATCTTTGACCATCTGTGTGCACTAGTCTAGCCTAGGTCTACCTCTACCTCTCGTTTCTCCTATCTCTTCTTCTAATATATTCCGCACTATTCCCTCAAGCGTTAGTATGTGGCCTATCTTCCTATCTCTTTTTTTACTGTTTTCCACATACTCCTTTCTTCCCCTACCATTTCCAGTACCTCTTTGTTTTTTACTTTGTCTGTTCATGATATCTTCATCATACGTCTGTAGCACCACATTTCAAAGGCTTCTACCTTGTTCTTGTCCGCACCTCCTACTGTTGAAGCTTCACAGCTATACAGAGCTGTGCTCCATACGTATGTGCAATCCTTTCCTTGTTTCTATGTTTGTTGTCTTTGAACGCAGTAGTTGTTTTTTCTTGTTAAATGTAGCACGATCTTGTGCTAATCTTTACTTTATATCTTTTGTGCTTTCCCATCTTGCGTTTTTTGGCTTCCTAGGTAGCAGAGATACTTAACCTCTTGTAAGTTGTCATTACCTATTTGTATTTTTGTTTTTGATCTATTTACCCTTCCTATGCATTTTAGTACTTTAGTTTTATATTTGTTAATTTTGATACCGTATCTCTCTGTTAGAACTGTTTCTATTCCATTAAGAGCAGCTTTAAACGCTTTTTTGCTAGATGCTAATATCGCTATATCATCTGCAAATCTAAGGATATCAATCTTTTGTACCTGCCTAGTAATTCCAATGTCTTCCTGCATTTGACAGTATTCATTGCCTCTTCAAGGCACAACTTTAAAACTTACGTGTCTCACCCCTATCCTAATATTTACTTCTTAACGTTCCAGCTCTAATTCTATTACCGCTTCTTGCTTTTTGTACAAGCTATGCACTATCCTTCTATCCCTAAAACTCATTCCAATCTTTTGAGTATTTTTCAGAGCTAAAATACCTTCCTTGTTCATCTGTTTTGCATAAAGCCAAATTGATCTTCTTCTGGTATTTTTTCAGCTCGTCTTTCCATTCGTCTTTGTACAATTCTTGTTAATATTTTTGACACGTGTGCTGTCAAACTTATTGTTCAAAAGTTTTCACATCTATCCGCCCTTTTCTTTTATAGTATAGTTACTATGATGGTACGTTTGGAATTTTTGGGTATCTTGCCGGTTTCATACATATGGCTTACAAGTTGGAAAATATGTTATGTTACTGTTTGTCCAGCGGCTTTTAGAGTTTCTGATTGCACCTTATCTGTACCCGTCGTCTTACCATTTTTCAGACCCTTTAATATTAATTCAAACTCATCTCTAACTATAGGATATTTCAGGTTATCATTTTCAATGCATGATTTCTGTTCTAGTGCTGTCAGTTCCCTCTTGCATATAAATTCCCTATATATTTTTGCTATCTAACCACTTTCTCTACATTTTCTATAAAGACGTTTCGTCCAGTATTTCTTATATTTTTTATATACGCTTTTATATCCCTAAAATTCATTTTACTTAGTTTGTATGCGTTGTTTGGCTTTCCTATTTCTATCTTAATTTTACTTCTTTGCACTATTTATCAATCCATTGTTTTTTAGCTTTTCTGCATTTGTGAATACTATCCCATTTTATGACTTTGTATCTCTGTTTTCCAGTTTCGTTTGATCTATTTTTGTATTATGGTCATTCTTCTATTAAATTTTGGATATCGTTTGTTATCCATGGTTCCTTATTTTCTTTTTGTGTATACCCCAGAATATCTCTGGCCGCCATGTCTAGGCTGGATTTAATGTTATTCCATTCTGTTTCTACTTCCTTAGCATAAGAAATTTTCCCTATAACTTTCAGTAATTCGTTTGAATTTTTTTCAAATCATTTGTGAATATCCTTATCTTTTAGTTTCTCAATGTTAAAGTGCCTTTTGCCGTTCCCTCTTTTCAAATTTTTAAATTTAAGAGCGGCCTACATAAATACGATGTTGTTGTTGTTGGAGATTTATAAAATTACTACGATGTGAAGTTACTTCGCTTTTGTGCCGAGAACTACTTTTGTGGCAGGCGCTGATGTTTTGTTGTGTACTTCGTTTCCAGAATCCATTCGCGTTTAAGATGTCTGAGGGGTCAGCTCGTGACAGCTCATACCCATTGATTCTAACGAATTTTACTTAAATCTTCAATTATATTCAGTTATAATAAATGTATTCTGCCTTAAAGCATTCTTCACATTTTTATCTTAGCAAGATACAAGTTTTCAGTTTTATTGTTAAGTTAGTCCTAAGAGTTACACTACAACAAATACACGTGCAGCAGACTCGCATAGAAAATGTACAAATATACAAACATATCATAAACAGTAGTCAGTGTGTATATCTGCTTCTTGTCTAACAAGAATGTAATTTATTTGATATATTCCTATGTCTTCCGGTATCTTCCAGGTATGTCGTCCTCTAGGATGATGTGGAAATAATGTGTTTGTGATGATTAAATTGTTCTTGTCGCAAAATTTTAGCAGCCTATTTCCCCTGTCGTTTCTCGTGCCTAAACCAAATAATCCACTCTTTCCCTACCCTCACCGACCACTGCATTGAAATCCCCCGTAACTATTAAATGTTCATGTCCCTTTATGTATCTTAGTATGTCTTCGATATCTTTGCAGATCGATTCTACCTCTTCGTCACTCTAGCTGGAGGTGGGCAAGTGTACTAGTATTATTACTGTATTTACCGGTTTAGATTCTAATCTAAGCATTAGTACTTTTTTGTAAGTAATTTTTTAAACAGTAGTGTCCTATCTGTTTTCGAATAACTATCCTCACACCTGAACTTCCTTTCTCTGGTCCTGTATGAATTACGCTGAAGTCTCCACTTTAAAAATCCCCTGCCTTTGGCCACCGAACTTCGCTGATCCCTACTCGTCTAACCTATCCATTTCAATTTTTAAGTTCTCCAGCTTACCCACTTTTTTTTTACTTCTGACATTCCACGCTCCGGCTCGCATAATGTTCACTTTTTTCTTCTAAATTTTCTGATCACGTCCTACGAAGTAGTTCTCGTCCGAAGATCCAAATGGGGAACTATTTTAACTCCGGAATTTTTTACCCCAAAGGATGCCATAATTTTTAATAACAATTTAAGTACGCTGTGTACTTGGGAAATAATGTGGTGGTTTCCCGTTGCCTTCCACATCGCAGTAGTGTGTCTTAAAATGTTATACCGATCGGTATTACTTGGAAATCAACTCCAAGAAGTTAGAGATGTGAATGTTAGTGAATGGACCGTTAGCAGATGGTCTCGGTCAATATAAGTACCGAAAGAGCTGCTGCCCTCTTTTGGGGACCTGTGTTATTCTAGTTCCTCACTAAAGACCTCACTAATTTGGTTAAACCTATAGTTCGGCCCATTATAGTAATCTAGAACTTCTTCAAGGTGTAGGTCCGTTCAGAACGGATAACAAGTGTATCAATGCATAAAAAACCGTGATGATTATATAGTTTAGTGACGAAGAAATCGTATTTTAGGTAAGAATAACTGTATATTCTACGCGTAAACAAGCGTTATCAAAAAAGTTTATCCACATTTTAATATCGAAACCGTGTGTATAAATTTCATGTTAATGCAAGAATATATTCTAAAAAATTTTCATTTTTGCAATTAATAAAGAGATAGTGTTCAAAGTTATAGTGTAGAAGTGAATGTAAATTTTTTAAAAATATTCTTAGAAGAAATTTACAAAAAAATGTTCACGTGAAACCACATGGATAATATACTAATTTTCACGTGGAAAAGAAATTATATTTAATGACGTCAGTATTTTGGTATCTGACAAGTGTAAACCCGCAATAGGGTTACCTCACAACCATATACAACCTTCATAGAACAACATTGGTATCTGACAAGTGTAAACCCGCCATAAGGTCGCCTCAGAACCATATTAAAATCTACCAAAGAGGTAGCCTAAATCATAATGATTTTTCCCTTCAAAATAAATATAAAAAAACCACTACTTAAACCTTTTAATAATGCAATCGCACACTTCTTTAATAATCCATCCTCTCAATTGTATAAATAGAAACATGTTAAAAAATGTTTTCCAATTCCCAAGTTATTGAATTTATATAAAATTCACCAATAAAATTAATCAGCTGATTTCACGTTAAGCGTATTGGCTACCTAAAAAAAGTCGGTCCCAGGCCGTAACACAAATTGAAGGCAATCATTCTTTTAAACTTTAAAAATTTTTGCTTAGTGTACTCAAACCAAATATTTCGAACATCAATAAATCAAAGTCACCTTCAATTTATGTCATAAATGTCAAACTTGAAGCTTTTATTATTATTTTGACAACGATCCTAGGTCATGGATCGAAACGTTAATAAAGATAATTTTAAAAACTATGAGTGGTTTAATCTCCAAAGATGATTAAGAAATATAGTAAACAAACCACAACAAACATACAGGGGGTATTCAGTTAGACAGATTGTGTTTCTAAGTAGTGAGGAACGTGTTTTATTAACCTATGTTCTAGAAGAATCAAATACTAAAATAAAACATAAGGTAACCGGCATCGTTCAATTACAATATAACCTAAAATCCTGAATATTGTTAAGGCGGGTAAACGACATCAATTATTATACAGGTTGAGGTAGTAGTAGGACAAAAACTCTCGGAAATTGACATGGATGTGTATGAAGCATCTACTTTTAAAACACACCTCTGCTAATATGGAGACAGTCAGACTGACCGAGAGGAATATAGATTCCGACGTAATAAGAGGCTCGCCTTTTTATAAACTAAATGGACGTTAAGAACGGAGTTCAAACTTGATCGAAACTTTGATGTTGGCAGGTACTGTATTTAGTAGTGAATGTCATTTAAACACGTTATTGAAAGTAAATTATTTTAAAAACGGTTCTAAAAGTAGTGTTATTTGACAGCTGACGCTAAAGTTTATGGATACTCAGACGTGAATAGGTGATCTGAAATATTTACAATGGATTTAAAATGGAGAATACTTAAACTACTGCAAGATAATGCCTTCTTAATTCGGATAAGGTACATAAGATGAGAATGGTTTGCTATATGTTATACGGAGCAAGTAGTATGAAAATTTTTGCTTTATGAGACCATTGAACGATTTTTGGGGCATGGATTGATAACTATGTTCCGGAAAAGAACAGCTATAAGCGGATTGGTAGTGATCAAGCTTAAAGTAATGTGCGTAGGTATTTAGTTGCCTTAAAAAGGCGCCGCACGTCGATGTAATAAACGTCCAGTTTCCTGCTGAACGCCACCGCTCTGTGTTTTTCTTTAATCTTCTAATTTTAATTATGCCACGGCTAGCCCAGTTTAATTCACACAGATTGCACAACGTTACGATGATCAAATTAATTTACCCCTTTAATTCATACCTGTGTCAATTGATAGAACGAAGTCAATCAATATTCGTATAATGAATGGAAATAATATCTACACTTCACAATTTTTGTAATCCCTTAAATAAACCCTTCAATCAATTAATATTATTTGGATCATTTATCCCAAAAATTATATTCCTTTAATTTAATTTAAGTTACCAAAAACGACACCCTTTACTAAAAAATCTGGAACGTTCAAGATCTTTTTCTTTATCACGTAAATTTCAACGTATTAAATATTTTTGTTGACTCCTTACAAATTAAAAAAAATATATATTCAGTGTTTAAATTTAAATTTGAAAAGATTCCTTATACTAGTTAGCCCTGATCTGTGATATCCTGATTTTCTGTTGAAGTGTGGTAAACACCCCCTTATATCTTCAATCGAAAACAAATGCTGTTCTTTGTACTCCTTCACGTGCTTTGAACCAATAGTTTTGTTACTTCTTATTTCCAAAATTTCCCCGTATTTGACTTTATATTTTTCTGGATATGCCTTGGACATTTCCACCTAAATACAGCTTGGATCTCTAAATACCATACTTAGATCCTTCTTAATATCACACTTAGGATTCGTAGGTTTCTTAGATACACCTTCGAATTAGACTTGGCTTTCTTAAAGACACTTTAGAATTCGTAGGTTTCTTAGAGACACCTTAGAAGCCCTACATTATTATAAACATTTAATTTAAATTAATTAACAAATTTCTACTCACGCTTTTAGCAAACAGCAAAAGCTTCTTCACATATTTTCAACGTATTTCTTCTACAACTACTGTTACACAACACCACTTTTCACAATAATATAATTTAAAATTTATTTATTTGACGCGTAAATATTTGAGTAAGAGTGTTGCAGGTTCGACGTGCTTCAAATTGAGACTGCCCTTTCTTATCAACTCTGGGCGTTAAATAGCTCTTGCTATCTACATTTGGATTGGTTTGTCCAAACAGCCTTACAATGTGTTGTAATCAACCATGTTTGTTTTGGACATTCCGAGTAGTTTTCAAGCTGATTTCTGACGAAACTAGTTTGAAGTTCCATATCATGCTGGTATTTGCTATTGTTTTACGATCTTTGACTGCCTGTTTTGTTATTATTGTTGGACTTTAATTTAGCATATGTCTCTTTTTTGTGTAGATAAAGCTTTTGGAGAATTGAACAAAATAACTGATGTAATATGAGTGATGTGAATCCACACGTTTTCGTAGTATTTAAAAATTATCTTTGAAAGTACGTTTCTTATCAAAGCGCTTTATTATTCCTTCTTTATTACATGCGTAATTGCATAAAGACTTGATGGTTTTATCTTATCTCATGCGTATCTATTTTATAAACTTATTGAACGCTTCTTGAAGTAGAAATAATTGCATGTATAATTATGTCTATGCTGAATATGCGTTTTATTATTGGAAGATATGTTTACTGGCATTGATTAAAGTTAATTGCGGTCCATATACAGGGTGTTAAACGTTTGCTATTTACATAATGCGCCAATTATTTATTTTCCCGTTAAATAAATGCAGTTTTCTGATTCCTATTGCCATTTACAGTTTCTACGCGACCCTTACGACTCAATACACCCCTAAACAACCTCTTAACACAGCAATATATATATATATATATATATATATATAAAAGTAGTTAATGAAGATTTTTTAGTGTTTTAGTCTTTAAAGCGACAGTTGTTTGTGGAAGTCAATAATTTAATTAAAAGGTTGGCTGTTTACGATGCTGGTTTTTACCAATATATAAGAAAGTAATTGAATTTTACTGTAATCAGAATGTTTGATTACGATTTTAAAGGAGAGGGTATTAAATTACACGACTTATTTAGATAATTTTTATACATATCAAGGAAGATTTATTTAGATATAAGATATTGTTCTTAAGACAAAGCTGTCGTGAATGTATCAATTGTTTGTAAATGAATATTTCGTATTATTATAAATCTGATGTATGATTGCAGTGGTTTTATTTGAAGAGAGCTAGCAAAAATAATTAGATAACAGGGTAATTTGAAACTTTTATCAGAAGCATTTTTTATTCGTGGAATTCATAACATTTTTATTGACGCCCAAATACCGAGCTTTATCAATCCACAGCACTTTAATCGACGCCCAACCAAGGACTGGATTGATAACTTCTCAAGTCCACAGCAATTTGATTCTTGAAATTCATGGAACACTGCAACTATTAACTGAAATTGTTTTTGCATAATCTTAAAATAATTTAGTTTAGTATAATTGTGATACCAAGAACTTGCTTATGGCGAATGCTGACTTTATGAATGGCACCATAAAATAATAACAATAATAAATATTTGAAACTTTCCTAATAAAAGAGCTATTAATTGAAATTTGATTTTGATTATACATAAAGGAATGCTACAGGCTAACAAAGTTGTATATTGAGTAGAGGTTGGTAAATTTGTTTATAAGGGTCTACTAATTTAAGAAACTGTTCCCATTAATTGGTCTTTTAATACCGTTATTACTATCAGTTGGCAAGGAATTATTCTATCTACAGATGTATCTGAAAATGTTGCTTCAACCTCACTAAACAAATGCGAACAACGATATTTTTAGTTTTCTTATCCTCTGGGTTTTATCTGCAAAAACTACCAAGTATCTATTATTAAATATCTTAATTTGAACCCTTAAAAGGCGAATTCCAGCTCAGCAATACTGAGGTTACAATTCTGTAACAAAGTGCACGCAAAGATTATCTAAATACCGTATGGATTTCGCTAAATCCTCTGATCAGTTTGAAACTGTAACATGGAATGCCCACGAAACGAATGTCGCCACATAAATTTTACCACACAGGAAATGGGAATGCATCCGCTCCGGGAGGCGTGTACGAACTCTGGATAGTGTATTACTACAGCTAGCGCTCAAGGGTGTTTAATGATAATCTAGAGCTTTTCTTAATTTGACGCTCGTTTGGATATTATTTTTACATATTTTAGCATGGCACGGTTTAAAAGTATAAATATAAACTAGCACAACAAACGCTGTTGTGCAGCGTGAAGGGTACAATATAACTAACAACATAAATAATCTAGAAAGTGCTTCATGCTATTTCCAGAAACCATAGAAACTGCTATTTGTGCATTTCAAGAGTATAATGTTACGATTAACGGATATCATCCGACCATCATTACATTTACATAAATTTTAACTACCAAAGTAATCATTCCTATCAGGAAGTACCAACCCACAGTAGTGTACTAGCAGGACCCACGTCACTCGAGGAAATTAAAACCTGGGTTTCTGAATCATACTTCACATATTATGTAAGTTAACATATTAATATAAAGTTCCTATCATATACATAATACAGAATTTTATATCAAACTACTAAATAAATACATTAATCAAGGAACTTGTATACCTAAAACTTTTCATGCAAATCAGAGAACCATATATTATGCAAGCGGAAACGTATGAGATCCTCAATAAATATTAACTAGAGGGAATTCTATGAGTGGTGGAATAAGTTGCTACTTTATTCGACATCTCTTCGCAAGATAAACACTCATTATGCTGGGAACAAGCGTTCCCACATTCCCAAATTAAAAACGTAAGATTTCCTTTTTTCGTTTTGCTTTAAATCGTTTTGTACATTTACCGGTATTTAAAGGTACATAAATATAAGGTGAAATATTATTCGTGATTTATTACTTAGGTGGAAATAAAGTTGCAATTCCAGATAGAGTTTGAATTAGAACAAAATTCAATCTGTGACGTGACGTAACTGGTATCTTATTTGTATTACGATTAATCGGTCAACGCTTGCCTTCTGTATATAGTTTCAATCACTACTAATATGGTTAACTTTTACCTATATACGATTTAATCAGTTAAAAGTTTGTCATCTTCATCATTAGGTCTTCAGTCCTGGAACTGGTTAAATGCCTACCCTGATTATTTCCTATTCTGAGCTAACCTACACATTTCTCTGAAATTTACAGTCTGCATCTTTCACTATCTGTGTGCAATAGTCTGATCTTGGTCAATCTCTACTTATTTTTTCCTATCTCTGCTTCTAATATATCAAGCAATATTCCACAAAAATGTCTTAGAACGTATTCTGCCCTTTTATTTCTCCAATCTATTTTTTTTTGTTTTCCACAGATATCTTTGTTCCACTACTATTTCTATAACCTCTTTCTTATTAACTTTGTCTGTCCATGCTATCATCATCAAACATCTCAAGCACAACATTTCAAAAGGCTTCTACCGTTTTTCTGTCTGCTTCTCGTACTGTCCCTATTTCGAAGCCGTACAGTGCTCTGCGCCACACTAATGCTTTCAACAATTTTCTCCTTGTTACTATGTTTGTCGTATGCAAATATTGCCCTTGCTCTTTCTTGTTAGTTGCAGTTTGGTTCCCATTCAATTGTTTTACAATTATATATCCTATTTCCCCGATATTCGCTGGTATGTGAAAGGGGGTTAAACAACCCGATGCTACCAAGATCCCTTAGCACTCCAACACTTGTCGAATTAATAGTTTTCCAATAAGTCCTTTCGCACAATCAACAATAGTTGAAAATATTTCAAAACTAACATCTGTAGTTATTTATAATAATCATCAGATTTAAGTGCAATTATTTTTTTCATCATTACGTTTTCCGTCTAGAAACTGAATGGATGCGTACCTCCATTTACTTCTATTCTGAGCTAGCCTACACAGTTCTCTGAAATTCCAACGGCCTAGATACAGCTCGGTTCCCTTTCTATTATTTTCTAGTTATATGCCCTATTTCACCGATATATAGTGGTATGTGTAGCGGGGGATCTTGGTAGCCACAGGTTGCTTAACCCCTTCACTGAATCTCGGTGGAATTGGTCATAAAATTAGAAAACAATAGAAAGGGAATGACCTGTATACACATGCTGTGTGAGAATTTCAGGGAACTATGTAGGCTAGCTCAAAATATAAATAAGTGCAGGTACGTGTTCAACCAGTTTTGAGACGGAAAACCTAATGACGGAAAAATAAGCGCAGATAAATCTGATGATTAGTATAAACAACTAGTTGTTGGTTGCGAAATATCTGCAACTAATGATAACTGTGCGAAAAGATATATTGGAAAATATATTAAATCGGTAAATGGTTATGTGTTGGGTGAACTTGGCAGCCACAGGCTACTTACCTCCCTTCACAACCACTGAAGGTCGGAGAAATAGAGTATATAATTGTAAAACAATAGAAGGTGACCGAACTGCATCTAACAAGAAAGAACAGCGCCTATGAGGAAAGACAACACACATAGAACAAGAAGAATATTGTTGAAAGCATATGTGTGGAGCACAGCACAGTATGCCTATGAAATACGGGCAGTCTGAAACGCAGACAGAACAACGGTAGTAGCCTTTTGAAGTGCTGTGCTTTAGATGTATGAGGACGATAGCATGGACAGACAAAAATAATAACAAATAGGTTATAGAAATAGTAGGTAACAAGGATATCTGGAGAAAAAGATAAGAGACATAGAAGGGCAGAATACGTTCTAAGGCATTTTTGGGGAATAGTATGGGATATATTACAAGCAGAGATAGGAAAAGAGAGGTAGATGTAGACCTAGATCAGATAGTTATAGAAGCAGACTGTCCAAATTTCAGGGAAATCTGTAGGTTAGTTCAGAATAGGAAACAATGACGGTACGCGTCTAACCAGTTCCAGGACTGAAGATGATGGGAATTGGGTTAAGCAACCTGTGACTATCAAGATCTCCCAACACTTTTGTACAATTAATATTAGTTGAAAATATTGCAAAACCAATACCTGTAGTTGCTTATAATAATCATCAGAAATAAGTTTTTCGCCATTAAATTTTCGATTATGGAACTTGTTGGACGCGTACCTTCATTGATTTGTATTCTGAATCAGTCTATACATTTCCCCGAAATTTCCACAGCCTACGTCTTTTACTATCTGTGTGCAATAGTCTAACTTAGGTCTACCTCCACCTCTCTTTCTTTCCTATTTCTGCTTCTAGTATATTCCACACTATTCCCTTATGGCTTAATATGTGACGTATGATCCTATCTCTCTTATATTTTACTGTCTTACACATATTTCTTTCGTCTCCTACCATTTCAGGAACCTCTTTGTTCTTAACTTTGTCTGTCCATGATATCTTTTTCCTGTCAACTTCGTCTATTGTCCAAGTTTCACAATCGTACAGTGCTGTGTCATTAAACTTAAACGACACGTCGTGCAGTCTATGGCATTTGGACAAACAGCGCTAATGTGAAATTAGTTTAACCTGAAATGTATTAAACTTTTTGGAAAAATATATAGAAAGCATATACTGGGTAAAGTAACGCGTCGCCTTGGTATACATACTTTAGTCTCTATAGTTTGTAGATATAATTTATGTAAGGCCCATACTATTTGACTAATAACTTATTCCAGTAATTCCAGTCTTCATATAGATATTATATTTGTTTTAGTTTAATACAGTCATGCAGCGTACGGGAAGTTAGTGGATATTGTAATGCCAGAAAGTACATGTGTTGGGGCAAAGTGCTTGTACACCAGTACACGCTTTGCAAATTATAAGTTAATGTATAATCACAGTTTAGTATTTCACTTTACTTTACTGTACAGAGGAAAACATGGGGTTTATTTTACCGGCACGAACTGAAGCTTGTAACAACTCAGTGATTACGTTTTCTTGAAATTTATCATTGTATTGGGAAATGCCCTCCGGCAGTATCTAGAGCTGATTAAGTATATAATTAGGTACTCAGAGAGTATGTATATATATATATATATATATATATATATATATATATATACACACACATACATACTCTCTGAGCGGGAGTGTTGGAGGTTGGCTTGAATAACTGATATGTAGGAAATTGCGTGGTGCGATTAGTAGCCAGAGTCAGTTCGCAATTTGGACATTTTTAAGGATTGTTTGTACACAGGACAATCAGGGCTGGTTACGAAGTAGTTATGAGAGCGGTTAATGCGTTCACAGTTGGAACAGATGGGATGTGAGGGTTGGTTAGGACACGATCTTAAGGTGTGTTCTTGAGCACAACGTCCAAAGATGGTTGTTGACCGATAGACCTTGGCTGAGTGTCCAATGCGTTGGCAGTTGTAGTATCTTGTAATTGAAACTAGGTCTCGAATTCTGTAGGACTTATAACCTATGTATACGTGGGAACTTGAAGTTAAGATCATTCGAAGCCTAGGAGAAACATTAAGGATGAGTTTATCGTTGGCATTAGTTCTAGGGCGGCGTATGGCATTTTCGGGGATGAGGTGTTGAATGGAGTTTTGCTGGTAGAAGAGTGAAAAGGTGTCTGGAGTGGGCGTGTCTCGGTCTATACCAAATATTATCAGTTGGGGTTGTCTGGGTTTTGGAACGTGGACAGAACAGATTTGTTGGTTTAGGTTGGAAGTTATGTTGACGTCAGAAGGTTTATCGGTGCGGATGGTTACGGCGGCTCTAGATTGACAGGTCTGATAAAGATGGTCACAGGTTTCATTTCGCAATATTACGGAGCTGGGATGGAGTTGTATCTGAGGATGTCGGTTTTAGAGTGATGACTTTGGGAAGTAGTTTAGAAGGTAGTGCGTGTTGGGATGTATCTGAAACGTGAGCGTATGTAGGTGGTATGTGTGTGAATGGTTGTTGTACTGTTACCTGTTGTGTTGAAATTGTCTTAATGTTCTTTTCTAGCTGGTAGAACCTGGCTTTGTATATCTCACAGTCCTGAGAGACGGCAGAGACTATTAAGGCGATATCTTCTATTCTCTGCAGGATATATTGAGCACTATTTCGGTTTGAATTTGTTGCAGTCCCTGAAAACATATTCGGTTAAATCTTTCCTAATGGCTGTTATATATTCTAAGTTGATAATTGAAACCGTGACATAATTCTTTCTTGCTCGTTTGAACTTTTGGGCATCGGAGAGAACAGAGCTGACTGATGAGGTCATGGATCGTTATGGCGGTGGTGAGTGGGGCATCCTAGTCGATTTCTGGAAAGGCATAAGCAAGTCTACAGATGCTGGAGGCAGTGGATATGTAAATGCAGTAGATATGCTTGTCGTTGGTGTTGTCTTTGGTAATTATGTTTGCTTTTCTTAGCCATGTCACTTGTTCATTTGAAAATTCTGGGAATTTATTAGCATGTGCTGATGATGATGCTTGTTTGTTTGAAAGTTTGTGTGCAGTTGTCTGATAAGTTTCTAAAGTTGTATTGTATAATTACGTGACCAAGACCTGACCACGTGCTGATAATTACTAAGGTTCTAACTCTTTTACCCACTTGTAGATTGCTTCAGCGTTTGATTTTCTAGTGTGAACTGTTGTAATCCAGGCACTTGACCGCTGGAAGCACTCCAAAAGTTCAAATTTTGTTAAATAATAATTAAATAATTATTACCCTCATTTTAAGGGATTAACTATTTACATGCACTGTAACTTTTAACAATTCTTATTGTTGTTGGTATTAATACTGAATAATTCAATTTAAAAAGATACAAACTGATATTTAATTTAATATGATGCTATTGCATGTTTTATAAAGCAACATAAAATTAAATTAAAAAATGAATTTTACTGGGCATCGAACCAACGGTGTTACGATTCGTAGCCAGAGACCGCTGGTCAATAGATGGACGGTGCATTTAAATATGACCAGATTTGTAAACAAATCAGTTTATCATGAAATAAAGTATAGTTCACGTCTCTGAAAACGAAAATATCCACGCAAAGTGAGTAACTGTGAAGTGTAAAATAATACCGCTAAATATGGAAAATTGATGGGTTTGTCGTTTTATCCTTAAATAGAAAAAAAGCGTAAGTAACTAAAAGTTGCTTTAATTTAAATTCTAATATTAACCTTAATAAATAGGACACTAAAGAATCACTTGAGACAAGTCTATATGATTACGGGAGCCAGCTCTAAATGATTACTGGAGCCCAGTCTACATAAATACGGGAACAAGTTTAAATAAATGCTGAAGCGATTATTATTAGAACAAATAAAGAAATGCAACAAGCATTTACTTCAATGATTAATGATCAAGGAATTTAATGGAGTACTCTAGTTTGTTTAAGGCGATGCTATGAGGGATGCACACAACAGTTGGACCAGAGACCGATTCAAGCTGAAAAATAACAGGTTAGCCAATCTGAATGTTTATTATTTTATTATTTTATTTGTGGATATTTCATTGCACATTGCTAAGCTGAATAACTTGTAACAATTTTATTTTTGATAATAAATCGCTCCATAAAATTGCGAGAACAATTTAACAATTTTATTTGTGATAATAAATCCCTCTATAAAATTGCGAGAATAATAAAACACTTTTATTAAAACAATAGTAAATTTCATTCAACAACTAAAGTAATACGTTAAAGCCGCATCGTCATTTGGTATTCTATTTGTGGTTAAATATCTGTGTCATCTACAGCTATTTGCAGGCGCGTTTCTTTTTGACTGTCCTCCCCTCGGACGCCTCGGTCGCCCGAGCTAGTTTTGTAATCAGTCGGCCATACGTGGAAGAAGCAATAAGATGTATCAAAAATTGCAGGCCGGCAATTTGCGTTTCAACTTCGATGAGTTAGGACACATCTTCGAATAGCGGTTGGTAACGTATAAAGGTTATTAACTTGTTTAATTTGATATAAATTATTTAGCGCGACAAGATATAATGCTACAATTGACAACGCAACTTTGAAAATACGAAATTTAGAAGGCAGTTTATTAAGAAGACGACTTTGCTACAACTTACGATGCAACTTTTAGTATAGAAAATTTAAGAAACCAATTTTATGAAGACGACCTTGTTATACAAACTTTGAAGACACCTTGGGACAGCGTAAGGATGCTACTTTGGTGAGGGGGCGTGATTCAACAACGGGATTGCAGCGGCTGCCGAATGTATCGTGGCCGTATTTGATTCTACACGTGGAGCGACTCCATAGTAGAAGTTGTTTTGTATGCATTTGGTTCACACTACACGCAGTGATCTTTGCATGAAATAACAAGTACCTCATCCTTCCTCGCAACAAGGCGAGAAATGCAGTTTTGGTTTGTAGATAGCTTTAAGTCCTTTTTATGTGTTTCACACTAGAAACACGTTAATTTGTTCTAATGTGTAAAATCATAAATATTATAAAAGTTTCAACTATTGCTGAGCTGGATTTTCCAGTGTCGAAATTAAAGTTCACTGATTTGATGTTTTGAGAACAACACGCGTGGTTCATTATGAATCGTTAGTAACAACAACAGGTGTTACTGACGTCACATGTTTTTCTGTAGTATACTGCTGACAGATGTGTTCTTGAAAGCAAATGCTTCAAACAGCTTTAGCACAAGTTATGTAAACAAGAGTACTTTTGTGATCTGCTTTATAGAAATTAAAACTTGCACATGTAATTTAAAAGAAAAAAACTTGAGTACTAACATTTTTAGAAGTAATTAATTTGTCATCCGCCTGAACAGATCTGCACAGGTCGGAGCCCTTTTCTTTGTATAACAAGTTTACAATATACTGTAAAATGTTGGATTAAAAAGAATAATTAAGATAAACCTGAAGTTGAAGACCATGAAGTGATTCAGTTATTAATTAAATTTTTGTTGCAATTCATTTTATTTTAAAAGAGATTCTTTTTAGTAAACAATTGGTTCAAGATTAAAGTTTTTTATTTTGATCAAATATGATCAAACCTAAACACATAAAGCTAACATCCTTATGAGTAGAATTTTGATGCCAACTTTATATTGAAAATATCCTTTTACTACTTCTTTATGTATATTTGCTGGACACAAATAGTGTTCCACTTTTTTATTTATCTAACTATTACAATTTCTTACAGGAACAGCGTCTTATTTTATTAAGACAGGTTTTTGTAATCGAAGGCGATCTTTTTTTCTTTGGTCTCCACGTCCGCCCTTAGAAATATGCCATGCCATTATCGTGAATAAGTCCGGACTTGGTGGCGCCCATTTGGTATAGATTAAGTTTGACCTACAAACAGATTTCGACTTACCCCCTCATTTCTCATAGCTCTACCCAAGGATTAGACCCCTAGTTATGTCGGAAGACTTAGTTTCACTACCACCCAAAATGGTGCCTTTAAGAAAAGATTTGCTTCAAACTTAAGATTTAACATTTAATTAAATATTACTAATTTAAATACTTTAAAAATTGCTCTCATGAAAATGTATGTGAGGGATCGGCAATATTTATATTTTTGAGTATACGTTGTAAATTACGTAAATAGTAAAAGATGTTAAATGAACGTTTATCAGGCTTTAGTTAATAATTAATAATAATGGTGATGTTGCTGACTTTTTGATAATCTTTGGGAATGATAATATTAAATTTTTTTATTCAATTATTGGAAGAAAATTATAGTTAAAGAACTTTGACCTTTTCATACGATGTAAATATTTTTGAGAACACTAATAATTTGTGCTTAATGGTGTTTTGGTTTAAAGATTAAAACAGGAAGGAGAGACAGATGGTTGGTTTAAATGCTTCGTTTGTCGTATTGTCGCAAGCTCAGTGCGTAATTCAAAAACTGAGCTAGCCGATGCAATTAAAATTATAGATTAAAAATTGTTACCTCTTTAATTCACAAAAAGGGCGCAAAGAGGTACTGCTACAGTATCAGAACAAAGGGTTGGAAGAAAGAAATCCATTATCTTTGCATAAACTTCAAGACTTTATTTAACATGTTTTGGATTATCGGATTTGGATCAAATATGCACCGTTTTGTTCTATAATTTGTTGCCATTTTAAGGGTAGTTTCATAACGCCTCTCCCCGGTTTTTTGCTTTAAAATTTACTAAAAACGCTTTTTTAAATTATTTTAAATTATTTTGGGTATTTGTTTATTAGTTTTTTGGTTTATTAGCAAGAAGTTTAGTTGAATTTATTCTTAAACGCAAATTTAAGTTAAAGTTCAAGTTACAAACGCGATTTATTTACTATTTATTTGATGTAAACTTAATTTAAATTTTTTATTTACTGCCCTGTGTTTAAAATTTAATGCTGCACAATAATAAATATAAAATACAATAAAAGCAAAGCTTTAAATAAAGTAATAAATAAGAAAACCCTAAATAAAAACTTACTGTTTGTTGCTGAAGTGGGAGCTCTGTAAAACACGTCCGCTCACTTCAAGCGCTAACGAGAAAGTAGTAAAGAAATACAGCATAATTATTCAATTCCTTCACAATTTCCATTTTCGAGAAATTTTTGTAAGAAGTTTGCTTGAACTAGAAAAAAATATGGCTTTGTCGTATTTAGTGTGACCTATCAATATCTGTTTAACAATCCAGATAAGCGATTAACTTTAGTTATGCCATCCGACGGCATAGTCATTATGCAGCTTGATAAGAAAATCACGAACACGTTCACATGAGCAACTCAATTTAACCAATATCAGTTCATGCAATGAAAATTTCCTCATAAGCGTTAACGTTTACATTTAAAGTAGTACCTGTAATGTAAAACTGGTTTGCATTGCATATTTTTAACTTAAAAAAAAGTAAAATAGTAATACTTATTTGAACAAGGTAATGAACTAGAATATACAGATCTGATATAAATGGGTCTCGTAATTATATTGTATAAAAGTTGCTGTTTTATATGAATATGGTAAGAAGAAAATATTCCATTATTATTAAATATGTGGACGGTTTCTAGAAATCTTTGTCTCGACTGAATATTTGTTGTATGTTTTGTAAATAAAATTATTAATCATAAAAGGAGGAACACAGATGGATTAAACGAATAGTTTAGACTAAATTTACTGTTTTAGTTTGAACTAGTGCGTTCAAAAGGGGTGAAACGTAGTACAATTCTTTGATAAATAGTGCTAAACAGGTAACATAATAAGCATACCTTTTGGAAATCATTTCTACAATATTTCCTATAAGGTTTGGTTTTTATATTGGTAGGAGTCTAGAGCGACAATAATGTGGTTTGAAAACAGGTATATTTCATTACATGAAGTTATTTATATATGTTACTTCTTTTGCAATAGCAGCAAAAGAATATTTGACAAACTTTTATACGTTGTGTTTTTGCAATAACAATAGTAGTAAGAGCACGTCTCATGTCGTTTTTTTGCTGTAACAAGTTTGTTTTATTACAGATTCCGCGCACTCTTTTTTGATAACCGTGTTTACACAGAGAAAGCGATATCTTTTTCAGGGGGTTTTCAAGTTCTCCCATAGAGTACATCTTGTTTATTATGAGCCTAGGACTTGGTGGCACCCTGTTTAGCGTTGTTCTAATTTTATTGTCTATAGAACGTCGTTTGAAGTATAGGTTTAGAAGACCCATGACCATCTCTCATTTCCCTACCCAGGAATAGCCCTTTGCTGCGACGGAAGACTGCATTTCCTTTAACAACTTGTTTATAGGAATGGGATTTTGTAAATAACCACTCACCAACAGCGAAATGAGGTTTCCAAATTACGTTTCAGACACAAAAGTGAATCATCGACGGAAAGCTTTCATAAGGTTTTACCGAGTGGTCAGTCGTCACGGCAATGTATTATTATTTGGATAACAGGTGTGTACTGTTTGAGTTTACATTTTATTTACTACCTGATTATACTACTAACGATATTCCCCAAAATTGGTTTAAAAAATGCACACATTTGCAATGCCGCCCTAAAGTTGGGACTTATGTGGCCCATGCATAAATACGGCCTTATCTGGGATTACACATTTCGGCAAGGCATTAAATAACAATAAACTGTAGTTCAAGTTGACTTTAAAAACGAAAGTACTTTTTCAATCTGAACGCAGCTAAAGACTTACATTCCTTTAATTAGAATATAATGTTATAAATGGAAGTACCTAATTGTACGTACTGTCGTAAAGTGAATTAAAGTTTGTGAGTTGTTTTTAACTAAAATTGAGTGGGGACAAGGAGCAATTAAGTTGCAGGACATGAGAGCTTAAACTCTGAAACTGATGTAATTAACGCGTGGGGAAATATAAATGCTAATTTACTGGAGCGTTACAGATTATGTTCATATTACCTTATTAAGCAATAAAACATTATTTCACCCTTTTATAGAGCATAGTTTATCAATTGGGCGTAGGTAACCTTCAGTATTTTAGTAATTTACTATTTTTAAAATTAAGGATTAATTAGTTTAGGTATGCTATTTGTACACAAAATTAATTATGTGCTTGTGTAATGGAGACACGTTTATAAACAAACTACATGATTCATTTAAAATCAATATTACGTTATTTCCGGATGACCAGGACGCTTTATCTAAATAGAAGTGTTCATGAACAGACAGACATCACACACGCAACAACAATACACAGTTACTGGAATTAAAAACACTGCTGCTGCCTACAAACGTCAGACAATAATATGTTTATGTTATTAAGTTAGATCTAAAAATTTAATCATGGACAAATTTTTAATAGTAATTTTCTTTTTAAGCTTAAAGATAACTCCCGCGCACGTGTATGTGCTTGTGTGCAAGAATATAAACGTGCACGTAAATGCGCGTGCGTGTGAATATGCATGTGCGTGCGTAAGGTTAGCATTAGACATAGTAGGGATCAGCAAAGTTCGGTGGTCAGAGGCGGGGAATTTTTTTGAGTGGGGACTTTACCGTAATTGATACAGGATCAGAGTAAGGAAATTCAGGTGTCGGGATAGTTATGCGAAAACAGATAGGGCACTGTGTGGAAAAGTACTTACAAAAGAGCGATAGAGTACTCATGGTTAGATTAGAATTTAAATCAGTAAACACAGTAATAATACAAGTATCTATGCCCACCTCCAGCCACAACGAGGAAGAGGTAGAAACGATCTACAAAGATATCGAAGACATACTAAGATACGTAAAAGGACATGAAAATTTAGTAATTACGGGGGATTTTAGTTCAGTGGTAGGTGAGAGTAGGGAAGGAGCGGTAGTAGGTTTATTTGGTTTAGGCAGAGAAACGAGAGGGGAAATAGGTTGGTAGAATTTTGCGACAAATACAATTTACCCATCACAAACACATTATTTCAACATCATGCTAGAAGACGATACACGTGGAAGATACCAAGGGATATAGGAAGATATGAAATAGATTACATTCTTATTAGATAACGGTTTAGGAATCAGGTAAAAGACTGAAGAAGCTATGCAGAAGCAGATATAAACACTGACCACAACATTGTAATTATGAAGGCGGCACTTCAATTTAAAAATTTGAAAAAAAAGAAATGGAAAGGGAACTCTGACTGTGGGAAACTAAAAATAAAGAAATCCACGAAAGATTTGAAAAAACTCAAATGAATCGCTAAAAGATATCGGGAAAATTTCTAATACTAAGGAAGTAGAAACAGAATAGAATAACATTAAATCCAGCTTAGACATGGCCGCCAGAGATATTCTGGGGTATACACAAAAAGAAAATAAAAAATCATGGATAACAAAGAATACCCTGAATTTAATATAAGAAAGAAGGATATACAGAAATAAATCAGACGAAACGGGAAAACATAGATACAAAGCCATAAAATGGCAAATTATTCACAAATGCTGGAAAGCTAAAGAACAATTGTTTGATGAAAAGTGCAAAGAGGTACAAACTAAGATAGAAATAAGAAAGACAGATGAAGCATACAAACTAATTAGAATGAATTTTAGGGATATAAAACCGTATAGTAAAAATAAAAGGTACGCAAGAGGAAATGTCATTATAGAAAATGTAAAGAAAGTTGTTAGGAGGGTGAGAATATATAAGGAATTTATATGCAGGAGAGAAACTAACAGCATTAGAACAGGAATCAGACATTGAAAGTGATAATTTGGGATAACCTATACTGCGAGATGAGTTTAAATTAGGATTAAAGGGTCTGAAAAATGGTAAGGCACTAGGCACAGATAGATACAGATAAGGTGCAAGCAGAAACTCTAAACTAGGAATAGAACTATCTTTTTCAAATGGGAAGCTATATGTATGAGGCAGGTGAGATACCCAAAGATTTCAAACGTAACATCATAGTAACTATACTAAAAAAAGAGGCGCGGATTGATGTGAAAATTTTCGAACAATAAGTCCGACAGCACATGTATCAAAAATATTATCTAGAATTGTACAAAGACGAATGAGAAAACGAGCTGAAGAACCACTAGAAGATCAATTTTGGTATAGGTGAAACAGGGGAACACGGGAGGCTATTTTAGCTCTGAGGGTGATAATGGAGAAACAATAAAAAAGGAGGAAAGTGTGTATATAGAGTTTGTAGATATGGAAAAAGCATTCGACAATGTAAAATGGAAAATATGTTCGAAATATTCAAAAAGATTGGAATGAGTTATAGGGATAGCCGGATGGTACAAAGCTTATACAAAAAGCAAACAGCAGTAATTGAATTAGAGCAGTAACGTAGGTAAATCAATATTAGGAAAGGGGTGAGACAGGGATGTGCTTTATCCCCATAAATTTTTAACTGACACATAGAAGAGGCAATGAATAATGTCAAATGCAGGAAGACATTTGGAATTAATATGTAAGGACAAAAGCACGATATGCTTAGATTTGAAGACGATATCGCTGTACTAGAATCTAGCAAAGATGAGTTAGAAGCTGTTCTTAATGAAATGAGAATAGTTCTAACAGAGAGATACGGTATGAAAATTAACAAAGATAAAACTAAAGTTCTAACATGCAAAGGAGGGGAAATAAACCAAAAACAAAAATTCAAATAAGGTAACGAGAACTTACAAGAGGTTAAGTATTTCTGCTACCTAGGAAGCCAAATAACGCAAGATGGGAAAAGCACAGAAGATATAAAACAAAGATTCGCACAAAGTCGTGCTACATTTAACAAGAATAAGCAACTACTGTGTTCAAAGACAACAAACATAGAAACAACGAAATGATTGCTTAAAACATATGTGTGGAGCACAGCACTGTACGGCTGTGAAACCTGGATAGTAGCAAAAGCGGACAAGAAAAAGTTAGAAGTTTTTGAAATGTGGTGCTACAGGCGTATGATGAAGATATCGTGGACAGACAAAGTTAAGAACAAAGAGGTACTAGAAATGGTGGGGGAAGAAAGAAATATGTGAAAAACAGTAAAAAATAGGAAAGGTGAGATGATACTGAGACATGAAAAAATAGTGCGGAATATATTAGAAGCAGAGATAGGAAAAAAGAGAAATAGAGGTAGACCTAGGATGAACTAGTGCACACAGATATTGAAAAAAGTAGAATGTGGTAATTTTAGGGAAATGTATAGGCTAGCTCAGAATAGAAATTGATGGAGGTATGCATCCAACCAGTCTCAAGACAAAAACTAATGATGAAAAAAATGAATGTACTTAAACATGGTATTGGTATTGGTTTTGCAGTATTCTCAACTAATGTTAATTGTACGAAAGTGTAACGGGTATTTTTTATGGTTTAACATTTTACGCTATACGCAATTCATAAATACATTGCTACAAACTACTATTTCTATATTTTATATTTATTAACTCCTTAGGCGAATGCATTGTAATTAATTAAAGATTGCATCGTATAAATTTTGTTGCTTATGTGGATATACAAGTCTAGATAAAAGACGATAAGATGTACTAGAACGAGTTGAATAAACAGATGGGGAGTTGTAGTTCGTTCTTGGTTCCGATTTATTAATTACGTTAAAAATACTGCTGCTTCTTTGCGTTGACAATAGTGAGAATTACTGCGGTAACAATTTTCAAATTGTTCATGAACAAGCACGATTTTAGTTGTTTTTCTTGTGAAATAAACGTTGTATTTTAACTGTAGAGCAGTGTAGTTCTGATTACTTTTGAAAGAAGTATGCTTTTAGATGTAACGTGTTTGATTGACGGACGTGTTTTAGCGATGCGCGTTACTTTACTAATTGTTTTTTGTTGCTTTTCTGTTGTAAATAAAAGTGATAGAACTTGTCGTGCGTTGTACGGAACATTGACTTAGTGATACGCGTTGCTTTCCTAATTGTGTTTTTTTAGTTGATTTGTCTTTTTATATTTGAACTGTGTGTGCGATCTAGTTTTCGTGGTCCTTTTGTTATCAGAGTAGTGCATACTTTGGATTATCCAAATACAGTTTTAAGCTTGAGTACTTCAAAAACAAATGATGATACAGTTGTAGCAGGTGTAGTAGGAAAAAGGTTGCTTCTTATAAACAGGTATCTCATTCACTTGTAAAGACAGTTGATACTGTAATTTCTGAATTTTGTAACCCCAACGAATCTAAAATAGATCGTTGTTTGCGCAAATTTTCGTTATTCAAAAGCATTAGATTTTTCTTTGTTACCATAGGTAGCAAATAAAACACCTCACGTTACTGTTAGTTTAATGAATTACATCGTGCCTTGAAAGCGTGATTCTAAATTGTTATTACCATTTTCTTTTTACGATTTGTGTTACAAAAGATTTCAAAATTATTGTCTCAGGAAATAGAGTTAACAAGAATTTATCAATGCTACATAGCCAGTGAAATACATAGGTGTGATTAGTGTGACGTGTGATAAGTTCCATCAACACCCTCACAGTCCAGGGTGAAGTGCTTCGTTAGCGTAGGACATCGTGAATCTCACACTTCCGTTGCAAGGAAGCGTTGCTGAAGGATTTTTGTAAGTTGAACTATTTCCTACTTATTCTTACTTTAAATATCTATCCGTTGCTTTACCATATCTTTGTCGTTCTGATACCTTTTAAAATAGACTTGCCTGCTATTAAAAAAAAAAGAAAAGAAAAAGAAAAGAAATCAATCCTACTGAATTACTCATATCTATTGTGTCTTACCTATTTATCTTTTGTTAACATTTTGTCTGATTTACGTTTAATTGGTGTGTGAGGAAACGTTTCTGCTACTCCCCAATATTACCTCACTTTGTAATAAAAATTTTTATAATGCTGTTACCGTTGTTATATTATATAGATTATCCAAACAGTTTTTTTTCTTACATTTTACAAAGTACTGAATAATTTAGACTTATCATTGCTGCTATGCTTATTCTTTTCTTTATTTCAGGTTTGCTTAACTATTTTTTTTTCTTGCAGGTATTATCACTAACTCCTTACAGCCGCGTACATTGTATGTTGGTCTGCTTTCTACACCCTCCCCCCTAATCTCCGATTGAGCCCGGTCAGTTCTTTGATTTTTTTTGTGTTACGCACGAATTACGTAACGTAACATTTTTGGCGCCCCACGTGGCGGCCACGAAAAAAAACGTAAAAAAAATTTTTAATGGAAAACTATTAATTCAGCAAATGTCTAAGTGTTGGGGAATCCTTGGCAGCCACAAACTGCTTAACCTCCTTAATATACCCTAAATTTGATTTTCCAATGTTCAACCCGAAGATACTACATTGGTCAGGAAGCGAGTTTTCTTTTACCTGAAAATTTTGCATTTTGCCAAACCCTCTTTAACGTGCGTGACAACACTCGAACTCGGGATCTCCATTTTACCTCTCATCCGAACGATGGCGTTTTTTGTGAATATTGCTCGCCGAGAAATAGAAGGGCAGGATACGTTATAAGGCATTTTTGGGGAATAGTATGGGATATGTTACAAGCAGAGATAGGAAAGAAAAAGTAGAGGTAGACCGAGATCAGACTTTTGCACACAGATAGTGATATACGCAGACTGCAAATTTCAGGAAAATCTGCAGGTTAGCTCAGAATAGGAAACAATGAGGGTACGCGTCTAACCAGTTCCGGGACTGAAGACCTAGTAATGACAAAAAAAGTCCCAGGTTTGCGGAGAAGCTGGTACGCAAGTATAGCTATAGAGAAGCTGGGCCACATTAAACAACCTATTGTATCAACAAATAATTGCCATAGGATATATGTGTGAGGTGTTTTTAAAAAAGTGATAATAAAATTTCCAGGTATGTAAAGAAGCTGGGAAGCATAAAAACTTTCCATATCTATAAAAATTTTCATTATCTTTTATCAAAAATAGTATACAAATACATATACATGTGTATGTGTATGTGTGTGTGTGTGTGTGTGTGTTGTGTGTGTGTGTGCGTGTGCGTGTGCGTGTGCGTGTGCGTGTGCGTGTGTGTGTGTATTGTGCGCATAGAACTGTACCTGTGCGTGTTTGAGGAGTTTTTAAAAACAAAAGTGTTAGTAAAAGGTTCAACTGGGTGTGTGTCTGTATATTGGTATGCAAATATCGCGTTCGCTCGTTTGCGTTAGCACTCTATGATATGCGAACAGAAACAGCGGTCCTTGGCAGATGCAGGTGGTTATCTGCATGCGCAAGTTTGATTGTTCTATAAGTTTACACCGTTGCAGCACGCCTTCCTTCCAGGTAAATGTAATTTTATTCTGAAATTTTTAGTCTTAACGGGAAAAATTGATAGGTTAGGTCAGCGCCGCGCTGCTGGCCTAACCTATCAATTTCTCCTGCTATCTAACCTAAGTCCGCACAAGTCCAACTAACCTAACCTAACTCCAGACAACACTAGCTAACCTAACTCTTGACAAGTCCAACTAACCTAACCTAACTTCAGACAACACCAACTAACATAACTCTAAACAACGTAAACTAACCTAACCCCTCCTACCTCCACCTTACTTTGTCCATCACTCTCCTCGCATTCGTACGACATACATCCAAGCTATATCCGACATATGTCCAGTATACAACCTACATGTATCCGCCATATGTCCGACATAGTAAAGTATGTATGGAGGCATATTTCCTAAGAGGAATCAGTTGTGATACAGCATTCTTAAAAAATTTTAAGCACCAAGTAAACGCTACACTAAAGAACCTACGACAAAGATTGTAAATGAAATTTTACATGGTGTGTCAAGTTTCTACGCTGCTAGTAAAAAGCATAATATACCTAGAACTACGCTAAACAATCACGTCAAAATATTACAAAAGGAGAAGGTATTATATATTAGCAAAACTGTTCCTAAACAAGAGAATGTAAGTGACATGGACGTTAAAAAGCATGATCTTGTAATACCAATACAGAAGTTTGACGAATTTTTGATATCATCAACCAACATTGTGCGTAAACATGGACCTTTGTTCCCGTCTAACATACGAGCTATATTCGCTAGGCCATCAAACTGTGGAAAAACCAACGAATTAATATCTCTAGTCTTACACGAGAATGGGCTTAGATTCCAAAACATCTATGTGTTTTCTAAAAGTTTATATCAACCAAGGTATGAACTGTTAAAAAGTGTATTTGTATACTATGAGTTTGCAAATTACGACGATGTGATTAAACCAGAGGTGTTAAAGAAGATTCAGTTATGGTTTTTGACGATATTCCTGAAAACGAACAAAGCAAGATCGCGCAGCTTTTCTCCTTTGGTAGACATAAGAACAGTGATTCCTTTTACTTATATCAAACGTATGCCAGCACGGACTTAGAGATAACACCAATGTTGTAATCTGGAAGCAAGACGATACAAATCTTCGGCTTCTATTTATGGATCATATAAGCGGTGACACGATATATCCAAAGTTTAAACAAAATTGTGTGCGATGCTGGAATGGTAATAACTCAAAACATAATTTTAATACAATTGTTGAAGATTTTGATATTGATAAAGTGCGGTATACGAAAAATTTCGACGAGTATATAAATATTGGATAAGGTGTAAATGATTAGATACGATTTAGAGTTTGATGGTAGATGTTAAAGATATTATTGCAAATAAACATAATCTTCGGACAATGCCGGATGCCGTACGAAAAATGTTTGTGCAATACAAAAAGGGATACACTACTTCTCAACAAGAGTTCGAAGAGGCGCATAAACACTTACTTTAGCCTTTACAAGTCACTGCATTGCATTTACAAGAAATAGCAGAAAAAATGCCGAAACCCTTAAGAAAGACGAAAGTTGAAAACAGAGACGAACTTTTAAAAAAATTAAGCAACCAGTTGACGACGAGCCTGTACATGTTAATTGTGCGGACGTTTTGGTTAGAATGAAGACAAAAATATAGACAAGTCGGTTTATTGAATAAAGTATAACCTCAATCCGATACGCGTAGTTTGGCAAAATGTGTGTAGGAAATTGGTCCGAAAAACCGTGACATAACCTAAATAATAGCGTTTATCTTGACACTAGAGGTCTAACAAGAGTTGTAATTATTTTTAAAATCCTTTACATTTTCATAAGGAATGTAATTAATTAGTTCAGAGGATACGTTCCCTACCTGTTGTTTCGTACGTGCAAACAATTCGGGCACAATCGGAGCATATCCGAATACGAGTAGCTCATACAAAAGGACTGTTCGCATAGAAATTATTATTTGTTGTTTGTACAGTTTAACGAGACGATTAAGCAAATATGTATAAAGAGTTTGAGGGAGTTATTCGAAGATTTCGCAGTGCTCTACGAGTAAAAAAAGCAGAATGCGGGCACAAGTTTTCGATAGAAGCAGGAAAATGTCTAGTCATACAAGGAAGCAATACAGCACCGTACTACCGTGTCAGTATTGCTCGAGGATTTGGATAATTTTATGGAAATAATCGAGGAGATGGAGTTAATAAAACTGTTGGCAGATACTCAGATGGAATATATACTACATTGTAAGTCTTAAAGAAAAATTTAAACACCTCAACTACTATCATAAGAAATGAATGATGTGAATTTAAAAAAATTATTTTTGTATATATTAACATGTTTGTTATAAAATATAAAGTATACATTGGGTATTGTTTAATTCTTCAAAAGTCCACATAACTGAAATGGGTATTAAATTTCTTATGAAAAGAATTATAACAAAGATGTGTAATTATTAAAAGAGTGTTATAAATGTTTTACAAAATTATTGGTCAGAATCGTTTTATTTAAAACTATAACATAATTTTATTTACAGCCATTAATATCTGTGACCATTTCGAATGGACCTGCACCTTGCCGAAGTTCTAAATTACTAGAACAGGTGAAATGGCTTGCGTGTTCTAATGAGCTCAAGGGCCAAACTACAGGTCCAACCAAAGTAGTAGGGTCATTAGTGAGGAACCAGACTAAGACAGGTCCCCGAAAAAGGGCAGCGGCTCTTTCGGTACTTAGATTGGCAGAGACCATAGAGGTTGGTATGGCAGTATAAGACACACTAACGCAATGTGGAAGGCAACGGGAAACCAACACATTATCTCCCAAGTACACCGCGTACTTAAATTGTAACAAACATGATGGCATTCTCTGGGGTAAAAGATTCCGGAGTTAAAATAGTCCCCCATTCGGATCTCCGGGAGGGGACTACTTCGGAGGATGCGATCGGAAAGTTAAAAATAAGAGTCGGGAACATTCTGCGAGTCGGAGCGTAGAATGTTAGAAGTATGAAGCAAATAGGTAAGCTAGAGAACCCAAAAATCGAAATGAATAGGTTATCACTCGACAGAGTAGGGATCAGCGAAGTTCAGTGACCAGAGGCGGGAGATTTTTGGAGTGGAGACTTCAGGGTAATTCATACAGGAGTAAAAGACGGAAATTTGGGAGTGGGGATTGTTATGCGGAAATGGATAGGATACTGTGTAAACAATTACTTACAAAAGAACGAAATAGTACGCATGGTTAGATTAGAATCTAAACCGGTAAACACAGTAAAAATAAAAGTATACATGCCCACCTCTAACTACAGTGGCGAAGAGGTAGAAGCCATCTACAAAGATATCAAAGACATATTAAGATACGTAAAAGGACATGAAAATTTAATAATTACGGGGAATTTTAAGGCCGTGGTAGGCGAGGGTAGGGAAGGAGCGGTACTAGGTTTATTTGGTTTAGGCACAAGAAACGACAGGGGAAATAGGCTGGTAGAATTTTGCGACAAGAACATTATTCATTATTTCAACATCATGCTAGAAGACGATATACGTGAAAGATGCTAGGAGATATAGGAAAATATCAAATAGATTACATTCTTGTTAGACAACGGTTTAGAAATCAAGTAAAAGACTGTAGAAGCTACCCAGAAGCAGATATAGATACTGACCACAACATTCTAATTATGAAGGCCACACTTAAATTTAAGAATGTGAAAAAAGAAACGGAAAAAGGCACTTGGACTTTAGAGAAACTAAAAGATAAAGATATTCAAGAAGGATTCGAAAAAAAGTCAAATGAATTGCTCAAAGATATCGGGAAAGTATTTGATACTAAGGAAGTAGAAACAGAATGGAATAACATTAAATCCAGCCTAGACATGGCGGCCAGAGATATTCTGGGGTATACACAAAAAGAAAATAAGAAACCATGGATAACAAAGGATAACGTGAATTTAATAGAAGAAAGACGAAAATACAAAAATAAATCAGACGAAACAGGAAAACAGAGATACAAAGCCATAAAATGGGAAATTATTCGAAAATGCAGGAAAGCTAAAGAACAATGGATTGATGAAAAGTGTAAAGAAGTACAAACTAAGATGGAAATAGGAAAGACAGACAAAGCATACAAATTAATTAGAATGAGTTTTAGGGATATATAGCTGTATAGCAAAAATATATGGGACGCTCAAGGAAACGTCATCATAGAAAACGTAGAGAAAGTGGGTAGATGGCAAGAATATATAGGGAATTTATATGCAGGAGAGGAACTAACTGCATTAGAAAAGGAATCAGACATTGAAAATGATGACTTGGGATATCCTTTACTTAGAAATGAGTTTGAATTAGCATTAAAGAGTCTGAAAAATAGTAAGGCACCGGGTGCAGATAAGGTGCAATCAGAAACTCTAAAAGCCGCTGGACAAGCAGTAACAGAACGTCTCTTCCAACTTGTAAGCTATATGTATGGGACAGGCGAGATAACCAAAGATTTCAAACGTAATATCATACTAACTATACCAAAAAGAAAGGCGCGGTTAAATGTGAAAATTTTCGAACAATAAGTTTGACAGCACACGTGTCAAAAATATTAACTAGAATTGTACAAAGACGAATGGACAAACGGGCGGAAGAAATACTAGGAGAAGACCAATTTGGGTTTAGACGAAACAGAGGAACACGGGAGGCTATTTTAGCTCTGAGAGTGATAATGGAGAAAACAATAGAAAAAGGGAAAAGCGTGTATATAGGGTTTGTAGATCTGGAAAAAGCATTCGACAATGTAAATTGGAAAAAAATGTTTGAAATACTCAAAAAGATTGGAATGAGTTATAGAGATAGACAAATAGTACATAGCTTATACAAAGAGCAAACAGCACTAATAGAATTAGAGCAGGATCGTAGAGAAGTACACATTAGGAAAGGGGTGAGACAGGGATGTGCCTTATCCCCATTGATTTTTAACTTTTACATAGAAAAGTTAATGAATACTGTCAAATGCAGGAAGACATTAGGACTTACTATGCAGGGACAAAAAATTGATATGCTTAGATTTGCAGATGATGTAGCGGTATCAGCGTCTAGCAAGGAAGAGTTAGAAGCTGCTCTTAATGAAATGGAAACTGTCCTAACAGAGATATGTGGTATGAAAATTAACAAAACTAAAACTAAAGTTCTAGTATGCAAAGGCGGAGAAAATAAATCAAAAACAATAATACAAGTATAAAACACGAACTTACAAGAGGTTAAGAATATTTGCTACCTAGGAAGCCAAATAACGCAAGAAGCACAAAAGATATAAAACAAAGATTAGCACAATGTCGTGCTACATTTATTAAGAAAACGCAACTACTGTGCTCAAAGACCACAAACATAGAAACAAGGAAAAGATTGCTTAAAACATATGTGTGGAGCACAGCATTATACGGCTGTGAAGCCTGGACAGTAGGAGAAGCGGACAAGAAAAAGGTAGAAGCCTTTGAAATGTGGTGCTATAGACGTATGATGAAGATATCATGGACAGACAAAGTTAAGAACGATGAGGTACTAAAAATGGTAGGGGAAGAAAGAAATATGTGGAAAATGGTAAAAACAGGAGAGATAGGATGATAGGCCACCTACTACGGCATGAGGGAATAGTGCGGAATATATTAGAAGCAGATATAGGAAAAAAGAAAAGAAGAGGCCGACCTAGGTTAGACTACTACACACAGATAGTAAAAGATGTAGGCTGTAGGTGTTTCAGGGAGATGTGTAGGCTAGCCCAGAATAGAAATCAATGGAGGTACGCACCCAACCAATCCCAAATGGATAAACTAATGACGAAAAATAACTGTGCTTAAGCATGATGATTACTATATGTAACTACAAGAATTGGCTGGCCAATATTCTCGAATAATGTTAAGTGTGTGAAAGGATTTACTGGAAAACCATTATTTCGGCAAATGTCTAAGTGTTGAGGGATTTTGGTAGCCACAGGTTGCTTAACCCTCTTCATTGAATCTCGCTGAAATACGGCATAAAATTAAAAAACAATAAAAGGCGAAGGAGCTCTATACACATGCTGTGTGAGAATTTCAGGGAACTATGTAGGCTAGCTCAGAATGTAAATAAGTGCAAGTACGTGTCCAACCAGATTTGAGACGGAAAACCTAATGACGAAAAAAAAAGCGCAGATAAATCTGATGATTAGTACAAACAACTAGTTGTTGGTTGCGAAATATCTGCAACTAATGTTGACTGTGCGAAAAGATATATTGGAAAATATATTAAATCGGTAAATGTTTAAGTGTTGGGGGAACTTGGCACCCACAGCCTACTTACCTCCCTTCACAACCACTGATGGTCGGAGAAATAGGGTATATGACTGTAAAACAATAGAAGGTTGTAACGTATTTTTTTTCGTAGTTACACTTTGTCCATTAATATAAAATAAAACAGCAATAATATAGAAATATAATTTGTAAAATTCCGTACAATAAAAATAATACATAAAATTTATAATAACATATAGACTCCTTTACCTTTGAGGTCTAAGATTCGTTACTAAGCTTCGTCGAGTTGTCAATTCGAGCACTTTGCTATCAACGTTTGAAGAGACAAGCTGAGTTAGGCGGTGTAGTAAAGTCATGATGTTCATGTCTAAACACGTGGCCTGTAACACGGTCTGAAAAAGAATTAGAATTGATCCCTGCAGGCCTAAGGAGATGGAAGCTCCCCTCATCATTAAAACAGTTGGTATAAATTATTTAAATAAATTTTATTAATATTTTCCTCTTAGTGCAATATCACATAACCATATGATATGAGAATATCATATACAATATCCTATAAGTTTATCATATTAGTAATATCAAAGAATTAGTTTCAAGAAAATTTAGTTTGGAAATTTGGTATACTAAATTTTATACGATGTAAAATCAAGGAAAAATTGGTTTTGTTAAATACTGTTTTATTCAGAAGAGTTCTTTCTCAAAGTTCCAGCAATAATTTCGTACGTTTTCACGTGGCTTCTGTTTGTGCATCGCAGAATGCAGATGTTGATGGAATTTCCGATAGCTGAGGTTATAGTCCTATTTCTTTTGTTCACAGCAGTATTTCCACACGTGAGTGTTTTTAGCATTTAATCACTTTCATTATTATTTAAATTGCAATAAGAAAATATTAGATTGAACTTTAGTAACGTAAAAATCGTTTAAGGAAAGAAAGAATTACGTAATAAATTTATTGCTTGTCAGAATGATTGCACATACAGATAACGTTAACTAAGCTAAAAAGTTGTTAGTGACATATTATGTCAAATATAAAAAACATACATTCAGTTGTCCAATTTAGACCTCACATGTCATGTTACGCTAATTTGAAATATGTTTAATAATTTTGAGGTCATGTACTTTGATTTTTAATCAACATGAGGAATTCTTTTAATACCTATTAAGTAAAAGTAACTTTAGGTTGATACATGTTATTTTATCTCAACTTAGGTAATTAAATTTGATTGTTAAAGTCTACGTAGTACTACTATGACTTGAAGAATATGTAATATGAATAATTAAGAGAACTCAAACTTTACATAAAATTTATTGAGAAAGATTCATTTAGAGATCTTTATGTTAATTTATTAAGAAAGATTCATTCAGAGACTTTTATGTTACTTAATATAAATCCTTATTGTTATATTTCTGTTCTATAAAAAATTATTAGTTAAAAAGATTAGAGTAAAACGAATCAAGAAATTTGATCAAATAGAATCTATTTTTTTTGCATGACTTTTTTATTATTTAAAATACAAGTAAAATTTACAAGTCATCCCTGATCAGAAATTGTGTGTAATAATAACAAATATCCTGGGTGTACACTTTTGAAACTTAAATTCTATTATTTTATTTTTGGTAAATATTTTTGAGGACACAAACGGTGTCCATGTTGTGCATTTGTTTGTTCACAGGTCAAGTCGAGACATCTGTATGACATCTGGTGTTTGAGATTTTGGTGTTTTAAAAAAGTGAAATTCAAGTTTTATGGCTATATTAGTGGTGTTGATATAAGGTTTCCGCATTCCCCTAATACAAGCACAGTTAATTTTTGTAGGTTGTTGTATTGAAAAATACGGTGGCGCTTATTATTTATATTTTTGGTCATTTGACAACCCATGACCCAAGCTCATGATCTACCCAGAGCTAACACTCTACTAGTCGTTTATGTCTAAAGAGTTTTTCTTTTCCTCAAGCCGTTTTCCATCCAACTTTACCTTGGGCTTTCATTGTTAATAAGAAATTCTCGACCTTGTGATATCAGGTAAGGTAAGGGTTTAGGAAATATAAAGGTGCAATTTGTTATCTGATAATCACGAAGGAAAATAAAAAATAATTTTTGTTTTCAAGGTGACCGAACTGCATCTAACAAGAAAGAACAGCGTCTATGAGGAAAGACACAAACGTAAAACAAAAAGAACATTGTTGAAAGCATATGTGTGGAGCACAGCACAGTATGCCTATGAAATACGGGCAGTCTGAAACGCAGACAGAATGACGGTAGCAGCTTTCTGAAATGTTGTGCTTCAGATGTATGAAGACGATAACATAGACAGACAAAGATAGTAACAAATAGATTATGGAAATAGTGGGGGAACAAGGATATCTGGGGAAAAAGAGAAATAGAAGGGCGGAATACGTTCTATGACATTTTTAGGGAATAGTATGGGATATATTACAAGCAGAGATAGGAAAAAAGAGCTAAATGTAGACCTAGATCAGATAGTGATAGTTGCAGACTGTGCAAATTTCAGGGAAATCTGTAGATTAGTTCAGAATAGAAAACAATGATGGTACGCGTCTAACCAGTTCCAGGACTGAAGACCTAATAATGATGAATATCTGTGATTGAAGTACAACAATTTAGAAAGGTATTATAGAATAAACTGTAATATGCAAGATTATAGTGACAGAAATTTCACTAAAATCTAAAGTTTAAAATTATACATCGCTCGTAAATGTCTGGAATGGAAACCTGTTGTACTCTTGCATATACTCAACTTGTTTGGAAATACTGTTTTCTAACAATCCTGGATAGGTTCTTAGAAATTCTTATAACATGATCCTAATATAACAATTACCGTATTTTCTTTTAATTATATCATGTGCGAAATTCTGTAAAATATCATTTCTATTTTACTTTTCCATTGCTACATCTAACAGAAACAGATCAATATTAGGGGCGCCGTTTTCCGTTGGTTATTCTTAAAGTATTAGCGTAGTTGAGAACGTCTGGAGATATCCCTAAAAAGTGTTCTAAAGTTTCTTTGTTAAATAAAATATAATTCTCACCAAATGTCACCATCTTCACTAAACAATTCTTATTTAAATAAAAACGTAAGTTGCATATAACACCAATTAACATAATAAGGAGCTGCGCGCGCTTGGCCGTCAGCATAAAAGACGAGGGAGCCATGTTCCAGAACATTAGTTATCAAGGTATCATCGAGTTCATCAAAGTTAAAAGTTAAAGATGGATTTTTCTAGTGTTGATGTTACAAGTGATGTAAGAGTGCCATTAGGTAATGAAAAACTAGTAGGTAAGACCACCTATGCGCTAGGTGAATTTATATCTAATTTTCACAATCATAAGGTGGAAGTTGATTTTAATTTATACGGTAATCTGTAACCAGTTGTACAAATTGTCTGCTGCGGTGGAATGTGCCTAAATTAAACTATAAAAGTGGATTACTACGAATGGAGAGAATTTTGCAATTTTCAATTGGAATATAGAATCATACAATTTACCCAAGAAGCAGGAAAAGTAAAAATGAATGGTTTTTCTGGCGAAAATGTTTTAGAATTACAATTGGATCGTGGATTCAAATCGAAACTGGTAATGGATACAACATTCAATAGGAGTGTATGGGTGGCAGATAAATTTCAAGAAGAAAATTTATATAATATGAAAATTACGAAAGACCGGAATGTTATTGTGTTAACTGAGTACGAGTGTATTAAGCCATTTAATTTTGCGGGAACTAATTTGTTATAAAATGAAGAAGTTGAGGTGTAGAAACTTTCCAGAATTTTACGACAAATTTGTAGGTGATATAAAAAAAGTATGTGGAAATACGACGGAGGAAGAAAGGGTTCAAACGTTATTAGAGGGAGAGAGCCGTGCCAGTATTTCTCTGTCTAATGATTGCAGCAATTTAAATTACTTGACAGAATTGGAAATTATTAAGTGCCACCCATCCAGTACTTAGAAGATGCGACTGCGAGCCGATCTCTTACGCAAATGTTTAGAGATTTGGTTATCCCAGATTTACCAGACTATGGTTATCAGGGCGGTTTATAGATTTTATCAATGCTTGTATATAGTTTTAATAATATATAATATTTCTTGATAAAGTTTTGTTTTACTTATTTGAATCGTCAACATCTGCAAAAATTATTAATAAGTGTTTTAAACTATCTTGTTTTTTATTCTTAGGTTTAGGGTGGTAGCACTTCTAAGTTTTTTATTCTCTAGATCAAAGTAAATGTCCGAAGGAGGTTCACTTCCAAAGAATTTACAAAACTTACCTCGTATTAGTAATTATAGCGAACATGGCGTACAACGTTGATAAGACGGCTCCGTAGTGTAGTGTTATGTGTGTGACTACTACGCCCGAGGTCCCGGGTTCGAATCCTAACACGGTCCGCTTGAAAAATGTTAGGCGAGCATTTTTCACAAAAATACACCTTCGTTCGGATGAGAGGTAAAATGAAGGTCCCGTGTATGAGTGTTGTTACGCACGTTAAAGATCCCTACCTTGCTTGGAACAGCAAGGGTTCGGCAAAATTCAAAATTTTTTAGGTAAAAAAAGTCGCTTCCTGGGCAATGTAGTACTATAACGTTTTTCCTTACTAAGGGGTTATTTATTGTACTCCTATATGGCCAGCTGAAAAGCACTAGGATAGATAACGACGATTTCCTGAAGATGTAAAGAACCCACGGTTAGTTTCGGTGGAAAATGGCTCATAGGTGAAGAAACCTCCAAAGGTTAAGCGGCTAGTCGAGCGATTTGCTCTGGGTAGAACATGAGCTTTGGGTCGGGGTTGGACTGCGACCAAAATATAGTGAATATAGCGCCACCGAATTTTTGTATACCAAGAAGACCCAACTTGAGTCTTTTGTATAAGGCGAATGCGGAAACCTATACTCAAATACCACTATACAAAAAATTTTACGAGAACCCAATCCCTAAAGTTTTCTTACCTTATGGCTCGATATTGACCTTTAAAGATGCACTGCTACACCTGTAAACAGATTAAAACAAGGCTAGCACAGTTTGTGCATTCATTTCAAAAAATTCATAATTAATAAGAATCAAACCTCATTCATTCCAACTAATAATCATAGTCTTGAACAAAATGAATATCTATTCCCTTAAGTTGGAGTTTAAAATTATTTACAAAACATCATCTTTATAAATTTGACTAAATTATGATAATGAAAAATATGTACATATGTACTTGGTAATAATCAGCATCTCTCAGAAATAGAACAATGTAGTTTTTACATTAGTAAAGTCTTGCAAGAATTTATTCTTGTAAGTGTTTAACTTTGAGTTTTAGGATCACTTAAATTTATATTACAAAAATTATTTGGTCTTGGTAGTACTACATAGACTTCACATTAAATGGTAAAATATTCCAATTATTAATTGATGAAAACCAAAATGAAACAATTTAGTTCACTAAAATAGCTTTAGTTTTTGTTAATTCTGAAAGTTAACCTTTTCTATCTTTATATCGCCATCTACCATTCTTTGTTAGTACTAATACAAAGATTAAAAGTAAAGCTTTATAGATTCCTTTCACCAAAGTTAAAAACTAACTTGTTTGTCATTCACATAATGAACTAGGAAATTTCTACGTGAACAAACAAAAGCTTATTTGTCGGTCATGCCAAAAGATACAGCTGACGTACAAAAACTAATTACATACCAGATGTTAATCCATTAGAAGAATACTTGCAAGGTATTAGGACCATACCCGGAATGATAATTAATAACTTGAAATCTTCTTATTTCAGCATTTACCGGTTAGGAATCTTCAATACCACTCAATACAATAAACTGGATACTGAATATCTAACAACATTAAGGGCGTTCGCATCGAACAAATGAACCACGCCAAACCGACTACCATATAAAGTAAAATTTCAAATAGTTGCCAATAAATTTTCCATTGATTATTAGATAAATTCTATAAATTTTCTTAAATTAAAGTAAGTTGCACTGCAAATATTAAATTAATAAGGGCTTTAAACTCGGTAATACTTACTGCTATCCTAAAGCCATTCAGAACAATTTAACGTCCCGTCTTATACGATCTAATACATGCCAAGCCTGGACTATAATCTGTTTAGCCGAGACGATTTCATCTTGAAAATCGACCTTAATCTTTTAGTGCTTCCAACACGTGAACTGCAACGCCATGTTCTTTTATTTAAAGAACAATTGACCTTCTCTAACAACAGCTCAAGTGGGAGTGTTCTATTGACGTATGCTGCCGTCTGACAATAGTTACGATTTTTACAATCATCAAAAGCAGGGAGCCCTTCCAGTGACGCTAACAAATGGCATTTTCTGTCACCGCTTAACTTATAATTTTATCCTCTCAATTCGAAAGCTTATATTGTATTCAACAATATGTAATATTTATCACGTATATTGTGTAGAGATATTATATTTAAATTGACTTTTTATGAATTAATTAAATTAGGTATTTGTGAAAATATTGCTAGAAAATAAACTTGTTACAGTACCTTCGCGTGGAGCATTGGAAAAACACATGCAAGGACGACGTTGATAAGCATATAATTAATTTGCGTTTGCAAATGTGATACAAATTGTTCAATCTCATGAGTCTGCAATAAGTGAATCATTGAATCTAGTCAAGTATTTGATTTCTTTATTTAAAGCAAATTAGACTGTAAATAATAATTAACCGCGCTCGCAAAATCAGAAACTAATGATTAAATTTAATAACAATAAGCACGTACTTTCTTTCTTTGAGTAATTGATTTGAAACTAGACAAGTCATGTTAATTTATAAAATTTACGCTGACGAAGATTTTAAAATATTTCCAAACCTAAATTGATTTTAATGTATTGAGGGAAATCTATGTATAATTAGTTGTCTATAGCACCTATAAGAGTTGATTTTATTTTGAAAATTCCTAAAGATTTGGGATTCCCACAAAAATGTTGACCAAACTTATGTGTCATACCCTATGGCGATTTCGGATAACTTCCTAAAACCAGGGGATTAACTTTGTAAGGGTAGTTTGATTTTAAAAATTCAAAAAAGGTTAGATTCTCCAGAAAATTCTAGATCATGCTAAGGTGGTTAGTCGAAGAAAACTTTTATCTGGGTTAGATACGAATACAATGAGCAAAAACTTGGGGTACTGGGCTTTAACAGGGTGTAACTTCGCAAGGGGTGGTCAGATTTTAAAAATTTCGGTGGATTTATATTGGCCGGGAGATTTTGTATCAGGTTAATATAGCTAGTCAAAGAAAACTCTTACCTAGGTTAGATATGAATAGAAAGAGCTAAACTGTGCCAAATCCGCTATTATGCATCTATTGCTAAGAATAAAGCAAATTACTAAGGTCGTTGTACATAGTCAGGACGTAAAAAAATTCTGATATTTCTCAACCATATCTAAATGAGGTGCAACAGTGAATAGATTGAATATTAAGTAAAAATCTGATACGTATTTAAGGGTTTTATTTTGTTATTTTGAAATAATTTGTTACATCCAATGAGCAGTGTAGTTATGCTTAATTTATTGTTTGAACCACTTCTCCATATTACGGTAATTAAATTGATACGTTTTCTAAACAATCAATACATTTGCAGCTACCCATGTAAGTACTATACAATTATTAAGAACGTTAACGGTGTCGTAATAAAACTAGGAGTAAAGTACTGTATTGCGTCACACACCGTATGCAATTCCAATAAAGGGCCACAGAATTTAAATTGGGACGCCGTCGTTGAGCTTCACAGAACGCAGGCAGGCGGTGAAGCTGTAAACGAATAGAGCTGACTGATCATAAATCTTTTGCGAGTTCTCTCGCAAAGGGATTGTCATTCTAGAAAGCAGTCACTATCTTTTCTGACAACACTATTTTATGGCAAAATGTAAAATCCCAGAAAATTTAAAACCTATCGTTTCTAACAAAATCTGCAAACGAAGAACCTGGTTTAAGTTTGGATAAGAATAATTTCAAATCTCTTACTTTAGTAAATGTCGCGAATACGATGATAATGGGAAAATGATATTTCAAGCACTAGCACAAAGTATTATGCTTTTCGACGCTTTACACTGTATATGCACATCTATTCGATAATTAAAGAGTGTTAAGGTATGTAAAATAATATGAAATGGTTGATATAGGTATGTATCGAGCCAATTCGAACGTCTATTACTCTCTTAACGTTTCGTAAACGCAATATTGAGAAGCATTTTTCAAATATATAAATGTGTACTTTCAATTTGGCAAGTTGTAGATACGCTGAGGAATAAATACAAGTTTAGCTTACGCTAACGGAGATAATTGGGAAAGAAGTGTTATTCTTCTCTACAAAACTTTTACTCAAAACTTCTTTAACTTTCTTGTTGATTTTAATTTAGATTTAGTAGACAATTATTATTTTAGAATTCATTCAAATTTAAAAATATGCTACTTGTAAGGGAATGCATAATTATATTTCCAGAAATTTTTAAATATCTGTGTTAACACACAATAACAATCCTATTGTTACGAGCTACTATTAAGCAACCCGTCAAAGACACAAGCGCCGTAAGCAATGTATATACTACAGAAGCCTAGAATTTTCTACCATATAACGGAGTATAAATCATCCATTTAATTCAGGGTATATAAGACCGCTGATGAAGTACAGAGTTAGTCTATATCAAAATGTCGTATATAAATCATCTTTTATATAGTTGTTCATTACGTTTTAAAAGTATTTTAGTAAATATAAATTTGTGTTATGTGAACGTGTATATTGTACCGCCAGCTTATAAAATACTTAAATAGACAAAAGTGTAATAAATAAATTATAGTAGTGTTTAGTGTTGCTAAGAAGACTTATAGTTAAGGAATTAGTTTAAGAAGATATTAGTGCTTGTAATTAGCATTAGCGTGATAGTGCTTCATTGTAAATTGGACTGAAAACATTTATAAATAAGGCATATACTGTTAATTAGACTTGTAAACAGTGAGTAATAAAGACTTGTTATTACTTGTTTTAAATTGGTGAAACGCGTTAATAGTAGCCCGTTACACTATTATAGTTTCTTACTAGCACAAATAGATAACGAAATATACAAAAACGAACAATACTACACGCGTTATGAAAATCCTGGCGCCACCACAATTACCACCTACTTCTCCACCTCCTCCTCTATTATCTACTCCTTCACCTCTACGTCTACAACTACTCCTCTCACGCCTTCACATCTTCCTTCACCCCCACCTTTATTCCCACCTACTCCTTCGGCAACACCTTTTCCACCACCTCGTCCTATATTAACACCTCTCCCACCAACACTTCCTCTTCCACCACCTCTTTTACTTCCACCTATACTATATCATATGCTTACAACTACTATGTTTCGGCTACCTTTAAACATAAACTCGTTTAAACATAATTTTTTTGGCTGTTCTCGATAACCTTATAACTAATACATAACTTCTAATTATCGTTTTTAAATAAATAATATAAAGCACGTAATGTGACATATATCTGCTCAAAAATCATAATCATTTTATTATCTTCATTCGAAGTTGTTTTTAACATGAACAATTTTAGTTTTATTATATAGCTTAGATTTATATTTTCTTCTTTTAGTTCCCTTCCTGCAACCCACCCTAGCCCCGACAGACAATATTCTCCGGGGCTGCAATCCAGCAAGCTATACCAAATACGTACCTACATTTCTAGGAAGCCAACTTGCCATCTCCAATAAATTAAATACTCTTGTATTGGATTATATAAATTATCTACCATATAACGATTTCCAACAATGTAGATATATGTTGAAGCCGATAGTTTTGCAGAACCACTTTTTCTAGCAAAACCAGATCTAAAAACCTTACGTAATTGAAATTCTGGAGTCTACATTTGATTTTTCTAATACTCCACCCGAAGGTACTATATTAGCCTGCAAGAAAGTTCTTTTACATGTAAATTTTGAATTTTGCAAAACGCTTGCTATTCCAAGCAAGTTAAGAGATCTTTAACGTCCGTGACGTGCCAACACCTACACACGAAAGCTACATTTTACCTCTCATCCCAACGACGTATTTGTTTGAAAATGCTCTCGTAACACTTTTCAAGCGGTCCCTGTCAGCAATCGAACCCGGGAGCTTAGACTTCGTAGTTACGGATGGCCACGGGCCCGGGATTTGGCCCCGCCCGGCCCGAAGCCCGGCCCGAATATCAAGCCGGGCTTCGGGCCGGGCCGGCAAAATTTTATTCGGGCCCAAGCCAGGTCAAGCACGTGTCGGGCCCGAGCCGGGCCGGGACAGACTGGTCAAGCTTTTCGGGCTATTCGAGCCGGCCCAAAGTTTATATAACGAAATATACAATTTATTAATTTAGTAAAAATTTTCATTTAATGATTTCTTTAGGTGCCTCTTAAACAAAATTATAATTAACGCTCCTCCTAATATATCACCCAGGTACAGTTACACACATATTGGTAAGTGTGTCATAATGGAAATAAATCGAAAACGAAAATGATTTGATTTAAACCGATTTGTGAATTTCAATTTTTTTTTCGATAAGTAACATTCACTTCTTTCCACTTTTCAAGAACTTTGAAATAGAAATTGTCCGTGTTATATTTAATTAATTTGAAGGAGTATTGCAACGTATGTTAATTGAGCTGATTTATTGTACTATACTTATTAATTAACTTATTATTGTGGCCTCGCACTAAAGATTATTTATGAATAAATCGAAACCACTCTGTATATGTAAAAATATTTAAAACTGCCCGATTACAAAAAAAACCAGCTTCATTAGATTTAATTATTTGAATGTATCTTTTGTTGAAAAACATACCGAATACAATGCGATTAGCTTTTTATAGCTTTAAATAACAGATGGATATAGAAAGTTAAAATGTAAATACTAAATAATATTCTATGTTGCGGCTTCTAAAACGGTATAAAGAAAAATCGTGATATTATAAAGGGTATAAACAAAAATAACGGAATAGAGTAAATATTATTTTAACAGAGGTGTCTCTAGCTGCTGTTATCTGCAGAGCTTAGGCCAATAATGGATACCCATAAAATTTATAATTTGCATTTTAGGTTGTAAATTTTAAACAGTTGTAGTCGTTGCTACATGCGGTAGTAGTTTAATTTTAGAGGTTTTTGCTCCGTCAAACTTAATTTTATTACGACTTATTTTCATCAAATTTTGCGAACTAGCAAGGCATATACCTGATTCCAGCGTGCTTGAACAAAAGCCGTATAAATTTGGATTTATCACTTCAAACGGTTTTATTATCCCTTTTACGCATTAGGCGGCATGAGCCTGTGTTTCATGCTGGTATTTATTCTTATTTTGGTAGCTTTTTGCAATTTTTTCACTTCTTTTGTACTTAGAGTTGCTTGACCCATGAGAAATTTATTGCAGGTACACTATTTCGGCTTCTTTCCGGATAAATATGAATAAGCTGAATTCCCTTTCTGCACTCTGTTTTAAATCATAAAGATTTCTTTATTTAGTGCACTGTTTCAAAAATATAACCAAAATTCTAAATTTTGAGCTGTCCGTTTTCAATCACAATGTCGGATTTCAATAGTGAGAATAGCGTGGGGATCCAGATTATCAACCTCGACCAAGTGAATCGGTAAGTGACAACACACAATTTGGAGACATAGATGAAAGTTCGGGAAATATACGTTTAGAGTCAGACAATTCTAAAATGCGGAGCAAATTTAGTAAGTCTTTGAGTATACCCCAATTTCAAAAAGTGTAAAAATTGCAAAATGTAAGGTATGCAAAAAGAAAAAGTACGATGAAGAACTTAAAGTGAAAAATTTAACTACATCCAATCTTAAAAGGCATTTAAAAACAAAACATTTAAAAGAATATCGAGATCTCTATCCGCAGACTGAAGACCGAGCTGAAAATGAAGTTGCAGGTAAATCTAGTACAGTGTCTCACCAAAAAACCATTTCGAAAATGTCCCAGTGCAAGGTAAGTGTGAAACCTACTTTTCCATTTTTTAAGAGTTAAGAAAATTTCATATAATTAACCATAAAACCGTAACAATTAATACAATATTATCCAATAATGCCTGTTTTTATCTCTAAAAAGTACCAAACATGTGTGTAGCAAGTAGCGCTGCTAAGGTGTCAGGTCAAAGAACCTCATTTTTAAATTGGTTCTATGTTTGTTATTATTTTATGAATAGCTTTAATTGAACATTTTTTACATCCGTTTTATTGCAATCGTCAGCATAGTAAAAGCTTTTAAGTGAACCTAAACAAGGAACCATCAACAAAATCTGGAAAAACAGCCGCAGAAAAATCAACGGATAAAAAAGTTGTAAAACTGAAAAAAAGTCGCTGATAAGAGAAATTAATTATTATCCTTTAAACTGTTAAAAATTCTTATATTGCATTCGAATTGTTTAAATTATAGTGTAAGTAGATGTAAAACAATAACTAATTAATTTTTTCATATGTATTGCAGTTTCGAACTTTCGGCAGACAAAGCACGTTGCTAGTTATTTGATTAGTTCAATATGAAAAAATTATTATAAAACACTCACAATAATAATACCACATAAAACATTTAAACTTTATTTACAAATTACTGTGCATACATAAATAAAGTACATGCGCAAATAAATGCATTTTTCTTTTCCTAAGCATTATCCTGCGGCTGGTATACGCACAGCCTATACCTTCCGTCATCTTTTTCTTTCCTCAATTTTCATCCGCCGAATTTTTTCTTATTGTATGCAGTTTATTTTGGGGTTATTCCAGTTTTAAATAAGTAATATTATACGGGTTGCTTATTTACATAATTTCGGGAAATAAAAATTGGGTTTTAATATATAAAATGTAGAATCTCACAGGACTACGTTTTTTTATAACAAGTTTCGGGATATCGAGTGAGAATTGTAAAAAAGGGACGTGAATGTAAAAATCAATATAATATAGTGATGGACACGAACTAGGTTCGGTTCGGTTATAAGTTCGGTTCGATTTTTTGAACCGAACTAGACTTTTTTTCTAACTAAACTTTTCAAACTGAACCACATGCTCAAGGTTTAATTTCTATTCAGGGCAAAAGGTTCGATTTTTAAATACAAATTTAGTTTAAAAATTTTCACTTTGAGCGTCTCAATCTTAATATACCCACAAATGCACATTTTAAAAATCAAGCATTTAAGAAATATAACGATTTTAAATGTACATTGGTAATCGAATCTTATAAGTCAATAGATACAAAATGTATCAGGTATTAAGGTTACACATCTAGTGCTACAAAATAAATTTTCCTATCCAAGCGACAAGCAGCACGATGGTGGGTCAAAAAGGTTTGGTTTTTTTTATACATCGTGGAAAACATTTTTTCTATTTGACACTCTGCAGAATGTATAATTAATTGCTTACTTGATATTTACTTGTATAACCATATATAAACACTTAACTATTTAGGATGCCCCAACAACAAACTTTTATTAAAGAAATCTCAATACTTACAATTCCTGAAAAACTGAAACTTTGCACGTAGGGGTTACCCAATAAAGCAAATTTAGCTAAGATATTTTCAACGTTGTCAAAAACTTCCGGTTATATCGAAAGTAACTGTCAATTTCATTATTTTAAATGGCATACTCCACATTTTATTCCTTATTTGAATAGTGCGCGAGTAGATTATTATTTTGATATTAGGGTTTGTAAAACTATTTTCAATTGTTTTGCTTCCAGGAATTTTTTCTCTTAAAAAGTGCACTTTGGAGGTTCAGAGAAATGGCATTAATAAACATTTTATTAAAACGGTTTATACGTTATGTTTGCATAACACCGTAACAAATGTTTCTCAATCTCAATAAGAACACTAACATAGTTTTTACAATTTAATAACGCGAATTTAAAAACTAATAAGTAAGAATAAGCAATGAAATTCGTTAACAAATATTTGTGCTTTAATTGAGCTCAATTTATTAAAAAAAATTATGTATAACTTTAATTTCCGCAATACCATAAACGAAAGCAAAATTAAAGAAAATTAAGCACAAATCGAAATTTTCCCTATAACTGATTAAACTTTTATGCTCGTTCATGTCGAGATATAAAAAATGGAGGTTCAATTATAAAAATTACATGTTTCAATTCTGAATTTTTCACCTCCTAAAATTGTAAAAACTATTCTATTGTTTCTATTGAAAAACATTTCTCAAGGTGTAATGGAAACAACCTACAATCCGTTTTGATTAAATGTTTATTAACACGATTTCTTAGATCAATAATTCCTGGATGCACAACAATTGAAGATACATGCACTTAAATCAAAATAACCATCTACTAAAGCACCATTTATATATGTAATAAAATACAGGATGTGCTATTCAAAATAATTAATATGACAGATATTTGCAAGACTTCAAAACTATTTTAGCTATAGTTTCGCCTTGTTCAGTAACTCCTGCATAAAGTTTCAATTTGCCAGTAAAATTGTAGTTTTTAAAATACTTTTAATGGAAGCTCGTGTGGGATATCCTGTATATCTTTTTTTATATTAAAGAGCTAGATTCTTTGTAAGTATATGTTATTGTTTTACCCAATACGTAGCAAATTCTCTATATACGGCGAAAGCAGCATTTCCATACTTTTGAAGAACCCTGCATATATTAATATTGAACATTTTTATAGATAAGATTGTCGGCATTTTTGTCATAATAATTAAAATTTCCAGTAAAGCATGCGACAAAAAATATTCATAGACAACAAAGTAATGTTTACCTGATACGGAAGACTAGAATAGTCAGTTCCTGAACGGATGCTAGCACATTCTCGAAATGTAGACCTATACACAAGCAATCAGTAAAATGGAAATTGGCAACGTTCTTTGTTTAGAATATGAAGAAACAATATTCAGTCAAATTTTGAATACTTTCCTTGAAATATGTTACTATATACTAGTAGCAGTACAGGAATTCTAAAATGCATTTTGTTACTTAAGGTTGAAGTTTGACGCAAACCACCTTCTATTTAGGATTGCCTGTGCAAGTGTGGATCATCTCCAAATACCTTTGAGATTCTTCGAGGTTAAAATGATACTATAAACTAAAATTTATTAAGGTTGATATATTCAACTTTTGTAGAAAAACATAATAATAGTAAAGAAGTATTTTATACAACTAAAAATACATATATTAACAAATGATACGTTCCATTTGGATGTTGAAAAATCTATACATCACTTAAGGTTTTAGTTACATTCCTGCCCGAATCGTCCCGGCCTGGCACGAAGCCCGGCCCGAAATTCAAGCCGGGCCTCAAGCCGGGCCGATGCGTTTTGGTTCGGGCCGGGCCGGAGCAAATTATTTCGGGCCGGGCCGGGCCGCATTTAAAAGCCCGGCCCGGCCCCGCCCAAATCCATCCCTATATCGTTGTCACACGCAAACCAACTAAGCCACGGAGCGGCCGAATATTTTGCACTGTATAATTTGAGTAAGCATCACGTCTGCAATGCTCCCCTGAAGGCACTTCATTGGGTTCAAACGCGACAAATTACGTGCTCTATATAAATCTTAACTCAAAACTAATTAATCGTTAATTATAATTTATAAACTAAAACTAAAGTTAGGATTTAAATAATGATACCATACCCATAACGTTGACTTTAGAGTGTTTGATTAACAAGACACTAGCAAAAAGTAGGGGAAGGGGGATGATTTGTAACACCGAGTAGAGACTTTTGCTTACCGGTGCGAACTGAAGGATCGATTTAAAGTTATTTAAATCGAGCTAAATTAGCATTTACTAAAGGATTCAAATTTCTAAGCATCGCCAAGTTTATTAACAGCGAATCGAGAAATTTGTTTCTACTCTATAAATTTACAATATCGTTCGCACCAGTCTAAGTAATTTATTCTAACTTCAGGTTAAATTCGTCCTTAATGTTTACTATCGTTTCCTAACTGACCAATCTAATTTTAATTTTCTTTTCTTGATAATACAATTAAAAGTAAGCAAAACTCCAAACAAAACTAATCAAGCGACAGAACAATAAAACATATAATGTACAATACAGGTATAACATGAAATACATAAATATCTAAATAAAGCATTAAGCATATAAGCATATAACAGTGCATAGCATAACAAGGAAGTTTACTTTAAATTATCAGGTGCACTCGCATTAGCATTATGCCAGCTAACGCCATCAAACTAAAATATGCTTGTACAAAATTACCTGCAAAACTTACTTATAGTACAAATCAATGTTTATGCGAGTACAGCCGCCACAATATTTATAAATACCTCATATACAAATTTTTCGCAGATCGAAGATCTGGTTGTTTACTTAACCTAGTTATCCCATATTGCTAAGGGGAGATGGGTATGCACTCTAGTTTAATTTCTTAGTTTAATCGATTTATTTGTTTAGTTTAAGTTAATCAGGAAATCTGATTTAGTTTTGTTGTTTATTAGCCTGGTGTAAAGTGTTGATTTAATATCCAATCTTTTTTCCGCGCGCTTTAGGAAAACAGTGATGGATTTAATGTGTAATTTATCACCTTGACCGCGGTTATGCATTGAACGCTTGGCAATTGCTGGACTTTCCTGAACTTTTGGACCACTGATCAAATGCGCTGTTTGATTTTCTCATTATATTTCTTGTCGTAGATCAAGCATTAGGTTAATTCCGCCCAGTGAAATATTCCGATTAAAATACAAAACTTTTAATTTCGTTATATATTTATATGAATCCTCTTTATTCGAGCTAATAAATATTCGGTTCACTTAACAAATTCTCTTATTAACCTCTCTTAGTTGGGTCCTGCACAAAACTGATATGGAATGTATATTCTTCTCGTTAATTTTTTTCAACTCTTTTATTCAATACCTTGTTTACATCCACATGTTTTAGCATTAACGTCATGGTAAGCAGATACTGATATTCGAGAACTTTCAGCCCAGACTACTACTAAAGATCTCTCTTTCTGAAAAAGAAATTTACTATTTTTGTATTAACTTATCCTATACTATTCACTATCTTCATAATTTTATTAACATTTTTCCTAGGTGTGTACAATATTTTGATAGCAGTTGTACTTATTTTTGAAACAATGTTTATTTTCATCATCGCTATCTTTTTATTACAGAAGAATTCAAATTATATAATAAAATCAAAAAGGTTATAATACTTTAACGACTTAAACTCGTACCGCTGCTAAAGCAAACTTATCATACCTTTAGAAACTGCACACTTATACAATAAGAAAATATAAACGTTGCAATTGGAATTTTCTCAGCTCTCGGGCATGATACCATAAGATTATAGCCATTAATATATATCTAGACCCTTAAAAATTGTTATATAATGGGCAATGTAAATAATCTATTAAAAGACTATCTACTTTGTTGGAACATAGCAAATTCGTTTGTAAAATTTATGCACGTAATCGGTGTAACGTGCTGGACTACAGTTTATGTTGCTGGGGAATATTGCGCGCCGGGGCTTGTGGCAGACTACGCTCCAAACTTGTATCGACCGCATGGCGAAACTGGGGTGGGCCGCCATTAGAAAAGACACCACTAGAAGTAAACTTTGATTTAAATTATAAAATAAAAATTAAATTAGATAAACTAAAAACGACTGGGAATAAAAAATAAAGCAATTATTGTGTTAAGTATGTATAAACGTACCTATTATTGTATGTATTTTCTATTATCTAAATAAAAATTGAAATTAAAATTTGTTTATTAAATCTATAAGATGTGCAGAAAGGATGTCCTTGAAAGGTAGCCGAAACATGATAACTAAAAGCATGGCAAGACCCTTTTCTTAACCTTTATAAAACAGGTTGAAGTGGAGTAAGTGAAGGTGGGGAAGTGATAGAGGAGGTGAAGTTGAAGATGGAGAAAGAACTGATGGAGGAAGAAGCGGAGGAAGAGGTTGTGGTTGAGGTGAAATAGGTTGCGGTGGAGAGGTGGTAGTGAAGAAACGCGAAAATGAGATGTACGGCAATATGAAACACATTCAATTCTAACTTTCTAGTTCTTATCCTTTTTAACACCAAATAAACCTTGCGCATAATGTGTAACGTATCTCGTTTACAACAAGCGTCATATAATTGCCATGCGTTTTCTAAAATCATAATAACATTCACCATGTGTATGTAACGCTTTGTTTGAACTTCGGTGAGCTGGAAGTTCTTACTACATAAAATAAAAAGATCGGTTAATGCTATATTCAGAAGTAGTCAATTTGTGTTTCCGTCCGCCTTAGTCATTTGCAGAGAGCAATATGCTTTTATGGCTAAGGTATGAAGGTTGTGATGGAAATTCCATACACTCAATATTGTCAATTCAACGTTCTTGTAATATGCCTTTGTCCAGTTTTAGAAGCCATGTAGATTTTGAAATATATTTAATACTTTCTTTAGTAAGATATATTTTGGTGCACTTTTTCATTTCTTAGACCTTTTTTTTATAGAAACAATCGTGCCCGGCCAGCTTTGTTTAATATTTTATAATTATCAATGTTCCCCATTTGTATAAATTATTTCTTTAGTTTTCTTATTTGCTATATTTACTTTAAGCCTGTGGTGAAAAGCGAACCCATATTACAAAAAAATCAACGAAATTTAGGTAAAGGAAGATTTGTATGTAATTAGCACAAATTGTAAATATATAATGTAGTCAATAATTCAGCGTTTAAAGTTTTGAAGTAAATAATATTCTAAGGTTTGACTAATTACTATATAACATTTGAGATCAATAATATTTTAAGTTAAAGGGCAAATTAAAAAATTTTACGGTTTGTAAAAGTAATTAAGCTAATTACTTGGAAATTACTTTTATAATTTATTGTTACTTTGGCGAAAGTGGAGCACTTGGTGGTTAATAAAACTTGAAAAACTATTGTAAGTGTATGCTAATTACTGTGTTATGGTATTCCGCGCAAACACGTAACAAAACAGTAAAAGAGAGTAAAAAAATCGTTTACGCCGAATACCGCAACAAAACTGGGACAGAATGGTAACGTTTGGAATAGCTGAAATACGTCTTAGAGGGGCGTGGGTGAAGTAGAAGGAACACAATGGAAACCTTAGTAAATTATTCTTCTTAATCTTCTTTGGGGATTAAACCACTCATAGTTTTTAAAATTATCTTTATTAACGTTTCGATCCATGACCTAGGATCGTTTTCAAAATAATAAAAACTTCAAGTTTGACATTTATGACATAAATTGAAGGTGACTTTGATTTATTGATGTTTGAAATATTTGGTTTGAGTACACTAAACAAAAATTTTTAAAGTTTAAATGAATGATTGCCTTCAATTTGTGTTACGGCCTGGGACCGACTTTTTTAGGTAGCCAATATGCTTAACGTGAAATCAGCTGATTAATTTTTATTGTAAAAATTCAATAACTTGGAAATTGGAAAACATTTTTTAACATGTTTCTATTTATACAATTTACAAAAAGAAATTCACATAAAGAAATTTAATAACCTATTTATAGAGAAAAATAACTCACAAACTAAAACGTTAGAAAACAGCAACACCATACTAAACACCGTGATAAATTTATCAAACAGAACTATTAACGACACAGAAAAATCAATTCTTTCAAAAGGCCTTAACTTTGCAGTAACGCCAAAATCAATACCAACCTTTGAAATAATTAGCTGTATTGAGGAAACGGCAAAACAACTTGAAGAAGATCAAGCAAACGAATTTAGAGTACGATGCAAAATCGAAATAGAAAAGAATCACAAAATAAAACCAAATGTAAGTAGTAACGAAATAAAAGCAATTCGCAATCTAAGAAACGATAACTCAATTATAATTTTACCTGCTGACAAAGGCAATGCAACAGTAATAATGAATAAAAACGATTACAACACTAAAGTCAACAAACTATTGAACACTGAGAATTACACCAGTTTAGAAACGGACCCAACAAAATCGATTGAAAATAAAATATACAAAACCCTATTTAAATTTAAAATGAATTCGAAGACAAAGAAAGAAGTAAACTGGTCCCACATTACAGTAAACCACCCCACTTTTACGGTCTACCAAAAATTCATAAAAAAGACATTCCTTTAAGACCTATCGTAAGCTCCATAAATTCACCATGCCATAATTTAGCAAAATTTCTACTAAAAATTATAAATCCATTAGCAGGCAAAACGGATTCTTTCATTAAAAACAACCAACATTTTTTAGAAAAATTATCAAACATAAAAATTGAAAATACACAAACAATGGTAAGCTTTGATGTAGTAAATCTCTTCACAAATGTCCCTATAAACAAAACGCTTAATATTATAAAAAACAAACTAGAAAAAGATGGCAATGTTAAAGAAAGAACAAAACTAAGCATATCATCGATTATGGAATTACTTGGTTTATGCGTCAATACCACATATTTTCAAATAAATGATCAATTTTACAAACAAAGCTTCGGAATGGCAATGGGAAGTCCGCTATCACCAATCTTTAGTAATATATTCATGGAGGAATTCGAAAAAGATGTAATATTCACACAAGAATTGAAACCACTAATCTGGTGGAGATACGTAGATGATGTCTATGCTATTTGGCCTCATAATACAGAACTAATTAAAAACTTTGTACAGTCAATTAACGAAATAGAACCAACTATTAAATTCACATATGAATTAGAACAACATGGAAAACTTCCGTTTTTAGATATTCTAGTTAGCAAAAACGATACAACAATTAATACATCGGTATATAGAAAACCAACGCACACAAACAGATACTTAAACTTCGATTCAAACCACCCACACTGTGTCAAATGAGGAATTATCAAAACCATGTATGATAGAGCAAAATTAATATCATCAAACGAAGAAATTTTAAAGAAAGAGAAAGACCTAATCAGATGTACACTAATAGAAAACAAATATCCTAAAAGAATAATAGAGAAAGAAATGAATAAAAACCCTAAAAATAAAGAAAAAGAAAACAAAAACAACGACACACACCACAAAATGCTCTCAATACCACACATAAAAAGATTTTCCGAAAAAATTCAAAGAATAGGAAACAAATTTAGAATTAAAACAGTATTTAGAACCAACAATACACTAAGAGCACAATTAACAAAAACAAAACCCAAAAACGCAATACAAAGTTCAAAAAATTATATCTACAAAATACCGTGCGAATGTAATAAGTTTTATATAGGGGAAAGTTCCAGACCATTTGAAGTTCGATTAAAAGAACATAAATCATATATAAAAAATAGAAAATTTGAAAAATCCATGATTTGCCTACATGCATGGGACTCCAGTCATAAAATAAAATGGGAGGACGCAAAAATTATCGACAAAGAAGAAAACCACCAAAAACGCAAAATCAAAGAAGCTGCTTATATAACCTTACATAAAAATAACTACGTTGCAAACGAATCTGTAACTTTCAGTAAACAATGGATTCCATTACTAAAAGAAATAACAAAAGAAATAACAAATGAAAATCAAATGCCCCTAATATCTAGGTAGCATTGCAAGTTTTTCCTGGGTTTTCCTTGCGATATTAACATGAAATACAGCCTACATACATGATTTCTATTTATACATACAATAACTAATTATATAACAATAAGCATATTAACTAGAAAACCATTATTTCGGCAAATATCTAAGTGTTGGGGGATCTTGGTAGCCACAGGTTGCTTAACCCCCTTCACTGAATCTCGGTGAAATAAGACATGAAATTAGAAAACAATAGAAGGGAAGCTAGCTCAGAATATAAATAAGTGCAGGTACGTGTCCAACCAGTTTTGAGATGAAGATCCAATGATGATGATGATGAAGCATATTAACAACCCCTGTAAAACAGCATTGGCATCTGACAAGTGTAAACCCGCAGTAAGGTTACCTCACAACCATATACAATCTCCGTTAAACAGTATTGGTATCTGACAAGTGTAAACCCGCCATGGGGTCGCCTCAGATCCATATACAACCTTCATAGAACAACATTGGTATCTGACAAGTATAAACCCGTCATAAGGTCACCTCAGAACAATGTTAAAATCTACCAAAGAGGTAGCCTAAATCATATTGATTTCCCCTTCAAAATAAATATAAAAAAAAGACTACTTAAGCCTTTTAATAATACAATTTCACACTTCTTAAATAACCATCCTCTAAATTGTATAAATAGAAACATGTTAAAAAATGTTTTCCAATTTCCAAGTTACTGAATTTTTACAATAAAAATTAATCAGCTGATTTCACGTTAAGCGTATTGGCTACCTAAAAAAGTCGGTCCCAGGCCGTAACACAAATTGAAGGCAATCATTCATTTAAACTTTAAAAATTTTTGTTTAGTGTACTCAAACCAAATATTTCAAACATCAATAAATCAAAGTCACCTTCAATTTATGTCATAAATGTCAAACTTGAAGTTTTTATTATTTTGAAAACGATCCTAGGTCATGGATCGAAACGTTAATAAAGATAATTTTAAAAACTATGAGTGGTTTAATCCCCAAAGAAGATTAAGAAGAATACTAAACAAACCACAACAAACATACAGGGAGTATTTACTTAGTAAATTATATTGTCAACATACAATCTCGAACGGCTATTTACAAAACAACAAAAAATTCAATAATTTGGTAGTCGTTTGTTACGTGATGGTAAATAAAGCTTTATAACATAAAAATATAAAATTACTAAGCAAATATAACAACTTAGAATCTTAATACTTACTTAATGGTTCACCTTAAATATTGTAACAAGTTTATTTTCTAGTAATATTTTCACAAATACCTAATTTAATTAATTCATAAAAACTCAATTTAAACATAATATCTCTACACAATCTACGTGATAAATATTACATATTGTTGAATACAATATAAGCTTTTGAATTGAGAGCATAAAATTATAAATTAAGCGGTGACAGAAAATTCCATTTGTTAGCGTCACTGGAAGGGCTCCCTCCCTTTGATAATTATAAAAATCGTAACTGTTGTCAGGCGGCAGAAGACGTCAATAGGACACTTCCACCTGAGCTGTTGTTAGAGAAGGTCAATTGTACTTTACATACAAGAACATGGCGTTACAGACCACGTGTTGGAAGCATCGAAAGATTAAGGTCAATTTTCAAGATGAAATCGTCTCGGCTAAACAGATTATATGTCCACGCTTGGCATTTATTAGTTCATATAGGACGGGACGTTAAATTGTTCTGAATGGCTTTAGGATAACAGTAAGTATTACCAAGTTTAAAGCCCTTAGTAATTTGATACTTGCAGTGCAACTCATGCAACTTATGCAACATATGCAAGCTTACTTTAATTTAAGAAATATATAAAATTTATTTAGTAATCAATGGAAAATTTATTGGCAACTATTTGAAACTTAACTTTATGTGGAAATCAGTCTGGCGTGTTTCATTTGTTCGATGCGAACGTCCGTAATGTTGTTAAATATTCAGTATCCAGTTTATTGGATTGAGTGGTAAAGGAAGATTCCTGACTTGTAAACGCTGAAATAAGAAGATTTCAATTTATTAATTATCATTCCCGGTATGGTCCTAATACATTACAAGTATTTTTTTGATGGATTAACATCTGGCATGTAGTTAGTTTTTTTAATACGTCAGCTGGAACATTTGGCAGAACAGACAAATAAGTTTTGTTTGAACGTGGAAATTTCCTAGTTCATTATGTGAATGGCAAACAAGTTATTTTTAAACTTTGGCGAAAGTAATCTATAAAGCTTCACTTTTAATCTTTGTATTAGTACTAACAAAAAATGGTAGATGTCGATATAAAAATAGAAAAGGTTAACCTTCAGTATTAACAAAAATTATAGCCATTTTAGGGAACTAAATTGTTTCATTTTGCTTTTTATTAAATAATAAATGGGAATATGTTACCATTTAATGTAAAGTCTATGTAGTACTACCAAGACCAAATAAAGTTGTAATATAAATTTAATTAACCCAAAAATTTAAATTTAAATATTTTCAAGAATAAATTCTTGCTAGACTCTACTAATGCAAAAACTACATTATTCTATTTTTTAGAGATGCTGATTATTACCAAGTACATATGTACATATGTTTAATTATCATAATTTAGTCAAATTTTTAAAGATGATGTTTTGTAAATAATTTTAAACTGCAACTTAAAGGAATAGATATTCATTTTGTTCAAGACTATGATTATTAGTTGGAATGAATGAGGTTTGATTCTTATTAATTATGAATTTTTTAAATGAATGCACAAACTGTGCTATCCTTGTTTTAATCTGTTTACTGGTGTAGCAGTGCATTTTTAGAGGTCAATATCGAGCCATAAAGTACGAAAACTTTAGGGAATGGGTTTTCGTGATATTTTTTGTATAGCGGTATTTGAGTATAGGTTTCCGCATTCGCCTTATACAAAAAGACTTAAGTTTGGTCTTTTTAGTATACAAAAGTTCGGTGGCGCCATATTCACTATATTTTGGTCGCACTCCAACCCCGATCCAAAGCTCATGTTCTACCCAGAGCAAATCGCTCGACTAGCCGCTTAACCTTTGGAGGTTTCCTCATCTATGAGCCATTTTCCACCGAAACTAACCGTGTGCTCTTTACATCTTCAGGAAATCCTCGTTATCTATCCTTGTAGCTTTCAGCCGGTCACATAGGAGTAAAATAAATAACCTTTTAGTAAGGCAAAACGTTACAAATAGCGCCCAACGTATAGGCCTCGATTGCTTTACCAATTGCAATAGCACATAACGTGCAGGCTTCGATTGATTGTGCATGTTTACACTTGTTGATTCGTGAATCATTTACCCAAGATTAATTTAGTTTATTGATGTTTTTGACTGAAGTTTTAGTGCAGATTGTTTAACTGAGATTAATTTATAGTTAGTTAGCTAGTCTATTTCATGATGGCTGATACCTATCAAATTGTTTATTTGCATAAAGATGAATTGGATTACGAATTAAAAATCCGAGGAGTTATTAGCAGCAGACCGATGCAGGATAAGAAAAAAATGTTAGGCCGATTATTAGCTAAAGAAGCAACAGTACCTGGTCGTTTAATAGATCCTTCTGTATATGTCGTAGAATTTTCAGATGAACGTGATGAAATTGATACATCGATAGAGTCTATAAAGAATGTTTTATTAGAATTTGAAAGTGAGTTAGCAGACTCTACATTTAAAAGGATACAGTCGAGATTAATACATCTTGATGGTCGAGTTAGGAGGATGAAAATTCCTTTAGATAATTCGGATGAGGCAACTTTATTTAAAAATGAATCGTTAGCAACTGTCCTTACCATGGAGGCCCAACTCCATGAAAAACTTAAGAAGAATGAAGATGTAAGCGGATATGGTAAATTGTCTATGAGAGAAACCATTCCAGCTGTTGTCAGTGCTCCTATTCACACTGTTTCATATTTAGTTCCCCCTATTCCAATCGGTTCGTGGTCAGTAAAATTTTCTGGAGATCCAAGACAGCTTCATTAATTTTTGGACAGAGTAGCAGAGTTAGCACACTCGCGTAAAGTATCTAAAGAGGATTTATTTAATGCTTCTGTAGAATTATTCACAGTTAACGGTTTAGAGTGGTATCGTTGTGTTAGAAGTTCTTTAACAAACTGGAGTTCTTTGGTTATTCGTTTAAAGGAAGATTTCTTACCATCACACTCAGGGGACTCTAGGTAATGAAAGTGGTAACCAACAGCCATTTTGTCATCCATGGGCATTCTCTGGCAACTTAAAGGATTCTGCAGAATTTAAAAATCTTATTGTATGATGTTGTGAAGATTAATTAATCATGTTAATAGTTGCCTGCTTCAAGTACGCCTTTTAAAACTTATCGCCTACGATCTAAGTATGGATCACTTGTTGAATATAGAATTGATGTGAACTGTAATTAGTAAATAGACATTGAATAGAACTGATTTAAATTTATTTTCTGTTAAAATACATGAGAGTGCTGTTTACTATTCTAGAACTCAAACCCGAATGAATCCAATAGTAAGGCAGGCCGTTACAAGCAGTTGAGCGGCGTTGCCAATAATATTTAATGGAACTTAAATTTGATGATAAACTTATTAACAAAAAAAAGTAAACAACGTATTAAAAAATAAACATAGCCCCCACCTTGAAGGGCACATTCAAAAAAAATCGAAACAAGAAAATATTGCTACATGTAAGTCACTGATTCACTACATGGAAGTAAGCACAAGTCTCTAATGGAACGTTTTATGCAACCTTGTTGAGTGTTTATTTCGGCTACTCTTGAAACACCATCTTTTCCGGGAAAAAGCTTCACAATTCGTCCAAGATTCCACCGAAAGGATGGCAAGCTTGTGTTTTTTATTAAAACAAGACTACTATGTTCAATAGGCGTAGCATTTTCCTTCTATTTATATTGCTTATGTAATTGAGTCACATATTCTTTGGAAAACCTATTCCAAAATTGTTGTTGTAATTGTTGTATGAATTGTTATCTCGTCAATCGATTGGGTACTACATCACAAACATCGAGGTCTGGAGGTGAAGTAAGGGAACGACCTAGGAGAAAGTGGGATGGTGTTAAAGGGATCAAATCAGATGGGTCATTTGACATTGCAAATAGAGGTCGCGAGTTAAATACTCTTTCAATCTGGATTAATAGGGTATTGAATTCTTCATAGGTGGTAACACTATCTTTTAATACTCGTTTTAGATGAAATTTCATGCTCTTTACAGAGGCCTCCCATAAACCACCAAAGTTAGGGCTATATGGGGGAATAAAGTGCCATACAACACCTGTATTGGCAGCAAAAGTTAACAGAGAGTTTTGGTTTTTATATAGAAATTGACCTAACTCCTTTAGTTCATTGTACGCTCTCACGAAAGTTGATCCATTGTCGGAATATATGTGTTGGAACACCTCGTCGTGAAGTAAACCGCCGTAAGCATGATATAAAACATTCACTAGTCAAATTATTGACTAGTTCTAGGTGAATTGATTTTGTAGCAAAACAAATGAAAACACAAATATAGGATTTTGTTGTTTGACGCCCCCTCCCTTTGCGATCGGCTATAAAAAAGGGACCAGCATAATCAATACCAGTATGTTGAAATGGAAATGATTGTTTAACACGCGAATCGGGAAGATTTGATATAGGCGCGTTGCAAAATTTAGGTTTAACTTTAAAACACGACATGCATTCCTTAATTACTTGCCTGGCTAAGTTTCGTGCACCTATTATCCAATAAAAGTGCCTCACAGCCGCTAATAAGGACTGTGGCCCAACGTGTAATAGAGATTGATGTTTTTGAATCAAAATTAATTTAGAAATAATATGTTTGGAGGATAGTAAAATAGGATGCTTTACATTATAGTTAAGTGAAGTAAAACGTAGTCTTCCTCCAACTCTAAGAATATCGTTGGCGTCGATAAATGGCTGAAGAGCTAATAATTTATGGTTTGTTGGTAACTGCTTTTTGGATTTGAGCAATTTTATTTCTGATTCAAACAATTCAGATTGGGCAAGTTTAATTAACTTTAATCGTGATTGGTTAATTTCATGTGCGCTAAGAGGTTCTAGATTAATTGATTTACTTTCTATCTTCTGTTTAAGATTTGTAATGAATCTACAAATATATGCAGTAACTCTTAACAATCTACTAAAATTAGAATATCTTGTAAAGAAGAACGATTGTTCCAAAATTGGTTTCTTTTCTTGAAGAACCAGTATATTGTTAGGTTGAACTTTTAGTTCAGGTAATTTGTTAGTTGGCAACGAAACAAGGGAAGATTGACAGTTTAAAGGATGGCTTAAAAACTCTGGGCCATGCCACCATAATTGCGAATTTATAAGACCTACAGGTTGAAGACCTCTTGAAGCTAGATCTGCAGGGTTAGCCTTACTTGGAACATACTTCCAATTTTGTATATTTGTAAGGTCTTGTATCTTAGAAATTCTATTGGCAACAAATTGTTGAACCTTTGCGGGCTCCAACTTAAGCCAAGCGATCACAATTTGTGAATCGCTCCAATATATAATGATAATTGATTCATGCAAAATCTTATTTACTTGATCTGATAACTCGGCTCACAAGAGAGCAGCGCACAGTTCTAACCTCGGAATTGTGGTAGGTTTTACTGGGGCAACCTTTGATTTTGAACATATAAGATAAGAATTAAATGTGTTTCTATCGAAATTGAAGCTGCGTGCATATATACACGTAGCGTATGCGGTCTGAGATGCATCTGAAAAGCAGTGCAGTTCAATTAGCTTGAAATGCTGTGGAATAACATTTCTTGGAATTTTTAGATCATTCAGAAGACGCAATTGTAACACACATTCATTCCAGGTTTCCAACAGGTCACCAGAAACGGGTTCATCCCAGCCTAAGTTACGGGTCCATAATTGCTAGATAAGTAGTTTGGAAATAATAATTGTTGGGCTGAGAAGACCTAATGGATCATAGATCTTTGATATGTGTGATAAAATTGATCTTTTTGTTACATCCTCAGATATAATGATAAATGGTGTAATAATAAAAGTTAACAAATCGGGTTGGCTGAGCCATTGAATGCCAAGTGTTTTTGAAGATTCTGTTTTCCCTAAATTAAGAACTGAATTGGAAATATTTTTATTAGGAATTTTATCAAGAAAATCTCTTGAACTAGAGTTCCATTTTCTAAGTTGAAAATGACCAGAATTGAGTATAGTTGAAATTTGATGACATACAATTTCTAATGATTTTAGATCATCCGATCCCGTTAGTAGATCGTCGACATAAAAATCACCCTTAATAGTTTTTGACGCTAATGGAAATTTTTCTAAATTTTCTTCTGCCAACTTGTTTAGACATCGAATAGCTAAATATGGGGCGGCAGCAGTGCCATAGGTAACAGTTTTAAGTTGAAAAATAGATAGATTTTGATATGGAGTATCTCTCCAAACAATACGTTGTAAAGGTTGATGATCTGGGTGCATTAATATCTGCCGATACATTTTGCTTATATCTGCCGATACCACATAAGTATATTGTCGAAATCGGATCAGAATATCAAATATATTGTTTTGAATTTTAGGTCCCGCATATTGTAAATCGTTTAGAGACCATCCACTCGTACTGTTACAACTTCCGTCAAAAACAACGCGTAGTTGTGTCGTTATACTGGATTCCTTGTAAACACTGTGATGTGGTAGGTAATAACTTGGTGAATCTAAATGATGAGTATTAGTTATATCTTGCATATGGCCTAATTCACTATACTCAGTTATAAATTGCTTCTATGATGTGCTTAGATCTGATTTTAACATTAACCGTTTTTCTATAGAATGAAATCTCTTAACTGCATTGTAATAAGAATCTCCTAATAAATCTGGGGTAAATTTTAAGGGCAACTTAACTACAAATTGACCATTGGAAGCTCTAGTTGTATCCTTTTGAAATAACTGTTCGCATTCTAAATCATCTTGTGACATAAACTTTGTATTAGATATTTCTTCCAGTTCCCAGAATTTTTTGAGTTGTTCGTCTTCAGAACAGCATGTGGCTGTAAAATTGAGTACAGCGGAAGGGTTATTGTTAGGTTTATCAATAGGGGCTAAACCTGTTACCACCCAACCAAGTTTTGTATTTTGAAGTGCTGGCAAATTTTTACCTAACCTAATTTGACCTTGGGATAATAGCGACCAAAATTCACCAGCTCCAATTAGCATGTTAATATTTCCAGGCTCATGAAAATACGGATCTGCTAATTTTATATCTTCGGGAATGTTCTATGAAGAGTAATTTAAAAATTGTGAAGGCATTTTTGTACTTATAGTAGGTACAACTAAACAATTAATTGTTGCTGAAAATTGATTAGTATTTGAAAATATCTTGACTGAACATTTTTTATTAATAATTGACTCAGCTTGGTTTATACCTATAATGGGAATATAGGTTTTGGTTAATGGCATGTTAAGTTTCTCACAAAAATCTTGTGTAATTAAATTCGATTGCGCACCACTGTCTAAAATTGCTCTCCCAGTATGTAATTGATTGTGACTGTCTTTAATTTGAAATGTTACTGTGGAGAGAAGCACTTGTGTGGCACAAACTTTGTTTTTAACAATAAATTTGTTTCAGTATTAGACTGCGAATCAGTTGCATGATTATTATCTAACGCATCATTATGCAATAGTGTGCTGTGTCTTTTGGGGCATTTTTTACAATGACCTAATCGACACTGTTCTTTATTATGACCAGTTCTAAGACAATTAACACAGAGCTTTAAATGTTTTACTTTTTGTATTCTATCTGCTGGAGAGAGTTGTAAGAAGCTACTACAGACATATATAGTGTGTTCTCCTTGACACAAATTGCATTTTATTGCATTTACTGCAAGATTGCACTTAACCGAAGATTTTTTATTAAATCTTTTGCTAGTTATTGTGATACAAATTGCCCGTATCACGCGATTGGTGTGATTTTGATTGATTTTGTTGCCAATTTTCTAGCGCATCTGCTTTTTTATTTAGAAAGTCAAACAATTCTTCTAATGTGGGTAATTCAGTTGAAGGCTGAAATTCTTCCCACTTTTTTTGCAAATTGGGATCTAATTTTGACGTAATTAAATATACAAGGTAGATGTCCGAGCTTTCTTTAGCGTTTAATTTTAAGTTTTTTAATGCTGCCAAATGTGTAGCAGTTTCATCGAGTAATTTTCGATATGCTTGTGCTGATTCCTTGTGAATGGAATCTGTTTGAAAAAAAGGGTTTAAGTGATTATTGGCTAAAATGCGTTTTTTATCGAACCGAGTGCATAAAGTTTCCCACGCGGTTTCATATTGATCTTCTACAAAATCAATCCCCTCTATAATTTGTTTGGCGTAACTTACCAACGAGGTTCGCAAGAGGTTGTATTTGTTTGCTTTACTAATATCTGGATTATTGTGTACTATAGCTAAATAATTGGTTTTAAAATTGAGCCAATTTTCATAATCGCCTTTGAATGGTTCTAATCGAATTTTTGGTAAAAGATTACCTTGAAAATTGTTTGCACTTGCACTTATTGAATTATTATTTTGAACAGTATTGTTTTCACGTTCAACTGTATTTGTTCGAATATAATTTTTTAAAGCTCCGAGAGTTCGAAAAAAATCGCTTTCAAATTCACGCCTTACTTTACAATGAGCATCAAGAGTTTCATCGGTACATTTTTCTTCAATTTCTTTCTGTAAAGAATCAAACTCATCAAAGATCGTATTATAATTTTCGACCCTAAACTCAACATCTGCTACACTCGGATTATCGGTATCCAAAGTGTTTAAAAATATCTTTAAGTTGTCCAAGCGCTGTATAAGAAAATGTCTATTCCTTATTAATTGTTTCAGCGTCATAATTGCTAATAGAATAACATAAATTGAATGTAAAATTGTAAAATAAATCTACCTCTACTTGCAATTGTCAGTAGGTTTACTTTTTATAGGATTTGTAATGGTTTATGATAGTGAAATAATAGAAATTAGGTAAGTACATATTAAAAAATAAGGAACGAACTGACCTCATTTAACATCCAGCTACCCATTATATTTTCGCTACATTTCACCATGAATAGCATGACTCAGAACGGATTGGTCTGCAATTTAGTCTTGGCGTTAGGTTACCTGCATCCAACAATGGTCCACTTCACTCACTAGAGTTGAATATTGCTTAATGTTGCTCAGAATTCTGCTGGACTATTTTCTACCCTCGCTTATTCACTTGTAGGAACACGCATTTTCGAATATTGAAATAATTGTATATTGAACTAGAAGACTGCAATTTAATTGAAATTGCCGCTAATGCACATCCGGCTCGAAGGACCAATTTTTATGTTGAATATAGAATTGATGTGGACTGTAATTAGTAAATAGACATTGAATAGAACTGATTTAAATTTATTTTCTGTTAAAATACATGAGAGTGCTGTTTACTATTCTAGAACTCAAACCCGAATGAATCCAATAGTAAGGCAGGCCGTTACAAGCAGTTGAGCGGCGTTGCCAATAATATTTAATGGAACTTAAATTTGATGATAAACTTATTAACAAAAAAAGTAAACAACGTATTAAAAAATAAACATCACTTCCACATCTTGTTGTACACAAAGGTGCGGTGACTATCAAGGGAAAATTTTAATCAAACTGTTTGAACCTAAGCGTGCTTGGTAGTCATATTTACAGAGCAGCCTTTTATCTAATAATTAACTGATGTTGATTGGCTGCTTAAATTGGAATACCTTTATGACGTCTTTAAAAACCTAAATGAAACCACCAGTTTCCTTCAAGGAAAAAAAGGAGCACAATTAGAGAAAACAAAATCCTTGACTCTGATGATGTATATGTATATATATATATATATATATATATATATATACATATATTGCCGTTTAACCTGTATAAATCATGCCCCACAAATTGGGCGTTATAAATTGCCGTGTAACCTCTATAAAGCCTCGCCTGAGTACAAAAAAACATTCGAGAATTTATTTATTTACCAAAAATCGTCATAAATTTCACAAAAAGGAAAATTAAAAAAAAAAAATTCTTACCCAGATTCCTGCTCCATCAACTTCATTACTTCAACAGCTCCTTGGCTAGCTTAGTTGGGCCTCCTCTTGGATACCTAGGTTTACTATCATACTCTTTACCGTTCGCGCACACTCTTAATGAAACCACAAAATAATACAACAATCATGCAATATTTATTTACCACTATTTACACATAATAATTCAAGATTATTTACATTTCGGTGCTCAAGTTACACCTCAATAAATTCTATCTTTGTAAAGTCCAAGATTTTAAATTGAAATATCAAACACATTTAATGTAACAGGAGTAAATGGGCCCTAAATAATACCTTTTTTTTTTCTTTTTTATTTATAATTATTTCTAATTAGTACACTCTGGAGTATGGTGAGCTCATGATATCTCAGTTTATTTTATTAATGTATGCTTTTTACTTTGTATACTCTTACTACAAACACAAAAAAACCCATGTACACTTAACTATAAAATTTTAAATTCATGAGGAATGTTAATAAGCTTTATATACACCTTTAGATTTATATTCAAATACCATAATAAAAGTTAGTTATACGTATTCTTTTCAATACGCAAAATGACGAAAAAGACCATCAAAGCTCACTCTCACACATCACAAATAATATTCACAAACCAGCAAATTGTAATGAGTTACCTGGAAACTTGAAGATTCCATCTCTGTTGGCGATGTAGTTAAGTTCCTGCACCATCGGTTTCGTGGTTCTGCTCTGCTTGCCGCCTCCAGCTATTTATAGATGAACACCATCTAAGTTGTGCTGCATGCTATTCATTCAAGATCCATCCAAATCCAAATCCAAGTATATTACACTTTTTTATAATTGCATAATTTAATTTACGTTACTCTACTCTACTTTACGAGCTTGTTAAAATATCTGTTGCACCTCCAGTTAAAATTAAACTCGACACTTTTTGCGTTTCAAACTATGAGGCCAACACTGTACTAATTAATTTAAATTTTAAATACTTACAAAATTGTTAGTAGATTTCTGTACGTAGTAAGCAATGCAAATTACCGAAATCAAAGAGCGAAGTCAAAAGAGAGCGATCAGAATACCAAAGAGATCGATGCTAATTCTCTTAGAGTATTTATACAATTCAAAATGCCACCTCTAGGCCACTCTTCGCGCGAAATACTTAATTTAAAATAATACTTCTTCAAATTTTGGTATAACCGTTTTCAAAATCATTGAAATTTAGCTCGTTGATACGATATTTTCCGAAAAACCTGCATTCAATATTCCCGTGTTCGTCTGTTGTACAACTAACGATTTAGACCAATGATATATTTTAGTGACGTCTTAAAACCCCGCCTGTATTAACTCTATTCCTCTCTTATGCATATAATATGTTTCTTCTAACCTTGTTTGAGTGGTAGAAAATCGATATTACTGTCTGCGTGCTATCTAACCCACGTGGACTGAATACGTGCGTTTCGAAGTGAAATGCTATTATGCCTGTCTCTTTACGAAGCATATCATTGATTGTCCATCTCTGCTGCGCTTTAAGGAAACTTTTGGTTAGCATTTATGCGAAACATCCGACCGTTTGCACAATATACCTCGAAACTTGTTTTTTATCTACACAAATAAGGGTAACATGACCTTTCCAAAATATGCAGGTGTAAATTAACGATCGTTTTAAAATAACATTTCTAGGAGTCTGAGTTTCAAGGTATTTCCTTTATTCGACGTCTGTTTATTTGTTAGCTTTTCGCCTTGGTATTATCGATTATTTATGCTCTTATGCGTATTAGACTTTATAACCCTTTTACTTAAACTCAATTAAATTAATTAATAACTTCCATTGGCTTATACAATTTATTTTCTTTACGAACCTAACTAAATTTTAATCAGTAATTGTAAAATTATGGTAATACTTGTTACTTTAAAAGAACTAAATAAAGTAAATTTCGCACGTAAATTATGGTTGTTTCCTCTATACAGGGTGTTTGAAATTGCCTTGTTAATACCTAAATTTAACCCTTTAAAACCACTAAAATTTATATATTATCGTGTAAGTTATATGTAAAGAGGGATAGATAAGTCAAGAGAGTAATTTTGTAAGGACCGTGTGTAACCTTCGGTTTAGTTTACAAGTACATTTTAGTCATCGTACATATTTTCATATTTAAAATTCCATATTTTAATACAATAATGTTACAAGGTAAATTCCTAAAAACCTAAGTTCGAGTTTCAATATGTTCTTATCTTATTCTTGGTAAAAGCAGGTGGCCGGAGTTCTAAGAAATCATGCAGCAACCGCATGTCGTTTAAATGTTTGTCTACTAGCTATCTTTCTTAGTTAGAGTGTTAAAGGATCGGCGTCGCTCACCTACGATCGCGAAAAATGGGGTACATAGGTTCATCCCTATAGTTTGTAAGTCAGTTAGTCTTAGATATGTAGAGGGTTAACACGTGAGTAGTTTGGCAGGCCGCAAGACGCGAAAGTGCAACAATCACGTGCAAGTAATTTATCAGGTCGTGTCGAAGTCGATTATTGGTTCTTCGAACGAAGTAGCTCCTTATTTCTGTTTTTGAAGGATTTTTAAAGCACGTGGATCAACGTATTGGTCATACTACGACGTTCTATTTACAATCAACTGACGGATTAGTTATTTGCATTCGCGGGCGGTAGCAATTAATGGAAGGACATTGTTAAGAGTAAACCCTCACCTAACGAGCTTGTATAGTAGTTATACGGTAGGATAAGTAATCATTGTTACACAAATTAACGATAACTTATTAAAAATACATTGATTGAGTACGGTTAGTGCGAAAATTTGTTTCGCTTGTTTTCTACAATTATTACCCTAAGGGGCCGCGAGATAAATGCCGCTTCTATTATAAAATTACCGGTTCAGTGTTGTCAAAGTACATTTACGTATATGTATTTCCTATACGTACAGCAATTGTTTCTCACTCCCGATACAATCAGGAACGTTTCATAATTTCGTGGAATCTTTCGAATTTCACTTCTCAAATAAACCGTTTGCTGATGGTGCTGTACCTTGAGTCCAGTCCAACATGCAGCGCAGGGTTGCCAAGTATGCTGAATTCCTGTGAAAGTAAACATCAGTACTGTAAGTCATTGTTATCCTTTATGAGCTTTTACTGTTTACATTTTTGCTTACATCTTTGTATATTTTATGACTAATCAAAGTAATTATTCTAATTTACGTAGCTAGTAAGTCACTTTAAACATAATGGTAGGAGGATCCTTAGGGCGTGTTATAAAACGATTTTGTGTAAATACATATTGTTGGTTATCTCTGATTTGCCGTAATTAATATAGAACATTATTATTGTAGTGGCGTATAATTTTAAGGTGCAATTAATACTAGGTAATTGTCACGATACAAGGTATTATTTTAGGATACCTAGACAACTTGAGTTAATTAAAATTAGAAGTTTATGAATCACCGATCATTGTTAGCAGAAATTCAGAAAAGTTTATATAACCTAAATAAAAGTGCTAACACTACCTGATAATTATACATGATTTTCAGAAACTAGGGGACACATATCAGCTTGGTCAGTGAACTTATATAAAATTGTCCTAATATTTAGTCATAGGGTTTTTGCCCGCAAGGTGCAAAGTTTCCCTTATTTGGTCGTACCCCCATCCAGGCAAGGAATCCGCGTCCTTTTAAGACGAAACCTAATTAAAAATAAGGGTGGTGCCCACAACCTTAATTTACGACAATACCGTCTCAGTATTCCCCCGATCCGACTCACTCCGTCGCGACTGTAGCTAGCGAGTCACGGCTGGACTTACCTTTCAGGTTGATTCACCGTGTTTGTTCGTGTCAATCCCTTTTCTATCGTTCTGTAAATTTGGCACGCAACAAGTGTATATAGAAAACAGGAATAGATTAAAACAAACGGATAATAGCATGCATTTGTATCAATCTATCATAATTTTAAAGTTGCATTGTGTAAAAGCTTGTAGTGCATAAAAACTCAAGGAGATTACGGGGACAATTAGCTTTAATATTAGAAGGTTGTAAATCGAACACATCAAATGTATATGAAATCGATAATGTAAACGCATATTTTTCATTTAACTAACAAAACGTACGTTAAAAACAAATCCTAGGAAATCTACAGGTTAAACAACATGGGAAAGTACAATTTCAAACTGGCAATTGGTTTATAGAAGAGACAGACACACAAATAAACAATTCAAGAAATGACAATGTACGTTGAAACATAATTCTTTAGAAATTTGAGTTAACGACCGAAGCGAAGGCTAAGAAATAGCAGGTGGTATGAAAACAAAGCAGGGAAGGAATATAAATAGCATAGGGTAAACGAAGATGACAAATAGCAGACGTTGGATAAAGCAGCCATTTAAAACACGCGATACAACAGCCATTTAGAACACTCGATAAAACAGCTATTTCGAGCACGCGATAATTTGTAGAGGCTAACAACAATATTTATTTTAAGTTGCTATAGTGGGATTTTAATACAGAAGGTAAATATGAGTTAGACGAGGATATCATAGGTGGATGGATAGACCTACAATGGGGGAAATGGTCTGGCTTGGCTGGTTGCGAGTAGAGTGAGAGACTTTCTAGGAGGATGGCGACCGTTGTGCATGATAATCAGTATTTTCGGACTAGAGCCAAGTGGAATAAAAAATTTCTAAGTTTGAAAAGATCGCTGTATTTTGGATTTTCAGTATCGGCTAAAGTGGTGGTGTTTTTCAATAAAAACAGGGTACAGGAGGTAGGCTGGAACGCTTATAAATACACTAGAAGACGTAGTGGGGCTCTCTGACTTTTTCTGTTCGCTTCAGACCTATATTGTGTAACATCTAAGTTAAAAGTTTGTAAATCGGTGATAGTGCAGTCTGTGTAATTTAAATTAAAAGTGTTTGAAAGCACAAGTAAGTGCTAGGTTATAAACAGTGCTGTAAGTAAATACGAATAACGAACAAAAGATGTTACTAAGGTAAACGAGTCTAGTTGTTTTTTCGGAACGAGGGTGTTGGTTGTATGGTAGATTCAGAAGCCGATCAACTTATTTGAACAATTATATGGGTAGATGTATTAAAGGCGTCTGCATAGAATAGTATAACGTGCGAAGATGAGTTTGATGTATATGTAGCAGAGGGAAGTTGAATGAAATGCAACGACGAGGATCTGGTGGACGATATCTTCAGAGGTGATGGTGCAACAGCTTACACCAGGTAACGAAACTTGTTTCCTTTTGTTATTGCTTGAACATTGTGTGCTGGTATTTTGTGCTAGAGTGATTTGATATATTTGGTGTATATTTTACGAACATAGAATCTAATTTGAAAGTTATATCAAAAAGACAATTTCAATTTATTATTTGAAGGTATAAATACACGTCGTATAATTTTATTGTAAAAAGTAAACGGGTTTTCAGAGTTGTTGAAAAGAAAAATTCGATTTATTTGTGCATTCAGAGTAACAGGGTTTATACTCACCATAGACCAAAGGAAATTTTAATTTAGGGTTTCAAAATAGGCCCATCTACTTGAACGGTATATAAAAAAATGATGAAATAAATTAAATTCATTAAATTTAAAAGGATTTAATGGTTTATTTTGTAAAATTTTATGAAGATGTTTATATCCAATTCTGTAAATATTGAGCTGGTGTGATGTAAAAATTTTTGATTTGTATGAATAAAAGGTTGTATGTTTTGAGGAATTATTTGATTGGTAATTTTTATGTGGGAGTCTAAGTGAGAAAGAGTAAGCACAGGATAGGAAAGTATCTTTGAAGAAGCTGGAAGTAGTGCTAGCCGTGGTATGCTGATCTAGGTGAGCTTCTTTAGAGAAATTGGTTTTATATTTTCAGGAAAATTTTATGACGGCCCAATTCGTAGGGGCATGATTCCTAATCCAGAGTTTTTTCTGAAAATTTGTTTCTTTAAATGACCTTTCATTTTTGTTAAGCATTCCCTATACCTAAATCCATTACTTTCTGAGATATTTTTGATTTTCTTCAAATTTTAAGAATGTTTTCAATTTACATAACTAAAAATAACTTACTATTGTAGAATATTATAAAAATGTTCATTAGTACTCTAAATCTAATATTCAACAACACATACTTTACATATGAAAAAACTATCTATTTACAACTTTATGGCACGCCTATGGGTTCACCTCTCTCACCAACCTTAGCCCACATTGTCATGGATCTACTTTTGGACAAAATTATTCCTAACCTTCCATTTCAAGTTACATTTTTAGCTAAGTATGTAGACGACATAGTTTACTCTGTACCACAAAATCAAGTTGAAACCACTCTTGAACACTTCAATAACTTTAATGAACATCTAAAATTTAATTTGAAAAAAGAAGAAGACAGAAAAATTTTATTTCTTGATACTTTGATTATTCGATCAGAAAACAACAGTTTGATTTTTAACTACTATAAAAAACCTACAAATTCTGATAGATACATTAACTACAACTCCAGTCGCAGCAATAAACACAAGGTCAATACCATCTTAGCACTAAAAAATCGAATTACAAATATAAGCAATCCAATTTTTCTAAATAACAACATTAAAGAATTAAAAGAAGTCTTTATCAGTAATGGTTATCCCATTCAAATTGTCAACAAATTATTAAATACCAACATTTTAGCACAACAAAAAACAACACAACAACTGGTCTACAACAAGCTTCCATATATTGAAAAACTAACTCCACAACTTACTAGAAAACCAAATATAGGCATTGCATACTACTATGTGAAGTCGATCAAAAATTTTTTTCGCCCCTAAAAGATAGAACAAACACCGAAATGTGCAATAACGTTGTAGTATATAAGATTCAATGTATATGCAACCACTCCTACATTGGTCAAACTTGTCAGTGGTTAAAGTACAGATTAACTCAACACCGCAGTGATGCAAAATTGGGAAAAAATAACTGTGCTTTCTCAACACATTTACATTCTAGCAAACACACACCTTCGCTCAAAGATACCAAAATTTTAGAAATAGAACAAAATTACAAAAAACGGTTATTACTTGAATCATTTCATATACAAAAAGAAAAAAAGTGCATCAACAACAAACAAGACTTAAATAACTTAAGTGTTGTTTACTACGATCTGTATAAACATTAATTGTAGTGCTGTTATTTAATGGACAATATTTTATACATTCTTTTTATTTTTATAATATTTATATCCAAAATCATTGTACTTAAATAAGCTTGGTTCTTGTAACATCAAAATTGCATACACAAAACAATTTTAATTCTATCACTCAAGTTTTGCTTATGTCATTTAAAATTATTCTACACCAGCCTTAAATTTAAGAATAATCAAGTTTTATGTAAGTTTTGAGATATGTATTGTTTAGTTTCTAATTGCCTAATTTTTAGCTTATGAATAAAATCTGAATAATAGATCGAAACGTCAAGTTCAAAACGAATGATTTTTTGACAGTTGTTTTATTTATGACCAAAAACATCCCAATACATTAATTTCATCTTTATATTTAATATATATATATATATATATATATATATATATATATATATATAGGGTGAGTTTTTAGTGTGGCAACGGTCGATAACTCCGTTATTATAAAAGCTACGTAAACCAAATTTGGAGGCGTACTCGGAATGCCTAAAGTGCACATTCTAAAAATATTTGGAAGTATACAGGGTCTTTCATAATTCCAGGGCATATTAAACTTATATTTTTTTAAATGGAACACTATATATTATTACATTTTTGAAAAGCCCAAATTGTATCGGTCTATTCCTTTTAGTTTTTGAGATATTCAATTGTTTTTAGAAAAAATTACCCTGATTAGATACATTGCCACTGCACTAGTACACAACTTAAGTTAATGTTTAAGATTGTAACAAAAACTTTTGTTACATTAAAATCTCTAAAGAAAAACGTTTCTAGCCGTTGTTATTTTACGAAATTGTCATTTAGCGTGAAATCGCTAAATAGTTTAATTTGCTATAAGGAAGAACACCTCTTTTCATTTTTACATTATCTTCACGTATACAAAATATTTAATAGTGACTCCTACGCTTTTGATATCTGCAAATACCCTGAACATAACTTGAGTTGCATAAGCTACAGGCATTCTGAAGCCCACTTGTGCAATTGCTAGACACAACGCCTGCGCGTAAGGTGACGCTATAGCTAGAGTGTTGACAAGAAGGCAAACACAGCCATCTTGCAAGCAACAACGAGGAGGTACGCTTCGTTTGAAAATGCGGAACTTTTGCTGCAAGTAGGGGATCAGAATTGCCCTATCATCGGAAAAGGTGTAAAGGTTGTCGTGACGGAGGCTTTGCAAAGGAGCTCTTGCAATGCCGCCCAGACAACCAAGAGCCAACAGTAACAGCACGTGATGCTAGAAGTCCGTTAGTGGTGAGATTTGTGTAATAAAACTGCTTTATATAAAACTAATAGATGCTTTAATTTCCCTAGCACATTTAGGTAGACACCTTTAAGTATGCTTGTATGAAGAATAGAATTTTAAGGAAGCACGTTTGAGTATGGTAGAATTAAAAATTTAAATCGTTTATATGTCAGGCAGAATTCCAAGTAATGTTATTGGAACTTGGTTATGTATTGTGGGATCACTCGTTTTGAAGCTGTCCGAGGGGCTGCATCTAGTAAATGCCAATTTCGTACCTTTTTAAACTTCAATAAGATGGAGTATTATGTGTTTTGGTTGGTCTAGCGCATTTACCAGCATCACCGTCGAGCAGTTAAAACAAAACCATTCAGGTACTTATAAAACTATTTATTGAGAATTAATTTTACGTATTAATTACGGTCAAGGCTTTGATTTAACGTTTTCCAAATTATAGGAAACTTTTGTTAAAGAATGTTATTGTTAAATTTTTTGCAAGATATGTTTATGCTTAAATCTCAAATAAAAATCAGTTTACGAATTATATCCTAGAAACTTAATAGGTCAAATACCTTTTTTGTTCAGAACTAAATTTTTTCATAAGAGGAATTTTTGAACTTTTAGATAATTTAAAAGTTGTTATTCAAAGCACGTAAGTAATGCACATGTTAATTGAGAAAAATAAGTATAAAGTTCACTTCTGATTGAAAGATGTTTACTTACAATATGCTATGTGATTAGTAGAATATCAATGCTGCTTCTAAAATATGTTGAACTGACTTTCTTTAATTTCATATAATGTTTGAGCCATATGAACTTTTTGTGTAATAAGTTCTTTAGAGAAATTTTGTAAGCCAGAACAGATCTGTTTTATGGATGTTTAAGAACCGACTGTATTAAATAATTTATAAATGTTAAGATCTCTCTATGTAGAGAAACAAATTCAGAGTTGTTTGAAACTTGTTTTATATTGATTATCAAATTTTTTATAAATAATTTTTGCAACAAAAGAGAATTACATTTAGATTATACTTTGATTTAAAACTTTCGTCTTTTTATTTCACTAATTGAAATTAATTATATCCAAATTAGATAAACAAAATTTTGAATGTGGAACTTAGAAAAAAGTTGATACAGTATTAGGTATTAGTAAGTGATTTTCAGTAGAGTATTTTTTCATAGGTAAGGTGTTGTTGAGATTTTGAATTCAGGACAGTCGATCTATAAAGACCGAAATATTTTGTTGTCGTAAGACACAAACAGTGTCTTATATTTTATTTTTTTTGTGTGACATTTTCGTGCAGGTCTGACATCGCAGAAGCTGAAGCAGAGGTCCAAGAGGTTTCCAGAGGTATTGCTTATTTTAATTTGTATGCTTTTTGATAGTCATTATATCCTATAGGTTTCTGCGTCTTCCTGTAGGATACTTTAGTTTTATTTATTGTTTATATAGATGCAGTGGCGCTCATTCCCTTTTTTTGTTCTCGTTTGTAGTCGAGCCCACTCTATATCCACGCCCAATCTCATTGCTCACCCTTGGGGTAATTCCCAGACTAAGCCGCGAATATAGTAAAGCTCGTGGGTCCACCGAGGTTTTGTTCACTAATTGACCCACTCCATAATTAAATTAAATAAAAAAAAATTATAAGTTTCACTTAAGTTTCAAGATGCAGAAAAATTTACTATATAACATAGTATATTTGTAATTACCACTCTTTTAAAATTTCTTCATACAGTGTGTGTCAGGTTTCGTAAAATGCAATTGTTAAAATTTTTTTAAATGGTACTCTATTAATTTTATTACTGTAATGAATAGTTCATTAAGTGTCCTTTCATTTTTGTTAAGCATTCTCTATACCTAAATTCATTACTTTCTGAGATATTTTTGATTTTATTCAAATTTTAAGAATGTTTTTAATTTACATAACTAAACATAACTTACTATTGGAGAATATTATAAAACAATTAATACATTTTGATTAACAATTAACTACACTTATCCAATAACAATTTTCACCTAAGTTATAACAACCTACAATAATACGCTACCAACAGAATTTTGCCAGATCAACAATATGCATTTTATAGAAAATGCTCAAACAAGAAATCAGGCAGGCTTTGAAAAAAATAACAATTACAATGAAAATGTCATTTAGGTTTATTAATTGTAGTGTGTGTTGTCATTTAACACATTATCAGTTCCGTTTTAAATGTAATCTTTGAAGGAGTTTTCAAAATGAATTTTACAGTGGAAGAACAAATAGATATGATTTGGGTATTGTGAGAAAGTTTAAGAAATTTCCTACTTGCATCAAGAATGTACCGTGAGAGATATCCTGTTAAATGACAACACACACTACAATTAATAAACCTAAATGACACTTTAATTATAATTGTTATTTTTTTCAAAGCCTGCCTGATTTCCTGCTTGGACATTTTCTATAAAATGCATATTGTTGATCTGGCAAAATTCTGTAGATAGCGTATTATTGTAGGTTGTTATATCTTTAGTGAAAATTGTTATTAGATAATTGTAGTTATTTGTTAATCAAAATGTATTAATTGTTTTATAATATTCTCCAATAGTAAGTTATTTTTAGTTATGTAAATTAAAAACATTCTTAAAATTTGAAAAAAATCAAAAATATCTCAGAAAGTAATGGATTTAGGCATAGGGAATGCTTAATAAAAATGAAAGGAGCAATAAAATTGGTAGGGTGCCATTTAAAAAAAGTTTTAAAAATTGCATTTTGCGAAACCTGACACCCTGTATACTGTGAAGAAATTGCAAAAAAGTGATAATCACAAATATACTATGGTATATAGTAAAATTTTCTGCATCTTGAAAATTAACATAAGTTGTGTATTAGTGCAGAGGCAATGTATCTAATCAGGGTCATTTTTTCTAAAAACAGTTGAATATCTCAAAAACTAAAAGGAATAGACAGATACAATTTAATTTCAAAGTAAAGCTCCTTTTATGGGCTTTTCAAAAATGTAATAATATATAGGGTGTTCTATTTAAAAAAATATAAGTTTAATATGCCCTGGAATTATGAAACAACCTGTAAGCTTTCAAATATTTTTAGAATGTGCACTTTATGCATGCCTAATATCCCTCCAAATTTGGTTTACGTAGCTTTTATAATAACGAAGTTATCGACCGTTGCTACACTAAAAACTCACCCTGTATATATGTATACAGGGTGTCCCAAAAGTAATGGTCTAAATTGAAGAGTTTGATAGCTGAGATTAGTACCTATTCAAATAACTATATATGTTTTTATGCAATTGTTGATGGTTTCATAGTTATAACAACTTTTGCGTTTTGTGTCAAATTCGTGCAGAACTTCAAATAATAATTTGCAATGAAAGAAATACTGACCTTTTGGAGAAAGTTTGTTTTCTGTCCTATGCGTGAATGTTGCGTGTTAAATAAATGAGAACTTCCTCAAACATTTACTTACTATCACAAGAGAAAATCAAATTTTTCCCATAATTTTGTCTATGAAAAATTGGGTGTGCTTTTCAAGCTAAAATTACTCAAAAAGAGTATTACCAACGATAGAACTGTGGGAATCGTTAGCTGAACATGGCTAACAAACAATGCAAGAATTAAGATATGCAACAAATTTGTGTATCAGATAACAAGTCCTAGTGTTAATACACAACTTGGAAATCATATACTAGATTTTTTACGTTGTTCAGATGCATGTTTAAGGGAAACATTCGCGTCTACTTTGGCCAAAAAACATGGTATTACGCGATTGGAAGCGACAATATACAAATGTACAATTGGAAACTATGTCAGTGCGAAACAGGTGTATAATCCCTTAAAAGACTGTTTAACCTTATTGGAAGATAGTAAGTTATACTTCATAATGGCGACAATGTACTCGGTACCACTTGCCAAAATGCGGAGTAAGCTATCGGACAAGCTACAAAATAGCTGCTGTTTAGTATATAATAGTGTATAATAACATTGGGAGAATAGCAATACAAAGAAATTGACGAGCTTGCAAATTAGGTTGTCCGAAAAACAAGAGGAAAAGGATAAATTGATAAAGTATGTGCTTTCGGCTTATAGTTTTAACTATTTACCTGTAAATTATTTGGAGATAGTAGAGGGGGAAGACAGCCAAGATAAAATAAAATCCTACACAAGTGCTATAATAAAGCAGGTAGTACATATTTTACACAATCTGCAACACCATATTCTACAATTCCAAAAGAAATAGCCATTTCGGAATTGGGGTCGATAAATATGCTTAACATTCGCCCAGAAGTTTTACGAGAACGCGTAAATATTGGCAGTAAACTCTATCTGTTTACACTAAAGGAAATTACCCCATTATGCACGTCATACGCTGTAAGTGTAAGACAGCTGAAATGCATGCAAAAAGGCGGAAGTTGGACTACATGCAAACATTGCGACAATACGCGAACAAAACAAAGATGTGTTATACAAAAAACATCTTATTAGAGAAAGTTAGGAAGAATTAAAAGATTATTTTATGTGCCGATGGACTGACTTAGATACATTCAGGTTATACAAGCTGTATGCTTTTGTGGTTAGTAAGAAAGACTCTTTTAGTTATGTGGGCGCCTTGCGGAAAAAGAATGGTACTAAATCCGTATACTTTTTACAAGGTTATTCTAAAAACGTGTTTATCAAAATAGTAAATAACATACACGAACTAAGGAATGCGAGTTTTATAACCTTGGCGTAAATCACACACAAAGGGGTTCCGATAAACATTGTACATTTGCCTAGTAAAGAATCTTTCCGATCACTTAAAACGGAGGGTCCTACAACCCAGAACGGTACAATATATTCCCAAAAGTGATGAACATGCAACTACACAACAGTGAGTGGTAAAATAAGAATTCCCTCCAATACCGACAAGAAGAAGTCGATCAAGCTAACAAGATACGTATACAGGATATAGTAGGGGAGCCGCTATTAAAAAATTGTTACAAGCTGCAATAATTACACTAAGGAATGGATCTGGTTTTCGGTGGAATCAAAGACTTTATATATATAGAGACAAACTTCGGTACATTTTACAATTCAAAAACCTAGAGTGTCTCTATGTATGAAACTATCGGCTAGAAAAGGAGATAGAGGACTTGGAGTGTCGATTTAAATTTTACGCTGCGAATAAAATTCGATAAAATTAAAACCACTCCAAACAAACATAAAGAAAGGGTAGTTTTCTGTGTATAACTTTGTATTAAAGTTAAGTTTAAATGGTGCCATGCTTGGCACTCGATATTTGTAAACTTTGTTATAGTATTTAGTTTGTACTGGCTTCGATTTTAGAACCCAAAATGGCTCTCATAAGAAATAAGAAAATTGACAATTTCACCCTATAAGGCAATTTCACCCTATAAGGGAAATAAAAATTTAAATTTTATACTTAAATTACGTCAGAAAATTTCTGTCTGTAAAAATACATATGTATAAAAATAGATGTTAACTGTACACTGTATATTTATAATTAGATAAAATTGTTTTAAGGGAATGTGTACTACTTTTTTGCTTAGACCAATTTTTTAAATCGAGTTGGCCTAATGTTGAATTAATGGTAGATTCAGACTTCTAAGAAAAATTAAATCAATATTACCTTACACGTTTAAAAAATGTTTATAAATATAAAAAGTTTAAAATTGGGGGTTGTAACTCCATAATGGTTGATGTTAAGATAAAAATTAAAAAGGTTGGAATAGAATGGTCGTGCGGTGCCGACAGTCACCGAGAGGTATCTCAAAAATTTTACGGGTTAAATTACGGATTTTTTAGGGTAGGGATGAAAAAAATCCCCCACTCCTTCACAAGGAGGAAATTTCACCCCCCACAAGAAGAAAATTTTACCCCTACAAAGAGGAAATCCCTCCCCACAAGGAGGAAATCGCTTTAAAATGACTTAGCAGATCCTCCTTATGGAAACTTATATGTAAAAACCTAGGTTAGATATGAATCGGGAGGTGGATCGGGAGAATTGGTGAATTTGCGCCAGAACCGGCTTATTCCTCTGTTAATGGGCATAGGGAAGCGAATTTCTTATAGGAATTTTACAAAACCCAGTCCACTGAGATATATGATGCAAGAGATGTGTTTAGAAAACAAAAATACATGTTAGTTCCTTTTAATCAAATGGACCTGATTTATTTGCCTATAGAAGAGCACTTGGCACGATACAGAACTAACGATATCACAACAAATAATGGCACCCGATGTTCGAAAGTAAAGGAATTACGATTTTTCGGATACTTTGAAAAACACGGAGAATGCATTCTTTAGACAGACAAAAGTAGAAGATGTCCACGAAATTCCGATGCAGGAAGTAAAAGGGTGTGTGCATATTATGAAGTGCCGAAGACCGGAGCAAATAGATGAAGAAACAGAACTTGCTAATGCAGGAATTAAAAAAGCAAAACAAAGAAACATTGTGAGTTATTTCTCCAATTTGAAAATGAAAACACCGTATAAGTATTTAATTATTTGTTACTCTAGTATCTACAAGAAGAAAATATAGATTTAAATTACAATATAAAATTTAAATTAGATAAGTTAAAACCAACTCCGAATAAAATAAGGAAATAACTATGTTTTGTGTGTAGAAAAGTACGTATTTTATAATATTTATATAAAATAAAAATTGGAATCTGTTTATCAATTTTAGGATTCTCAGCAACAGCAAAGAGAGGTATTCTTAAACGATGACCTTAATAAGTGTGTGAAGCGTGATAGAGCATAGTAATGTCCATTTATTAACTATGTAAAGGGATTTGTTTCTGTTTTCCTTATAGGTATATAAAAAGGATTTGGGTGTGTATTTATTATGGGGCTAAAATTTTCCGTCGTTTTCGTTAAATATACCTACAACAGACCAAGAACAAAACTTATAGGTGACTCGCATAAATTTTTTGGGGGAAAAAGAGATAAAAGTGGTAGTTATGCTACTAAGGGTAGGAAGGTTAATGGAGTTAAGTTAGAAATTCCTACATTAAAACTAGCAGGGCTTAATAAAATCAAGTGGCAGAAAGGGACTTTTGTTCTCGATAATTTAAAATCGTCCATTCAGGGTTAGGTAAATTAAAAATAGCAAGAAGAGTAAAAACGTTCAATAGAATAATCATAAGATAATAAGAGTCATACTTGGTATTAAAACAACAGATTGAAGTTATACATGCCCACATCAGATAAAGAGGACGGAAAGATTTAAAGAGAGTAAGATATATTCTATGGTGTCATTTGATTTTTTGTCCATTGCTACACCCGAAGGTACTACATTACCAGGAAGCGAGTTTCCTTACCTGAAAACATTGAATATTTCAGAACCCTTGCTGTTCCAAGCAAGGAACGGATCTTTAACGAGCGTGACGGCACACACGCGGGACCTACATTTTACCTTTCATCCGAACAACGGCGTATTTTTGAAAAATACTGGCCTAACATTTTTCAAGCGGATCGTGTCGAAATTCGTACCCGGTACCTTGGCTCAGTCACACGCATACTAACGGAGCCATGAAGCCGCAATTCAATGGTGTCAATGGATTGGAAAAATAGAGGCGTAGCTAGTTATAAGAAATGTGAATGCAGTTGTAGATCAACGAACAAAGGGAAAAGTAATATATGAGCGTAGTTTAGAAGTGAGAAATGAAAGATAAAAGAGATTTTGTGGTTGATCATACTATATATCTTTAAATATAGAAATCAAATTTCAAGAGGTACTAAAGTAGACTGCGATAGATTAGTGTAAGATTGAAAAGATACAGGATCGAAATCGCTGTACTCGTCATTTTAGGGGGTTTTTAAGCACTAACTTATATATGTAAGGACAAACATGCGAATACCCTTAACTTGTGGATACCTAATGAAGTAATATATCCCTTACAAATTAGGAAGATAGCTGGTATGCTTGTCGTTCTAACAAAGACCGCCGCCTCCCTTGCTTAATGTAAAGAGCGAAATTCATGACCGTTCATAGAAGTAATTTGCGTTAAATGAACGACCATTCTTGCGATACTACAGACGAAACCTCATTTATATGGAAATAGCTTATATATTTGCCTGCCTAAAATTTGCATTTTAAAGCGCATATATATATAGCACAAAACTAAAATATAGTTTTGCTCTTGTTTGTGTATTAGCAAATTTGCAATTTATATATCAAGCAGTGCAGATTTTGATTCTATTTTGTATAAAACATTAAACAGTTTGGTTCCTATTTTTCCCCGTTCCATTTTGCGTTTTTGAAATAATGCATTGCGGTATTCATAAAGCCGCCACTGGTTTGCTTTATAAACGGAGTTCAATATTTTACATGAAACTTTTGCAGCAGTTCTCGGAAGTATGAGAAAATTTATAGTCTCCTGATGCAACTTGTGTAGCAGAAGAGCATATAGCGTACATAGAATTTAGCTTCCATTTACCGAAACTGTGTTTGTTGAAGTTAGAAATCTAGAAGTTGACGTTACTATTTGTTATAGCTTAAATTTTATGTTGCATCGACAACGAAAAGGAAGGCATACATTCAGTAGACTTCCGTGTCCGCTTGTATCACAGACTTGGTTTACCAGCTGCATTTTATTTCATATTGCCACCGAAATATACAGTATTTTTTTAGTAGGATAAGGTTGGTCATGTGCAACAGAATCTTGTAGTTAGGATCTATAACCAGATTGTTTTTCGATTTGCAGAGCTTGTTTCTACATAACATTTACTAGTTTATACCTGGAGATTTTGCATAAAAAAACTATGGTAGAAATGAATTCAGAGGTTGTTTCTCAATCATTGGAATTTCGTTTTTGGTGAATTCCTTCACCTATGACTATTTAATAGTTCTTCTATTCACAAATCCATAACGATTATTTGTTGGAACTTTTAACGTTGCGGTATACTTTGAAACTTGCGGCGTTTATGTCTGAGAAAAAGCCTAAAGCAACCTGTAACGTTTTCCAATGCATAAGCCAAGGCCTTTTATTTTAGCATAAACTTCTAACCCTACCCCTGGATGGGTTTTTAATTACAACTTAAAGAATTTTAACGAAACCTTAAATAGGTAAGTTCAAACTTGTTATAGTTGTTACATTTTCCATTGTATAAAGCAAGCTAGGATTAAAGGACTTTCTATTTTAGAAACACAATCAAAAGCATGTGCCTAAATAAGAAAATCTCATTAGCACATAAACACTAAATAGACCTTACTCTACATTTAAGTAGCATGTTTCAACTATTTTTCAATGTCACTCCTTGAAGGATAGTACTGTGGTTCTAATTCACGAACTGGAAATTCATTTCATAAATGTACAGTGTTAAATGGCTCGTATACTCATATCACTATAAGCTTAAAGGTGTCGATTCATCAAGGCAAAGATGAGACACAGAATAAACTATCCATTTAACTTTATTCTACAATGAATAATTTCGGTATACCTCTATTTTGTTAATAATAAAAAATGATTTGAGGTTTTACAACAAAAATGCAATGAGATTGGAAAACAAACTCTACTAAGAATTGCTCGTTTGCTTATTCAATTTTTTAGACGATTCATTTAAATAATGAGACAATATTAAAACCGCTCCAAACTATCTACTGCGTTGTAACAACTAAATTTACATATTTTGCCATTCTAGGCCTGAACTCTAGTGCCGCTTTCAATGCGATTTCATAAATTTTAGGAAATGTTCGCATGTTCCAAATTTAGAGTTAAAAAAACAACAACAATTTAGACCTCTGTTAGTTACAGGTAGGTAAACCATAACCTGATAAATCTTACTTTTCTTATATATCAGTAGGTAAGCAGGGTTTGTTCTAGCGCAAAATTGTTAATTTTTGCACGTAAATTCCCATAAGGAGGATCAAGGTCCGTTCTGGTCATTTTTGTCCCATACATTGAATTCCCATTTCGAATGGACCTGCACCTTGCCGAAGTTCTAAATTACTAGAACAGGTGAAATGGCTTGCGTGTTCTAATGAGCTAAAGAGCTAAACTACAGGTCCAACCAAAGTAGTAGGGTCGTTAGTGAGGAACCAGACTAAGACAGGTCCCCGAAAGAGGGCAACGGCTCTTTCGGTACTTAGATTGGCAGAGACCATAGGGGTCGGTATGGCAGTCTAAGACACACTACCGCGATGTAGAAGGCAACGGGGAACCACCACATTATCTCCCAAGTACACAGCGTACTTAAATTGTTACAAACATGATGGCATTCTCTGGGGTAAAAGATTCCGGAGTTAAAATAGTCCCCCATTCGGATCTCCGGGAGGGGACTACTTCGGAGGATGCGATGAGAAAGTTAAAAATAAGAGTCGGGAACATTCTGCGAGTCGGAGCGTGGAATGTTAGAAGCATGAAGCAAGTAGGTAAGCTAGAGAACCTAAAAATCGAAATGAATAGGTTATCACTAGACATAGTAGGGATCAGCGAAGTTCGGTGGCCAGAGGCGGGGGATTTTTTGGAGTGGAGACTTCAGGGTAATTCATACAGGAGCAGAGGAAGGAAATTTGGGTGTGGGGATAGTTATGCGGAAAAAAATAGGATACTGTGCAGAAAATTACTTACAAAAGAATGAAAGAGTACTCATGGTTAGATTAGAATCTAAACCGGTAAACACAGTAATAATTCAAGTATATACGCCCACCTCTAGCTACAGTGACGAAGAGGTAGAAGCGATCTACAAAGATATCGAAGACATATTAAGACACGTAAAAGGACATGAAAATTTAATAATTACGGGGGATTTTAATGCCGTGGTAGGTGAGGGTAGGGAAGGAGCGGTAGTAGTTTTATTTGGTTTAGGCACGAGAAATGACAGGGGAAATAGGCTGGTAGAATTTTGCGACAAGACCAATTTAATCATCACAAACACATTATTTCAACATCATGCTAGAAGGCGATATACGTGGAAGATGCCAGGAGATATTGGAAGATATCAAATAGATTACATTCTTGTTAGATAACGGTTTAGGAATCAAGTAAAAGACTGTATAAGCTACCCAGAAGCAGATATAGATACTGACCACAACATCGTAATTATGAAGGCCGCACTTAAATTTAAAAATCTGAAAAAAAGGAACGGAAAAAGGCACTTGGACTTAGAGAAACTAAAAGATAAAGATATTCAAGAAAGATTCGAAAAAAAGTCAAATGAATTGCTGAATGATATCGGGAAAATATCTGATACTAAGGAAGTAGAAACAGAATGAAATAACATTAAATCCAGCCTAGACATGGCGGCCAGAGATATTCTGGGGTATACACAAAAAGAAAATAAGAAACCATGGATAACAAAGGATATCCTGAATTTAATAGAAGAAAGACGAAAATGCAAAAATAAATCAGACGAAACAGGAAAACAGAGATACAAAACCATAAAATGGGAAATTATTCGAAAATGCAGGAAAGTTAAAAAACAATGGATTGATGAAAAGTGCAAAGAGGAACAAACAAAGATGGAAATAGGAAAGACAGACGAAGCATACAAATTATTTAGAATGAATTTTAGGGATATAAAACCGTATAGCAAAAATATAAGGGACGCACAAGGAAACGTCATCCTAGAAAACGTAGAGAAAGTAGGTAAATGGCAAGAATATATAGGGAATTTATATGCAGGAGAAGAACTAGCTGCATTAGAACAGGAATCAGACATTGAAAATGATGACTTGGGATATCCTATACTTAGAGACGAGTTTGAATTAGCATTAAAGAGTCTGAAAAATGGTAAGGCGCCGGGTACAGATAAGGTGCAAGCAGAAACTTTAAAGGCAGCTGGACAAGCAGTAACAGAACGTTTCTTCCAACTTGCAAGCTATATATATATGAGACAGGCGAGATACCCAAAGATTTCAAACGTAGCATCATAGTAACTATACCAAAAAAGAAAGGCGCGGATAGATGTGAAAATTTTCGAACAATAAGTTTGACAGCACACGTGTCAAAAATATTAACTAGAATTGTGCAAAGACGAATGGAAAAACGGGCGGAAGAAATTCTAGGAGAAGACCAATTTGGGTTTAGGCGAAACAGGGGAACACGGGAGGCTATTTTAGCTCTGAGAGTGATAATGGAGAAAACAATAGAAAAAGGGGAAAGCGCGTATACAGGGTTTGTTGATCTGGAAAAAGCATTCGACAATGTAAAATGGAAAAACATGTTTGATATACTCAAAAAGATTGGAATGAGTTATAGGGATAGACGAATAGTACATAGCTTATTCAAAGAGCAAACAGCAGTAATAGAATTAGAGCAGGAACGTAGAGAAGTAAACATTAGGAAAGGGGTGAGACAGGGATGTGCCCTATCCCCATTGATTTTTAACTTGTACATAGAAGAGGCAATGAATACAGTCAAATGCAGGAAGACATTTGGAATTACTATGCAGGGACAAAAAATTGATATGCTTAGATTTGCAGATGATATAGCGGTATTAGCGTCTAGCAAGGAAGAGTTAGAAGCTGCTCTTAATGAAATGGAAACGGTTCTAACAGAGAAATACGGTATGAAAATTAACAAAACTAAAACTAAAGTTTTAGTATGCAAAGGTGGGGAAAATAAATCAAAAACAAGAATACAAGTATGTAACACGAACTTACAAGAGGTTAAAGATTTCTGCTACCTAGAAAGCCAAATAACGCAAGATGGAAAAGCACAAAAGATATAAAACAAAGATTAGCACAACGTCGTGCTACATTTAACAAGAAAAAGCAACTACTGTGCTCAAAGACCACAAACATAGAAACAAGGAAAAGATTGCTTAAAACATATGTGTGAAGCACAGCACTGTACGGCTCTGAAGCCTGGACAGTAGGAGAAGCGGACAAGAAAAAGTTAGAAGCCTTTGAAATGTGGTGCTACAGACGTATGATGAAGATATCATGGACAGACAAAGTTAAGAACGAAGAGGTACTAAATATAGTAGGGGAAGAAAGAAATATGTGGAAAACGGTAAAAAATAGGAGAGATAGGAGGCCACATACTTCGGCATGAGGGAATAGTGCGGAATATATTAGAAGCAGAGATAGGAAAAAAGAGAAGAATAGGCAGACCTAGGTTAGACTACTGCACACAGATAGTAAAAGATGTAGGCTGTAGGAGTTTCAGGGAGATGTGTAGGCTAGCCCAGAATAGAAATCAATGGAGGTACGCATCCAACCAATCCCAAGATGTATAAACTAATGACGAAAAGATAACTGTGCTTAAACATGATGATTATTATAACTACAAGAATTGGTTGGGCAATATTCTCGAATAATGTTAAGTGTGTGAAAGGATTTACTGGAAAACCATTATTTCGGCAAATGTCTAAGTGTTGGGGATCTTGGTAGTCACAGATTGCTTAACCTCCTTCACTGAATCCCGGTAAAATAGGGCATAAAATAAGAAAACAATAGAAGGGGAACGAGCTGAATACACATGTTGTGTAAGAATTTCAGGGAACTATGTAGGCTAGCTCAGAATATAATTAAGGGCAGGCACGTGTCCAACTAGTTTTGAGACGGAAAACCTAATGACGAAAGATTAAGCGCAGATAAATCTGATGATTAGTATAAACAACTAGTTGTTAGTTGCGAAATATCTCCAACTAATGTTGGCTGTGCGAAAAGATAAATTGGAAAATATATTAAATCGTTAAATGGTTAAGTGTTGGGGTAACTTGGCAGCCACAGGTTGCTTACCTCCCTTCACAACCACTAAAGGTCGGAGAAATAGGGCGTATAACTGTAAAACAATAGAAGGTAATCAAACTGCATCTAACAAGAAAGAACAGCGCCTATGAGGAAAGGCAACAAACATAGAACAAGAAGAAAATTGTTGAAAGCATATGTGTGGAGCAAACCACAATATGCCTATGAAATACGGGCAGTCTGAAACGCAGACAGACAAACGGTAGCAGCCTTTTGAAATGCTGTGCTTCAGATGTATAAGGACGATAGCATGGACACACAAAGATAATAACAAATAAGTTATAGAAATAGTAGGGAAACAAGGATATCTGGGGAAAAAGAGAAATAGAAGGGCGGAATACGTTCTAAGACATTTTGGGGAATAGTGTGGGATATATTACAAGCAGAGATAGGAAAAAAAAGGTAGATGTAGACCTAGATGAGATTGTTATAGATGCAAACTGTGCAAATTTCAGGGAAATCTGTAGGTTAGTTCAGAATAGGAAACAATGATGGTACGTGTCTAACCAGTTCTAGGACTGAAGACCTAATGATGATGATGACATTGAATTCCCCATAAGAATCTTAAATATCCTCGTCACATACAAGTAGAGATTTTGGCCGACTCTGAAGCAGATACATATTCCTCTCGATCCACATCCTCCCGATCCACATCCCCCCGATCCATATTTTCCCGATCCAACCGATTCATTTCTAACTTAGGTTAGAGTTTTCTTCGACTAACAATATTCATATAGATAAAATCACCACTTCGCTATGCTCTCGGTTATCTAGTTTCGGCTACTTTTTTAAGTTCGTGGTGACTTCATAGCCTTTTGTAGATAAAAAACAATGTAATAGTATTGTAAAATTTTTATTGTGACATTATACACAACAAAATTTAAAAGTATTTAATGCCAAGAATGGAGCTATTTACACTTAATTTTAATACAAAGTTATGCACAGAAAACAGCCTTCTCTTTATGTTCGTTTGGAGTGGTTATAATTTTATCTAATTTTATTTGCAGCGGAAAATTTAAATCGACACCCAAGCCCTTTATCTCCTTTTCTAGTCAATAGTTTAATACATAGAGACCGTCTAGGTTTTGGAATTGCAAAATGTACTGAAGTTTGTCTCTATATATAAAGTCTTTCATTTCACCGATAACCAGATCCATTCCACATGTAATTCTTGCAGCTTGTGACAATCTTTTAATCGCGGCTCTCCCACTATATCCTGCATACGTATCTTGTTAGCTTGATCTACTTCTTCTTGTCGGTATTAGAGAGAATCCTTATTCTCTCACTCACTATTGCGTAGTTGCATGTCTACCACTTTTGGGAATATATGGTCGTTATAGGTTGTAGGACCCTCGATTTTAAATGATTTGTAAAGTACTTTACTAGACAAATATACAATGTTTAGCGAAACCCCCTTGCGTGTGGTGTACGCTAAGGTTACAAAACTCACATTCAATGGTTCGTCTACGTTATCTACCATTTCCATATAAATAATTTTAGAATAACCTTTTAAAAATTATACGGATTGAGTACTATCGTCTTCCGCAAGGACGCGTACATAACTAAGAGTCTTTCTTCCTAACCACAAATGCATACAGTTTGTAGAACTCGGATGTACCTAAGTCAGTCAGTCCATCGGCACATAAAATAATCTTATAATTCTTCCTCATTTTCTGTAATAATATGGTTTTTGTGCAACATTTCTTTGTATTGTTCGCGTATTGTTGCAGTGTTTTCCATGTAGTCCAACTTTCGCCTTTTTGCATCCATTTCCTCTAATTCCAGCTGTCTTTTTCTTCCACTTACAGCGTATGGCTGCATAATGAGGCAACTTCCTTTAGCGTAAACTGAGAGAGTTTACTGTCAATATTTATGGTTGTCGCACAACCACTGGCCGAATGTTAGGCGTATTTATCAACCCCAATTTCCGAAATGACTATTTCTTTTGGAATTGTAGAATATGGTGTTACAGATTGTGTAAAATATGTACTACCTGCTTTAATGTAGCACTTGAGTAAGCTTTTTATTTAAGCTTGGCTGTCTTCTTCCTCTACTTTCTTAAAATAATTTACAGGTAAATAGTTAAGACTAAAAGCCGAAAGCACATACTTTATCAATTTTTCTTTTTCCTCTGGTTTTTCCGACAACTTAATTTGCAAGCCAGTCAATTTCTTTGTATTGCTATTCCCTCAATACACGTACCGTATTAGGTTATTATACACTAAACAGCAGCTATTTTATAGCTTGTCCGATTGCTTACTCCACATTTTGGCAAGTGGTACCGAGTACATTGGCGCTTTAAGGAAGTATAACTTACTATTTTCTAATAAGGTTAAACAGTCTTTTAAGGGATTATACACCTGTGCCGCACTGACATAGTTTCCAATTGTACAGTTGTATATGGTCGCTTCTAATCTTGTAATACCATGTGCTTTGGCAAAAGTAGACGCAAATGTTTCCTTTAAACGTGCATCTGGACAACGTAAAAATCTAGTATATGATTTCCAAGTTGTTTATTAACACCAGGACTTGTTATCTGACACACAAATTTGTTGTATATCTTTATTCGTGCATTGGTTTTTAGCCATGTTAAACAATCAATTCCCACAGTTTTATTATTGTCAACGATAATATTGCAGTTTTCTTCGTATTCACCTCTGTAGCAAAAGTTATGGCCTGTAGTTAAATAATTACACATCTCCATCTTGCTAAATATGCCAGCAAGATCTTCTGTTAAGTCAATGTCAAAAAAATAGTGATAATCTTTTTTGAGCCCGCCTAATACATCTGGCAGTTCTTCCAATAAAGTTTCCAACTTAACATCTGCTAGTTCCACTTTGTACGGAACACATACGGGATTTTGGAATCTTTTATTAATGCTTTTGAAGCCTTATTTTCGGATAATTCTTTTACTCCATGGGCCATCTTGTTAGTGCTTTCCAGAGAAAACGCAAGCTTACTTTTAACACCATACTTAGCGGAAACAAATCGGTCGAACTTTCTGTGTAGATAGCTGTTAAATGCACCTCAAATTTCTTTTTTTAGGACGAACATCCTTTTGTTTGCAGATGTTTGCTCGGCGTCAGAAAGGTCGCAAATTTTAACCAACATTATATTTTCACAAAATGGTTCTGTAATTGGTGTGTGTAGTCCACCAGTCATATAGGTAAAATCACCACTTCGCTATGTTTTCGGTTACCTAATTTCGGCTACTTTCACAAGTTCATGGTGACGTCATAGCCTTTTGTAGATAAAGTACAGTGTAATAATATTCTACAATCTTTATTCTGACATTATACACAACAAAATTTAAAAACATTTAATGCCAAGCATGGAGCCATTTTAACTTAATTTTAATACAAAGTTATACCCAGAAGACAGTCCTTTCTTTATGTTTGTTTGGAGTGGTTTTAGTATTATCTAATCAATCTAATCAATACAAAGACGTGTTAGACAAAGAACATCTTATTAGAGAAAATGAGGAAGAAATAAAAGATTATATTATGTGCCGATGGACTGACTTAGATGCATCCGGATTCTACAAGCTGTATGCATTTGTGGTTAGTAAGAAAAACTTTTTTAGTTATGTATGTATCCTTGTAGAAAAGGATGGTACTAAATCCGTATACTTCTTACAAGGTTATTCTAAAAACGTGTTTATCAAAATGGTAGATAGCATAGACCAACTAAGGAATGCGGGTTTCGTAACCTTAGCGTACACCACACGCAAAGGGGTTTCGCTAAAGATTATATATTTGTCTAGTAAGGAAGCTTTTGGATAATTTAAAGCCGAGGGTCCTACAACCTATAACGACCATATATTCCAAAAAGTGGTAGACATGTATCTACGCAACAGTGACTGGGAGAATAAGGATTCCCTCCAATGCTGACAAGATGACGTCGATCAAGCTAGCAAGATACGTATGCAGGATATAGTGGGAGAGCTGCAATTAAAAAATTGTCACAAGCTGCGAGAATTACATGAAGGAATGGATCTGGTTGTCGGTGGAATCAAAGACTTCATATATAGAGACAAACTTTGGTACATTTTGCAATTCGAAAACCTAAACGTTCTCTATGTATCAAACTATTGGCTAGAATAGGAGTTAAGGGGTTGGGTGTCGATTTAAATTTTAAGCTGCGAATAAAGTTAGATAAAATTACAACCACTCCAATCAAACATAAAGAAAGGACTGTCTTCTGTGTATAACTTTGAATTAAAATTAAGTTTAATTGGCTCCATGCTTGGAATTAAATATATTTAAATTTTGTTATAGTATCTAGTTTGTACTGGTTATGATTTTAGGACCCAAAATGGCTCCCACAAGAAATAAGAAAATTGATAATTTCACTATATAAAGCAATTTTACCCTATAAGTAACATGAAAATTTAAATTTTATACTTAAATTACGTCAGAAAATTTCTGTCTGTAAAAATATATATGTATGAAAATAGATTTTAAGTGTACACTGTATATTTATAATTAAATATAATTGTTTTAAAGGGATGTGTACTACTTTTTTGCTTACACCAATTTTTTAAATCGAGTTGGTCTAATGTTAAATTAATGGTAGATTGAGACTTCCAAGAAAAATTAAATCGGTATTACCATACACGATTAGAAAATGTTTATATACATAAAAAGCTTTAAAATTGGGGGCTGTAACTCCGTAAGGGTTGATGTTAAGATAAAAATTGAAAAGGTTGGAATACAAAGGTCGTGCGGTGCCGACAAGCACCGAGAGGTATCTCGGAAATTTTAGGGGTTAGATTACGGATTTTTTAGAGTAGGGATGGTAGGGTAAAAATGAAACAAGAAAAAAATCCCTCACACTTCCACAAGGAGGAAATTTCACGCTCCCACAAAAAGGAAATTTCACCCCCATTAAGAGGAAATCCCTCCCTACAAGAAGGAATTCGCTTTAAAATGACTTAGCAGATCCTCCTTATGGGAACTTATATGTAAAAACTTAGGTTAGATATGAATCAGGGGATCGGTGAATTGGGAGAATCGGTGGATCTGCGCCTGAACCGGCCTATTCCTCTACTAATGAGCATAGGGATGCGTATTTCTTATAGGAATTTTACAAAACCCAGTTCACTAAGATATATGATGCAAGAGATATGTTTAGAAAACAAAAATACATGTTAGTTCCTCTTAACCAAATGGATTTGATCTGTTTGCCTATAGAAAAGCACTTGGCAATACATAGAACTAATGGTGTCACAACAAGTATTGGCAGCCGACATTCGAAATTTAAATTTTAAACTGCAAATAAAATTAGATAAAATTAAAACCACTCCAGACAAACATAATTTTAAGACTGTTTTCCGTGTATAACTTTGTTTTGAAAATAAGTTTAAATGACTCTATACCTGGCATTAAAAATTTTTAAATTTTGTTATGTATAATGTCAGAAAAAAATTTTTAGAATAGTATTACATTGCTCTTTATTAATAATAGGCTATGGCGTCAGCACGACCTTAAAAACGTAGCCGAAACTAGGTAACTGAGAGCATATCGAAGAGCTGATTTTACCTATATGACGTCACCACGACCTTGAAAAATTAGCTGACAATAGGTAGCCGAAAGCACGGCGTTGTGATGATTCTATCTTTATGATGCAGTGAATCTAGTCAAGTATTCGGTTTCTTGGTTTAAAACAAATTAGATTTTAAATAATAATTAACCGCGTGTGGCGGTCGATGGTGGGATGTGGAGGGATTCGGAGGGATGGGGAGGGTTGTGGAGAGATGTGGCGGAATGTGGAGGGATGTGGTGGGATGTAGAGGGTGGTGGAGGGATGTGAAAGAATGTGGAGAGATCTGGAAGAAGGTGGAGGAATGTGGTGGGTTGTGACGGGATGTGGAGGAATGTGGAGGGTGGTGGAGGGATGTGGAGGGTTGTGTAGGGATGTGGAGGGATGTAGAGGGCGGTGGAGAAGGGTGGAGGGTGTTGTAGGAGGTCCCAGAGCCGGCCTTCTCCATTTATTCACGTTTGGCCGTAACCTACGCACATATACAAAAACCATATCGAGATATTTGAAAAAATCGATTAATAGTAGTAAACACACGCATACATCTATCAAACCCTAAAGTTCTCAAATGAAATGATGTCGATGGTACATAAAGTTGGTGTTTTTAGTTGGTTAAAAACAATTTTGTTTATGCTGAAATGCAGGTATGCATTTCAGAGACTTAAAAACTAATATCATTTGAAAATTCGGCTAGCTAAATCCTATGAAAATGGAAAACGATTTTATTATTACATTTCTGAAAAATATTTTTCAGACGCTTCTTTGTTAACGCCATTAGGTAATCCTGCGTTATTAAAATGTGTATATAGGTCAAATTTATGTTCTGTGATCATATATTCTAATTAAGTTTTGTTAGCACACCGTCATAATTCATAAGAACTTGAAGTTTACCCGAAAAGAGTTCATCTTTGGCGTATGTTCTAATGAGCCTTTAATATTGTATTTGAACCAAAATTTCATTTCTTATTAAATAATAATACAGGGAAAGGCAAACAAGATACCATTGAAATGTTCGTATTCCTAATTAATTCCCTGGGGTTCTATTTGACAGGAGCTGTCGTTAATCCGACCCGCCTAGTCGTAAATCCAAGGGATTAAACTACACGTAGAATAAATTGGTTGAAAGCAAAGTTTTCTTTTAACGCAGGAATTAACCAAAGAGTAGCGGTGCGTAATTTAATAAAAGTTTTTATTTTTTAAAGGATTAGGAATTTTGTACTGAATTAAATTAACAGGAAAATGTGTCCATTAAATAATGAGCTAATTAAGCACAAACGGCAAAAACTTCATTTAACGAAAGTCTAATTTGGAATTTTACAAAAAGGATGTAATGCATACTGCGCTGTGTATGTAGAGTGACGTTATCGTATTTTTGTATAAACGGTAGATCGTTGATGATATTAAATATAACATTAAGCTCTATAAAGCGATTTCAACATAGAGAATGTTGAAATTATGTATTAGTTGCTGGTAGAAATTTTAAAACATGTACACAAGAACAATTTTATCATTTCTATTCTAATTAATTCGTTTAACAAAACGTTCAAATTTTTGTGAATTAATGCAACCGCAGGTTTTAAATACCACTACCCTACTTTTCAGCTTTCTAGTCACAGACTTTAGTCGGTAGTAGGTTTACTGCAGGTCACAATCTCTTTTTCATTTTATGAAGTTTTCCGTTTTAAAGGTATTTTTGAAATAGTATTTTTTCTGAAGACTATATTTTGATAAGATTCTTACCTGGAATCAAAGCTTTTCGCATCAGAGTATTGGAAAACTAAAGTAAAGCAACCTTCTGGACACGTAACATAATTCGTTGAAAAACAAAGCGCATAAATTTTAACTTTTCATGAAATTTTTAACGTGGGTTCGGCTTTTCAAACCTAAACTGGGAAATTCACTCTAGAAATATTTTTGACGTGTTACTTAAATTTTCGAGATATCTAAATAGCATTACCGAAGAAAATTGTCAATCCTGACTTAACTTTTTCTCCCTGACTATGGGGATTAAATTTCTCGCACATGAAGTTGTTCTGAAACCAGCTGCAATTCGCAGCTGGCGTTCCACGGTATTTGGCGCCACTAGTTGTGCTGCGAAGATTCGTGGCTACATGTGCTGAGACACATCATAAATCTTCGAGCGCACGAAAGTTTTTCACCAGCGGTACTTCTATACCCACATCACAGAGCATCCAGTAGCACCACTTCCAGGTATCATTTATTGGCAACACTACCATATTACGCACTTATTGTTGTTTTTCAAACGGAACTAGTGCAAACCACACCTTTCACAGAGAGTCGTGGAGTCATTTGCTGTAAGTACTGACGGGCAGTACCACTTAAACGTAGGAAACTCTTTTGCAACGAGTACTAATGCAACCCATACCCCGGAAAGTACTCCGTGTGCACTTTGTAGCAAAATATGCAGGCGCTACCGTAATGCAGGCGAAACTATTTTGCAACCGGCACCAACGCGAAATGTCTTTACATAAAGCGCTCTGTGGTACCGCTTTTGAGATACATTTATGATATAAGATGACAGAGTAAAATTGTCGGCGTAATATAGTTAACTTGAGCTAGCCAACTGAGAATGTTAAATATGATAATTTTCATTCTTAAGAATTCTTAATGCAACTTGTAAGTCTATAAGGAAAATTGACAAAATGTTTTTTGAAACTCCGAGGAAAAACTTCAAATAAAAATGTTAACGCTAATGGCCTATGCATCTTTCTGTTTAGAAATACTAATGTAACTTATAGATTAAGAAAACAAAATGAGATATAAATATAAAAATGAAATAGATATAAAAATAGTAATACATATAAGAATGATACAATATTAAGTAGACAAGTTAAAGGGTAAAAAATTATGAAAGAGTTACTTCTGAACTAGCAGACTCACCAGCTCATTTAAGCCAAAAGGTGTCTTGTGGCAAAGTAACTGGTGGAAGAAGCGAAGGTAGTAGTTTATATACGGCGAAAACTTGATGTTATCTGGCTGAAAATGTAAGTATACTTGAACATCATCCGCATAACAGTGGTAATGGGAATGAAGAAGGAATTTCGATATGTCTTGGATATATAAACTAAATAGGAGAGGACTTAAGACACTTCCCTGTGGAACACCTGTTTTTAGTTCTGCCCAATTGGAGAAGAACTTCGAACCAACAGAGATAACTTGTTGCCTGCGGCCACTAAGGTAAGAGAGAAACCATTGAACTGTTGAATGAGATGAATTGCTTAGATTGTATAATTTAGCACAGAGAATTTCGAAACTGACACTATTAAAAGCTAAGCTAAACTCAATTAAAATAAGAATGGTAATATGTTTATTCTCCATAGCGTGTCTGATATCATCAACTACTCGAAACATGCTGAGCACATACTGTGCCCTTTACGAAATCCTGATAGATAAATATCAAAAAGAAAGTTTTCTTGAAAGTATGCTATAACCTGCTGTGCTGCAATATATTTAAGAGACTTTGACAGGAGTAGGTAGAATGCTTATGGGGTGGTAATCACTAGACGTGGTCACGGTTTCTTGGGTAAAGGACAAACAAACGCCTGCTTCCGATTAGAAAAAGTGTTGGTGCGATAAGAAGTATTTACAATGTAAGTGAAGCTATCAAGAAAAGAAAAGGTCCAGAAGCATTAGACTTTATGCGAAGAATAGAATCCAAAACGACATCAGACGAAACTTCAAGGAAATTAAATCTAGGAACATGTGGAAGTGGGGAATCAAGTATATTAGTAATAGCTTCACGGACAAATGCAGGATCTAATAGTGAACATTGAGCAACAAATGTATTTAAAAAATCTAAACAACAGTTAACAGGGATATGGGATAGCATGATTTGCTTTGCCTAAGCCTAAGGATTTCGATTCTCTCCATATCCTGGATGAGTTTGGTTTTGCTGAAATAGTATGAAAATGACGCATTTTTGCATCCCTAATTGATTGTTTTGTTCGATTCCTAAAGAATTTATAACGACTCCAGTTCTGTTCATTCCTAGATCGCTTAAAGTAAAGGTGAGCAGCGTCTCTAAGACGCGTAAGGGTTTTTATTGATTCAGTCATTCATGGAGACACTGGCCTAGTGACTTTAGTAGTTCTTTGAGGCGAAGGTATCGTAAACTGTATTAACTAAAGAATTAAATTTTTCCACTTTCTCATTTACCGTATGAAGGTAATCAATTTCATCCCAAGGTAAAGACGAGCATATCAGATTTAAGAGCGTCGAGATGAACATTTTTAAAGTTACGGAATCTTATCAGAGAAGAAACAAGTTTGGGAAATTTAATGAAATAAGAGACAAATATAAGATCATTTTTTGAGATTTCAACAACAGAAATTTGACCAAAATTCAAAACCTTGTTCTTATTAGAGACACAAATGTAGTCAATAGTGGCATGTGATTCACGAGACAGGGATACAAGGTGGTGTATTGGATTAAAAAGTAAAATGCTTAGATTACATGACTCAAATATAGTTTTTAGATGTCAAACATCATTCGTATTATGCAGAAGATTAGCATTCCAATCCCCAAGAAGTTTCAGAATAAGAAAGCAATAGATCAAATAGAACATCCTCAATATCGGTGAGGTATCCAATATGAGGTGGACGTTACACTACCCCAACGAGTAATTTAACGGATCGGCCATAAATCTGTATAAAAAAGATATTCTGGTCTAGCCTGATACCTACTTGGGGATTGAGCAACAATTTTGCATTTAAGGTCAGACCTGACATAGATAGAAACTCCTCCACCACCCTTCCCTGTACAATAATTTCTAATGATCTTTTACTCCTGCAGGTGAACAAGAACGTCTGCTAGTAAAGGCTTTAACCAAATTTCCGATATTGCAATACAATGTACACGTACAGAGGAAAAGGCGTAACGAAAATCGTCAAGGTGCGAAAGCAATGATTCTGCGTTAACAAGGTGAGAGAACTCAAGAGACAGCAATGACTGAGCAGTAGCACTAGGAAGAGATTCCCAAACATTTGACCTGCAGTCTTTCAGAACATCACATTCAATTAAGCATAAGTCAACAATACTATTAGCCATTGTACAGAAGTAAAGTATAGTAGAGGTTAATCGAGTAACCAATCACCGGCCCATTCATCCACTCATACACGCAAACACACAAACTTAAAATAACACTACGATAATTCATATTAAACTAAGTCACAAATAGTGATCTAAAAGATATGAAATTTCCAAAAAAAAACGCTAACACAACAATAAAACTAATTTAATTATTACAAGTGCATCGCGCTGTAAGATTGCTTGAGAAATTAGCTATATTTAAGAGATTCAAACTATAATATAAAGTATAGAAATAATATTAAACAGATAAACAAGAAATACCAAATAGTAATGACATTAAGGTTGAGTTAGTGTTTTATACTTAGTTTGATTTCTTATTGTAATACGTGAACCAGATGGTTTATTAACTGGGGAAGCTAAGACTTCAAACGATGGTGATGGCAAATCCAGGAGCTCTTTCATACTAGTAACAGCAAATCTTTTATGGTTGTTAAGAATAATAATTCGGCCGTCAAGTGTGAACACATTACGTGCGTTGTATTTAGGTCGTGCAGTATTTAACACAGTCATTCTGTTATTAGTCAGTGACTCAGTACTGACATAGCTACAACCTTTAAAAGTTTCTTCGCCTTAAATACTAGATTACGCGGGCTATAGCTAGAAAACTTAATAATAATAATAATAATAGGTCTTGTACCGCCTTTAACCATCTAAGAAACAGAGCGAACTGGTTTTAAACTTCCTATTCGGTGTGCTCGTTAGATGTCTGACTCATTCAAATCAAGCCGTAAATTTTCTTTAAAGACGTTTAAGGCAATCTGTACACAGTTTTTTCCTTCATGCTTTTCCGGATATCTATGTAGCAGAAGGCAGTTTCTTTTAGAATATTGCTGGTTGTCATCAATAGCTTGCTCTATCGTTTCCAGCCGCTGATCGACTTCACTAAACATATTAAGAGCACGGACCGAAAAAGTGGAAAATTAAAGAGTAAGTCTGTTTTATATTAAAATATTTAGTAACCCGTCAAAATTCAGAAAATATTGCAATTTACACGAATGATGTAGCATTGTCGGAGAAAATCTTCTTAAATTTTCCCACTTCTTGGATAAATAGCACTAATTTTTCAATGGTTCATAAAGTGTTACAGTCTTTCGTAGGAAACGTGTTCGTATATTTTGAGAAGATATCAACTATGACTAGAAAATGTCCGTTCCGTTTTTATACTAGATACAAAATTACTATGGCTGTCAAGTGTAAAGGATTATCTACCCGTATACTTCTTATTACAATCTCGCTAGTGTAATTTTTATTCTTTCCTAGTATACATAAATGGCATATACTGACAGCATTCTTGATGATCCTTAAATCTCGATAAGCATAAAAATTTTTTCGAAACGGTAACTATAATTTCCTAACTCCAATGTGTCCATACTAAACATGCAATTCTGAAACAATTAATCTAACAAGTGCTTCATCTAACATACATGACTCACTATTTAAGTGTTTTATGAGAAAACCCTCGATCATCTCCAAACCCTTATAATTCGCACTCTCACTAGTCTTTTGCATATCTAAGATTTTCTCATGTAAATACACATTACCATCATACATTAGATTATGCATTGCAATGAAGATGTCCAACAAATTTAGATTCTTATTCACCTTGTTACGACTCAAGGTGTCAGCAACTAGAGTGTTTCTTTCTTTTACATAACGGATTTCAAAAATCTTGTAGTAGAAGACACAACTTATATACCTTGTTGTTTGTGAATCTTGTAATAAACACAACGCCGAACGATTTGTTTCTATAATGATGTGCCTGTCTATCAGGTAATATTTTAACTAAGTCATCGCAAATACCACCGTAAGGCATCTCCTTTTCACTAGTAATGTAGCTCAATTGATATGTCGTTAGCGTCCTGGACATGAACAACATGGATACCACTATCCCCTCCTGAATTTGGTATATTTCTGCTGCCAAAGCTCTATCTGAGGCGTCTGTACGTAGAATAAATACCTTAGAAAAATCCGGGCGTCTCTATATAACTTGATCGTAAAATTGTGCGATAAAACTTAAGTGTGCCTCCTCATGCATCCCGTCCACGCACATCCAACTCCTTTCTTTAATAGGCCAAATAATAGAACTGCTTTTTGAGAGAAAAATAAAACAAACTTTTTGTAAAAATTCATTACTCCCAAAAACACCCAGTGTTCTTATATTTCTAGGTCTGGATATTGTAGGATTTCAGATATACGACCTTTGTTAGTAAACATGCCGTTTCATTAACTTAATATTCTAAAAAGTTCACTTTGGGCTAGAAGAACTCGCATTGTTCTAAATTTAATTTTAACCCAGTTAGATTCAATTCGAGTAAAATTCTTTCTAAATGCATAAAGTGTTTTGCTCTATCTTCATTAGATATTCGGATATCATTCACGTGGTGGATACAGAATTCCTCGTATGACCCCAAAATGCACTGTATAGCCTTAACTAAGGCCGCGGTACTCGTAGACAAACCAAACGGGAAACTTTGAACTGATAAATGAACTCTTCTACCTAAAATCCCGTATATTTCTTTGATTATCTTGAAAGTAGAGAATTAGCCAGAAGGAGTTTTTACATTGGTTTTTGAAAATACTTTCTTATTATCAAATCTTGCCCAAAAACTGTCAGTTGATGGTGGACGACTATATTCTGGCTCAGTAAGCTGATTTATTTTCCTAGTGTCCAAACATAATCTGATACAACTATTGCTTTCCTTTACTACAACTAAAGGATTTACTAAATGTGTGTTTGACCACCTTCACTCAACATCTCGTCTATCTTATTTTTGTCTGTCTCTATATGGCATTGAATAAATTTTGGCATTAAATGGTTCAGTATTCATAACCTCTAACCTGTGTTTACAATCTATAGCAATTCTCGATTCTCTATTGTTGTCTCTTCAAATTCAAACTGATTTAAGTTAACGCAATCATTCTCTGCTTCAACCTTTATTTCATCTTCCCATTTAAGATATTCTTCAACACATATAATCCTCCTATCCTTCGTATGTATTACCAACTTTAACCTCTCAATCAAAACCACTTTTAATAATCGTCTCAATCCTTGGTCTAGGTACAATCATGAATTCCTGTTGAAATTTTCTCTTGCCCAATTCACATCTTAAGACTGCCATTCTATTATTTATAGCAAAATTTCTGTTGTTTGATGCTACAAGTTACGTTTCCTTAGGGGTATCGACTCATTATTTAATTTTTCTACGTTGTTTTTAATAAAACCCACCAAAATTAGCGATACTTCAGCTCCCGTATCTATAAGTACTTTCATAATTTTATTTTCTGCATTTACATTGAACATGGTAAAATTAAAAAAAATTTTATTTTGAATTAGTTTTACGTCTTGGATGTTATCTCTGAATTGAGTTATATGCACTTTATTGTCATGCAGTTGCAAATATAGTTTTAATTCGTCTAAGATATTAGACAGATAAGCTACCTTTTTGGATCTAGGTCTCACATTAAAGTGTACTATGTAGTTATGTTTTCCTTCAATTTCCAAGAACTATTTTATTTTGTTTTTCAGTTCAACGACTCTGCTAACAACATTTCCTTTTGATAACTAACAAACGGCAGTGCAGAGGAGGAAATCTCGGGATCAGAGTTCATGTTTGTTTAGTTCTTTGAACAGACTACCCTCGGGAGCACTGGATTTTATATAATTGACAATTGCTACCAAAGAGTCGACCACGTTTTGCAAGCTTTGGAAGAGCAATTCTAGTAGGAGCAAAACAGTAAAACACGCAGCATAATCCATTTACTTTCTAACTTTTTAATAAAAGTGCAACTTTGATGCAAGCACGGCATGTGCTCCATCAGTACACACTTCACTCAAGTTTTTCTATTGTAAGTCAATACTGTTGAAGGATAAATTTATTATCTCTAGGCATTTTTTATCTCTTTTGGTAGTTTTTAGTGCTCTACCAAACAGAAACTCTTCTTCGGTGTCCTCCAAACGAATTTATCTCAGGAAAACTGGTAATTGAAAACATGACAGAAGATTGTGCATTCTTTTCAAGGTAGCCTCACATTGTCTAAAATAGTCCAAGTCTTGATAGATTTGTTTCTAACTGACGTATGAGTTTTGAGGATTTCATAGGCGCAGCATGAAAAGCATTGCATAAACCACACTGTGGCTGTAATTATTAATAATAGTCAAAAATTCAGATTAGTTCCAAGCATAAATGCATCATCTAATTATTAGCATTTTATCAACTACCTCTAAACTTCAAATCTAATTTTTATTTTTTAAACGGACGACTCCTTACAACTGCTAAGGAAATATCCTCGTGGGCAATATCCTAGCAACTGCCTTAGAGCTTGTAAAATCCAAATGGTGCATTTCAAATTTAAAATATATTTTCCGGTGACTAGTAGTGTTTTGAATTAAAAATATTACGAATTTTATTCACTGCGTTTTTTTATTTTTAACATTCAATTCATTATGTACGTAACTGCCAACTCTAAGCACAATATCAAAACAAATTTATTGAAAATTTTAAATTTTATTTATTTACGTATATCATTATCAAAGCCCTTAGTTTAGGTTTTCATTACAATAGTCAGCTTTGAAATAAACACTAACAATGCCATTCTTTTATTAAACAGTTGTACTGTACTCAGTGTGGTTTAGAAACCTATTACTAATATAGAAAAGCTCCGATCCACGTTGCACAATTATCTGATAATTTATTTTAAAGTAAAAATTATAGTTTTCTTTCGAGCTTAATAAAAGCAGTGTAACAGCAGGTAGAGAATGTGCTTTCACATAAAGGATATACCCTTAGTTTATATATAAATTGGATAAAACACCTAACCCCAACAGAGCTCGTCTGATTGCAGGCGCTAATGAACAAGCTTTCTGTAATTGGATTTTCTGCGCGTGACTTTTACACTAGCCTCAATGCCGTTCAACAGAAAACTACTACATGCTATAAGATTATTTAATCTCAGTTAACTAAAAATTAGTTTAGCTCATTTCTTGCACAAGCAGTATATATATATATATATATATATTGCTATACTATGCTATTAGCGGAATTATCATGCCCCTACTTTGGGCGGCATCTTTATTTGCTATGGTATTAAAAGAATTATTATCGTGCTCTAATCCGTGCCCTAACGTTGGTGCGAAATCTTTATTTGCTAAGTACTCTAAATTATTGGACCACCATTTTAATATTCACGATTAAGTGTAATTATCTCCCCCTCCAGCTGTTTTCTTAATATTGCTATCAACTGAACTTTATCTTTAAACAACTCTATCTACCAATGGCAAAATTCGATACGTTACCGCCTTGCGGGTTATCTCTTTCCTATTCAACTTGTGGCTCCGCCCTTTTACTATTTAAATCTTATGACCTCGGCTAGCATTTATTTGCAATTATTAAATTCAGTAAATTTAGATTTTATATAATGAAACCAATATGTTATGTACAGCTTTTGAAATTATTTGTAATACATTTCTTATAAATTTCATTTATTAACAACCATCTAGTATTTACTCAAAAATCCCAAAGTCACCAAAGAAAATTTATTATCGTTACTAACAAAGCGTAGAATATTCTAAACCTGTTTTCATATTACTCATTCAATACGTATGCAACCTCTTTTGTTGACTTCTTCACAAGCATATCATATTTAGCAAATTCAATATTAAAATAAAATAAAAATCCATATAGAAAAACAAATATCTTATAACTAAAAATCTGACCTGGTTTTATCTTTTGCACATCGACGCTTCCAATAAAAATATCTTTAAACAACTCTATCTACCAATTCTGGATTCCATTCAAATTATTACACTATGGACCACCACCATTAAACTATATACCCCAATTTATTTCCATTCTTCAAAATTAGACTTTCATCATTCTTGCCCCAGACTTAAAATTGTAGTTTGTTTCACCCCTGTACTTCAAGATTGTATTATTCTTCTTTTCCCCTTGAAATTTAAATTGTATTACTGTATTTTTTTCTTAACATTAGAGTCCTAGTCTATTTCCCTCAGATTTCGAAACCCTATTATTTTTATGTCTTAGTTTACAATAAATTCATTAAAAACGTACTTACGTTTAAACGGCAATTGTAATCTTCATATTCGCACTTATTTTATTTTTCACTTTTATACTTATTACGTACTACTCTGTTTAATGGCAATGCATTTCGGCCTTCATTGAGTTCAAAACTGACTTTCTTATCAAGGTGCTTGCTAATATAACCTCGAATTCCCACTCCATCCGTGGGTTTGGTCTAGAACTCGTCACTTGTCTCTGACCAATCAAATAATTCTATTTCGAGCAGTTTCTGATGAAATGCTCCACGCTTTCCCATAATCAAAACCTGCCCGCAGCTGTCTTTGATTGTCAACATGCTGTATTTTGATAGATTACTTGCTTTTCTATAAACAACTGATGCAATCCGACTTTAAATTTTCATGTTTACATACGATTCACGCAATTTTTAATCATTTCTCTCAGATCAAAATGGTTAGATCTTTGTACGCATTTATATTAACTACCTGAAACTCTATTTCTATATCCGTATTAATTTAATCGTCTGGAACTCTTCTTCTTAATGCGTGTCTAATTACACTTTATCATTTATCTCTTAATATACGCGTGCTTCTACTGAAAAATATCCTTATTTGTTTTACCTAAATTAACTAAACTTTATCTACAGGGTATTTAATATTTACTATCTACTTAATACTTGCATTTCTTTTTCCTACGCCAACCATGCGTCTTCCTATGTTTACCTGCGTCGCCCAAAACTATCTCTACTCTATATACAGGGTGTTGACTACCTACTATCTACAAACTATGTCTATTTCTTAATTATCTCCTTAAATAAGTGCAGTTTTCTGCTGACTATCCTAATTACTCATTCCCGAACGACCTTTACTATAACGTGCACCCTTAAGCAACCCCTTATCACAGCAATATATATATAAATTAAAAAAAAAGGTGAGTTTAATGAGTCTTAAATTAATACAAAGTAAAATAAAATTAATGGCAAGTGACGCGAAACGCGTCGACAGGATGCCCTTGTAGCTGAATTTGAGTCACTTGCCATTAATTCTTTTTTACTTCGTATACATATTGCTACGATATTGCCGAACTCCCGGTGTATTTAACGCTCAGTTATACCCTGACCGCCACCTCTCTGTGCCTCTAAAACATCTAAAATAATTTTAAAAACATCGCAATAAAATTTATGCCCCGACTAGCTCAGTTATGCCCTGCACATAGTGAACGACGATATGATAACAAAGAATATTTACCCTTCTCTCTAGCACTACATGCACCTGAATAATATAAACAAAATTCGTTAAAATTTGTATAATAAGTCAAGAAATATGTACAATTTACAACTCTGAGATCTTTGTACTGTCATATGCTATTTAAAAACTTTTGAATCAAAATCAAGATAAATATTGAATTTGTTCATTACCATAATTTATAACCCCTTTTAAGAAACTAAAGCCAGCAAAAATAACTATGTATTATATTGAATGTTTCGTTGAACGTTTCATGAATCTTTCTCTTTCCTTTAACGTATTTTTTACGTATCACCAAATTTTTGATGACCCTTTACACAAAATATGTAAGTACATGTAAGTTTCAAATACTCAAAATAAAACTTATGCTATTAATTGAAAATTTAATTCTAACCTGGTATTCTTCCGATTGATTCCCACGAAAGATTTCTGTTTTAAATCAGTTGTTAGTTTAATAGTTCTTGACCCGCAGCTTGGCGCGCACCCCAATGCTTCGAACCGTTTTTTTGCAACTTGACAAGTGACTTCGAATGAACGTGCTGCTTAGAGTTTTACTTGTAATCTCAATGTCTTAATTTCGAGTTTTCCCATTTATTGTATATAGTACTTAAAAGTATTGAAGTATTGTTTTGAGTTTTATGTCCGTACTTGATTGGAGCGTTGAAGCCTTGTTTTAAGTTTTATTTCCGTACTTACTTGGAGTTCTAAATAATGAATTGTAAAGATTTAGTGTATTACTAATTATTTTTAGACTTACGTTTTAAGCCAACGGCAGTTTTTTATACACTCGTATGTTTAAACGCGCACTTATACTGATTTCTTCATTTGAAATTTTAATTAATGTTACTTTTACTTATAATTTTTAATTTAACTTTACTAAGTTGCAATCTGCGTAATACTTTTGTTACTACTGGTACAGTATTTTGTAGTTGATCGTTAGCTGTAACTAATCCTTCAATTTGAACGTTCATAGATGCTTGATCTTTTTTAAACGTATTCAAAATATGCATTCTTTGTCACTGAATTCAAGCAAGGCCGTGATAGTTTGATAAATTTTTATATCCCTAATTTCTAACATGACGAGAATTTCACTAAATTTCACTAAATGCACCAATTTGGAAAGTATCATATCCAGTTTATCAACCTCGGTGTTATCAGCCGGAGCAGTTATAAGTTGTTCAGTTATTGAGTTATGGAGAATAAACCGGTACAATTGATCCATTTCCAATTGCGCTTACATTCATTAAACATTGTTTTGAAATTATTTCTGGTAAACCTTCTAAGGAATAAAACTAATCCTGTTATCACCCTGCGAGCACTTCAATATATTTATATTCATAAATTAAATATTGTAACGTTACTAATTGACTAAATTTGTTTATAGAATTAAATGTCGAGCTAATTAAACACCTCCGCTCGTGAATGTGGCCAACACAACATATTTAAAATATTTACAAATGAGGCAGAATCAAATTTGAGGAATTCTTTAAATAAAAAAGGTCATTGTAAACACGGAAAATGTCTACAATGCATGAATTTATAAGTATTAATTTGAATTAAAGAATCATATTGATTCCAACAACGGTTGTGCGACTGCTAGTCATACATAATATAAATAAAAAAGTCTTGCAATAGGAATTGAATTCAAAACCATTTGTAGTTAAAAAAGTAACGTTCATTAATATCCTAATTTAAATGAATTGGTTCAGTTAGTTATGAGATACATGTCTATTTGATAATTTAGAAAAGGTACTTCTGACGGTTTATGCCAATAATTAAGAAATAACACATAGGAGTAAATCTACAGATCTACAGTAAAGTCTAAAAACGGTGTCAAATTATTTTTCGCATGACAACTCTCAAAACAAAGTTCAATAGCTATCTATACAAAATTAAATGAAGTACTAGCAGTGTATACAAAGGAACATAGGTTGCCTAGTTACAACGTAATCTTGAATTTAGAATAAGTAGGAAAATAGCAACAAAGTGAAATTTAATTAGGAGTAGACCAATTGTCAAGCGACAGAAAATGAACGTAACAAAACGCTCTAAAATTCGAAACAGAAAAATTGGATTTTCTACTTTTCCACAACCTTTTACATAAAATTGATGTTACAACACGCATCGATTTTAAGGTCGAGTATAGTGAGATAGATATTCCCACTTTCGACAATTTAATGTTATTTCTCGAAAACAAATGCAAGGCGCTTGAGTCAGTGCAATTTCTAAATGTTCCTACAAGCGAAATTAATTCTACGTCCAGAAGATTAAGAATAATTCATTTAAAAGTTTTCAAAAAATGCCTTTATTTACGGCTTTGTGTAACGAAAGTTCTACTCAAAAGCAAAAACCTAACAACAATTCCATTACCTGCCACATGTGCAGTCAAGGGCACGTTCTTTCAAAATGCCCTGAATTTATACTCAAAAATTCAAATGAAAGGTTTGCGTTTGTAGAGCATAAAAAATTATTCGCGAATTGTTTACATTCTTCACATTCTTTGCAAAACTGCAGTTCTTTTTTTCACTGTCGCTTTTATAAAATAAAGCATCATACAACTTTGAATATTTCCGCACGAACGTTTCAAGTACAACACAGGCAATATCGGCCTCAAACACTTTAGCAACTATTACTGCAACAATAAACAATATTTCAGAAAAAGTTTCGCATAGTCTTTGCGGAGTTACCAACTCACAGCAAAGTACAGTTCTTTTAGCTGCTGCGGTAGTAGATATTAGCGACAATAACAGATGTTTCCGACCTATAAGAATGATAATAGATTCAGGTAGTTAATGTAATTTTGTAAGTGAAAGATGTGCACGTCGATTTAACCTTCCAAAGCGTTTGTGCTCTACTTCTATTTTCGGTCTTAATCAGATGGTTTCCTGCTCAACGAAAGAAATGGCGAACTGTGTAATTAGACCTCAAGACGTCGTTGATCCTACCTTTTCATTTGAGGCTTAGAAATTCTTAGTTGCCCTATTCGGCAAAACACCTTTTACTATTACCTGGTCATTACCGACTTGAATATCTCATAGTTGAAAATATCCATTTAAAATATTTGCACCCTGGATTAAAAACCTTACATTACTTATTACGTCAACGGTTCTGGATTCTGTCAGATGGAAAAGTAATTTACAAAACACTCTCTAATTATCTTAAATGCTTTCGGGCTAGACCCTCAAACATATTTTCCGCCTTTGATGGGCTATTTGGTTCTAAAATTTGAACCTTAAATCCATTTTCTCATGTATGCATTAATTTTTGTGGCCCTCTTTACGTTACCCCTCATCGTACTAGGGAATCCGAGTTCTTTAAAGCAAATGTCTGCGTTTTCGTGTGTATGAGCACCAAACCAATACATTTCAAACTTGCATTGGAACTGTCTCTGAAAGTTTTATTGCCGCTTTCAAGCCCGTCGGGGTACAATATCAGATTGCTATTTCAACAATGGAACAAATTTTCAGGGTGCCAATAAACAATTTTTTCCAGCTGGCTAAAGAGGCATCTGAAAAACATTCGATGCGTTAGCTTTTTAGTCCGCCTTCTGCACCACATTTTAATGGGTTAGCGGAAGCTGGAATGAAGATGTTTAAATCACATTTATTGCGTGTCATTGAGGAACAAAGGCTAACATTGGAGGAAATTAATACTCTTCTGTGTCAGATCAAACGTTTACTCTATTCTTGTCCTTTATGCGCTTTGTGCAGTGACCCCAATGAACGCATTCCTCTTTCTCCGGGGCATTTCTTGAACCTAGAACCCTTAAATTTGGCATTACCGCAGACCAATATTTAAACACGCTTCAACAAAGACAAAAATGGAAGAATGTTACTCCTTATATCAAACTGAATAGCTTACTGCTCATTAAAAATGAATTAAAGTCTTCCTTTAATTGGTCGCGGGATCGCGTAATTGAATTACACACTGGCGTTGACAGACAAATTTGTGTAGTTGCCGTGAAAACATCTACAGGCATTTTTCGGCGACCAGCCATTAAACTTGCCAAATGCTTAATTATTCTTTTCTCTTTTGAATAATTTTCTTTTCTATATTTTCATATTTTTTTTCACGTGTGTTTAGGAAAACACAACGTGGTTTCGAGAAGCGGCCATGTTACAGCAACGTATGCGTAGTCATTTTATTTAAATATTTGTTGTAATTTATTATTTCATTTATTACACTATAAGGCAGTGTGAATATCAAATTTAGGCTAAACCAGTATTGTTGTTATCGCATTCGCACCAAGTGGACAGCAAACTGATATAGGCCAGTCCAGCAAGTGAAGTGATAGCTATCGGGCGACTCACCCTTAATACAACGAAACGCGGTCGTGTTCGTTAAAGAACATTTACTTCTTTCCATTCCTCTCTTCCCAATTTCCTCACAAGGTGCACAAGTCTACGGTACAAAATTCGACTGAAGCTACAACTATTATGGTGAGTGCTTCGTGATAAGAATTTTTACGTTTTCATTTATTGTTTATATTTACATTATTGTTTGGCGTAGATATAAGGATGTTCCGCTATCGAAGAAATTTTCAATTACAGTATTTTCTTTCCGTGAAGCATTCGCGCCACTATCTGTTTAAAATGACGGAGTGGTTAAAATTCTTACAGCCAATGGTGGTGAAAATTTTGCATATTTTTCAGATCTGAATTACAGCATTACAAATTATGTTAACTATATATAATAATTAAAATGGGCTTTAATAATAATATTGTTAGATATTCAAAATATATAGTTTTTTACATTAACCACACTTTAGTGTAACATCAAGCAAAACTAGATTTTTTTATCATGATATAATTTAAATTTTTTCTGAATTAAGAACGCGAAGTTATTTAATTTAGTTTAAACTAGTTTTTATAACCTTAGGTTCTTCAAAGAAGCGAAAATAAGGAAAAAGATTTTTAGAGTACAAAATAACACTCGCCAGGCAATTTGACTAATGTAATTTGAAAGTTATACCAATTCAAATAAACACCATCCTCTTTTAGTAGGCCTCGCTTCTGCCATTGTCGTAGAAAAATACTATTGAATTTTCATAACCAATTTCGTAATGAGATATCTTTGAGTCATTTCAAACGGACCACGGTTTGTCTTTTATGTTATACCAACAGATGTTGAAACAAAAATACCATGAATAGTTGTAAGTTGACGCAGTAATTAAGCATAATTATTTATTATAACTTTTAAAAGATTACGGTAGATACATCGTTATACAAAACTGCTCTTATAAAGACGTGGTCTAAAAGCATGGCAATAAGACGTGGTATAAACGTGGTTGTTTTTTAAACTTTGTTTAAAATTTTGTTGCGCATTTTTAGTTGACTACTCCAACTCACTGTGTCCTTTTATTCAGACGTCCACACACATATATTTTCGATCGAGTCTCTAGTCGCTCGCAGCCAATTTCATTCCCTTGTGGCTTAGACTAAGGGTAACAAATAACTGTCGGATTTAAATGATAATTCTAGCAACGCAGGTCTAGGACATAGCTAACATGTGCCAGATCCTGTTTATCTAGCTTTATCACGGTACAATGAAATAACAAGGCTAAATATAACTGTAAATGCAGCGTTTCGCTTCAAGGTTTAAATCCATGTACTTTGTTTTTGATAAATTTAACTACGTAACTTAAAATTTGTTTATACAATGAGCATTAGTTTATAACTTCCGCTTAATAGGAAATAGCAAAATATAGTACAAAGTATGTCACGTATAAAAAGTCTTAAAACCAAGTCGATTTGCAATTTTTGTGCGTACGGGAAATAAAAACGTTGCACAACAACCAAAGTAAATCTGTTTAGATATGTTAGACAACGGTTAATTAAACCTCCAAAATTCACATGCACTCGATTCCAAATAATAAAAAAATGGTGACTATTTCTTTTCTTCCTACTAAAAAACATACATATATACATGACTACCGGTTGTGCAAAAAACCCATAACTTAAAATTATAGACTTGGCTTAAAAAATTTTGCTAAAATTGATATTAACATTGAATACGTTGTCTTACATTTTACTTGATTTTACGCAAATCTAAATGGTTAATATTAAGTCCGTAGATTTACTTCTGAGGTTTATTTCTTAGTTAATGGCATGAATTTGCGCAGCAACCTTTACAAGATTATTAGATATGCATATATTCCATAACGAACAAAACCATTTCATTTAATAACGATATAAATAAACGACACTGATTTAACTACAATTGCTTTGGACAGCTCCATTTCCACAGCCCCCCCACAATCGAAATTTGAACTTCTTCTACGTCATTCGTTTGTGCATCGTAGGTGCACAAGTGTGCACAGTGAACGAACGTTTGTGCACCTTTCTATACAAAGATACAAAAAAAAACAAAAATGGGGAGCTGTGGAAACAGTTACCCCCAAATTTCGGATTTTTTATAGCCAATCGTTTGTGCATTGTAGGTGAACAAATGTGCACAGTATACGAGCGTTTGTGCACATATCTATACGGATATACGAAGAAAATAAGATGGAGGGGCTGTAGAAACGGCAGCCCGCCCCCGCAAAGAAATTCCGGATTTTATATAGCTAATCGTTTGTGCATCGTAGGTGTACAAATGTGTACAGTTGCACCTTACTCTTTTCTCGATGTTATAAAGAGTAAGCGCACGACGAAGTATAAGAAATACTTCGGCACAGCTTGCATCGACCTTTATGGTTTCGGAGGCTGCGTGAGACTTGAAATCATCAGGGTAAGGGGAATGTTTGGAGAATATCTGAATATTAAAATTTAAGTATCAAGACACCTGTTTACACCACTGTAAAATAACTTAGAGAAACAAAAGTTAAAACACGATAAGGGAAATTCGACTAAATATGTATATTAATACTCAAGTTATTACAATTCCAAAGGCATGTATAAAATATACGCTTGTGCCATTAACATTGTAGACATCGCTATATATTTAAACATGATATAAGTCATATATTTAATAAATGTACTCGAGAAATTTCTATAGAGAAAAACAAAATAAATAATCTCTGTTTAGAAACTCAAAATTATACTTAATGCAGTAGTAAATCAAAAAGTGATCATAATTGTACATGTAACAAATGCACATGAAATGAAAGTTCAAGTAATAAACCTTTTCACCATATGAAGCTTCAAATGTTTACATATTTTTAGGTTATGTATTAGATAATTATATTTGAAATCATTTAAGATAAGGTTATATATTAGAGAATGCTATTTGAAATCAATTAAGGTAAGTAAAAGGTAATTAATAATCAATACAAAATATTTGTAGTGACAAAGACAAATTTAAATAGAGGTTAGGCCTCTTTATTTTAACAGAGAAACGGTAAGGTAAAAGTTAAAGTTCATACTACCTGTTGTACCAGTAACTAAACTAATACAAAGTTACTTAAGTTACAGGAATCATTCAATATCCAGGAAACTAAAACATCCTGCGTTGGAGGAACTCCTAGTGTAGGTACAAAACAACCATATGGTCAACTTCGAATCAGTTGTCGTTAACAGACTTCTGTTCCATAAAATTAAACTTGTAGAAATTTTTCAATAAGATAATAACTGAGCACATTATGTAAGGTAGAAAGAAACGAAATATAAAATACTTGCGATGATTATTTATTTTACATCATCGGTTGTGCAAATTGCAACTTTCCCATGTGGAACATCCGAAGGAGAGAAAAAACACGTCGCCGTGACGCATATTTGACCGGAGAATAAACCAGAGGAACATATGCTACAGGAACACATCTTGCAGGAACATGCTTGACCGAGGAAGCATATGCGCTACAGGAACATACAAATCCACTGGAGCCAGAGGTAACAAAGGACCCTAGAAAATTCAGTTGTGTTACAAAAGTGACAACCTACCACGAGGTGCAAAGAAAGGTTATATCGGTTTATATCTTACCATCATCATAAATAGTTGATGGGATTAATGAAGAAATAACTCCTTCATCCATTAGATAACACATCTACAAATATATTTAAATGTTAATTTATGATCTATAACTAGAAAATTTACATACCAGGTAACCATGAAGCAAGGTAAAAGTTAAATGAGAAATGGAGTGCCAGATAAGCAATCAGATATTCGAGAAATGAAAATTTGACACTTCTAATCAATTGTTTTCGGCCATCTTCGGGATGGACGATCACTAGCTATAATTCCCAATAATACAACATTAGAACCACTCCAGTTGTGACTTTGAAATTAGCACTTCAAAAATAACCAATAGGAAAATTTCATATAATTATATTACAGAATTAGAACCACACCAGTTGTGCTTCTAGAATAAACACTTCAGAAATGACCAATAGGAAAATTAGAAATGACCAATAGGAAAATTACATATAGATATATTTATAATACAACCAATAGGAAAATTTCATTTAGATATAATTATTTGTACTATGTAAACAAATTAGTAACATGTGGATTAAAACTAATAATCCAGGATTGTACGAGATAAATTCTTATAGAAAATATTAATACATAATAAAGAGCGTAATTTTATATTTAAATGTAGATATTAGCATTTATATGCTAATAGTGCCAAGCACAGATGTAACATGCTGAAATATAGGCAAAAGGCATGTTACACAGTATACAAACGTTTGTGCACATATCTATACGGATATACGAAGAAAATTAAGTGGAGGGGCTGTAGAAACGGCAGTCCCACCCCAAAGAAATTCAGGATTTTTTTATAGCCAATCGTTTGCGCATCGTAGGTGCACAGATGTGTACAGTATACAAACGTTTGTGCACTTCTCTATTCGGAGAAACACAGAAAATAAGCTGAAAATATTAGAAGTTTCATGTTGGTCTTGGAGATCAAAATATTTTGCTTCATATGGTAGACAACAGCGCATCAAAAGAAGATATATGTTCTTGTTATCGAGGTTTGAAGCATTCGTCAAAATTGTAAATTCGATTTACCATGATCAACATTTAATTCCTCAAACGCTGTACGTCTCAATACATTTACTATAAAAACTTCAATTTCGTCCGATTTCTTGAACAATTTAACATCGGTCAACACATTTACGTCGCTCAGACTTTATATGCTGTTCAATATTGCCAATACCGCTATGAGACACGCTGAGTTGTGTACGTTTACGCATATGGTATTCTAGGGAGTATTTGTTTGCTTAATAAACAGTTTGCTTGTAGACTAATATTAAATATAGACTTGCAGTTCGGCATAGTTGAAATGGGAGTTTCCAAAACAAAACACTACGAACGCGAGTGTTAGTAGAAACAACCGACAATTGTAAAAACGCAATAAGTAGTAAGAAGTAATCAAGGCGTGGATGGTAAGCAAACCAAGAAACCCCTCTTCTGACCGCCCATTCCTTCTCGTCGCATTTTGCATTATCTGTCCAGAACAAAATTTCTGTAAGAAAACGTCATTCATTTGATGGGAGCTGACACTTCGGCAGCTCTATGTTTATTTTTTTATATTATAGTTTGAGAAAGTGTACAAACGCTACGCCCTAACGAACAATTATCCATAAAGAAGAGAAGAAATTTTTTTGTTAAAGAAGTTACCATTTCTGCGGTCTCCGGTCTTCGCAAGTCGCTTTTTTTTACCTTAGTGTACGAAAGTGCATCAACGTTGAAATTTTTGCAGAATTATATATGTGCAATACACGCCAACAAAAATCACTAAAAACCTTAAGTATCGCGCATAGGAAAAGTGTTGCTGTTTATGTGGATCACACAAATTAATTTCTGCATAGCTAGTATTGGTTAGGTGCCTGAAATTAGTCGCACTTTTTTTGAATTTAAAAAAATTTCTTGTGGCATAATTAGGGGTTATTTGGCGCCGTTAAAACAAAATATTGCGCGCACCTAGTGAACAAGTTATATTGAAGAAATTATTGCGAACAAGTAATCAAAGAAATTTTTTGTAGATGGGCGAACCGTGCTTACTGGAGGTTTTTTGAATAACTTGCTCGCAACGACAGCGCAAAATTTTATTTCAAGGGCGCAAATTGGCGCTTAATAAGCGCCTAATTATAGCACAAAATTTTTTTCCACTTTCCGAAAAAGTGCGGCTACTTGAATTTGGCCGAAGCAATAGTTTTTTTAATATAACTTTTTTACTAGGTGGGCGCAACATTTTGTTTTAACGGCGCAGAATAACACCTAATTATGCCACAAAAATTTTTTGAAATTCAAAAAAGTGCGGCTAATTTCAGGCACCTAACCAATACTAGCTATGCAGAAATTAATTTGATTTGTCCGCATAAACAGCAACACTTTTCCTATGCGCCATACTCAAGGTTTTTAGTGATTTTTGTTGGTGTGTATTGCACGTACATAATTCTGCAAAAATCTCAACGTTTGTGCACTTTCGTACACTAAGGTAAAAATAAAGCGATTTGCAAAGACTGGATACTGCAGCAATGGTAACTTTTTACTAAACAAATTTCTTCTCTTCTTTATGGATAATTGTTCGTTAGGGCGTAGCTTTGTACACTTTCTCAAACTATACTATAAAAAAATAAATATAGAACTGCTGAAGTGTCAGCGCCCATCAAATGAATGACGCTTTCTTACAAAAATTATGTTGTGGACCGATAATGCAAAATGCGACGAGAAGGAATGGGCGGACAGAGAAGGGGCATCTTAGTTTGCTTACCTTCCACGCCTTGAGTACTTCTTACTACTTATCGCCTTTTTCAATTGCCGGTTGCTTGCACTAACACTCACGTTCGAAGTGTTTAATTTTAAAAACTCCCATTTCAACTATGCCGAAATGCAAGTCCGTATTTAATATTAGTTTACAAGCAAACTGTTTATTAAGCAAACAAATACTCTCTTCGAATTTATAATTTTGACGGGTGCTTCAAACCACGATAACAAGAACATATATCTTCTGTTAATGCTCTTTTGTCTACCATAAGAACGCATACAAGTAAAATATTTTGATCTCCAAGATCAACTTGAAACTTCTGATATTTTCAGTTTAGTTTCTTTGTATCTGTGAATAGAGAAGTGCACAAACGTTCGTATACTGTACACATTTGTGCATCTACGATGCACAAACGATTGACTATAAGAAAATCCGAAATTTCTTTGGTGGGGGGAGGCTGCCGTTTCTACAGCTTCTCCACTTTATTTTCTTCGTATATCCGTATAGAGATGTGCACAAACGCTCGTATACTGTGCACAAACGATTGGCTATAAAAAAATCTGGAATTTTTTTGGTGGGGGGGCTGCCGCTTCTAGAACTCCTCCACTTTATATTCTTCGTAACTCCGTTTAGATATGTTCACAAACGTTCGTCTACTGTGCACATTTGTGCACCTACGATGCACAAACGATTGGCAATAAGAAAATCAGAAATTTCTTTGGTGGGGAGGCTGCTCTTTCTACAGCTCTCATTTTTGTTTTCTTCGTATCTTTGTATAGAGAGATGCACAAACGTTCGTTCACTGTGCACATTTGTGCACCTAGGATGCACAAACGAATGACGTAAAAAAAGTTCAAATTTTGATTGTGGGGAGGCTGTGGAAAAGGAGCTGGTTTGGACTGCAATTCTAATTGCAGGACTGTATTTTGCTTACATTTCAAAAGATGGGCAATTTATCTATATAATCCTTTAAACCAAATTGATTCTTAAAAATTTATGTATTGTAGACGTTTTCCGTGTTAACCATGGGGGTTTTTATTTAAAGAACCCTTTATTCGTTACATCTGATTTTGCCGTATTGATTGCAAATATTGTAAATATGATAAGTTGTGTGTTAGATCTGTGGGGTACTCATACAATACCCAAATAGTGAACATTTCAACTACATTTAAAGAAATGCATATATTTTTTAACTAGCTAAACCATTTCATTTAATAAGCAGATTAATAAATATCACCCTTTTACTTTAATTTGAAGGTTTTGGCAAGAACTTCCTATAATTCTTATTTTGGCAATGATGATAATATCCATAAATACTTATTATACTGCTATTAACGTGTTCATCATAACGGATTATTGTTAACAGTTAGTAGTCTGCAGATACTTTCGAGTAATGTTTGTAAAAGTTTTAAAAGAGTACATTTTAGGTAATTACTTCTAATATGAATAATGGTTGAGTAGGAACGATGTCAATTTCAAATGGACCTGCACCTTGCCGAAGTTCTACATTGCTACAACAGGTGAAATGGCTTGCGTGTTCTTATGAGCTAAAGGACCAAACTACAGGTCCAGCCAAAGTAGTAGAGTCGTTAGTGAGGAACTATACCAAAACAGGTCCCTGAAAGAGAGCAGCGGCTCTTTCGGACAGAGACCATAGAGGTCGGTATGGCAGTCTAAGGCATACTACCGCGATGTGGAAGGCAACAGGAAACCACCACATTGCCTCCATAGTACACAGCATACTTAAACTGTAATAAACATGATGGCATTCTCTGGGGTAAAAGATTCCGAAGTTAAAATAGTCGTCCATTGGGATCTCCGGGAGAGGGTCTACTTCGAAGGATGCGATCGCAAAGCTCAGAATAAGAGTTGAGAACATTTTGCGAGTCGGAGCGTGGAATGTTAGAAGTATGAAGCAAGTAGGTAAGCTAGAAAACCTGAAAATTGAAATGAATAGATTAGCACTTTAGGGTAATTCATACAGAAGCAGAAGAAGGAAATTTAGGTGTGGGGAAAGTTAAGCAAAAAAATTACTTACAAAAGAAAGAAAGAGTACTCATGGTTAGATTAGAATCTAAACCGGTATACACAGTAATAATACAAGTATATATGCCCACCTCCAGCTACAGTGACGAAGAGGTAGAAGCGATCTACAAAGATATCGAAGACATACTAAGATATGTTAAAGGACATGAAAATTTATTAACTACGGGAGATTATAATGCGGCAGTAGGTGAGGGTAGGGGTGGAGCGGTAGTAGGTTTATTTGGTTTAGGCACGAGAAACTACAAGGGAAATAGACTGGTAGAATTTTGCGACAAGACCAATTTAATCATCACAAACACATTATTTCAACATCATACTAGAAAACGATATACGTAAAAGATGCTTCTGGGTAGCTTCTTCAGTCTTTTACATGATTCCTAAACCGTTGAATGTAATATATATATATATATATATATATATATATATATAACTGTATTCAAAGTTATATTGGCCAAACGTCAAGGACGCTCCATCAACGAATTACTTCACATAAAAGTGATACCAGAAGAAATGTTAATTCTTCAGCACTTTCAACGCATGTTATAGAAACAGGCCACAAAATGAACTATACTGATGCAGTAATTTTAGATGTAAAAAAGGACACTACGAAAAGGAAATTCATAGAAATGGTTAGAATTGCACAAGAACCAGAAGCACTAAATCTAAAGAAAGATATAGATAATCTTAGCTGCATATACGCGTATCTACTGGAAATAGACACCAAAATAAAAACAAGAACTGTACCACAGACATAATTACTAAATCTCATTAGTGCTTATATTCTTAGCTTTGTTTTTTTTTTTTTTTTGTTTATGTATCTGTGTATGTGTATGTGTGTTGTGTGTTTGTTTGTTGGTGTTTGCGTGTCTGTTGGTTGTATGTTTACGTTTATACTTACGTGTATTCTTGCACATGTTCTTTCTTTTTTGTTTTATTTATTTTTTATATGTGAATTGTTTGCATGTGTACATACACACACATATATGTATTTCTATACATTTATATATGTTTATATGATAAAATGAATGTGATTCTATTGCTTCTACGTCTTCCTACTGTACAAATTTCTCATACAAACTTACATACTCTTGCGTTTTAGTTTATGTTTGTTAGTTAATTAATTATTTTAATACTTGTTTAATGTTTAAATTTATCCAAGGAATTATTATTTTGTATCACTAATTTTAATCTTGTAGTACCCATTGACATTGACACTTACTTTTGCCTTCAAAATTCTGAAACATATTTTATAATTTATAATTAATATTTTAAATCTAAGTCAAACCTCACATTCGTAAGTATTTAACTTTTAAAATTAATTTATTTGTTTACCATTGTATTTGTTTAGTTACTCCTGAAGAAGAGAAAAATAAAATCTCGAAAGCTTGAGTTAAAGAAAAAGAGTAGACTTTCTTAATTTGCTGCAATCCCCAATAAATTGAATTATTTTATTTTATATATATATATATACCGGGTGTTCCATTAAGCGTATCGCGCGGCTGTATATCATAAAGTATAAGGCCTAGAGCTTTACGGAAAAAAATTTATTAAGTAAAGTGGCCAAGAGAAATTGCTAGAAATTATTTTTAAGTTTCAATTTCTACCGCAAGAGGGAGTATTTGCTAAGGTCAACAACAAAATTCAATTTTTCTCCCAAAATTTAAGCACAAGGTATTATGCTCAAAACACGAATAGGCAGTTATCTTTATTATTCACAACTTTTATTTGAAACGTTTTTCTGTAGATCGCACAAGGACAGCTGCAGGACCTGGTGAATTGGTTTACATGTAAATAGGGTTATCTCACAATGCCCATGTTGGAATTTAATAATCTTAGAATCGTTTGAAAGAGAATTTCTCAGGGATCAAGAAAACGACTAAATTGATTTTTCTAATGTTTTCTAAATATGTTAGAGGGCGCTTTTTTCAATCATGCCAGTTTTTGTTCATTTACTTAAAAAAATTAAATGGAAAGACATATTTATCAAAGGGGAATTGAATGAAGGGTAAAAAAACAAAAATTTTAGTGAAAATCGCACCTCGATATCTTTAATGGTTCTTAAGTTATTGCAAAAGTATGTGCATTTTAGAGATCTATCCCAGTACTAATTAGAATTTTCCTGAATTTTCGGATCAAATATTTGAAATTATTTAGTCATAAATATTATTATAGCAGATGTTCAAAAGTGCCTTTCATTTAGTGACGATGTTTATAAACATTAATAATATGTCGCTAATGGATCCCTTTAAAATGCATCAAGTAGGCGATGAAAACAAAAACATACATATCTGTCAACAGGTATAACTCTGTCATACTAGTTATTGTTATAGTAGTTAAATCGTATATGCTCTGTGTGTAAGTTTGTTTGTTAATTTTGAACTACAGAAATGTCTTTCTCTAATGCTGAAGCTTATGACATGCTTAGAATTTACTTTCAAAGTTTTGAAAACGCGGCTATTGCTGAGCGTGAATATGCAATGGCATATCCTGAAGAAAAACATTATACCAAATTGGTATTTACACGATTGGCAAAACGTTTAAGAGAAACAGGGCGAGTGCATCCAATTAAAATGCCCACAAGAAAACGTACAATTACAAATGAAAAGAGTGTTATAAATGTTCTTGCGTGCGTTGAAACAGATCCGCATGTAAGTACCAGGCAACTGTCTGCAAATTTAGGAATACCTACGACATCGGTGCATCGTATTCTAATAAACCACAAATTGCATCCATATCATGCAGTTTTGCACCAGAACCTTTAGATATCGATACCGACAGAAGATTGAATCATTGCCATTGGTTGAAAGATATGTGCACCGAATATCCCTTATTCTTGTCCTGTATATTATGGACAGATGAAGCTACCTTTAGTAGCGATGGAGGAGTAAATTTACATAATATGCATTATTGGTCTGAAACTAATCCTCACTGGATGCTACAAGTTGATCACCAACACAGGTGGAGTGTAAATGTTTGGTGTGGCATTATTGAAAACAGAATTTTAGGCCCATTTGTTATTAATGGAAATTTGAATGGAGCAACATATTTGCATTTTTTGGTCAGCAATCTACCTGAACTTTTGGAGGCTGTTTCACTAGAAACTAGGCAGAACATGTGGTTTCAGCATGACGGTTGCTCAGCACATTATTCCGTGGAAGTTAGAAATTATTTAGAAACGACCTTCCCAAATCGCTGGATGGGAAGAGGAAGTTTATTTCCTTGGCCGGCTAGATCACCAGATCTTACTGTTTTAGACTTTTATTTATGGGGAAGGCTAAAAGATATGGTTTTTCAAACACGACCTACCACACGCGAGGATATGATTGCTCGAATTCAAAACGCCATAACAAGCATTTCAAGAGCCGAAATTGAAACTGCAGTGTCAAGCACCCATCGAAGATTAGAAAAATGTATTTTTAATGATGGAAGGCACTTTGAACATGTGTTGTAATAATGTTAGTCGTTTATTGTTCGTTTTATGATGTATACCGGGTGTTTCATTAAGCGTATCGCACGGCTGTATATCATAAAGTATAAGGCCTAGAGCCATGCGGAAAAAAATTTATTAAGTAAAGTGGCCAAGAGAAATTGCTGGAAATTATTTTTAAGTTTCAATTTCTACCGCAAGCGGGAGTATTTGCTAAGGTCATGTAACAATTTTATTTTAGCAGTAAAACAACCTATTCATTAAACGTACAATGAATATTGAAATACCTTTATTAACTAAAATAAAGATTCGAGTAACAATCAAATTTTTATAGTATTACTATATCTAGGATTAGTAGTCTATTTGTTTCGGAGTTCGGTGCAATTCCACAGCCACTGGCGCGCGCGTGAGAGGTTCGAGAACCCCACTTATGATCCTCCCACCATGCAAGAACGCAGCGAGCGCACTCGTCGATAGTTAAAGGCAGCGTGAAGATGCATTCAAAGAGAATGGCGAGTGACCTCCGGGTCGCCTTATTTTGATGAAACACTTCCTGAGTAACGGTTAGTACTTAATCCACATTTTGCATATTCGTTATCATATTAGCTAATTTAAAAATTTATTTAGCGCAACGACATGTCAGAAACCGCAACAATACGTCAGAAATTGCAACAATAAATTAGAAACCGCACGACCACTTTGAAGTAACAATATAGAAACCTTAACTTATGGACTACGCAATGAAAGATTATATTTGTAAATAAAATTAGACAACGGAGGAATACGCTATGAAGTAATGCTGCCGTGAACCAATGTGAGAAATCCGCTTCGCTCCTACATCTGTATTAAAGCATGGAAAACAAGCATATTTAGCTGCAGGTCCCGCACTGCGAAGTTGTTTCCATTGCAACCAAAGACGACAGTCGGTGTTGGGTTCGTAATAGAATTAAGAATATCCTCAGTACTTCCTTCTGAAAGTACATTATTTCATTTTGTTTGTTAGATGTACAAAATTGTTATTCAGTTTACCTGTGATTAGGCTGGTTTTCCCCAGTATCGGGTTTGATTTCACTTAGTTCCGTAAATATGTGACTACACGTGGCTACAACGTAAATTAACAGCTGCTATTACATCACTTGTTTGTTTGAACAATGCCGTCAACAATTGCGCAATGGCTAACAGATGTTTAACATTACAGTACTGCCACTTTTGATAAAATTAGAGAATATCTTGGTGATTCTTTTAACTTCAGACTAATTTTAATTTTGTTAAATTAATGAGAAAATTTAGAATATTCATTTGTAAGTGACCTACACAGATCTGGTTGGGTTATATAAAAAAAAAACTTTAATATTGTTAGTTACACCGAATTGTAATATATTTGAGTAAGGATCAGTTGATAAGCCTTACAACAATTTTGCAAGAATACCAAATATTTATTTTATTTAATTACAATGAAATTTTATTTACTGAAACAAAGAAAATTCTTTCTAGTAAATTAATTATCTACATTTAAAGTTTTTTATTCTGATCTAGTTTGATCAGACCTGATAAACAAAAGACAGTAAGAGTTAAATTTTTATGATTCCATTATGTAGGAAATATTCTCTATGCATTTTAGATATACTTGAGGGACGCAAATAGTGTTCCCATTTTTTTTAGGTAACTTAACTATTATTCTTTCTTACAGGAGCAGTGTCTTATTCTGTTAAGACAAGTTTGTAAGTCAGCGAAGGCGATCTTTTTTTCTTTGGGTCTCCACGTCCGCCCTTAGAAATTTGCTATGCCATTAATATAAATCAGTCTGGACTTGGTGGCGCCTGTTTGTTTTAGTTTGAGTGTGACCCCCACAGATTTCGACTTACCCCCCCATTGCTCATAGCTCTACCCAAGGAATAGACCCCTAGTTACGTCGGAAGATTTAGTTTTGCAGACACCTAACTTGAAGCATGGTGTTAATAAAGTAGTGCCAGGCTGGTGTTTTAGTAAGTCAAGAAAAATCGTTTCAGTCAACCACAAAATTCAATTTTTCTCCCAAAATTTAAGCACAAGGTATTATGCTCAAAACGCGAATAGGCAGTTATCTTTATTATTCACAACTTTTATTTGAAACGTTTTTCTGTAGATCGCACAAGGACAGCTGCAGGACCTGGTGAATTGGTTTACATGTAAATAGGGTTATCTCACAATGCCCATGTTGGAATTTAATAATCTTAGAATCGTTTGAAAGAGAATTTCTCAGGGATCAAGAAAAACGACTAAATTGATTTTTCTAATGTTTTCTAAATATGTTAGAGGGCGCTTTTTTCAATCATGCCAGTTTTTGTTCATTTACTTAAAAAAATTAAATGGAAAGACATATTTATCAAAGGGAATTGAATGAAGGTAAAAACAAAATTTTAGTGAAAATCGCACCTCGATATCTTTAATGGTTCTTAAGTTATTGCAAAAGTATGTGCATTTTAGAGATCTATCCCAGTACTAATTAGAATTATCCTGAATTTTCGGATCAAATATTTGAAATTATTTAGTCATAAATATTATTATAGCAGATGTTCAAAAGTGCCTTTCATTTAGTGACGATGTTTATAAACATTAATAATATGTCGCTAATGGATCCCTTTAAAATGCATCAAGTAGGCGATGGAAACAAAAACATACATATCTGTCAACAGGTATAACTCTGTCATACTAGTTATTGTTATAGTAGTTAAATCGTGTATGCTCTGTGTGTAAGTTTGTTTGTTAATTTTGAACTACAGAAATGTCTTTCTCTAATGCTGAAGCTTATGACATGCTTAGAATTTACTTTCAAAGTTTTGAAAACGCGGCTATTGCTGAGCGTGAATATGCAATGGCATATCCTGAAGAAAAACATTATACCAAATTGGTATTTACACGATTGGCAAAACGTTTAAGAGAAACAGGGCGAGTGCATCCAATTAAAATGCCCACAAGAAAACGTACAATTACAAATGAAAAGAGTGTTATAAATGTTCTTGCGTGCGTTGAAACAGATCCGCATGTAAGTACCAGGCAACTTTCTGCAAATTTAGGAATACCTACGACATCGGTGCATCGTATTCTAATAAACCACAAATTGCATCCATATCATGCAGTTTTGCACCAGAACCTTTTAGATATCGATACCGACAGAAGATTGAATCATTGCCATTGGTTGAAAGATATGTGCACCGAATATCCCTTATTCTTGTCCTGTATATTATGGACAGATGAAGCTACCTTTAGTAGCGATGGAGGAGTAAATTTACATAATATGCATTATTGGTCTGAAACTAATCCTCACTGGATGCTACAAGTTGATCACCAACACAGGTGGAGTGTAAATGTTTGGTGCGGCATTATTGAAAACAGAATTTTAAGCCCATTTGTTATTAATGGAAATTTGAATGGAGCAACATATTTGCATTTTTTGGTCAGCAATCTACCTGAACTTTTGGAGGCTGTTTCACTAGAAACTAGGCAGAACATGTGGTTTCAGCATGACGGTTGCCCAGCACATTATTCCGTGGAAGTTAGAAATTATTTAGAAACGACCTTCCCAAATCGCTGGATGGGAAGAGGAAGTTTATTTCCTTGGCCGGCTAGATCACCAGATCTTACTGTTTTAGACTTTTATTTATGGGGAAGGCTAAAAGATATGGTTTTCCAAACACGACCCACCACACGCGAGGATATGATTGCTCGAATTCAAAACGCCATAACAAGCATTTCAAGAGCCGAAATTGAAACTGCAGTGTCAAGCACCCATCGAAGATTAGAAAAATGTATTTTTAATGATGGAAGGCACTTTGAACATGTGTTGTAATAATGTTAGTTGTTTATTGTTCGTTTTATGATGTATACCGGGTGTTTCATTAAGCGTATCGCGCGGCTGTATATCATAAAGTATAAGGCCTAGAGCTTTGCGGAAAAATTTTATTAAGTAAAGTGGTCAAGAGAAATTGCTGGAAATTATTTTTAAGTTTCAATTTCTACCGCAAGCGGGAGTATTTGCTAAGGTCAACAACAAAATTCAATTTTTCTCCCAAAATTTAAGCACAAGGTATTATGCTCAAAACGCGAATAAGCAGTTATCTTTATTATTCACAACTTTTATTTGAAACTTTTTTCTGTAGATCGCACAATGACAGCTGCAGGACCTAGTGAATTGGTTTACATGTAAATAGGGTTATCGAACAATGCCCATATTGGAATTTACTAATCTTAGAATCGTTTGAAAGATAATTTCTCAGAGATCAAGAAAAACCACTAAATTGATTTTTCTAATGTTTTCTAAATATGTTAGAGGGCGCTTTTACCAATCATTCCAGTTTTTGTTCATTTACTTAAAAAAATTAAATGGAAAGACATTTTTATCAAAGGAGAATTGAATGAAGGGTAAAAAAACAAAAATTTTAGTGAAAATCGCACCTCGATATCTTTAATGGTTCTTAAGTTATTGCAAAAAGCGATTCATATTAAAAAATATGTACTTCCTTGAATTTTGGATTAAATAGCGTTTTGAATTATTTAGTTATTCTCCATTTTAAAGAAATGGAAATACAGAATTGTGATTTTTGCTTACATACATTATTACGCTAACAGAGTCTCAGACTTTTCTTGTAGTCGATTAAACATTAATAATACTAATAATAAATCTGAGGAAAATGCGGGCGGGATTACTTTAGCATGATTGTCTATGAAAATGTTGTATTTTCGATGGCTAATTTTGTAGTCCTAAGAAAAGGCCGTTTTTGAATACCAGTTTTAGTCAACTGGTAAAACTAAATAAATTATTTAACGCACACAAACAGAACAACTAAAACGAACAATAAACAACTAACATTATTACAACACATGTTCAAAGTGCCTTCCATCATTAAAAATACATTTTTCTAATCTTCGATGGGTGCTTGACACTGCAGTTTCAATTTCGGCTCTTGAAATGCTTGTTATGGCGTTTTGAATTCGAGCAATCATATCCTCGCGTGTGGTAGGTCGTGTTTGGAAAACCATATCTTTTAGCCTTCCCCATAAATAAAAGTCTAAAACAGTAAGATCTGGTGATCTAGCCGGCCAAGGAAATAAACTTCCTCTTCCCATCCAGCGATTTGGGAAGGTCGTTTCTAAATAATTTCTAACTTCCACGGAATAATGTGCTGGGCAACCGTCATGCTGAAACCACATGTTCTGCCTAGTTTTTAGTGAAACAGCCTCCAAAAGTTCAGGTAGATTGCTGACCAAAAAATGCAAATATGTTGCTCCATTCAAATTTCCATTAATAACAAATGGGCCTAAAATTCTGTTTTCAATAATGCCGCACCAAACATTTACACTCCACCTGTGTTGGTGATCAACTTGTAGCATCCAGTGAGGATTAGTTTCAGACCAATAATGCATATTATGTAAATTTACTCCTCCATCGCTACTAAAGGTAGCTTCATCTGTCCATAATATGCGGGACAAGAATAAGGAATATTCGGTGCACATATCTTTCAACCAATGGCAATGATTCAATCTTCTGTCGGTATCGATATCTAAAAGGTTCTGGTGCAAAACTGCATGATATGGATGCAATTTGTGGTTTATTAGAATACGATGCACCGATGCCGTAGGTATCCCTAAATTTGCAGAAAGTTGCCTGGTACTTACATGCGGATCTGCTTCAACGCACGCAAGACATTTATAACACTCTTTTCATTTGTAATTGTACGTTTTCTTGTGGGCATTTTAATTGGATGCACTCGCCCTGTTTCTCTTAAACGTTTTGCCAATCGTGTAAATACCAATTTGGTATAATGTTTTTCTTCAGGATATGCCATTGCATATTCACGCTCAGCAATAGCCGCGTTTTCAAAACTTTGAAAGTAAATTCTAAGCATGTCATAAGCTTCAGCATTAGAGAAAGACATTTCTGTAGTTCAAAATTAACAAACAAACTTACACAATGAGCATACACGATTTAACTACTATAACAATAACTAGTATGACAGAGTTATACCTGTTGACAGATATGTATGTTTTTGTTTTCATCGCCTACTTGATGCATTTTAAAGGGATCTATTAGCGACATATTATTAATGTTTATAAACATCGTCACTAAATGAAAGGCACTTTTGAACATCTGCTATAATAATATTTATGACTAAATAATTTCAAATATTTGATCCGAAAATTCAGGAAAATTCTAATTAGTACTGGGATAGATCTCTAAAATGCACATACTTTTGCAATAACTTAAGAACCATTAAAGATATCGAGGTGCGATTTTCACTAAAATTTTGTTTTTACCCTTCATTCAATTCTCTTTGATAAATATGTCTTTCCATTTAATTTTTAAGTAAATGAACAAAACTGGCATGATTGAAAAAGCGCCCTCTAACATATTTAGAAAACATTAGAAAAATCAATTTAGTCGTTTTCTTGATCCCTGAGAAATTCTCTTTCAAACGATTCTAAGATTATTAAATTCCAACATGGGCATTGTGAGATAACCCAATTTACATGTAAACCAATTCACCAGGTCCTGCAGCTGTCCTTGTGCGATCTACAGAAAAACGTTTCAAATAAAAGTTGTGAATAATAAAGATAACTGCCTATTCGCGTTTTGAGCATAATACCTTGTGCTTAAATTTTGGGAGAAAAATTGAATTTTGTTGTTGACCTTAGCAAATACTCCCCCTTGCGGTAGAAATTGAAACTTAAAAATAATTTCCAGCAATTTCTCTTGGCCACTTTACTTAATAAATTTTTTTCCGTAAAGCTCTAGGCCTTATACTTTATGATATACAGCCGCGCGATACGCTTAATGGAACACCGGTATATATATATATATATATATATATATATATATATAAATATCAAATATATTACATTCTTGTTAGACAACGGTTTAGGAATCATGTAAAAGACTGAAGAAGCTACCCAGAAGCAGATATGGACACTGACCACAAAGTTGTAATTATGAAGGCCTCACTTAAATTTAAAACATCGAAAAAAAGAAACGAAAAAGGCACTTAGACTTAGAGATACTAAAGGATAAAGATATTCGAATGATTTGCTAAAAGATGAAAAATATCCGATACTAAGGAAGTAGGATGAAATAATATTAAATCCAGCTTAGACATGGAGGCCATAGATATTCTGGGGCATACACCAAAAGAGAATAAGAAACCGTGGATAACAAAGGACACCCTAAATTTAACAGAAAAAGGACGAAAATACAAAAATAAATCAGACGAAATAGGAAAATAAAGATATAACGCCGTATAATGGGAAATTATTTGCAAATGCAGGAAAGCTAAAGAACAATGGATTGACGCAATTTGCAAAGAGGTACAAACCAAGATGGAAATGGAAAGACAGATGAAGGATACAAACCAATTAGAATCAATTTTAGCGATATAAAACCGTATAGCAAAAATGTAAAGGACGCGGAAGAAAACGCAATTATAGAAAATGTACAGAAAGTGGGCAGATTGCAAGAATATATAGGGAATTTATATGCAGGAGAGGAACTAACAGCATTGGAACAGGAATCAGACATTGAAAATGATGACTTCGGATATCCTATACTTAGAGATAAGTTTGAATTAGCATTAAAAGATCTGAAAAATAGTAAGGCGCTGGGTACAAATAAGGTGCAAGCAGAAACAGTAAAAGCCGCTGGACAAGCACTACCAGAACGTCTCTTACAACTTGTAAGCTGTATGTATAAGACAGGTGAGATACCTAAAGATTTCAAAAATAGTATCATAGTGACTATATCACAAAAGGAAGGCGCGGATAGATGAGAAAATTTTCGAACAATAAGTTTGACAGCACACGTGTCAAAAATATTAGAATACTAGAATTGTACAAAGACGAATGAAACAACAAGCTGAAGAAATACTAGGAAAAGATCACTTTGGGTTTAGGCGAAACAGGGGAACACGGGAGGCTATTCTAGCGCTGAGAGTGATGATGGAGAAAATAGAAAAAGGGGAAAGCGTGCATATAGGGTATGTAGACTTGGAAAAGGCATTCAACTATGTAAAATGGACAAAAATGTTTAAAATACTCAAAAAGATTGGAATGAGTTATAGGGATAGACGAATTGTACATAGCTTATACAAAGAGCAAACAGCAGTAATAGAATTAGAGCAGGAACGTAGGTAAGTAAACGTTAGGAAAAGGATGAGACAGGGATGTGCTTAATCCCCATTAATTTTTAACTTGTACATTAAAGAGGCAATGAATACTGTCAAATGCAGGAAGACATTTGGAATTACTATACAAGGTCAAAAAATTTATATTCTTAGATTTGTAGATGAATAGCGGTATTAGCATCTAGCAAGGAAGAGTTAGAAGCTATTCTTAATGAAATGGAAACGGTTCCAACAGAGAGATACGGTATGAAAATTAACAAAGATAAAATTAAGGTACTAGTATGCAAAGAAGGAGAAAATAAATCAAGAACAAGTATACAATAGGTAACAAGAACTTACAAGAGGTTAAGGATTTCTGCTACTTGCGAAACCAAATAACATAAGATAGGAATAGCACAAAAGATATAAAACAAAGATCAGCACAAGGTCGTGCTACATTTAACAAAAAAGGGACTACTGCATTCAAAGACAACAAATATAGAAACAAGGAAAAGATTGCTTAAAACATATGTGTGGAGCACAGCTCTATACGGCTGTAAAGCCTGGACAGCAGGAGAAGCGGACTAGAAAAAGGTAGCAGCCTTTGGAATGTGGTGCTACATACGAATGCTGAAGATATCATGGACAGATAAAGCTAAGAACAAAGAGGTACTAAAAATGGTAGGGGAAGAACGAAATATGTGGAAAGCGGTAAAAAATATAAATAATGGGATGATAGGTCACATACTACGGCATGAGGGAATAGTGCGTAATATATTAGAAGCAGAGATAAGAAAAAAGAGAGGCAGAGGTAGACCTAGGTTAGACTATTGCACACAGATAGTGAATGATGTAGGCTATGGGAATTTCAGGGAAATGTGTAGGCTAGCTCAGAATAGGAATGAATGGAGGTACGCATCCAACCAGTCCGAAGATGGATAAACTAATGACGAAAAAAGTAATTGTACTTAAACATGATGATTATTATAAGATACTACAGGTATTGTTTGTGCAATATTCTCGAATAATGTTAATTGTGCGAAAGGATTTACTTGAAAACTATTCATTCGGCAAATGTCTAAGTGTTGGGGGATCTTGGCAGCTACAGGCTGCTTAACCCCCTTCACATACCACTGTATCTCGGTGAAATAGAGCATATAATTAGAAAACAATAGGAGGATCCGAGTTGTATATATGCTGCGTGGGAATTTTAAGGAACTGTGTAGGCTTGCTCAGAATATAAGTAGTAGAGGTACATGTCCAAGCAGTTCTGAGACGGAAAACCTAATGACGAAAAAATAAACGCAGATAAATCTGATGACTATTACAAACAACTACAAGGGTTGGTTGAGAAATATCTGCAACTAATGTTGACTGTGCGAAAAGGTATATCGTAAAAAATTTTAAATCGGCAAATGTTTAAGTGCTGGGGAACTTGGCAGCCACAAGCTGCTTACCCTCCTTCACAATCTTTACATGTGATTTTCCAATGCTCCACCCGAAGGTAATACATTGGCCAGGAAGCGAGTTTTTTTATACCTGGAAAATTTGAAATTTTGCCGAACCCTTGCTGTTCCAAGCAAGGTAGGGATTTTTAACGTGCGTGACAACACTCACATTCGGGACCTCCATTATACCTCTCATCCGAACGAGGGTGTATTTTTGTGAAAAATGCTCACCTAACATTTTTCAAACGGATCGTTTCGAGATTCGAACTCCGGACCTTGGGCGTAGTAGTCACACACATACCACTACGCCACAGAGTCGCACCTCCTTCACAACCGCTGAATGTCGAAGAAATAGGGCATATAATTATAAAACAATAGAAAGGGGACCGAACTGCATCTAACAGGAGAGAACAACGCCTATGATCAAAGACAACAAACTTAGAAACAAGAAGAAATTTGTTGAAAGCATATGTGTGTAGCACGGCAGAGTATGTCTATGAAATACGGGCAGTAAGAACAGCAGACAGGAAAACGGTAGCAGCCTTTTGAAATGTTGTGCTTCAAATGTATGAGGATGATAGCATGGACAGACCAAGTTAATAACAAATAGGTTATAGAAATAGTAGGGGAATAAAGATATATGTGGAAAAAAATCGGAGAAATAGGAGGGCAGAATACGTTCTAAGGCATTTTTGGGGGATAGTATGGAATACATTACCAGCAGAGATAAGAAAAAGGAAGTAGATGTAGACCTAGATCAGATAGTGATAGATGCAGACTGTTCAAATTTTAGGGAAATGTGTAGGTTAGTTCAGAATAAGAAACAATGAAGGTACGCGTCTAACCAGTTCCAGTACTGAAGACCTAATGATGATGAGAAACGATGTATAGTGTTTGCACTTATTGAACTAACAAACGCGTCAAATGTTTAATTGAAGTCACCGAACGAATGCGGGATATTAAACGAAGCACTTTAAATTAATCTAGAATGCATAGTTTTTAATTTTTTTAAATTTTTATTGCACTTTATTAATTGTTTAAGTTGCAGGTTCCGAAAACATTTATGTAAGGGATAAATGTAGCTATTTTATATCACTGATTATAAGTATTTAAATTAATAATTTTATTCATACATTTTGCGGGAGATATAAGTTCACTATTATTGTTGTGTGCAAACTTTACTATTTGAAATGTTAAAACAACATTTGAAGAACGAAAAACCCCCGTGTGTAAATATAGCGCAGGAGCTTTTGTTTTATTAATTAGAGGAAAATAGGTCTTTGTGTAGAGATGCTGTTGATGGTCTGTTACCATATTTAAATTGCAAGAAAACAATTAAACGGAATATATAATATTTATGTTGTTACTGTTGCTTGAGAAATGGTTCGTCAGAAATTTTTATCTTGCCTGTGGTAATCACTATCTTGTCTATCCAAGTCGCGTTTTTAATTTAACCCTTTTTAACAAACCGGTGGAGTCCATCTTAATATTTTCAATACTGTACTAATAAACTAACACTTACATCTTAAGTATATGAGCAAGTTCTCTTCATTACATTGTAAGCTTAAATTAAAATTATAATAACTCCCCCAGCCCTTTCTAAACCTCATAACTCTCCAAACAATGTGAAACTCTGGTTGAAAAAGTTTCACTTTTCCGTTGTCGTCGTCTGCGTATTTATATAGAAATGTTACCATAATCATCAAATTTTTTTTTCAATTTTTCTAACCAGACTTTAGCATTCTACCTGACGATTTGAGCATGTCTGACTCAGTTAGAGCAGTATGTTGTTGTGTTTTCAGTTGGCGTTTGAATGTATGCGCGTTCTATTGTGCGTTGTTTGTGTGCGTGCGTGCGTGCGTGTTTGCGCATATGTGCATCAAGTGTACGTGCTCAAGTGTTTGTGTTTTTTTGGCAAGAATTTGCGCTTACTTCTTATTCAATTTCGAACATCGACATCCGGAAATCAGAAACTGATCCGACCACGTTCATAGTATACACCTCTGATGGTTGGCACCTGGAAACCGGGTGTTGCTTGTTCACCGTCCCTGAACGTGCGTATGTGCGGACTCAGTTAGGTCGGTGGCCGAGGGCGCTGCCGGAAAGATGTTGAAGGTGATGCTAAAGGACGTGATGTTGGAGACTCAGGAGGAGGTCGTGGTGTCAGAGAATGAACCTGCGACTATGGCGGTCGGATCGGGGGAGTCGGAGACCCTTATGAATTTTGCAGTGCTGGAATTGCACTCAACATCGAAAGGACAGCGTAAGACGTCGACCATTGGTAACTGAAGCGTTGCCGCTAGCGACTTCGATGAGCTGGACATTTTGATGCTTAAGACAAGGAACGCGCATACCGTCATCCACAAGAGGGCGCCGAAGACTACCGCAACAATTGCCCTCGACGACAGGATGGTGATTCGAAACGCCGCGGACGTAGTTCAGGACGTTGCGAATAAATTTATTGGTATGGGCAAGACCATGCGACTTTGCATAGGAGGTGTTGGAAAGGCAAGCGTTGCAAGAGGAAGTCCAGCGGAGATGATGGCTGTTTCAAGTTAGCATGATGCCAAAAGTCAGGAAGCGTTAGTGCCTAACAAGGCATCGTGTGCTGCAGCAGTTGCTGGGGCAACGAGGACGTTTACTGTAATAATCGTTGTCAAACCAGGAAACAAGGTGGACGTCAGGTTGGCTCTGAAGAAGAACTTCGATCCCGCTCGTGATGGGTTTGTGGATGCTGTAGCTCGAAGGAATTGTCGATGAGGTGTTGTCATTGGGTTTGCTGGTGGGAAGAATGTTGGGAAGCTGCAGTCCAAGGTTGGAGGAAACTGCAAGGAGTTCGTAGCGAAGACCATCGTAAGAGGCGTCCATTGATCGATCTCTCAATGGTCAAAACGGAAATGAAGGCAGAAGAGCTTGTCCGGCTGATCTCGAGCCAAAATCCCCATTTCGGCGATTTGAAGCTAGGAGACCTTACATGTGATTTTCCAATCCTCCACCCGAAGGTACTACATTGGCCAGGAAGCGATCTTTCTTTATCTGAAAAAATTTGGAATTTTGCCGAACCCTTGCTGTTCCAAGCAAGGTAGGGATGTTTAACGTGCGTGACAACACCCACACACGGGACTTCCATTCTACATCTCATCCCAACGAGGGTGTATTTTTGTGAAAAATGCTCGCCTAACATATTTCAAGCGGACCGTATCGGCATTCGAACCCGGGACCTTGGGCGTAGTTGTCATACACGTACCACTACGCCACTGAGCCGCAGAAGACCACTTGAGTAGGTTTGGGTTTAGTGGAAAGGACCCTAGGGATATCTTCGTCAACACCGTTTTCAAAGGGAACCCCACACTTTGGGAGCGCATATTAGCCGAAGCTATAAACCTCAGGTTACCAAGAGTATGCGCCCGGGTTCACTTTTCGTGCAACTCTATTGCCACAGGTATCGTGTAGGAAGAAGGCACAATGGTGCAATAACTGTACCGAAGTTGGGCACGAATTTGAAAATTGCAAGTCGACAATACTTTGCTGTGTGGTTTGCGTCAGAGCAAACGACAGAACAAGCATTAGCACGAAGATCGACACGCGCCACAAAGCTATATCGAGCAGATGCCCGACGTTGCAACGTTTGAAGAACGCGATCATACAATCTCTGTAAGATGAAACATTAAATACGCCCAATTAAATTTAGGAAATGGTAAAGGGGCGACTAGCGTTTTTGTTAAATTACTAGCGTAAAACAAGATCGATGTTGGATTTATACAGGAACTGCACCTGTATAATCATAAAGTAATGGGTTTTGGGAGGGGGTTACGGTCAGCATAGTAATAAATAGCATGACATGCGCGGTGATAATTTTAAATAATTCATCAAGCTCTTTAAAAACTGGGGTACACGCTTTTTACGCGATAAGTGCAGATCTCCCATCAGTCAACTCGCGACTCGAAAACTCACAGACTGAAGAGATTTAATAACTCAATTGGAACATGTGCAACGAAAATCGGAAGAAACCGAATAATATGCAGGAGGGGTGGAAGCGGAATACCAAATCTCTATTATGAAACAGTCATATAGAGGACGACAGTGGATCGTAGGTTACTGAATTGTTAACAGAATGCGATTTAAGCGTGTTAAACAGCAACAATTCGCCAAAGTTTGCGGGGTATAGAGGCAGCAGTTTCATAGATGTCACTGCAGTCTCCACAGTTCCTTAGAGATCGTTTGTAATTGAAAATTATGGTCGGACGAGGTCAATCTCTCCTATCAGAAGGCTCATAACACGGGCTGTTAAAATCGAGGTAAGCGCAAACGAGCAACTGTCTTTTTGGAAGCAGTTTAAAAATAAAATTCAACGAAAGCGTTCCGCGCTCAAAAACGAACTAGTAAACTATCGAAACGCCACCAAAAATAAAAACACTCGCGCAAAAACTAATCGACGCTGTGGTGGACGCATCGGCTCACTCTATGCCGCAAAAGAAAGCGTTTAAAAACAGCGTACCTTGGTGGGCTCGTGAGCTAACCAATAAAGGTTGGAAACGCGTAACTTAAAGCGCCGCTAGCAGTGCGTAATTGAGAAATTAGGGGAACGGTCAAAGATGGAGTATATATAGTCAGTGTAACCGAGAATATAAAATGTTGATGGGAGAAACGCGATAGAACAAATTTAAAGAATTCTTCACACGCAACGCTGAAAAAACCTTGGGGAACGGCGTATCGCGAAATAAGCGGTAAACAATAGAAGATTGTGCTCGGCAACGTCAAAAATGATAATAGGGAATATGGAGAAGGATTTAAAGCAACGGAAGAATATTTGTTGGAGAATTTTTCCCGTTAAACTATCTAGAGGAGGACGAGGGGTTTCACGGCATAATACGTTGAGAAGCTACAGATACGCAAGGGACAGATGCCGATAAGGCAATTTTTGATCACGAGCCCATAAGGATTCTTAGAAGAATAAACCCTAAGAAGGTATCGGGGCACAATGGAGTTTCCTCAGACGCAGTCCTGGAGGCATGCCTATTGACCCTGCGTATCTTTCCCGGGTAGTTTAATCTTTGATTGCAGAAGGGCCTATTTCCACGTTGCTTGAAAATTCAGAACGTGAAGTTTATCCCGAAACCTAAAAAGGTGGATGCGTCATACCAGGGCAGCTATCGTTCCACTAGCTTGCTACCAGTACTGGGAAATGCTTTCGATCGAGTCATGACCACGCGAATTGAGCACGTGGTGCGGGACAGCGGCAGTTTTAACAAGCGACAATTTATATTTGCGGAGGGTAAGTCGACTGATGACGCGCTAGAGTTCGTAGTCGAAGAATTCAAGCAGACGAGAGAAGCAAAGAAGTATTGCATCGTCGTGACTTTGGACAATTCAGGAGCCTTCGATGCTGGCTAGTGGCCATCTATTGTTTGGGAGTTGAAACGTGGGGATTGTTTGTGAAACCTGATGTCATTGACCAAGAGTTATTTATCGGGGCGACTAGCACAGATTGAAATTCCAGGGAAAATTGTATTGCGGGTAGTGCAAAAGGAATGCCCGCAAGGGTCATGCTCTAATCCCACATTTTGGTAGTTGTTATATGACAGTAATTTTAGGGTGAAATTGCCCAAACGTTGCATTATTGCTGGGTTTGCGGATGATACGCGTTTGATTATCAGGTCGAGATTGTTAAAGGAGATGCGAACGAAACCAAGCGAGGCGTTGAGCAGGTTGCACTAATGGTCATGGGAGCTCAAGCTGAAATTCAACACGTCGGATGCGCTTTATTTCGGAACGAAACCAGGACAGCGTCTTCCTAGGCTGAAGCTAGGAGGCGAGAAAAGACCGTTCAAGGAAGCCATGACATACTTCGGCGTCAAATTAGATAACAAATTGAAGTGGACAGCGCATGTGCGGTTTGTTAAAAGCATGGGTAGCTAAGATACACTGGAGATTCAGATGCAAATCCTGAAGGACGGTTGACGTAGGAGAAATCGAACAGGCAATGTTGTAAGCGGTGTCTGTTGGGGAAGAGGGTTGCAAGATCATGGTAATGCGACAATTGAGGGGCGTTCAGCGCATATCAGCAGTCAATGCGGTGAGGACGTACAAGACCACATCCACGGAGGCAGTCTTGGTGATAGAAAGAATTCTCCCAATTGAATTCGTTGTCAGGGTGACTAGAGATCAAAAATTTTTAAATAAGAGGAAAGGGCGCTTGGGTAACGAAAGTCTTGGCCTTGGAACTAAGGAAATTGAGAGAAAATCATTATTTTTGATATAGGGCATACGGCCGATGTCTAGGAGACCAAGTTTGTCGAAAACAATGAAAACGCAAAGAAGATCACGATTTATACGGATGGCTCGCAAATGCACGATGGACAGGCAGAAGCGGCGTTTGTTGTGTTCCGATTCCTAACTAAACTTGCTAATTAGAGCACATTTTTTCAGTGCGAGTTGGTAACTACAAGAGAAGTTATAGAGTACGTTATCAACCACTTGGGCACAAGTGGGTGATCTATCATTAGCGATAGCAAATCGGATCTGACTGTTCTGGCAAGTATGAACACCTCGGTGAATGCATTGCGGTTTTTATTATATTATCCAGTTGCCTGGTATGTTCGTATATACATCCTCTTGGTATTATGGGCGTTGACGTAATAGCCTTAACTTTTCGCCAGTTAACTTCTTTAAGGTTGTATTTTTTAATATGTTAGTGTGAGTGTGTGTGTGTGTGTGTGTGTGTGTGTGTGTGTCGGCAAGATGGGTCCTATTTGGTATAGGATCAAGTGGTGTTAGCCAATGGTCTCGTTGTCGGTCACTTTTCAGGTGTATACTTCTCCGTGTGTTTTGTCGTTGGTAAGTGATATGTCGATGTTTGTCTCTGCTCCAGTCCTGTTACTATATATTATTGGGATATGTTTGTCTAGGCCCTCGTCCTGTTATTATACGTTGGTGGGTTGTTAGGGTTGTTCAGTACGTCTAGTTAATTTGCTTATATTAATTTCTGTACTTGCTCCCCTCATTGTGTCGCTCTACCACAGGGCAGATATGCCGTTTGCCTCCGCCCCGACTAGAATCGGTTTGTCCGCAATTACAACAAAAGTTTCCGCAAGACTGTCCACGTTTGGTCTCGGTTTGTGTCGGGATTGTAAATATGTATTTTGATGATCCATGCTCGTGTGATGCTAGATTTAATTTACCAAGCACGCGTAGTGTTTTTATTACTGCGGGGTTTCTGCTGAATATGATCATGGTAGTCGTCGGGTTGTTTCCCTTGTTCATTGTCATCGATTTAAATGACGTGCCAGGAATCTTGTCATTGTTTGTGTAATTCTTGTATTAGTAATATGTCTAGACAGTATAGTTCTTAAGTTTTTGTAATTCGTAAATGACTGTTGCGCTACGCTTAGCGTCGATTTGTCACAATCGTGATGTTTTGTCATCTGTTTAAATGGAAAGTGCGAATTGGGTATTCCGGCTATTATTTTGTGTAATACATTGTGATTCGTCTATGCGTTATTACCAGCTGTGTTAGTATAGTGTTATTCGTTGGTAGCCCCTTGGTCTTCAATAAAATCCTGTCAACCGCTTCCGGTGTGTTGTAAGTTATTTTTTCTTAGTCGTATCTGACTCGTATTATGTCTCAGTTCCGTACTCAATGTTCTGCTATTTTCCATAGCGTAACAAGTTTATAGCTGATTTCGATGTTGCAGTAGATGTCTTGTTTCGTGTTTGAGTGTGTGTTTGTATTCGCGTTTATGCGTATGTGGCTGGTTCTTGTTCGTATTAGCATTTGTTTCTATTAGTGTTGTATTGGTGTGCATCCTTTCCTACCAGCCATGTTCAGAGTGAACATTTCCGGCCGTCGGCACCCGAAAATCTGGGCCTGCTCGTGCTTTGTCTGTACTGTGAGCGTATGTTGGGGTTTTGTCCTTGTTGCTAGTGGTTGATTGCTGTTGATTGTCTTCTCCTATTGTCGCGTTTGTTTCGGTGTAGTATTGGTTAACTGTTTGTCTTTTCCGTTTCCTTCAGTGGTCGTAAATGCATCTCGCAGTGTTTTTTCATTACGTGCGTGTCGTGGTAATCCTTTTAATATGAAGTCGATCGTGGTATTAGTGAGGCTTTGTAGTAATGTGGCTTTATTTCTGAGTCCTTCCCTATCCCGTCCAGTTTAGTCTCTTAAAATAGTTTGTCTTTGTCCCGTAGGTTTATGCTCTGTGTTTACTCTCCCTGTCATCTGCGTGTTTGTAATTTGTTGCGAGTATCCATGTCTTCGTCAGTTCATGATATTTTATGGTTCATAGTCTGTTTTCTGTATGATTCACTCCAGCATTATCTTGCTTGTGGCGAAGTCCTTAATCTCTTGTGCATATTTCATGCCCCGTTTTTGGCAAAGAACGCACACAGATTTTCGTTTTTTCTTAAAGCGGCCGTGTTTTCGGTGTTCAGAGTCAGCGACTACGAAATGTTTACATGTCTTTGTTGTGCTCGGACAATCTTTGGCAAACGTGACAAAAGTCTCTGCAACGCATGCACCTGGACACTGTCTTTAGCCGGCAAGCACCTATATTCCATGTCGCATTTTCTCATCGACATGAGTATATTCCTTATTTTCCCATTCACATACAACTATACCATATTTTTAATACAGCATCTCTCCTATCGTTGCTGATACTGCAATACGTTCTACGTTAAAAATTTACGTTTTTCTTTTTTATGTAAAAACCGTCCAACTTGTGATTCTCAACGCATCTGAAATACGTACTATGTCAATATCCAATCATAAAGTAAGGTTTCACGCAGATGCAATACGTAATATTACTTCATATTACTTCATGCAAAACGGTCTATGTCATATGTAGCTATTGTAGATAGTTTTTTTGAAGTGCTCTTGACTAAATTTGATTAAAATATTTTATGATCTTGGTAAATAATTCGCAGAAAGCAAACATTACTTTGTTAGAGCTATTATTTTAATCATTTATTAACTACTCATTTGGTTTTGTGTAGAAAATAATTAACTTAATAAACTTAATCTAACTCTTAATTGAAGGTATAACATATCCTGCTGCAATATAGACTAAAAAGATAATTATAACGTATTTTGAACTTTGTATATAATATTGTATGCGGTTTTTGATTTCCTTTCAATTTCATGCTAGACGATTCTACTGTAATTGGTACTATGTCGCTGTTTGTAGTAATTGAATGTTGACATGGAACACATTACTTCATACTGATATTGATCATTATTTTTTAAAACTTCTGGTTATTTTATTATAGTAAAGTACCATTGCAATGAATCGTGAGAAACGTATGGTGACATTAGTTATGAAAAGTCAACCACATCTGCAACTTCTAGATGAAATCACAGGTTAATCTAAAACCATAATTCATTCAACAGCAAGGGCTCCATTTAGTGATCGAGAATCAGCCATGGATTTTAGCATTTGTGAATCTGAGTATGTGCCAGTTGAAACAGACTCTGAAGAGACTGTTCATTTTGACAGTGACGATGGCTCTTGTGAGGACATCAACAAAATTTTAAATGCAATGATATTATACATGCTGATCTGATACTATTTTTAGAAATTTTTGAAACACGAAATCCTGGTTAAACAGAAAAATGTATGTACAATGTCTTGTATCAAAAGGAAAACCTCAACATCGCAAAAATAGAAGTGATGACCAATCAAGAAAATATACTACATTTAAATACTTTTTGTCTGTGGACGTGGATAATAATGTTACTTGTATTATTACTCAGCTTCACAATCATCAAAAATTATTAGAATTAATTATTAATTATCAAGTGCGAAATTACAGTCATAGAAAGTTCACTCAGCTACCAGAAAAGCAAATTCTTAATCAGCATGAAACATAGAACCACACACAGGAAATGAACAATTACTAATTATGAGAAAATAATATTTAATTATACCAAAGGAGATTACACATCAATCAGTGGGGACCGCGAATTAATAAAAACGAGAGCGCGTTCAAAACCAGGGAGAACGTACATCAGTTTTCAAGAGAGTAAGTCCTTGGGGGTGTGTGTGCTTCTATCCCCAGCGCAAGCCTAAGAAAAATGTAAGTAAATATTTGTGACCTCATTTGTAATTGTCATGCTATAACTATTTCTATTTAATTATCGTGCTTATAATTATATGTATATGTATCTGCGTAACTAATATGCTTGTAGTCATGCTGTAACTATCTATATGCCTTATTGTAAAATATGTTCATCTGCTCGCTACCTAAAATTAAATACTGATTCTTTACAAAGTACATCGGGTTTTTATTTATTCAATAACTTCAATCACAAGTCCTAGTAGGAACATGTAACTCACAAAGCGATCTTGGACCTCTATCCGAGGGTATCCCCTTTAGATATTCTTAAATAGCCCCTGAGCTACGCATCACATATGGTGGAGGCCGCCGGTTCCTTTACCTCACATATGGTGGAGGCGCCGGTTCCTCTATCTCACATATGGTGGAGGCGCGCCGGTCCCTCTACCTTATACACGGTGGAGTATGTCAGGACTTAATCACCCTTAAAACTAGACTGTTAGTTAGTAGTTCCTACGTATGAACCGAATAAACGTGAAAAGAAATAAAAAACACTAATGACGACAAGCGCCGAAGCAGACAGCACAACAAGCACAGTAATTCCGTATTTTTTTCCGGGAGAAGTTACTTATGATGAGTATATTTTAAAATACATCGATTGGGCAATCGAATACGACTGGTATGCTACATTCTTTTACAACTTAATTCAAGAAAGTAACAAATCTTGAGTAATAACATACTTTCAGGGCCCTTCGAATGCACTTAAAACAGAAGAACAACAAAACCAAGACTATATGCAGGCAAAAAACCATTTTTACAATATAGTGCGCCGGTTCGATGCATTATCGCCATGGTATATATAAAAAATGGATGTTCCCAAAAGTACCCTTAAACATACCTACAATACAAGAACAAAATTGTTAAAAAACGAAACAAGTTCAATTTTTCCCAACGAAACCGAAACGCAAACGCAAAAGCAACCATTTAATCACAAAAATTCAATAATACGGTCAGCACCAAATACACCAACATCACTTATTGTTTCGCGTGACGAACTAAATTTAGACGTCCGAATACAGGTAAATAAAACTCCCGAAAACAATATTAAAACTAATAAAGAAATGACTAATAACACAATAGCGGCCACGGAGCTAATGCCAACGGCAGTCGTACTGCCCAAATTCGCGGAACCAAACAAATTTACTCCAGGTCGATCGAATTGCTTGGAGTTCATGCAAGAATTCTAACGTTGCGCGGAAGCCAATTTTTGGGAAGAATACAATAAAATTCAGTTTTATGGACACTACTTACGGAAAAGCGTATGACAACTTCAAGTCAGAAGACGAAAATAAAAATAAAACGTGGGCTGATATAAAAAATTCATTTCTAAAATACTATGGAGGTCCAAACGCCCTGAGATTAATAAAAATTCAATTAAAAAGTCGTCGTCAATTAACGAACGAACTTACAATAAATTATTTTTATGCTCTATTGAACATCGCGAATCAATTACGTCCGCAAATACATATAGATGACTTTCGTGAATATTTCGAGGCAGGATTATTACCAACCCTAAGAAATAATTTCTTAATACTATCAGCAAACACCGAAATAACGGAAGATCGACTAAAAGATATAGCGTTTCACCGGTCTGAAATGCAGACAAACGCACTACAAGACGCCTTAACACAGAAAATGTCTGTACTATCACTCAAAGAAAACAGTAAAATAAATGAAAGTTTAAATTATACGAACAGAAAACGTACTCCTTCAATCCAAAACAATAGAAGCTACAATCCACAGGGAAGGGCACAAACGCGTGACTCATACTATAATTTTCGCACTTTCACATCGAAAGTTAATTGCCTAAGGTGTGGCAGAACAGGTCATTTTTATAGCCAATGTAAAAGTGATACATTAGCCTACAGACCTCGACAACGAACACCCAAAGACCAAGAATGCCCAATTTCTCTTCAAATCGGTCAAAGTCTCCAAACGCAGAAAGACGGCACGCAGATTATATCCCCAAAAACAAACGCCAAATCTCCCGCGTGTCGCGTCATTTTATAAACCAGCATATACATTTATAAATAAATTTGATAGCAAAATGTTCACATTCGAAGCCATAGTAAACGGTTTTAATACAAACGTGTTAATAAATAGCGGCAGTTACCATAATATCGTAGCAATAAATCATTTCGAAAATGTAATAATTAAAAAACAAGCGCACACAAATCTGATAACAGCAGATAATTATAAAGTTAAAGTCTTAGGTACAACCAAAATAAACGTAATTTTAGAAGGAAAAAATTTAACACTAGAAGCATTAGTGATCAGAGACTTACCAGTCGCAGTAATATTAGGATTGCACTTTCTACGCACACAGGCGATAACTCGTGACTTTCAAGAAAATCGAATAATTATCAATGACCCGCAATCGCTAGAGTTAAAATATAAAAATACATCAGTAATCACATACAACAAAAATCCGATATTACATAACAAAATCAAATTAAGAAATGACACGCTTATACAAAGAGACAGGGTAACTACACTTACATTAGAAACATTCGAAATCCAAAAAGATAGCTATTTCATCCCAGATAACAAAAATATTATTAACAAACATATAGTAATAGAGAAATTACCACTTAAAAAAGGTAACGAATTCCAAATGGAAGTCGTATCCAAGGTAAAAGAACGCACAAAACTGTTCAAAGGTACAACATTGGGTTTAATTAAAAACTCAGTAAATACAAAATTAGACTTAAAACAAATTATGGCAACAATAACAAAATCCGCACCAGAATTCAATATTAACAAAGAACTATCTTCAAATGAACAAACGCAGTTACAAGAACTGTTAACCGAATACCAAGATATATTTACGGAAAATGTTGCAAACATGGGCAGAACCAATTTAGTTACACACAAAATAAATACCGGCGATGCACAACCAGTAAAAAACCGACCGTACCGAGTATCACAATCAGAACGTGAAAAAATACAAAATCAAATAGACGACATGCTCCAAAATGGGATAATTACAAAAAGTATTTTGCCATGGGCGAGCCCAATAGTCTTAGTAAAGAAACGAAACGGAGAGACAAGATTTTGTGTAGATTATAGAAAATTAAACAGCGTAACTAAAAATTGCTATCCCCTACCGAGAATTGATGATATTTTACTCTATCTAAAGAACGCAAAATATTTCACGGTGTTAGATCTTTCTAGCGGTTTTTGGCTATTGACGTACATGAAGACAGTAAAGAAAAAACAACATTTATATCGACTGACGGACTTTACCAATTCGAAAAAATGCCGTTCGGTATCTCAAACGCGCCTAGCACATTCCAAAGTCTAGCAGACAGAGTATTCGAAAATCTCAAATGGAAAGAACTGGTACTATATATGGACGATATTTATATCTTTTCAGATACGTATTCCGAACATTTACGTAGATTGAAGAACGCCTTCAATCGCCTCAGAAAAGCAGGTATTACTTTAAAACCCTCGAAATGCACATTTGCGTCTACGCAAGTTAAATTGCTTGGACACATAGTAAACGAATCCGGAGTTTCACCAGACCCAGATAAAATAAAAGCTGTAAAGAATTTTCCAATCCCTACTAACGTTAAAAAATTGCAAAGTTATTTAGGCTTAGCAAACTACTATCGAAAATTGATTCCAAAATTTTCAACAATAGCACACCCACTAAATCAATTAATTAAGAAGGACGTGCTTTTCACTGGACAGACAAACATCAGCAAGCTTTCGAAACACTGAAACATAAATTAATTACTTATCCAGTTTTAATACACTTTGACCCTGAAGCACCAAAAGAATTTCGAGCAGACGCAAGTAAATCAGGACTTGGCGGCGTGCTATTACAAGGACATGAAGGAACACTACATCCTATAGCGTATATTTCACGAACTCTTACAAAGTCAGAAACAAATTATACAATTTCAGAGTTAGAAACATTAGCCGCAATCTGGGGCCTAACTTATCTAAGACATTTAATTTATGGAAGACCAATAAAAATCATAACAGACCACAGTGCAATCTGTTTTCTAAAAAATATTAAAAACCCTAACAGCCGTTTGGCGAGATGGGCAATTCGCCTCAGTGAACACCAGTACACTGTTGAACATAAAAGTGGCAAATGCCATAATTACGCTGACTGTCTTTCGCGAAACGAGACGTCACTACCAACTCCACAAGATGACGAACAAAACATTGAAATTCCAACCTTCTCACTCACAAAAGATAATATGGGCAAGTACCAAAAACTAGACCACAAAATCAGAAAACTAGTCAACGCGATAAAAAGAGAAGAGAAGAGAAGAGAAATGTAAGTAAATATTTATATGAGATAGAGGAACCGGCGCCTCCACCATATGTGAGGTAGAGGAACCGGCGGCCTCCACCATATGTGATGCGTAGCTCAGGGGCTATTTAAGAATATCTAAAGGGGATACCCTCGGATAGAGGTCCAAGATCGCTTTGTGAGTTACATGTTCCTACTAGGACTTATGATTGAAATTAATGAATAAATAAAAACCCGATGTACTTTGTAAAGAATCAGTATTTAATTTTAGGTAGCGAGCAGATGAACATATTTTACAATAAGGCATATAGATAGTTACAGCATGACTACAAGCATATTAGTTACGCAGATACATATATAATTATAAGCACGATAATTAAATAGAAATAGTTATAGCATGCCAATTACAAATGAGGTCACAAATATTTACTTACATTTTCTTAGGCTTGCGCTGGGGATAGAAGCACACATACCCCCAAGGACTTACTCTCTTGAAAACCGATGTACGTTCTCCCTGGTTTTGAACGCGCTCCCGCTTTTATTAATTCGCGGTCCCCACTGATTGATGTGTAATCTCCTTTGTTATAATTAAATGTTATTTTCTCATAATTAGTAATTGTTCATTTCCTGTGTGTGGTTCTATGTTTCATGCTGATTAAGAATTTGCTTTCCTGGTAGCTGTGTGTGAACTTCCTATGACTTCCTATCACTTGATAATTAATAATTAATTCTAATAATTTTTGATGATTGTGAAGCTGAGTAATAATACAAGTAACATTACCACAACAAAATATAGTGTTTGTATAAAAATGTTTATGTCTACATTAAGTATTGGGTAGAGGTAATTGAGAGACTGAATATTAAATGAGAATGAGAACACCAGAGAAGTAGCTAGTAATTCTAATAGCACAGGCACTGAGAAAACACATTCTGTAGTAGAGTTTCTTAATCGCTTACATATAGTCGAAACTCATTATTACAGAGCATGTTCTAATAAACTGTACATGGAGCCTACTTGGAAAATTATTGCCACATTTATAGAGAGTTTCTTAGCAACTGCAATAATGAAAACAAAGTTACATGTTCGCGTAGATTATTTTTAAGGTTATTTCGTAAACTGAACTTAGAAATCTTTTGTCCAGAAAAGGATCAATACAATCAATGCATCGCATTTAAACGAGATAATCTTGTGCAAGCAAATTTTGACATTAATCAAACAAAAAAGAATAGTGCAGGAACAGAGAAAGCTAATGACAAAGACAACTCTAAAAGTTCTACGTTGGTATTTGCAATGGATTTGGAAGCTGTTTAGCTTTGTCCCCGGATACATGCCTCCGCTATATACTATATAACCAAGTTGAAGGTACATAATTACACAATATATAATTTAAAAACAAAAGAGGCTACGTGCTACATTTGGCATGAAGGCAATGGTGAGTTAGAGAGCAATGTGTTTACCTTAATATTGACCATGCACCTTGGAGGTGAAATAGACATATTCTGTACAACGAAAATAGTGCTATGGAGTGACGGATGTACTTATCAGAATAGATGTACAATCTTAGCAAATGGGCTACTAGATTTGACAGTGCAGAAGAACATAATAATAGAGCAAAAATATCTTGAAGTGGGGCATACGCAAATGAAGTAGACTTCGTTCATTGCGCAATAGAAAAAAATCACCCCCACATCGAGATATTTTTGTACCTGCAAATTATATTAATATTAAAAAATCTGCTAGACAATTTCCAGAACACTATAAAGTTGAATTTTTAACTTATAAAAATTTCCATAGCTTTGTTGGTAGTAGGTACAAAATGTATAAGACCAGGAAATAAAAAGGAGATCCGGTTGTCACTGATATTGTAGGGTTGCAATATGAACTAGAAGAAGGTATAATAAAATATAAATTAGATTTTAACCAATTTTGTACATCTACAAAGAAATGAAGCCCCTTGTTCCATCTGACCACTGTCTTTTTTATGACTTTTTAAATCATGGATGCCCCATAATATTGGTACATGTTCACATATTATTAATCTGTAACAAATAATGAAGTACTGTCAAATTACACTATGGTATAGTGATTTTTGTAGATTTTCTTATGGAATTTAGAGCCTATTTTGTAAACAATCATGCTATGGTCTTGTAGTTTGTAAGTTCAGTTCATTACACATTATTATTTGTAATTACTATTTTAATCTACTTTACTTTTGAGTGGTTACAGTATGCACTATATCATAGATTATGTACAAAAGCCACCCCTCCTGAGCAGAGCAATACGTTCAATGTTGCTTTATCTCTTTTTTAAAAATTTAACATAGATGTTTTATTAGTGTTTTCACAAAGTTTGTACAATGGCAGAAAAGTCACGAACAACTCGTATTAAAAAAAATTGACAGGCTAAAAATTATTAAGCTTTCTTTCTCTTTCTCTTTTTTGACATAGAATGTTTTGCAGTATCAGCGACGCTATACTCAATAGTTTAAATACACGCGGAAGTTTATAATAAAATAGGATCGGCAATCAGTCAGTAACTAAGCAGGTTACAGTAAAAATTTGATTGAATGAAGAAAATTTCCCGAATGAAGGAATATTTCAAAGGAAAATACCAGCGTAAGAGTGATAAGGTTTTAATTGTCTATGACTCCTTCATTCATAAAAATTTCCTTATCATCATCATCATCATTCGGTCTTCAGTCCTGAAACTGGTTAGACGCGTACCATCATTGTTTCCTATTCTGAACTAACCCACAGATTTCCCCGAAACTTGCACGGTCTGCATCTATCACTATCTGATCTAGGTCTACATCCACCTCTTTTTTCCTATCTCTGCTTGTTCATATATCCCATACCATTCCCCAAAAATGCCTTAGAACGTATTCTGCCCTTCTATTTCTCATATTTTTTTTCGAAAGATATCGTTGTTCCGCTACTGTTTCTATAACCTATTTGTTATTGCCTTTGTCTGTCCATCCTCATACATCTGAAGCACGGCATTTCAAAGACTGCTACTGTTCTTCTGTCTGCTTTTCAGACTGCCCGAATTTCGTAAGCATACTGTCTGTGCTATGCTCCACACATACGCTTTCAACAACTTTTTGTTCTATGTTTGTTGTCTTTCATCATAGGCGCCGTTCTTACTTGTTAGATGTAGTTCGGTTTTTACCGTTTTACCTTGTACAGGTAAATGGTATTACCGGTGCTATGCTCTAGACATTACTCTAAGCGGTAGAAAGCATGATTTAGGGGGGGGGGGATAGATATTAAAATTTAAACTAAATATTAAGCGCCACTACATTTAGAATAAAAGGGGAATGTAGATCCCATAAGTTGGCTACAACGATGAAATACCTGAAATAAATTACAAAATTAAAAATATAACACATGAGGCAGCAGTTTGCTCCTCCAATATTTTTCAACATAACATAATATTGAAAGTGTGTTTATATACTTAAAAATTTTATATCTTTTCTTTGTTGTTTTAATTAAAAATGTTCTAGGTTTCTTAGAAAAGTATAATGTAACATAATATCATTTGACAAATTATATGTTATTACAAAAAAATGGAACGTATTTATAATTCAGGTACTACAAAAATGTTTGTGCAAAAGTAACTTAGCTTTCTTTAACTATGTTTATATAAATTGAAAATATAATCTTGATTTAAAATTTCACGTTAATAATGGAATTAAACGTTTAGTTCTAATAAATATACAACAATATTTATGACATATAGAAATCGGATCCGTTAACTACTTACAATTGGAATGAATAGATTTTAAAATTCATGGGTAAAGTAAGTAAATAAGCAACGTTTCCTACTCAAATGATAGAAAAGACAAAATTATACTTAGACAAGAGATTTTAAATCAGTAGCATGATTCATACAAGTTACATATCTAAGTAAGTTGAAGTATAAAATTTTCATAAACGAAAACAACACATTTTTATGAACTCGTAAAAGTATTAGAATGTCCCTCTTTAATCATAACAAGAGATAGACAATTTAAAGCTTTAATTGATAGCTGTTATATCAAATTATGTTTAAATTAGCAAGAACTATATTTAGATTTAAATGTATTGATCAATATTGTCTAATTATTCAATCAATGTAAAATACATTTAGTTCCTAAATTTTTAGTTCACTTTAAATTTATGAAACATACTTAGTCACATTAGGTTTTATTATACCATTGTTATAATATGAACAAAAGTAGTTGACAAATGGCATCTGTCAAATAAATGTATAACTAGTACGCACCTGGAGTATTCAACTTGACACCTGTAATATCAACCAGATATAAGTATTGATGTCGTGCTGTTTACGTAGCAAATTATCGTTGATTGAACTTTGACCAAGTCTCTTCGCTGATAATTAAAACATTTATTTAGTTTAACTAGGTGGAAATCTTGCGATCTTGTATCGAGCATTTGTGGTATTTTGAAATTCTGTTCATCCTAAATAGACGTAAATATATTTATAACACGGCGATTCTTCAGAAAAACCAAAACGAAGCTGACGATTTTGAGGGTACACCTTAAACAAACTATGGTATTAAATGATGAACTAACGTACAAATTTATTTCTATCCATTGCCACTACAAATAAAAATCATAACGTCGACCATTCTCGACGCTATATTTAATTCTCTACACTATCGCGATTCTTACATCCGAGGACGCTAAGCGAGCCATGTTGAATTGATAAGCAGCGACCTTAGACTACTTTTCGATTCCGAACCAGTTCATATTCATTCGATACCTTCATCTTCGTATATTTTCGGCCGATGGCTGTGCATATTACCACGTATTCCATAATGATGTTATTTGTGAATGTGTTTATTTATCTACATTATAAATGTAATAATATATTTTTATTAAATCGCTTAAGAATATAAGTTAAATGTTGTAAACAACAGCATTAGCATTAGCCATAGCTAATTAGATATATCAACTGTATAATGGGCACCACAAGGTGTGTTGCAAGTATTGGGGTTACTTAGGATTACATATTAAAATTCTTATTGAGACTATATTGACAAACGTAACATTTGAAAATGTTACACGGTCTCCTTCTATTGTTTTACAAATATATACCCTATTTCACCGACTTTCAGTGTTTGCAAAGGGAGGTAAGCAGCCTGTGGCTGCCAAGTATCCCCAGCACTTGAACATTAGCTGATTTAATATTTTTTCAATATATCTTTTCGCACAGTCAACTTTAGTTGCAGATATGTTACAACCAACATCTGTAGTTGTTTATAATAATCATCAGATTTACCTGCGCTTATTCTTTCGTCATTGGGTTTTCCGTCTCAAAACTGGTTGGACATGTACTTGCACTTATTTATTTTCTAAACTAACTTACATAGTTCCCTGAAATTTTCACACAGCAATACAGCTCGGTTCCCCATCTATTGTTTTCTAATATTATGCTCTATTGCACTGAGATTTGTTGAAGGGGGTTAAGCAAACTGTGGCTGCCAAGATCCCCCAACACTTAGATATTTGCCGAAATAGTAGTTTTCCCGTAAATGCTTTCACGTAATTACCATTATTCGAGAATATTGCCCATCCGATGCTTGTAGTTGCTTACAATAAATATCATGTTTAAGTGCAGTTACTTTCTTCGTCACTAATTTACCCATCTTGGGACTGGTTGGATGCGTACCTTCATTGATTTCTATTCTGAGCTAGCCTACACATTTTCTTAAACTTCTACAGCCTACATCTTTCACTATCTGTGTGCAGTAGTCTAACCTAGGTTTACCTCTTCTACTCTTTTTTTCTATCTCTGCTTTTAGTATATTCTGCACTACTCCCTCATGCAGTAGTATGTGACCTATCATCCTATCTCTCCTATTTTTTATCGTTTTCCACATATCTCTTTCTTCCCCTACCATTTTTAGTACCTCTTCATTCTTAACTGTGTCTGTCCATGATATCTTTATCATTCGTCTGTAGCACCATATTTCAAAGGCTTCTACCTTTTTCTTGTCTGCTTCTCTTATTGTCCAGGCTTCACAGCCGTACAGTGCTGTGTCCCATACATATGTGTTAAGCAATCCTTTCCTTGTTTCTATGTTTGTTGTCTTTGAACACAGTAGTCGCTTTTTCTTGTTAAATGTAGCACAACCTTGTGCTAATCTTTGTTTTATATCTTTTGTGCTTTTCCCGTTTTGCGTTATTTGGCTTCATAGGTAGTAGAAATTCTTAACCTTTTGTAAGTTCGTGTTACATATTTGTATTCTTGTTTTTGATTCATTTTTCCTCCTTTACATACTAGTACTTTAGTTTTACTTTTGTTAATTTTCATACCGTATCTCTTTATTAGAACCGTTTCCATTTCATTGGGAGCAGTATTCATTGCCTTTTCTATGTACAAGTTAAAAATTAGTGGGGATAGGGAACATCCCTGTCTCACCCCTTTCCTAATGTTTACTTCTCTACGTTCCTGCTCTAATTCTATTACTTCTGTTTGCTCTTTGTATAAGCTATGTACTATCTGTCTATCCCTATAACTCATTCCAATCTTTTTGAGTATTTCGAACAATTTTTTCTATTTTACATTGTCAAATGCTTTTTCCAGATCTACAAACCCTATATACATGCTTTCCCTTTTTTCTATTGTTTTCTCCATTATCACCCTCAGAGCTAAGATAGCCTCCCGTGTTCCCCTGTTTCGCCTAAACCCAAGTTGTCCTTCTCCTAGTATTTCTTCAACCCGTTTTCCATTCGTCCTTGTACAATTCAAGTTAATATTGTTGACATGTGTGCTGTCAAACTTATTGTTCGAAAATTTTCAGATCTATCTGCGCCTTTCTTTTTTTGGTATAGTTACTACGATGTTACGTTTGAAATCTTTGGGTATCTCGCCGGTTTCATACATATAGCTTACAAGTTGGAAGAGACGTTCTGTTACTGCTTGACCAGCGGCTTTTAGAGCTTCCGCTTGCACCTTATCTGTACCCGGCGCCTTACCATTATTCAGACTCTTTAATGCTAATTCAAATTCATCTCTAAGTATAGGATATCCCCAGTCATCATTTTCAATGTCTGATTCCTGTTCTAATGCAGTTAGTTCTTCTCTTGCATATAAATTCCCTATATATTCTTGCCATCTACCCACTTTCTCTACATTTTCAATAATGCCGTTTCCTCCCGCGTCCCATATATTATTGCTATACGGTTTTATATCTTTAAAATTGATTATAATTAGTGTGTATGCTTGATTTGTCTTTTGTACTTTTATCTTAGTTTGTACATCTTTGCACTTTTTATCAATCCACTGTTCTTTAGCTTTCCTGCATTTGCGAATAATTTTCCATTTTATGGCTTTGTATCTCTGTTTTCCTGTTTCGTCTGGTTTTTTTGTATTTTGGTCTTTCTTCTATTAAATTCAGGATATCCCTTGTTATCCATGGTTTCTTATTTTCTTTTTGTGTATACCCCAGAATATCTCTGGCCGCCATGTCGAGGCTGGATTTAATGTTATTCCTTTCTGTTTCTACTTCCTTAGTATCAGATATTTTCCCGATATCTTTGAGCAATTCATTTGACCTTTTTTCGAATCTTTCTTGAATATCTTTCTCTTTTAGTTTCTGTAGGTCCAAGTGCCTTTTTCCGTTTCTTTTTTTCAAATTTTTAAATTTAAGTGCAGCCTTCATAATTACGATGTTGTGGTCTGTGTCTATATCTGCTTCTGGGTAGCTTCTACAGTCTTTTACTTGATTCCTAAACCGTTGTCTAACAAGAATGTAATCTATTTGATATCTTCCTATATATCCTGGCATCTTCCACGTATATCGTCTTCTAGCATGATGTTGAAATAGTGTGTTTGTAATGATTAAATTGTTCTTGTCGCACAATTCTACCAGCTGATTTCCTCTATCGTTTCTAGTGCTTAAACCAAATAAACCTACTATCGCTCCTTCCCTACCCTCACCTACCACTGCATTAAAATCCCCCATAATTATTAAATTTTCATGTCATTTTACGTGTCTTAATATGTCTTCGATATCTCTGTAGATCGCTTCTACCTCCTCGTCACTGTAGCTAGAGGTGGACATGTATACTTGTTTTATTACTGTGTTTACCGGTTTAGATTCTAATCTAACGATGAGTACTTTTTCGTTCTTTTGTAAGTAATTTTTTACACAGTATCCTATCTTTTTGCGCATAACTACCCCACACCCAAATTTCCCTCCTCTGCTCCTGTATGAATTACCCTGAAGTCTCCACTCCAAAAATCCCCCGCCTCTAGCCACTTAACTTCGCTGATCCCGACTATGTCGAGTGAAAACCTGTTTATTTCGAATATTAGGTTCTCTAGCTTACCCACTTGCTTCATAGTTTTAATATTCCACGCTCCGACTCACAGAATGTTCCCGACTCTTATTTTTAACTTTCCGATCGCATCCTCCGAAGTAGTCCCCTCTCGGAGATCCGAATGGGGGACTATTTTAACTCCGGAATCTTTTACCCCAGAGAATGCCATCATTTTATTATAATTTAGGTACGCTGTGTACTTGGATGGTAATGTGGTGGTTTCCCGTTGCCTTCCACATCGCGGTAGTGTGTCTTAGACTGCCATACCGACCCCTATGGTCTCTGCCAATCTAAGTACCGAAAGAGCCGCTGCCCTCTTTCGGGGACCTGTCTTAGTCGGGTTCCTCACTAACGACCCTACTACTTTCGTTGGACCTGTAGTTTGGCTCTTTAGCTCATTAGAACACGCAAGCCATTTCACCTGTTCTAGTAATCTAGAACTTCGGTAAGGTGCAGGTCCATTCGAAATGGAATTTCCTTATGTTGTATTAAAAACCTTAACCTCTTGTAACGAACATATTCGTATATTTGAATAAACATATCTATTCCATAATCCCTTCAGTTTAAACGACAAACTGTCAAGCAGAACACCGTTGTGAGCATACTGAAGCTTTCAGCGTGTAATTCATAATATTTGGGTATGAAGTAATAGGGAATTGGCAATCTCTATTGGGATAGCTTTAATTATATCTCAGTTTGAATGGAAAAGGGTCTGTTTGTATCTGATTATCAACAGTGTTGGATGTTCCGTTATGGAATAGCTAGCTTTGTCAGTTTACTAACCATTCAACGAATAATTTCTGACTATAGTGTAAAATAAAGTCCTCGAATTTAGAATTTTCTTATTTAAATACATTCAGTAATACAGTTATTTCAAAAGCCAAAGTACACTTTAAGCGTATATATTTGCTTACAACTTCTCAAAACTTGAATTTTGTTTTACAAAAGAAATTTCTCTTCAAGAAAATAATTCATACACAATTAATTACAGGCGTAGAAGTACTCAAACGCTTTATATTATGCATTATCAGTTAATCATAGATAGTAGTGTGCAAAATTTACTTGATCCGTCAAGTCAATTACAGGATGTCAATTAGTAATCTATGCAACTCAATTCTGACTGCCAGTGCAATTAAGAAATATAGTGCATTGCTAGTGAATTATACAGTGTTCTAGTTTTTGTGCAGGGTATTGGAATGAACTGTGATCCAACTAATTTTGCGCTTTGACGTTAACATGCTTCGTAATCGATTTCAGCCTATTCGTATGTATGATATCCGCAACGGACAGTTACCTTGTCGCCGTATTGAATTGCTATTATTGGAATATTATTCTTATGGTTTCGTAACAAAATAGCCTTCGTTGATACAGTGAAGTAGCGGGAAATTAGGACAGAGGGGTATAAATCCCTAGACGGTAGGAGGGATCGCATCACCTTAACAGCTTATTAGAAATACAAATGATCCATATAAGCATAAATTATAAAAACCTTTGTTTAAACTAAATAAAATTCGATGTCGCCATATCCGCTAGTTTGAAACAAGGGAGTCATAATTCAAAAAGTTGTTTTTTATGGAGCTCATTAAGTTTTATGCAGTATATTATATTAAAAAAATCAAGAATGTAAATTACAACGGAATGCCTGATAGTCCTCTGAAGAGTATTGTAGAACGTGAGGCGTGCATAACATATTGTAACTATAACTAAGAAGTGCATATCTCAAAAGTACGCTTATTCGGTTTTTACTGAAGCGGCTCATATTTGTCTAGTGATAGGAAAGAATGATTCACAGGTACAGTAACAAAATCGCAGTACAAACATATCTAACTATGAATAAGAATGGATCGACAGGTATGGTAATATAATACGGTTGTTTTCGAAAGGTTTATTGACTCACATTTTAGATTTCTCTTCATTTTTCTTGAATAAGTGTGAACTCATTGCCTTAGATTAGTATAAATCTAAATTCTGTCTTAATACACGTCCGATGTACATAAGTCAATGCAAATAAAAATTTGCTTACGTGTTATAAATATGTTAGATAAATAAATTACCAGTAACATCAGCGCTACAATAGTATTTAATTCGCCGTATTTACAAAATTAAATTAATGCTTACAAATAGTAATTTAGTGTTTAAGCTAGTGGTAATGTACACTAGACTCTGCAAATACATGTAACAATAACTATTAGACTGTATTTATTAGAAATAAAGGTCAAAGCACAATTAGACTTTGCTACAGTATAACAAAAACCCATAACTACCAGAGTAGTTTGCGCGTGTCTCGTGATGTCAATTGTTGCACTTGTTGACGTACTACATTATTCTGTCTATTATAGCATGCAATATATATTGTTGTGGAAGTAGAGGTTAAATCGGTCCAGACAATAAAATTTTAAACACCGTGTATATAGGAAACAGGAGCAAATTATTTACGCGCGAAATTAATTAATTTATATAGTAAAAACGGACGGTCATGAAGGTATTTTTCTATATTTAAATTGGAATGTTAAAATGGCATAAGGGAAGAAAGCTTTTGAGTACATAAAAACTCAAGGATACGCATGAGTAATTATAATAATTTTTAATCAAACGCATGGAAGCAAAAAGGGAGCTTGCATGCATAGAGAATCAATAATTTTAAACGCAAATGTGTCCATTTTAAAAGCCAGCGTTCGTTTATACAAATACTAAAAAGGGAAGAAACCGAAAATTGTTATTTCAAGCGGTCGATTGTTTCAAGAAACACCTGTTAATTAAATTTCCAGTTCAGGGAACTTAAATAAACGTTCAGGCAGAATTTCTATGAAATTGTTTGCAACGGTTGGTTTGACCAACTGCTTTAAATAACAAATGCCTTAAAGAGTGAGTGGAATAAACGATCTATAATATAAGACAGACAGAGAAGCAGGTAAAGAAAGCGTTGGATACAAGTGACGTACGAAATACACGGATAAATGTGAAAGACGACTACGATATCTATTTTCTGTAACTTAAGAGGGATTCTAAAGAAGACAACAAACATGCAAGGAACGGAGATAGATAGCGGATAGGTGGAGCGTTGTGACGAGGGAAAATTATATCATTGGTTGATGGCTAGCAGTTTTCAAGAAGAGCGCGTCCGTTAATGTAGTAAACAAAATTCTATGCAACAGCACGACGAAAGTGGGATTTTTGAAAAGTTAGTGTTAGTTACGTTTAAAATTTTAAAAAGCAGCTTCGAAAATAAGCTTTTCAAGTAAAATAAGTTCCACCGGGTGGTTTTAATAATGATATAAATACACGGAGAAAAATATTAAAGCTCTCTTTCAATTTAGATCTGAGACCGTGCTTAGATCTGCCACGTAATTATAGTAAATGCTCTTACGGGTACTATTTATTGTGTTTAGTCGGTAAAGTTGCATATAACTTCCTGTTGTGATATTATGAAATCTATAGTAGCGTACCGCATGTTGTAAAAGTGATATTGCACGCGTTGGTGCTTTTGTTTAAATAAAAGATGCCGTTACTACAACGAAGCTATTAAATGAAGGGATGATATTTGGGTAAGCGAAGCCTAAAAGTGTAACTTGTATGCATGAAAATTTTTTTGTATGGAATGGTACTTGTGAGAGAAAGCTAATATCTGTGGAAGAATAGTAGTGGTGGTCGAGATTTGGATGGTAGGGGATTTGTGGATCCAGGCATTATGGTAGTAGATGGACACAACGACGAGGGTTTCTGGTAACCATCTTCAGGGTGAGGAGGAACGAAAACGACTCTAGGTAACGAAACTTAAATTCTTGTTTTTGTATAAACATTTTTGTTGATATTTTTGTGTTTGTGTATTTTGACTTATGGGTGGCGTATTTATTACCATAAAACTTGTTTAAAAAGGTACATGTGCAGGCCAATTAATTTTAATTATTAAAAAGGGTTTATTGATGATATATAAAGGTTTATTCATGCTATAAATTGTTGTTGTAATGAATAAACGGGTCTTTAAATTTGTTTTCAATAAAATGCAAGGTTTAAAAAGCATTTACAGAAACTGGGTTATAATGAGCTCAAAATAGACTAGAATAGAGTCAAACTATGGTTGCATGTGGAGGCCCATCTACTCGTATTATATAGAATTTGTTAAAACATATTAAAAACCAAAGACTTTAGAGTATTTAACAAGTGAGCTGGTAACTTTTGTAACAAACTGTCTGTACCAAGGTGTAAATATTTTATTTATCATGGAAACTTGTTAATATGTGTAAACAAAAAGTTGAATGGTTGTTGTATTATTTGTTTGGTAATTTCATTTAACCGTATGTGTGTGAGAAAGGTATGTACTTCAAAATGGTAGGTATTCAAGAAGAGGCCGATTGGTGAGCTAGCCAGGGTGAGAGCAGAAAAAAAGGAAGCGTTCAGAAGCAAAGTAAAAAATTTTTAAATTTTTGTAGAGAATTTCATGACGGTCCATCGCTGGGGTTCATTGGTTTAAAGCTTAATCCAGAATCCACGGCAATATATATATATATATATATATATATATATCATCGTGTAATTAAGGGGTCATTGGGATACATAAGGGCACAACTTAACTCATAGGTTAAGAGCTATAGGATAAAATAAAAGAAATTTATTCGATTAGAGAATTTGAATATTTTTAACAATTATTTTAAAGTTAAGTAGTGTATAATAATATAGAGTCAATTTAATTTAGCTAGGAATCATGTAACATAGTACTTGTGTAAATATAGGGCAAAATAAATAATAATTGGGGTAAAATTATAACGTATTTAAATTTCTAGTGAAGTATTACAGGATACTTTAAAAGCGTTGAGCATATGTTAAAATAATATTTCTATTATCAAACGTAGAACCCAACACGTTTAAAACAGAACAAAACAACAAGAGGAGATAATATTTGTCGGAAACATGGCAACAAACAAAATTTAATGGGTTATTGGAAAAGAACTGCCGTTGGAATTAATGCAATCAATTTGTAGCAAAGACAAAAGCAAAATCACACAATATTAATGTAAACGAGGTTTGTTGGTTAAAATATTAATTTTAATCTTGGAGGTAGTATAGGATGGAACCAAGAAAAAACCAAGATAGAATAAAAATGTATTGAGTACAAGAGATTCGCTTGTTATTAATTCCGAGATAGTATAGTAGGGAGACTTGAATAAAATCAATATTTTCAAGGGTATTTAGAAGCAAGCACGCGGCGGTAAAAAGTGGGGGAAAGGAGTCAAGCAAGGTGATTGGTGTATATTGAACAAAAAGGGCAGATATTCAGCTGGTGGAGGCATATGTGTAAGATCAAGCTATATATATAAGGGAGGTGAAAAAATGTTTGTTCAAGTTGAAAGCGTGAATCAATTGCAAAGTGGAGACTAAATTCGGAGAATTAAACGTAACGGTTGACAGTTTTGAAGCGGTTTACCTAGTGTTAGTGTGTTTGTTATGAAAATTCTGGAGAAATCAATGTTCGTTAGAGCTGTTTCAAAGAAACAGATGACGGTTGGAAAACAATTTGAAGAATTATAGGAACGGGTACACAAGTGTACGTACCATTTGCAAATGAGGAGGGGGGAGGCAAATTCTTACTTATTTAAAGATTAGCAGAAAGGGACCGGGCTATCTTTAATTTCATCCATCATTTGTGATATATAGTTACTTGCAAGTGATGTAGTGCAGTTTAATACAAATTTATGTACAAGCTAATAGAGCATCTTGTTGTTAAAACGTTAAAGTGGTATGTAATTACCAAGCCTATTATTTTGGTATTGGAATGCACGAAAGTATTAGAATTTGAAATTGTTTGGATGTTGGAAAAAAGCGATGTTTGAGTAATAAAAGTTAATTTGGAATAAGTGAAACTAAATTTTGGAGATTGGAATTTTTGGGTTAGATGCATGGCAGATATGATGATTCGACCGAGGAGTTAGTTAGTGGACTGGAAACGTACTAGACGGCAGCATCTCCAAGAGGTTAGTGATGGATCACATTTAGAAGATAGAAATCAGGTAGGCGATAAAATAGAATATTGAGTTGTGAATATTTTCATGGTGTTTGTGATTATTTGGATTTTTGAAAATAATTAATTAATTTATAGATAACCAGAGCTTGTAAAGAAATATAGAGGGCTTATTAATATTTGGTAGTGCAGGAAATTTATATGCACAGTTATAGAGTTTTACTATGAGCTCATGCTAAGACACAGGGTTAACGTAAGGTATGAGTAACGCCCCCTTACCTTAATAAAAACATGTGTTTAAAAGATTATCGACAATCATTAATATTGATATAAAATTATTGACCATTATGAATGTACATAAAGGAATGGTGTTTTTAAAATGTAGCATGGATCTAATGTAAATAGAGTGTAATATATTTGGTTAAATGAATTATTTTTGAGTGTGTGATTGGTGTGAATTTCTATGTTTATTTCAACATGGTGATATTGAGCGGGAGTTTGTAGATTTAACAGGTAGGTGTCAATATTAATTTAAGGAATTTAAGCTAGTCGAAGAGAACAGGAAAGCAGCCGAGGACGATTTCACAAGTAAACTACACAGTAATATATATATATATATATATATATATATATATCTATATATATTGAAAAATGATTGTGCAATGCTTCTATTGTGACACCATCCTTGGGATAATTGCAATTAGTTATTTGTATTAAGTGTTACTATCAACCAGAATCAGCTTTGTATAATGCCAATAATAGCATGTCATGTTCCGGGATCGTACAAAACAGTGTAATTTGACTGAACTCTTGAAAATGACTTAGAAGTTAAAATTAATAATGTACATTCAGCACCTGAAGGAATTCGCGGAAATCTTAAAGAAGATTTGTTAAGAACCCCGGTATCTCGTGTCTTCTCCCTGAATAGTACTATACTCAACTTGAAAAGGTACTATGTATTCGGATGTTGAAGGTGCTGTTCCTTGGTGAAAACTAAAAAACCCTGTATATTAGTAGTTAATTCTTTAACAACTTTCTGTTTCTCGTCTCCGACTTTTTGGTATTGGTTTCCAGATAAAGTTTCCGACCGTCTGAGATCTGTAGAATATTAAAAATGAAAGTTATAAGGTATACTATGATCGATATTAGATATTTAAGACATTGCTTTTGGTATGATTGTTATATTTTACATTTATAAAAAAAACCCATATTAATACTTACTTTGAAAGACAAGTGCAATAACACGTCTTACGCATATCTTGTAATGATAAGACATAATACAATCGATTAATATGTATTTTTTTTTATATTTATTACATCACTACACAAAAGTGACCAGCTTAGCGTTCAGATAATTATAATTATTATACCTAAGTTCACAAATACAACGTTTAAACGCAACACCCAATTAAAAATGCTAGATTCATTATATATATTCATTATATATATATATACATATTAGTAATAAGTAAGCCAATCCTTTAGCAAAACCGCAGCAAGTTTTAGTCGAACTGTTATAACAAAGAGAGACTGCTAGCAACATTAGTTTTGTCATTAGAAAGGGCGTTTAAAATTGCAAAAATGCATTTTCTACAAAATAACGACAACATGTTTGCACTTCGTACTGACTAATTTCTAAAGACAACATTGATATACACTTCCGTACTTCAACACGTACATTTAAAAAAAATGTTAAGTATATTATCATTGACGGATAAGTCAACGCTGTAAGTATAACGTTAGAAAAGTATTCAAGTTGTAAGTAAATTATGTTAATGTTAACTAACTTTACGTTCGCAGAAAAAAGAAGCACAATTAGTTTCTGTTTTGCTTAATATGCTCTATCAGTATTATTTTTGGTCATCTGTCACTATCATACTTCTAATTAAATCGCCTAGGCGTTCATACGGGATACTTGTATAATGACTGGTGGCTGCTAACGTGTTACAGAGGTGGTATATGAATGTATGTTTATATTATATTACATTATAATGAAGATTTAATTCGTAATAATGACATATTGTTACGTTAACTTTTTTAAATTGAGTAATTTTGTATTGGTGTTTACTTACAGTAATCAAGCGCTTTCTAAAGACGCTAATATATACCTTTTTATGTTATTCCCAAATTATACAAGCTTAAAAAATTCGCTAAATACAGATTAAACCGTTCTGTATAAAAATTTCCCTCAGTGTAGTAGTACGTGGAATTTATCCTATAGCAGTTTTAAATTCTTCGAAACGTGTGCTCCTAGAACCACCACTTTAATAGTTTCTCTTTCCTAGAAATACGTGCTTGTACTTTCCAATAGTTATTCGTTGAAAGATTAAAACTTCTCGCTCATTTAAATACTTTAAATGAATTGTTATCTTCTTGTTTACTGTGAAATTCTATTTTGTGATTTGCAAGCGTCTGCGCTCGCTCAAGTTTTATAGTTAATAAAATAGTTTCTTCTAATTAAGTCAATCGTGCTATCTTTGTAGCGTATATCGATAACAATACAAACCTCTATTCTTTCCTAAAAGTCAGACAACTGATATTCTTGGCTGTATGCCTGCGTTCATATTCGCTTTAATGTTTTAAAATATATTTTGCTTTCCTATGCGAACAACGAGATTGAACGAAATTAACTATCGTATATCGCATACTTTATTTGTAACGGGCATTTTTATAGTTTAACCTTTTTACACTACTCAATTGGTAAACACATTTCTGCAACTACTATCTCTATATTTTATATTTATTAACTCGTGGGTGTTACTTTAAAAGTAGATAAATTGAAGTTTGATTTTCATTAATAAATAAAGTGGAACGGTTTTTAAATAGGATTATTCGTAAATTGCTTTCCAACATGTTGAAAGTGATAAACCGCGGTAATTAAGTATTAGATATGATTGCGGCATTTCACGTTTTGTATGTTCCTTATGTTATTATACCAGTCTAGATAAGAGTCGATACGCGGTTGGTATAACAACGATTGAATTTTAACAGATGAGGAGTTCTAGTTTGTTCTTTGTTCCTATATGTTAATTACGTTGTAACAATTTTATTTTCGCATTAAAAATCTCTGCATTAAAGGTATAACGAATGTTAAAACACCTTTATTAACTAAAGTAATAATACGTGTAACAATCAAATTTTTGCATTAATACAGTATCTAGAGTCGTTAGTCTATTTGTTTCGGAGGTCGGTGTATTCCACAGCCACAGGCACGCGCGTGAGAGGATTGACAACCCCCTCGGGACCCTCCCACCATGCAAGAACGCGGCAGGGGCACTCGTCGATAGGTAAAAGCAGCGACAGCATGCATTCGAAGAGAATGGCGAGTGACCTCCGGGTCGCATTAATTGTGTAACACACTTCCTGAGTAACGGTTGGTATTGTATATTCGTTATCCTAGTATCTAATTTAAAATTTGTTTAGCGCAACTACGACTTACAAACTACGACTTACAAACTACGACTTACAAACTACGCAACGAAAATTATATTTATAACTAAGATTAGACCATGGAAGATCACGCTACAAAATTTATGCAACTTTGAATCAATGTAAGAAACCCACTTCGCTTCAACACCTGTATTTAAAGCATGGAAAGCAGGAATAATTAGCTGCAGACTCCGCACGGCGATGCAGTTCCCAATCTAGCCAAGGACAGCAGCCCGGGGTTTGGTTCGTAATAGCTTTAAGATTTCCTCAGTGCTTCCTTTTAAAAGCACGTTATTTCGTTTTGTTTTATAGAAGCACAAATTTGTTATTCAGTTCATCTGCAGCTAAGCTGGTTTTCTCCAGTATCAAATTTAAATTTCACTTAGTTTCGTAGATATGTGACTACACGTGGCTTCAGCATAAATTAACAGCTGCGGCTACGTCACCTGTTTGTTTGAAATATGCCGTCAACAATTGCACAATTGCAAGCAGATGTTTAGTATTACATTACTACCACCTTTGATAAAATTAGAGAATATCTTTGTGAATATTTTGACTTCAAATCGATTTTAATACTGTTAACTTAAAAAGAAAGTTTTGTATATTAATTTGTAAATGACCTACACAGATCTGATTGGGTTAGAAAACCTTAGTATAACCAGTCACACTGGGTTGTAATATATTTGAGTAAGAATCAAGTTGATAAACTTTACAATAATTCTTCAAGTAATTCAAGTATTCATTTTATTTTATTGCATTAAATTTTATTTACAGAAACAGAAAAATCTTTCTAGTAAATTTATAATCCACGCTTAAAGTCTTTTATTCTGATCTAGTTTGATCAGACCTGATAAACAAAAAGCAATAAGAGTTCAATTTTATGGTACCCTTATGTAGGAAACATTCTTTTGCATTTTAGATATATTTGAGGGACACAAATAGTGTTCCCATTTTTATGTGACTTAATTATTATTTTTCCTTACAGGAACAGCGTCTTATTCTGTTAAGACAGGTTTTTGTCAGCGAAGGCAATCTTTTTTCTTTGGGTCTCCACGTCCGCCCTTAGAAATTAGCCATGCCATTTACATGAATCAATCTGGACTTGGTGGCGCCTGTTTGTTTTAGTTTGAGTGTGACCCCCACAGATTTCGACTTACCCCCATTGCTCATAGCTCTACCCAAGGAATAGACCCCTAGTTACGTCGGAAGACTTTGTTTTGCAGACACCTAACTTGGAGCATGGTGATTATAAAGTATTGTCGGCCAGAAGTATAGAAAAGCGTTTCACTAGCGCCCATGCGTGAGGCTAGCGGAGCCAATTAGAGAGAGAAAAAATAGTTACAACGTTACGTTGTTAGTTTTTCGTGCTTGGTTCCTATAGATTGTTTACGTTGAGAAGACTGTTTGCTGTTTGCTTTGAAACGAATGAAAATAGATGAGGAGTTGTAGTTTTGCTCTTCGCTGCTATAAATAAATTACGAAAAGATACCGTTTGCTTTTGCTTTGAAGAGAGTGTTTAAAAATGCGATGTTGTTTGTTGAAGCCAAGCTCGTTTTTCACTAAATAAACTGTGATAAAATACAAAGAACGGTATATAATTTGTTATAAAGTGCTTATAATGTGTATTTAAAGTGGTTTTGTGTATTAGTAATATTTACTCGTTCGGGGTACCCAATGTGTAATCTGCAAAATTGCTCTTTTTATTGTGAACCTATCTTCATTTTTACGAGGTCGTTCTAAATGTCTATGTGGTTGGCGCGGAGTTTGAATTGGTAATCATAACCTATTCAATTATATTCCTAGGTGTTTAATTCTTGTATAATGTTGGACGAAGAACAAAATTCCGTGATCACTGTTGCTCCTACAGAGGTAGAAAGAGCTCCCGATCTTATTCGAATATCGACGCGTGATAATGTCTGCTGCTAACACCAGTGAAATACGTAGGTGTGATTAGGGTAACGTGTGATAAGTTCCATCAACACTCTCCCAGTAAAGGGTGAAGTGCTTCGCTAGTGCAGGACCTCGTGAATCCCACACTTCAAATGCAAGGTAGCGTTCCTGAAGGACTTTCTGTAAGTTGAACTATTTCCTACTTGTTTTTACTTTAAATACGTGTCCGTTGCTTTGCCATACCTTTGGCGTTCTGAGACCTTGTACCATAGACTTGCATGCTATTTTAAATAAAAGAAAAAAAAAGAGAAAAATCAATACTACTGGACTACTCATATTAATTGTGTTTACCTATTTATATTTTGTTAAAATTTTATCTACTTTATGTCTAATTGGTGTGTGAGGAAACGTTTCTGCTACTCCCCAATATACCTCACTTTGTACTAAAGATTTGTTATATTGCTTTTAACGTTGTTATATTATATAGATTATCCCAACAGTTTTTTTATCTTACAAAGTACTGAACAATTTATACTTGATCCGTATGCTATGTTTTTTCTTTGTTTCAGGTTTGCAGGACTAATTTGTTTTTTTTTCAGGTTTACTATTCTAATTTTTCTATTGCAGGTACTGTTACTAATTCCCTACAGCCGCGTACCTTATATGTTGGTCTGCTTTCTACAACCCCCCCTCCTCACCGATTGAGCCGGGTCATTTCTTTGTTTTTCTTTGTGTTACGTATGGCCACGAGCCAACGTAGCATAAATTTGACGAACCAACGTGGCTGCCCCGATAATAACGTCACATATTGCTTGCATTCTACGAATGTTTCGCCGTTGTCGTCTGGAATATATATATTTTTATTTGCTTTCGTAGAAAATTTAATATTCTATTGCCGAGAATTGTTTTATATTGCTCACCCCTGTCATTTTTAAGCTGCATAAATAAAAGTTCAACTAATGAAAGGCTCTCTTACTTAATCGTGCTTTTACTATTCGACTTTGCTGCATAAGATTTTAAAATACTTTTAGTACATAGTGTGTTAGTATAAGTTAAGTTGTTTGTTTATGCAACTAACCGTAGACAAATGCAGCCGCATTTCCTCATCGTAAGATAGTACCAGAAAGAAGACGATAGCGCAAGGTACAGTGAACTTTTCTGTTGGTTTATTTGTGTTGCTATTTTGGAAGACAGGCAATTCTTTTTGATTGATTCCACAATAAATTGAAGAATATACGTCACCAAATGCACGCTCACAACACAAACATTATTCTTAAAACTTGCGTTAGAACACTCTTTTGACTGTTCACTTTTCGGCGTAAATTAATGTTAACGTCAACGACTAGCTATTTCAAATTTAGTGGTACGTTCTTAAATTTCACTAACTGCACTTCACAAAGAATATGCTACTGTATTATTTCTTTAGTTTTTGTACATATTTAGGGCTGGAACATGTTGTAAATGTTCTTATATGTACATATGTACCTATTATTTAGATAATAAGATTGTATTTTCGATATTTTAAAATATTTAGGTTTATACTGTATTATAGATTAATTGACGTTATATCTAACGATTACGTAAATGTGTGTTTTTCACATTTGCAAATATTCTTTTGGTACTGTATGTTTTACTTACATGTCATAATATAGCTTGTTTACTGAGGTATCCAAATTTTTTTTATATCACCCATCCCAACCTACAAAGTTTTTGAGCTAGCCAGGTTTAATCTTTTGGAGTTCAATTGTACCATCCTGTCCCTGTTTTGATGTGGTATTCGGTGTAGGCGATTTTCTTTTCTTACTTTGCTGCTCTCTTTCTTGTCTGCACGGAATACCGTAATGATATTATGCAGTTGAGTTTCTGGAAAACTATAGTGGTGAGGAAAAATGAATCTTAGTTTATTCAACTTTGCTTGCTTCTCGAAAAAAAAACATTTATGATGGCCTTGCTATAAACACAGTAGGTTAGACAGGAAGGAATAAGTGACGAAGCACCAAGGCCAGACGACAATGACAAAAATGTATCCAATTTGTAGAATTTATTTTGTAGAAAAGAAATGTCTTGTAATTACACAACATATTAAAAATCATGTATTTCTTTCTTGTAGATAATTATTCTGAGGCATGACATAACCTCAAAATGGGGCAAATATTAATCAGATGTTCAAATCGAAATAGACGATTACACCGTTCATTTACATTTCAATGCTCCACCCGAAGGTACTACATTGGCCAGGAGGAGAGTTTTTTGTTGCCTGGAAATTTAGAATTTTGCCGAACCCTTGCCGTTCCAGGCAAGGTAGGGATCTTTAACGTGCGTGACAACACTCACACACGGGACCTCCATTTAACCTCTCATCCGAACGAGGGCGTAATATTTGTGAAAAATGCTCACCTGCCGTTTTTCAAGCAGTCGGCCGTGTCGGGATTTGAACCCGGGACCTTGGGATCCGTTGTCTTACGCTTACTACATTGATCCACGGCAACGCCAGACGATTATACCACAAAAAGCGTAAAGTTAAACCACCCAGGCGTATTCCAGATAGTGACAAAGCTAATTTTTCTATAAAGCACTGAATTCAAATGTGACTAGAACACCGTGTTAGGCGATCATTTTTTTACAAATGCGCCCTCGTTTGGATAAAAGTTAAAATGGGGGTCCCGTGTGTGGGTGTTGACACGCACGTTGAAAGTCGCCACCTTGCTTGGAACAGCAGATGTTCGAAAAAATTTAAAATTTTTCAGGTAAGAAGTATTCGCTTCCTGGCCAATGTAGTACCATCGGGTGGAGCATTGGAAAATCAAATATAGTACACCTTCGTTTAACTAGCACGATGCCATTAAGTTATAATGTAAGTTAAATGATACTTAGGTGTGTATACAAATAACGAGGATAATGCGACCACATACAAACTACGCGTGCCCCAAAGTAACACCACCGACAGCTGTGTAGCGTAAATTGTATACTTTGGACTGCCGTCCTAGTCTGGCCGTGGCCTAACTTGGTATAACATCTATTTTCTGTTTTGTCCGAAAAATGTGTTTTAATAGAAGAAGGAATTGTGATATTTCATATGAAACTTGAAAAAAAAAACAATACTGAAACTAACCCTTTATTAAAGGAAGTATATGACAATGAATGTACAAGGTACACGGGGTTTTGAGTAGTTTAAGCGTTTCCAAGATGACCGATATGACATTGAAGATAATGCACATCCGCAACGCTCTTTTACATCAAAAATCGGACAAAAATCTTAAATAAATCAGTAATCTGATTAGATTTACCGTTGGTTAATATTTGTGCCGTTACTGAAGCAGTTGGAATTGACGTAGAATGTGCAAGGACAACCTTATATAAGAATTTTAATATGAAAACAGTATATAAGAAAGGATTTTTATAATCAAACAAATACAAGCTTGTGTAAACACATGTACTGACACTTTCAATACCATTAAAGATGATCCAACTTATTAGAAAGAAAATTACATGTGACGAAGTTTGGTTTTTTACGTATGATCCAGAAACCAGGCGGCAACCTAAGCATAAGAAGATCCCAAATTCACTGAAACCTAAAAAATTCAAAGTAATAACGATTATTTTTTACGATATGCATGGGATTGTGTCCGCCGTTGGTTTCCTGAAAGTCAAACTATTAGCTATCATTTCTGCCTTGAAGTTTCTGCTCAACTCTGTGAAAAAAACAGAAAAAGGCCCAAATTGTGGACAAATAGGTAATAAATTCTTCATCAGGAAAATGCACCGGCGCACCATGCATTCCTGTTAAGACGTTTCTAGCGAAATATAATATTTTAGTGTTAGACCATTCGCCTTATTCGCCTAATCTCCCTCCACACGATTTTTATCTGAACCCTAAGATCAAATCTGCATTGAAAGGAATAAAATTTAAGATCATTGAAGCTGTGAAAGAACAAGCGGCATACGATATATTCAAATCCCGACACGGCCGACTGCTTGAAAAATGACAGGTGAGCATTTTTCACAAAAATTACACCCTCGTTCGGATGAGAGGTTAAATGGAGGTTCCGTGTGTGAGTGTTGTCACGCACGTTAAAGATCCCTACCTTGCCTGGAACGACAAGGGTTCGGCAAAATTCTAAATTTCCAGACAACAATAAACTCGCCTCCTGGCCAATGTAGTACCTTCTGGTGGAGCATTGGAAATATAAACGCACGGCATACGAAAGAAAAACGGCTCGGTGGCGTAGTTGGTATGCATGTGACTACTACGCCCAAGGTTCCCAGTTTGAATCCAGGCACGGTCCACTTGAAAAATGTTAGGCGAGCATTTTTCACAAAAATACGCCGTTGTTTGGATGAGAGGTAAAATTGAGGTCCGTGTGTGAGTGCTGTTACGCACATTAAAGATCCCTACCTTGCTTGGAACAGCAAGGGTTCGGCAAAATTCAAAATTTTTCAGGTAAAAAAAAACTCGCTTCCTGGCCGATGTAGTAATTTCAAGTGGAGGATTGAAAAATCACATGTAGGGCACACGTCATGAAGCAACGCGCAGAATACCGTCTCCAGCACTGCTTTGAACTGTGGAATATTTGCACTGAGCAGTGTTGTGGTTTTGGCGAGAGCATATTGATCAAATTTGTATAAATTTAGAAAAAAGTTTTACAGCATCAGTCAAATCTCTTATTAAACAGTGTTTAGATGCTTGTGCAGATGACTTCAAACCGTTCAATTTAGCTAAAGTTTTAGCCAAATGTACTCCAGGCGCCAATTAATAGTTACTTTGTCATAAAGTAGGAATTTCCATGACTACATAACAAGAAAGGGTTGTATTGGAAGACCGTCTGCAAATGAACAAAATGATTACAAATCATTAAAGGTTTTTACGTAACTGGAGTCCCGTTTTTTCGACGACGACGGTGCACACTTAGTAATTTAAAGTGTTATTGTTCTTTGAATAAGTTAGAAACTTTCTATTTTTACTTTTAAACAAAAAAGTCTTGTTCCAATTAATAAATGCTTCAATTGAAGGTTGTTTTAGATGATATTAGTAGAGGAAAAGTGGTTGAATCAGAACCTCATTTTACACCAGCATCCTCATTTCCACACACATCTGGACCAAATAGTTTTCTTCGACTAGCCATTTTCATCTTTCAAAATAAATCTATCCTGTTTGGTGTCAATTAATATTAGATTTTTCTCAACTACCTGAATTTCAAGGAATTTTTTAAATAGCATCATCCCCCAGGAAACTACCCTCATTTTAAGATTTTTTGCTGGTAGCGATTTTTGCCCGTCCTTATAAATTTTTTAACCATACGATACATCATATTAGTCTAGAATTTTACGCAGAATCCGAATCTGCAACCAGATTTAAAATCGAACCACCCGTTACCGTTTTACACTATTCCCTCTGCGAAATAAATCTTTCACCACATTTCCACCCACGAGATAAATATACCTTGTTTGGTATCAATTAATATTAGATTTTTTTCAGCTACCCGAATCTCTAGGAATTTCTTAGATTGCATCATCCCCCAGGAAGCTACCCTCATTTTAAGATTTTTTACCGACAGCAATTTCTGACCGTCCTTATAAATTTTCTTAACCATGCGATACATCAAATTAGTCTAAAATTTTACGCAGAATCCGAATCTGCAAACAGATTTAAAATTAGACCACTCGTTACAAAGTTACACTTTAAAGCCCCCGAATCTCTAAAATTTTGCATTCATATCTAACCTAGATAAAGGTTTTCTTCGACTACCCATATTATTCTTATCTATAAGCTCCCAGGCAATCTAAAACCGTGGGAATTTTAGAAATGAACCTTTTATAAGCCATAAATGTTTAATATTTAAAACCATTTTAAACAGTAATGTACTGTTTTTAGAACATTTAAAACCACGACTTTTAAAATTTTAAACACGTTATAACATAATTATGTAGTCAATGCTAATTAGGTACTTGGAAAATACAATTAGTATCCGAAATAATTTCTTGACGATTATGGATAACCCAAATTACATGTGAAAGCAGTGTATAATTCCTTTTAAAGCGTATTTCTTTTCCAAACAAATACATTAATTACAGAAGGAAAGTACGCTGAATGCAAGCCAATTATTAGCTAATTACAAAAAAAAATTAAGCACACAAAAGTTTAATAATTAATTTTATTGAAGATTGCCGAAGACACTCAAAGAGTGCACAAACGCGGTCACTAAACCACTAAACCACTAAAGCATTAATACTAAGTATTCCCTACTTTTGTAGGTTGCTCATTTCCTAGAACCAAATTTTCCGCAATATACAATGTCCTTAAAACTATCTACATTAATATTCTCTACACTTCGTGAGACCCCTTTAATCTTTTTAATCGTGTCTTTCTTACTTACAATACAGTAGGACTTAGCCTTACTACCAACAAATTTTAATACTAGACCCACATTAAAGTGGTTCTTTGAATCTCCCTACAACTTTTTTGTTGTTGACATGCGGTATATTGTGTTTATTGTCTGCAGGGTACATCACTTTAAACCAAAGTATAAAAACAAGATAGTTTAATACGTCTATTAATAATTTTTGCTAATGTTGGTGATACAAATATGCAAAACAAACTTTATCAAGAAATATAATGTTTTTAATAAAATATATACATGTATTGATAACATCTATAAACCGCTTGTGGTAACCAGAGGGGGGATAGCCAAATCTCTAAACATTTGCGCAAGCGATTGCGTTGCAGTAGTATTGTATGGGTTAATATTTAATAAGTTCCAACACTGTCAAGTAATTTAAATTGCTGCAATCATTAGACAGAGAAATACTGGCACGGCTCTCTACCTTTAATAACGCGTAAACCCTTTCTTCCTTCGTTGTATTTCCACATACATTTTTTATATCACCTACAAATTTTTTGTAAAATTCTGGAAAGTTTTTACACCTCAACTCAGCCATTTTAAAACAAATTAATTTTCGGAAATTTAATAGCTTGATGCACTCGTACGCAGTAGCACAATAACACTCCAATCTTTTGTAATTTCCATATAATATAAATTCTCTTTTTCAAAATTGTTCAACAGCCATATACTTCTATTAAAGGCTGTGCTCAGCTGCAATTTGAAATCTTGATCCAATTGTATGTCAACAACGTCGTCTCCAGTAGTCAAACCATTTAATCTAACCTGTTTTGAGTCTTGAGCAAATTGGTGAATTTGAAATTCCACTTGAAAAGCACACAAATTCTTCCAATCGAAGTATGAGAATGTTATCGTAGAATTTGCACACATACCACTATAGCAAATTACTTGGATGACAGGTTGAAGACCACCATATAAATCAAAACCAACTTCTATTATATGGTGGTAAGAATTTGGAGAAAATTCGCCTAACCTATGGGTTGTCTTACCAACTAGTTGGCTGATATTTAATTGTGGTACTCGCACATCATTTGTAACGTCAACACAAGAAAAATCCATCTTTAACTTGTAATTTTAATCAAACTCGACGGTAGTTTGACGACTATTGCACTGGAACATGGCTCTCTCGACTTTTATGCCGATGGTCGAGCGTGCGCAGCTTCTAATTATGTTAATTGGCGTTATATGCAAGTCTTGACTGGAAAAGTGACGCTTAGTATTGCTTTATAGTAGGTTTTACCTGTATGTATTTAACCACCAACACAATTTTTAAAATTATTATAAAAAATTACCCTTAGCAGTATTTTTAATATAACTCCGTCGTGTAAGATAACAATTATTGTGTTTTTCCTCAGGTTCTCAAACCCTTCGAAATTTTTTTTTCAAATCGAACAACCCTTTACTTATTTACAGATCAACCTTTTGCAAACCATATGGAATTCATCTATAATTTATTTCTAAACAGTATTTCTCTGTCTTTTGAGATAAACCCATCGTGTAACCTATCAAATTAGTATAGAATTTTCCTGGGGAATCGAAATTAATTATCACGTCTTTTAAAATTAGCTCCAACAAAGATCCGCATAGTGTATTAATATTCGAAAACCTAACAGCAAAACAACTCTGCATTTTTATTTAGATTTAGCTCGATAATAGAGTAAAACTCAAAAAAATATTTATTAGTATCTAGGATTGTTAAAATTTTCAATTAGTGCATCCACATTCAAATAATTAAATCAAAAGGTATAATATATATTAATTCTGCACAGTGGGCTAGAAAGTGGTTCGATAATCTATTTTAAAAGTAGTTCAAAATAAGACGTATTTTTCAAATAAATTTAGTGAAATGTATGATCATCAGTCTTGCATTGTTTTGTCAATGACGCCTGACTATTAATTTAATAAAAGTACCTTTCACAATTCTAGTTAATATACGGGAATACGCATTTTATATTTTGATTTAAATTGGGTTAATGTAAGGACAAATTATACTTATACTTTTTCTATGTACATAAATACGGAAAAATGATACCAAAAGTTCATTTTAAGTTTATTTTTGTAAAACGTATAATCGTTCAAAGTGTAATTAATTGTATTACAGAATTTTTCGTCTTTGAAAAATTTATGTGAAGACTATCGACAAAGAAGAGTAAGTCTTAGTTTGAATTTTTCAAACGTAGAAGAAGTTAATATTTACATGTATAATTCAAAAACTGTTAATCATTATTTTTTTCTAGAATGAACATCTGAAGTATTGCATGCAGTGTGTGTAAAAGCGTTTTTACTGGATGTGACGCCATAAAAAAACACAACGCAAGGCACATCGAGATGGTTTATTTCCAGGAGGAACTAAAAATTACAGACAGTGAGTGGGAGCAAATTAAGGATTTAGAAAACCAATCGACCGCAGCGCATAAAGAATGTATAAACGCCGCAATTCAGTTAGAGCGAACCAAGTTACTATTTGAAAAACCATACGCCGTGACCAAATCTTCTTCCAAAATCATAATTGTAAGCCTGAACCCATTCGACGATTATAAAATGATTTTCAGATTTGTTGACATCATTTCGCAGACCGTACTTGATGTATCCCTCGACGTATTTAGGAAGTTTATATCAAATCTTCCACACATTATACGCACTATGGAAGTTGGCATGCAAAATCAGATATGCGAATTCGACAACTTGCGTTTTTATTTAAATAAGAATTGTTTAGTGAAGATGGTGACATTTGATGAAAATATATGTTATTACCAAAGGAACTTTAGAGCACTTTTTAGGGGTATCTCAGATCGTTCTCAACCATGCTAATATTTTAAAAGAACTAACGGAAATTGGTAATCCTAATATAGATCTGTTTCTGTTAGATGTAGCATTGGAAAAATATAATAGGAATAATGTCTTACAAAATCTCGCACATAATGTAATTAAAGGTAAATACAGTAATAGTGATGTTGCGATCATATTATACAAATTTATAAGAACCTACCCAAGATTGTTTGAAAACAGTATTTGTAGACAAGTTGAGTAAATGGAAGAGTACAACAGATTTCCATTCCACGCATTTACGAGGGATGTTTAAATTTTAAACCATAGATTTTAGAGAAAATTCTGTAACACTATTAATTACACTTTGTTCTCTTATACGTTTCTACATTGTTGTATTTCAGCTACAGATATTAATAGCTGTAAATAAAATTATGTTATAGATTTACATAAAACGATTTTGATTAATAATTTTGTAAAACGTTTATAGCATCTTTAAAAAAAATACACATCTTTGTTATAATTCTTTTTATAAGAACTTAGATACCCATTTCAGTTATGTGGACATTTGAAAAATTAAACAATACCAATGTATACTTTATATTTTATAACATAAACAATCTAATATATACAAAAAATAATTTCTAATTTCACATCATTCATTTCTTATGATAATAGTTGAGGTGGTTAAATTTTTACTTTAAACCTTCTATCGAAAAGCGTTGCCTACATTCTGCTTGTTTTACACGTAAAGCATTGCGAAATCTTTGAATAACCTCCCCAAAGTCTTTATTTTATACATATTTTTTTTTTGGTCTTTTTAAACTGTACAATCAACAAATAGTAACTCTACGCGAACAGTCCTCTTATATGAGCTACTCTTATTCGGATATGTACCGATTGTACACGACTTGTGTGCACGCACGAAACAACAGGTGGGGAACGTATTCTATGAATTAATCCATCACATTCCTTAAAAAACTGCTAAGGACTTTAAAAATAGTTATAACTTTTTAGACATCTAGTATCCAGATAAATGCTATTATTTTAGGTCGTCACTGTTTTCTGGATCAATTTCCTACACAGTTTTTCTCAAACTATGCGTATCAGATTGGAGGTTATACTTTACACCATAAACCGACTTGTATATAAATTTTTGTATTCGTCTCTAGCTAACACGTCCGTATAATAGAGATGTACAGGCTCACCGTCAACTGGTAACAATCTTTTTTTAAAAGCTCATCTCTGTTTTCAACTTTAATCTGCTTTATAGGTTTTGACATTCTTTCCGCTTTCCTTCTGACTGGGAAGCGGTGATTTACAAGGGATCGATCAATTGTTTGTGCACTTCTTTGAATTTTTGCAGAGATGTAGTGCCTCCCTTTTTGTATACCACAAAGTTCTTTCGTACGGAATCCTGCATAAAATAAAGCCTATGTTAATTTACAATAAAATCTTTAACGTTCGTTATCATAAAACTTCGGATTGGGGCTAACCATTGAACGTCTTCTTCTATATTTATATACTCCTCGAAATTTTTACTATATCGCCTCTTATCTAAATCAAAATCTTTTACAATAGTAATAAAACTATGTTTTAAGTCACCCCACCCCAACACTGCAAGCACAATTCTTTAAATTTTGGATATGACATGTCACCACTTATATGATTAAAAAAGATATGACGAGGTTTGTGTGACCCTGTTTCCATAATGCGATTACATTGTCGTTATCTCTGAGTCTATGTTTTAAGGTACTAGCGTAAGTTTGACATTAGTAAAAGGAATCAATGATCTAATGTAGGAGACACTTTCACCTTATGAGGCAATTTCATCCTATGAGGCAATTTCACCCTATGAGGCAATTTCACCCTGAGGCAATTTCACCCTATGAGGCAATTTCACCTTATAAAGCAATTTCACCCTATTCTGATGGAGATAAATTCAAGAAACTTTGCCATTAATGCACCCACAACCAAACATAGATCTGATTATGCAAATAAAGAAATAGTTTAATATTATTGCAATATCACAAAAGTTATACGCAACAACCAACGGATAGCTAAAAAATCTAATATTAATTGTTACCAAACAAGATAGATTTATCTTAAAAGATGAAAATGGCTAGTCGAAGAAAACTATTTAGTCCAGATGTGTGTGGAAATGAGGATGCTGATGGAAAATGAGGTTCTGATTCAACCAATTTTCCTCTACTAATATTTCAGAAATAATGGGCGATTTGTTTTAGTGAGAGCCTCGAGTTAATCAAAATTTATTTCTGAAACATCATTACAAAATTATTTCAGATACTTGCTCAGGAACTTTAGGAGTCTCAAGCTAAACTGTACCAGTAGTTTTGTCCTATATAATCACTTTGAATTCATCAAGTGCCGGAATCAGAATTTCATCTGCTACGGTATTAAATTCGGGTTCTTTACTCTCGCCGCTAATAATGAAGGGTGTTCCTTGAGTATGTTCATCACTGACAACTGAATTGAGTATTTGAATTAACAATGGCACCCGTGCTAGATTGCATTTCTTCAGTAACTTCGATTGACTCGCTTCTTTATGTATTGGTAATTCACTCGAAGTAAAGACAGTGACATGGATTGGATAGACATTTTCCTATAATTTGTACATCGTATTTAACCCTTCGCACTTTTTACGTAGTCTTTTCCAAATCTTCTATTTTTGTTTCGCTGTTTGTCGCCGCCAGGCGGCTACGTAGTTGGTATGAAAGTGATTAATACGTCCAAGGTCCCGGGTTCAAACCCTAACACGGTTCGCTTGAGAAATGTTAGACAAACATTTTCACAAGAGCACGCCCTCGTTCGAATAAGGCGTAAAATGTAGGTTCCACGTGTGAGTGTTATCACGAACGTTAAAAATCCCTATCTTGCTTGGAACCGCAAGGGTTCGGCAAAATTCAAAATTTCCAGGTAAAAAAAACTCACTTCCTGGACAATGTAGTACCATCTTGTGGGGCATTGGAACAATCAAATCTAGTGTTTTTTGCGTTAAGGATTTTTTTGGACTCTTTCATCCGTTTTTTAGCCTTTTTTTGTTCCGCATTCATTTTAAATTGGCAGGAAAATAACTTTTGCGGTACTCAAAACCGATAAATACAGATCACTACCTTAATAGATATGGCAAGATTTAGAGAAAGCTATAGTTACCAGCCATTTCAAATGGAACTGCACCTTGCCGAAGTTCTAGATTACTAGAACAGGTGAAATGGCTTGCATGTTCTAATGAGCTAAAGAGCCAAACTACAGGTCCAACCAAAGTAGTAGGGTCGTTATTGAGGAACCAGACTAAGACATGTCCCCGAAAGAGGGCAGCGGCTCTTTCGGTACTTAGGTTGGCAGAGACCATAGGGGTCGGTATGGCAGTCTAAAACACACTACCGCGATGTGGAAGGCAACGGGAAACCACCACATTACCTCCCAAGTACACAGCGTACCTAAATTATAAGAAAATGATGGCATTCAATGGGGTAAAAGATTCCAAAGTTAAAGTAGTCCCCCATTCGGATCTCCGGGAGGGAACTAGTTCGGAGGATGCGATCGGAAAGTTAAGAATAAGAGTCGGGAACATTTTGCGAGTCGGAGCGTGGAATATTAGAACTATGAAGCAAGTGTGTAAGCTAGAGAACCTAAAAATCAAAACGAATAAGTTATCATTAGACATAGTAGGGATCAGCGAAGTTCGGTGGCCAGAGACGGGGGATTTTTGGAGTGGAGACTTCAGGGTAATTCATACAGGAGCCGAGGAAGGAAATTTGGGTGTGGGGATAGTTATGCAAAAAAATATAGGATACTGTGTAGAAAATTACTTACAAAAAATGAAAAAGTACTTATTCATGGTTAGATTAGAATCTAAACCGGTAAACACAGTAATAATACAAGTATACATGCCCAACTCTAGCTACAGTGGCGAAGAAGTAGAAGCGATCTACAAAGATATCGAAGACATATTAAGACACGTAAAAGGACATGAAAATTTAATAATTACGAGGGATTTTAATGCAGTGGTAGGTGAGGGTAGGGAAGGAGCGATAGTAGGTTTATATGGTTCAGGCACTAGAAACGACATAGGAAATAGGCTGGTAGAATTTTGCGACAAGAACAATTTAATCATTACAAACACAGTATTTTAACATCATGCTAGAAGAAGATATACGTGGAAGATGCCAGGAGATATAGGAAGATATCAAATAGACTACATTCTTGTTAGACAACGGTTTAGGAATCAAGAAAAGACTGTAGAAGCTACCCAGAAGCAGATATAGACACTGACCACAACATCGTAATTATGAAGGCCGCATTTAAAATTAAAAATTTGAAAAAAATAAATGCAAAAAGGCACTTGGACCTACAGAAACTAAAAGAGAAAGATATTCAAGAAAGACTCGAAAAAAGGTCAACTGAATTGCTCAAAGATTTAGGGAATATATCTGATACTAAGGAAGTTGAAACAGAATAGAATAACATTAAATCCAGCCTCAACATGGCGGCCAGAGATATTCTGGGGAAACACAAAAAGTAAATAAGAAACCATGGATAACAAAGGATATCCTGAATTTAATAGAAGAAAGACGAAAATACAAAAATAAATCAGACGAAACAGGAAAACAGAGGTACAAAGCCATAAAATAAGAAATTATTTGAAAATGCAGGAGAGCTAAAGAACAATGGATTGATGAAAAGTGCAAAGAGGTACAAACTAAGATAGAAGTAGCAAAGACAGATAAAGCATACAAACTAATTAGAATTAATTTTAGGAATATAGAACCGTATAGCAAAAATATAAGGAACGCGGGAAGAAATCTCATTATAGAAAATGTAGAGAAAGTGGGTAGATGGCAAGAATATATAGGGAATTTATATGCAGGAGAAGAACTAACTGCATTAGAAAAGGAATCAGACATTGAAAATGTTGACTTGGGATATCCTATACTTAGAGATAAATTTGAAATATCATTAAAAGGTCTGAAAAATGGTAAGGCGCCGGGTACAGATAAGGTGCAAGCGGAGACTCTAAAAGCCGCTGGACAAGCAGTAACAGAACGTCTCTTCCAACTTGTAAGCTATATGTATTAGACAGGCGAGATACCCAAAGATTCCAAACATAACATCATAGTAACTATACCAAAAAAGAAAGGCGCAGATAGATGTGAAAATTTTCGAGCAATAAGCTTGACAGCACACGTATCAAAAATATTAACTAGAATTGTACAAAGACGAATGGAAAAACAGGCTGAAGAAATACTAGGAAAATACCAATTTGGCTTTAGGCGAAACAGGGGAACACGGGAGGCTATCTTAGCTCTGACGGTGATAATGGAGAAAACAATAGAAAAAGGGGAAAGCGTGTATATAGGATTTGTAGATCTGGAAAAAGCATTTGACAATGTAAAATGGAAAAAAATGTTTAAAATACTCAAAAAGATGGGAATGAGTTCTAGGGATAGACGGATAGTACATAGCTTATACAAAGAGCAAACAGGAGTAATAGAATTAGAGCAGAAACGTAGAGAAGTAAACATCAGGAAAGGGGTGAGACAGGGATGTTCCCTATCCCCACTAATTTTTAACTTGTACATTGAAGAGACAATGAATACTGTCAAATGCAGGAAGACATTTGGAATTACTATGCAAGGACAAAAAATTGATATGCTTAGATTTGCAGATGATATGGCGGTATTAGCATCCAGCAAGGAAGAGTTAGAAGCTGCTCTCAATGAAATGGAAACGCTTCCAACAGAGAGATACGGTATGAAAATTAGCAAAAGTAAAACTAAAGTACTAGTATGCAAAGGAGGGAAAAATAAAACAAAAACAAGGATACAAACATGTAACACGAACTTACAAGAGGTTAAGGATTTCTGCTACCTAGGAGGCCAAATAACGCAAGATGGGAAAAGAACAAAAGATATAAAACAAAGATTAGATCAAGGTCGTGCTACATTTAACAAGAAAAAGCAGCTACTGTGCTCAAAGACCACAAACATAGAAACAAGGAAAAGAGTGCTCAAAACATATATGTGGAGCATAGCACTATATGGCTGTGAGGGAATAGTGCGGAATATACTAGAAGCAGAGATAGGAAAAAAGAAAAGAAGAGGTAGACCTAGGTTAGTCTACTGCACACAAATAGTGAAAGATGTAGGCTGTAGGAGTTTCAGGTAAATGTGTAGACTAGCTCAGAAGAGAAATCATTTGAGGTACGCATCCAACCAGTCCCAAGATGGATAAATTAATGACGAGAAAAGTAACTGCACTTAAACATGATATTTATTATAAGCAACTACAAGCATTGTGGGGGCAATATTCTCGAATAATGGTAATTGCGTGAAAGCATTTACTGGAAAACTATTATTTCGGCAAATGTCTAAGTGTTGGGGGATCTTGGCAGTCACAGATTGCTTAACCCCCTTCAATAAATCTCAGTGAAATAGGGCATAATATTAGAAAACAATATAAGGGGAACCGAACTGTATTGCGGTGTGAGAATTTCAGGAAACTATGTAGGTTAGTTTAGAAAATAAATAAGTGTAGGTACATGTCCAACCAGTTTTGAGACGGGAAACCCAATGACGAAAAAATAAGCGCAGATAAATCTGACGATTAATATAAACAACTAGTTGTTTGTTGTGAAATGTCTGCAACTAATGTTGACTGTGCGAAAAGATATATTGGAAAAATATTAAATCAGTAAATGTTCAAGTGCTGGGGAACTTGGCAGCCACATGCTGCTTACCCCCCTTCACAACCATTGAATGTCGGAGAAATAGGGTATATAATTATAAAACAATAGAAGGTGACTGAACTGCATCTAACAAGAAAGAACGGCGCCTATGATGAAAGACAACAAACATAGAACAAAAAGTTGTTGAAAGCGTATGTGTGGAGCACAGCACAGACAGTATGCCTATGAAATACGAGCAGTCTGAAAAGCAGACAGAAGAACAGTAGCGGCCTTTGAAATGCCGTGCTTCAGATGTTTGAGGATGAACAGACAAAGGTAATAACAAATATTTTATAGAAACAGTAAGAGAACAAGGATATCTTTGGGAAAGAAATATGAAAAATAGAAGGGCAGAATACGTTCTAAGGCATTTTTGGGAAATAGTATGGGATATATGACAAGCAGAGATAGGAAAAAAGAGGTGGATGTAGACCTAGATCAGATAGTGATAGATGGAGACTGTGCAAATTTCGGGGAAATCTGTAGGTTAGTTCAGAATAGGAAACAATGATGGTACGCGTCTAACCAGTTTCAGGACTGAAGACCCAATAATGATGATGATGATGATAGTTACCAGGTAACAAAAAATTGTGTTTTGGCAGAGACCAAAATATTTAGATATACAATTTTAAAAATTAAGAAATTAATAAGCTCAAAGGATAACAACCTGACAGCAGGAAAGCCAATATCGCGGGGCTCGTGACACCGTATCATTAATGAATACAAACATGCATACGCATTTGTTTGTGTTATCCTGTTACTAATTCGTTAAACAAATTTTTATGATTCACTTTTCATTGATAAAATTTCCAGTATATAATTTAATTATTTAGTCTCTTTGTCGCACGTTTTCGTGGTTATTTTTAAGTCTTTGTAAATTCGTAGTTATAAATCAAATAGTAAAGCTGTCGTCCCTTGTTCGGTTATATCTTGTCATAAACCTCCTTTATGCCGATGGAAATTAAGTTGGACTAAAGGGATCGTGATAGATACTTACTCATAGACATTGAAGCGAAATGGTTGCTGGTTCGGTTCGTTACCGTGAGTTAAGTCATTAGTGTCGCCGAATGTGAATTTTTCTATAAACCCCTACAAAACAGTGATAGTGCAAACGTAGCACGTCCAATAATTCGCGTTACAGTCCGCTTCGTTGAAAAGTAGGAACGACACTTAGAACAATAAAATAACGCGGAGGTAAGTCGACATATAAAATTATAAGAACTTCACGCAATAAATTAACCACTAATTATGGGTTATTTTTAGGAGAATATTATAAATCACTTTATATGCATAAATTAGTAAATTTATGAGGAACGCCGCCTGTGTGTTAGAGGATCCACTAGCGCACCAGGCTTTTACCCGGTATACCATATTGCCCATCCGCCTCTGCTCAAAAGTCAACCGGTAGTATGACATTTGGTCGCTTGGAAAACATGATAAATGTAAATCTAAACATTGAAAATAAAACACAGAACAGGAACGTATAAGCAAGACCAAAATGCTTCATACGCCAAAAAGAGAAATCACAACTCTTTTTAAAATGACAACTCTTTGGTGGGATTGTTTCTTCTACCAATAAACCTCGACGTTGTTTCATGTTTCTGCTGATGATGTCTTTTATAAACGGCAACTATCCATGTACAACTTGTGTATAGAGTTTGTTAGAACTGCCACTACTGTTTTTTTTTATGTATATAACGAAGTCATTTCGAAAAAGAACGGCACCGGAAGCGTTAAATACCTGCATCGTTATATTAACACCTTTGTGCCAGAAATAGTAAGTGGTTTATGTTTTTTACCCATAATGTTTTCGCGGAGAATAAAACCCAAACGTTGGTAAAATATTTATTGACCATTATAAAAATCAATCAGCAAAACAGTATGAGGATCAACCTCCAAAATCCAAAGCCATGACATAGTCCTTGTTGTGTGATCGGTCGTCTGTCTTAAATGAAAAGACCAAAAAACGGAAACAAACGGAATATATACTGTTGATGTATGGAACAAACTAGTAAGTACAACTACAAAAGTATACAGTTGCAAATATCTATCCGGGCATGATTATATTGCAGATCTTGCGTACGTACAATTTTAAACCTTTTTACGAAATCACTTTTCTTAAGAAAAAAGGTAAGTTTAACGTTCTTACATATAGAATATTCCAGTATCAAAAAACATTTAATTGTGTGAAATACGGAACTGAAACGGCACAATCGGTTTTTGCTGAGTTTTAGATTCAATTGGAAAATCTGCTTCTGTGATATTACAGATCACACATGAATAACTATTTTTGTTCTCTGAATAAGAAAAAGTTATGTATTTAAACAAAATACGCACCGACTGTCGATCTGTACTAGCGAATGATTTTCGAAAAGCCCAAGAATGAAAAAGTTGTACTAAAAGCTAAAGTACAGTCGATAACATTTATGGCTCATATTCTTCGTTTACCTAACTTTGTATATTTATATTATGTGTATTCTTTCCATGACGTATGTTTTTGTTGCTGTTTATTAATACAACCGCTTAAACAATTTTTTGCAATCAGGTACCTTGAATTTTTAAAAATTTTATTTTAAAGTGTTTCTCAATTATGCTATTTCTTCTTATCCACTCTATACTAGAAAACCAAAACCATTTCCTTTCTTTCTGTTTTTGAACAAAGTAATAAGTTCTGTACGATTTCTCTAACCTTTTAAAAATGACACTTAGATTTTGCAATAATAGATTCAATTGCAAGCTATTTATTTACCTTTGGTGTAGTTATTAATAGTACTTAATTATTACGTAAATGCCATAAAAAAGTGAAAGTTGGTTGTTATCTTTTTTTAACCAGAGTGTGAAAGTAGAAAATATTTTGTGTTTAATTCGAGTAATAAAAAACATCTTCGCTTTCGAATGGTTTTTGGTTTTTCCTTCGCGTATTACAAACTACCATTTCCGAAACACAATGCATCATTTTCCACTCTTAATACATAAAGAGTTATTATTAATTTCTAATGATTGACGTTTTGTTTTTGCTTATTTTAATTATACTCAAAAGCCAATGAAAAGTACATCAGCATTAATCCCATAAAGTACTATATATACTGCAAATACATACGTATTTATATAATACCGACGTAAAGTAAGCAACCAACTCCATTTGCAGTAAAATAAGGGTTTATATTATAATACATGAACTTAGTTGAGATATCGCATTCAGTCCGTTAAAAAGGCGACTTTGATCTTCTGTTGAAAATCACCGCCAAAAGAAAATAAAATCAGCAATCCAATATCAAAGCGCTTCAGCGGTTGCGGTTAGTTTCAGCAAGTTAGAAGAAAACATGGGACGTAGGATTTAAGGTTTCCCGTACTCGTTTAATGCAGGGATGCCATATTTACTGATCAATGAGATAAATGAAATATCATGATCAGTGTAAACATACCGTTGTCGGACTCAAAAACATTTTACAAATTAAACTTTTAATTTAATTCTACAATGTACCTAGTATTTAAGTTATCTCATACATCGTTTTCAATATTAATCAATGTTAAAGTACAAAGCCTTAGTAGTAGCACACTTGTTCTTTATATATAATTCTAACAAACGCTTATGTTGCGATTATAATTACTGTTTGTTTAGTTAACAAATCATATATTAAGATAATGAACCTTTCGTTTATAATCTTAATAAATAGCATTTTTATGTCAATGAATGTCTATCGCTTAGAATAACCTTCTTTTATAATATTAATGATTTTTTCATTGAAACAACGGAAAATAAGTTAGCAAATGTTTATTAATATTGTTTGAAAAACATTGTGTTGTCTTAGAAAGCAGTTTGCCAATGCACAGTTATTTAAATAACCTTTTTAGTAACCGCAATTTACAAAGATGCAATTCTATACACTGGAATTGATAATTGTATATTATTGTGTACAGTAATCCCTCCGTATCCGCGGCAGTTCGGTTCCGGCGGGTTGCCGCGGATCACGAAACCGCAGATAACGGGACCTTATTTGAATGGTAAAATGAGGGTTAGGTTCCCAGAATAAATTTACAAAGGCAAATGTATTTTAAGTGTACAGAACTACGTATATTTATTTAGCAATTGTAAGAATATTATAACTACTATACAAAATTGGCCTAATATCTACGAATTTTTAATAAACACAAACAAAAAATTACAGTAAGTCTTTGTAAACGTGTACGGTACAGTAAGCTGAATTTAGGCTGGCTTGAAAAACTTCGTTATTGAGGCTTGTTTCTTCTCCTTTTCAAGTTCCTTCTGGACTTCTTCATACGGTAGCATCAGCTTCTGGAGTTCTCTTTTAAAACGATCCATGAGAGGATCTGTCTCCAACACGTGGTCCGCGAGCTGTGTTGCCATGCGGAGAATTTCACCGATGGATTTAGGAGAAAATCTCGTCATCGTTCTAGGATCATCAGGATCTTCATCATCATCGTCGATCTGTTCGGCTTCTTCATTTTGGGGTATCATCAATTCCTCCAACTCTTCCACTGTCAATTCTTGATTGTCTCCTTGAATCATATCTTGAACGTCCTGGTGGTCGATTTCAGAGAAACCCTCACCCTCCACGTTGTGAACGATTTCTAAAATTGAATCCACCACTTGTGCTCCAATTCCATCCATGTTTCCTGTTACATTTACTCGAACGACTTCAGGCCACAATTTTCTCCAACATGCATTAATCGTTGGTGGCTTCACTTCATTGATGGATTCCTTAGTGTTAATCAAACAATCTGCGGTGTTGTAGGTTTTCCACATCAATGAAACGGTAGAATCAGGGGCATCATCTATTGCTTTCAAAAGACGCTCAAATGTTCTGCGCACATAATAAGCCTTGAAAGCAGCGATCACTCCTTGATCTAAAGGCTGTAGGATTGATGTGGTGTGGCGGGAAGAAATATTAGTTTGACGTTTGGATGGTCAATTTGAGGATGCCCAGGGGCATTGTCAACCAACAGTAAGGCTTTAAAAGGCAGGTATTTGGACTCAAGATAAGCTTTCACCTCAGGAACAAAACAGTTGGTGAACCAATCACGAAACAATTCCCCAGTAACCCAAGCTTTTTTCTTAGACCTCCAAAATACAGGCAGGTGATCTTTATCTTTACCTTTCAGGGCCCTTGGATTTTGAGACTTATAAACAAGCAAGCTTTTAATCATAAACCCACTAGCATTGACACAAAACAATAGGGTTAGTCGATCTTTGGCGGTCTTGAAGCCAGGTGCTGTTTTTTCAGATTTTGATAAAAATGTTCTTGAAGGCATCCTTTTCCAAAAAAGGCCCGTTTCATTAGCGTTGAACACCTGTACAGGACAGTAACGTTCCTTTTCCAAGACATTTTGAAGCTTTGGAGGAAATTCTGCAGCAACTGTGTGGTCTGCAGAGGCTGCCTCGCCTACGAGTTTCAATTCTCACGTCTCAAGAAACAGAAGCAGTTTTTGCATGGAGAAGTCCACCTTCTGTCACACTTTCTCTAATTTTCTTTTCGTTTTTTCGAATTTCCCGAACACTGGACTCATTCAATCCATATTTTCTAGCGACTGAAGCAACTTTGTCAACTTTCAGTGCATCAAGAATGTTTATTTTTTCAACTAAAGACAACACAACACGTTTTCTTTTCTCAATCTTGGACATGTTAATTCACTGAACCAAAGAAAACAGAAAAAAACTCACACTCGAACACTCAACGATACTGTCACAAAGAGCTGAACGCACACACGTCTCTAGCGAGTGATACTAACTGACTGACGTGTGGTGTGGCGGATGGCGGGAGAATGCGCGCGTAGACTACACAAAGAAACTGACCGACGCGTGGTGGGAGAAAGCGCGTGCAGACTACAAAGGCAAAGCAGACGAGGATAGTGAGTGGAATGGGAAAGAAGCAGGAGTGGTAGGAGGGGGGGTGGTAGGGGGATGGGTGGTAGAGAGTACAGCGGCGCGCCATTGTTATATCAGTTGGCCGTCGACTGTTGACGAGATGGTTTCAGCGGCGCAGAACCACGAATTGCTTTATACCTACGCTCCTACGATTCTAAGCATACTGTAAATTTGTTTCAGCACAATTCGCAGATAACCGAATCCCGCGGATACCGAACCCGCGGATACGGAGGGATTACTGTATATTGTAAGTAATCGTTGATAACCCTGCAGTAAATGGCCTTTAATATTTACATTAAGGAATGCCATGGGTCTGTGAGACCTATGCAAGTATTTTAGAACATCATGCTTTAAACTAATTTTATTTTTAACAGGATGATTCAAACGAAGAATTACAGAATCAACATATATTTATTTACTTACTTGCAACTAAAAAATTTAAAAAAGCATTATTCAAAACATAAAATATATTTTTCAACTGTATCAGTTTATATCCGTAGAGTTATTACAAAAAAAGTAAGAGTGTTTCAAACAAATATAAGAATTACATTTCTGACAGCTATATTTGGTTTTTCTGTCCTTGCAGAATTTACAACGCCCTCTTTTATTGGCTTCGGTGCGTGCTGTTGCATTTTCTTCAGGTGGCATGCCCAAGAATTGTTTTATTAGTTCGAATTCAAGTTTTTTCAAAAAGGCATTGCGTTTTATATTATCAGCGTTCGTATTAGAGCGGTGGATAACAAATGCATCAATACCTGCAAGATAATTTTATAACAATAAAAAATCAGTATAAATACAATGAAATTATCGATACCTGCAATATTGAGTACACCATACAGAATAACCATAGGCCATCTACGAGTATTTCTAGCTACATTATATTTGCCAGACAATTGATCTATACTTTCAACTCCGCCTTTGGTAGAGGTGTAAAATGTGATTATCTCGAGCTTCTTTTCAGCTCTGGTCCTCGTCGTCTAAATTGTTATCATGATGAAGAGATGATAACATCAATACGCATTTACCCTTTTTTGAAATATACGAAGCTAAGGTCAAGTCTTAGATATAGCCAAACAGTGTGCTAAAAACTTCTCTGTTTTTTGTTTGTAAAAATTCGGATGGGATTTGTCTTTTATTTTTACGTATTGTTCCAACTACAGCGAGCTGATGCTCATTTAACAATGTTTTGGCAACCTCAACACTAGTGAACCAATTGTCCATCGTTATATTACGACTTGTTCCATGTAATGGCTCTGTTATACGTAACACTACGTCATTGGTTGAATTACTAACTGCATAAGGTCCGTTACTTCGCGAGCCTGCGTAAAATTCCATATTTGCTGTGTAATATGTTCTAGCATCAGTTAGAGCAAATATTTTCAGGCCATACGCGGCAGGTTTATTTGCAATATACATTCTGAAACTACACCTGCCACAAAATGTCCACAACATTTTCTCAAGTATAGCGTTTTCGCCAATTACATAACTCTTTCTGCAGTTGCTCACAAAGCAATTCAAGAAATGTCATTTGCACGCCTTTCTTCTCGTGTTTAAATGTTGTCTAGTCTAATACAAGCCAACAAAAATCGTAAACGGTTGATTCTCATAGTGACCGGCAAAATTTTAGAGCCAGTTCTATCGCTTGTCCAAAATTTGTCTAAATTCATACGTCCGCTGTGTAAAACACCAGCTATATATAGCAAACCTAATACGGCCTTGATTTCGGTAGGAGTTGTATCTTTTGTTTTGTAGGTAGGTGCTGTATCCCCACGTTGTATGGATATGTAAATATTTGTATTAACCACGATGATGTTAATCATATATTCGTCTACTAAACAATCCCAACATTCTGCCTTAGATTTAGCAGTACGGGCTTTTCCTCGAGTACCAGGTAAATGAGTTATAATGTTGCAACTCCGAGTACGCACGTTTTTAGGAGGATACACATATTTCCATTTCATACCATCTTTTCCTATAAAAGTGCCTCTTTTGCTGTCCAAAACTTGTATGTCAACATCCTCTAGCCTTTGCTCACTCTCACTGTCATGTTCGCTCACCTCTTCATATGCCGGGCCAGCATCTGAGTCATTCTCATTATCGATGCATTCTTCATCCGTATCAACTTCTTCATAAAGTCTAAAAAGACGATTATTTTCTTTATCAAAGGGGTCGTAGGATGCAGCCATAATAATATTGTTCGAAATCGCGGCGAAAAGCAAAATAAATTCACGACGCACAAACAAACAAATACACAACCGTAACACGCAAGCGTTGAGTTATAACTACGAAGTGCGGCATGCGACTGGCGCGTTGAAGATTGAAATCAGAACTGCCTTACCCTTGGTGGATTAGTAACACGTGTGTACGATGACGATCGTCGGATGAACACGATTAGAACGACGGTTGGCAATGCATCCATACGACTCACTATAACGAATGCCCTGGGTCTAATCTGGATTAACGCATATTTGAACAGCATCAAATATCTACATATTTTCTTTGATTCCAGAAATCTATAATATAGGTTTATCTAGGAAGGTACTTGTAATATGACCTGTCTGGAGTTGATAAATTACAAGAAATACGTATGCAAAATCATTGTGAGCCTGTTAGACCCAAGGCATTTAACGCAGGGTTAAGTATCAGAATATGCTCAAGAACTCGTGCCGTGTAGGCTTGAGAGTGAATATTGTATGTCCGTGTCTGCCCGCTCCCCGCAGCAGCAACTGGTACTGTCACCCGCATTTCCGTTCCAGCTGTAGACCGGGATTTACCACAGTTGGCCACCCTTGACAACAAATTGTACGCGGATAACCTGAAAACAAAAGAATATTACCAAAAAGAACGTCCGCTAATGGTGGCAGACGCATATTTTACGGTGCCTGTAACAGACCCATTCTGAACGGACCTGCATCTTGAAGAAGTTCTAAAACAATAGAACGGGTAGAATGGCTTGCATGTTTCAGTGAGCTATTGAGCAAAACTGTAGGTTTAACCAAATTAGTGGGCTCTTTAGTGCGCTACCAGACTAAGACAGGTCACTGAAAGCGGGCAGCAACTTTTAGGTACTTAGCGAGGCAAAGACCATAGGAATCGGTATGACATTCTAAGACACTACTGCGATATGGAAAGCAACGGGGAACCACCACATTACTTCCCAAGTACACAGCGTACATAAATTGTTATTAATGGTGATGGCATCTCCTGGGGTAAAAAATTCCGGAGTTAAAATAGTCCCCCATTCGGATCTGCGCGAGGGGAGTACTGGGTGGAGGATGTCATCGAAGAATATAAAAAAAGAAGTCGTGTGCATTCTACAGGTTGGAGCGTGGAATGTCAGAAGTATGAAACAAGTAGGTAAGCTAGAAAACCTGAAAATTGAAATGGATAGATTAGCATTACACATAGTAGGGATGAGCGAAGTTCGTTAGCCAGAGGCGGAAGATTTCTGAAGTGGAAACTTTAAGGCAATTCATTCAAGATCAGAAAAAGGAAACTCGGGTGGTAATAGTTATGCACAACATGTAGAAAACTACTTACAAAGAAACGAAAGAGTACTCATGGTTAGATTAGAATCTAAATCGGAAAACACAGTATAATACAAGTATGCACGCCCACCTCTAGCTACAGTGAGGAAGATGTAGAGGCGATTTACAAAGATATCGAAGACATACTAAGATACGTAAAAGGACATGAAAATTTAATAATTACGGGGTATTTTAATGCAGTGGTAGGTGAGGGTAGGGAAGGAGCGGTAGTAAGTTTGTTTGGTTTAGGCACGAGAAATGACAACGGAAATTGGCTGGTAGAAGTTTGCGACAGGAACAATTTCATCACAAACACATTATTTTAACATCATGCTAGAAGAGGATACACGTGGAAGAAGCCAAGAGATATAGAATATATCAAATAGATTACATTCTTGTTAGACAATGGTTTAGGGATCAAGTAAAAGACAGAATCAGATATAGACGCTGACCACAACATCGTAATTATGAAGTCCGCTCTAAAATTTAAAAATCTGAAAAAAAAGAACGGAAAAAAGCATTTGACTTTGAGAAACTAAAAGATAAAGATATCCACAAAAGATTTGAAGAAAAAGTCAAATGAATTACTGAAAGACATCTGGCGAAGTTCTTACAGTAAAGAAGTAGAAACAGAATAGAATAAAATTAAATCCAGCTTAGACATGGCAGCCAGAGATATTCTGGGGTATACAAAAAAAAAAGAAACCATGATTAACAAACGATCTACTGAATTTAATAGACGAAAGACGAAAATACAAAGATAGATCAGATGAAACACAATATATATATATATATATATATATATATATATATATATATATTCTTATGCTGCACCCACGCTTTTTATTTTATTTAGTTTTAATTTTATATATGATATGAAAATATTTACTTTTTATTTCGTGCTGTATCTACGTTTGGTTGGTATATAAAAACAAAAACTGTATTAATATGCCTCGACTATTAGAAACTCGCTTTCCCAGGGTATCCACCTACTTACCGTGGGTTCAGTGGTAAGTAGATGTGCAATGCACCAACCAAACAGCACTACTTTTATTTTTGTACCTGTAATCTTTTACTTGTATATGCCAAAATTTTATAACAGATCCACGTAGCCTTGTGCCAAATAAATTAATATTACCAATTTAGACTTTGACGTTCAAAACACACAGTACTCACCTGTTTTACACGTTGCTGTCGGCCTCGATGAAAACTGGCTCAAAAATCTCACTCGCCGTATGCGTCTTTACAATGCGTGGCACTATCACTACGAATAATCTGCTGTCCAGACTCCAGGTTTCTTTAAATTAATTTTGATATCCCCAAATCTAAAATAAATATGACCAAATTTAGAATTTTGACTACCTTTTAATTTTACTTCCCCTGCGCTAATTTTCCTGATGTTATATCTTCTTTACTCGTACTGCTCTTCCTGCTACTCCAATGCTTTCCTTTTTCAAATCTGCTCGTTCTAATTCAATACTTCCTTTTTCCTTTATCCGCTCGTTCCAAATCAATGCTTTCTTTTAATTACCACTCAGTACCATTCTATCCATAATACTATATCCAAATCAATTCCAGTAATATCTCCGTCAGTCTCATAAATCTTATCCAATACCTTTCTGCCTTTAATCAACTCGTTCCAATATCCAACTATTTATTCCGCCTGTTTCAATCTCGTTCTATTACACTTTTATATTTTTCACTCGTCGTTACTATTTATCATAATTATTACTCTCGCTTATCTGTATTCTTCTTTATATAAATCAAACTTTTAAACATTTCAAAACCATTTATTAATACTTTATAATATTCAAAACTTTAGCGCAGTTTACAAAACACGTCTTACTACCAAAATATTTATAAATCCACTCCCTTGTTTACTTTATCCTAGGTGATTATTATAATTAAAATATGCCTACTCTTTAATCATTTTATACATTTTCCATCCAATAAAATCATCCCAACAAGTTCGTGTCACTAATACCTCACAATCATTCTTTTACACTTTCCTATTTTATATCAAATGTTCAATCATTGGTCCCTAATACTGCGTCGCCCTTGAATCATATTTGACAATACTTTTCACTTATAATTTTGATATTACAAATTTGTCCAAAGGTTGATTCTACTAAAATAAGTGCCGAAAAGTTTCACATATAAACCTGGATCTGTGTGGTTAATAGTGGACTTCTACAGACGCATACGGTTTTTCGACTAGCAAATGTACATTCTATGGCTTATTAACATACAACTCAGTGTAAATCCTTGAATACTGTGCTTTCTCACGTCATCAAGTCATTGTTTTACGTCTTGGCACTTATACTTTGACTATTATACTCCAAATACTTTAACATTTGTAAAGTACGGCAAACATAAAATTTTCAGTAACGGGATCTGATATTTAGTTTTATTTTGCATACACTACCTTCATACAAATAACCTTTATACCCTATTAGCTCTTACTGACACTTCAATATATATATATATATATATATATATATATATATATGAGACAGGCAAGATACCTAAAGATTTCAAACGTATCATCATAGTCACTATACTAAAAAAGAGAGGCTCGGATAGATGTGAAAATTTTCGAAGTTTAATAGCATATGTGTCAAAATTATTAACTAGATTTATAGAAAGACGAATGGAAAAACGACCTGAAGAAGTACTAGAAGAAGAATTTGGGTTTATGCAAAACAGGTGAACACGGGAGACTACTTTAGTTCTGAGGGCGAATAATAGAGAAAACAATAGAAAAAGGGGAAAGTGTGTATATAGGGTTTGTTGATCTGGAAACAAGCATTCGACAATGTAAAATGGAAATAAATGTTCGAAATACCCAAAAAGATTGGAATGAGTTTTCGGGATAGACAGATAGTACATAGCTTATGCAAAGAGCAAACAACGGTGATAGAATTAGAGCAAAAACATAAGGAGGTAAATATTAGGAAAAGGGTGAGATAGAGATGTGCTCTATCGCTATTAATTTTTAACTTGTACATAGATGAGGCAATGAATACTGTCAAATGCAAAAAGACATTTGGAATTATTATGCAGACAAAAGATTGATATGCTTAGATTCTCAGATGATATAGCAGTATTAGCAACTAGCAAGGAAACTGTTCTAACAGAGAGATACAGTATAAAAATTAACAAAAAAAAAATTAAGGTACTAGTATGCAAAGCAGAGAAAATAAATTAAAAATTAGAATACAAATAGCTAATGAGAACTTACAAGAAGTTAAGGATATCTGGTACCTAGGAAGCCAAATAGCTCATGATGGAAAGAGCGCAAAAAAAATAAAACAAAGTTTAGCACAAGGCCGTGCTACATTTAACAAGAAAAAGCAATTACTGTGTTTAAAAACAACAAACACAGAAACAAGGAAAAAGTTGCTTAAAACATTTATGTGAAGCACAGCATTGTACGGCTTTGAGACCTGTACAGTAGGAGAAGTGGATAGGAAAAAGATAGAAGCCTTTGCTATGTGGTGCTACAGACGTATAATGAAGATATCATGGACAGACAAAATTAAGAATAAAGCGGTACCAGAAATGATAGGGGAAAAAAAGAAGTATGTGGAAAACAGTAAAAAAATAGGAGAGATATTGTTATATTCCCAAAAGGATAAATTGCGAAATTTTATCGTAAATTTAAAAAAACACATAATTATATCTCGAATTTTAATTACAAGTAAAACTAATCAGAGTCTGATGTCATTCTTAATCATTCGGTCACATACAGCGTGCCAATCTCATTCTCAAGGAAGTTGAACGACAAACTACTTATCAAATTCCGTATTACAAGGAAAGTTGACGTAAATATACAGCCAACGCGGCTAACCTCAAGAACCGAAAATCCGTTGAGTCCTTACATTCTTGAGAAACCCGTGATTAGTGTCGGTGCGTCCGCCTGAAGTTACTAAAACGAGGAGGAGAAGGCCACGAAGGGAGAGTCGTAGTCCAGTTCTTGTAGTGCACCCACACCCGTCCACCTAGACAGTTGGTTACGATCGTTTCCCTAAGGTTTAGATGAATGAGAAGTTTTGCTGAGGTAGAACAGCCACCGAGTTTAGCCAGCCTTCCAGCCCCTTAATCGATAAGCATGTAAGTTTGCTTAAGTATTTACTAACCGCTCTAGGGCATAAGCCTGTAAAAATTGTAACTGATGTACTGTAAATGCTAACTAACTGAAATTATAAGTTTTAACCCCGGAACTGTGTTCTTCAACCCTCGCAAGGAATATTGCAGTATGAGTGAGAACATCGATCCCGCAGTCGACTAGACTAGTTGGTACCCACCTATCGTAACTACCCACGCTCAGGTGCCCGCCAGCTAACCCCCGTGGCCGAGTCATGAGTTCTTGAGAAATAAGGTATAAGAGATAAGGGTACCCACAGAGGGTAGGGATTACACCCCCAAGAGTACTCAACAATATAATGCTAGGCCACATACTAAGACATGAGGGAATAGTGCGAAATATATTAGAAGGAGAGATAGGAAAAAATAAAGGTAGAGGTAGACCTAGGTTAGACTATTGCACACAGATAGTGAAAGATGTAGGCTGTGTGAATTTCAGGGAAATGTGAATGCTAGTTCAAAATAGAAAGCAATGGAGGTACGCATCCAAACAATTTTAAGATGGAAAACCTAACGACGAAGAAAATAACTGTACTTCAAGCTGATGATTACTATTAGCAAATACAGGTATTGGTTTTGCATTGCTCTCAGCTAATGTTAATTGTGCGAAAGGATGTACTGGAAAACTATAAATTCAGCAAATGTCTAAGTGTTTGGTGATGTTTGGCAGCCACAGGCTGGTTAACTCTTTTCACATACCACTGAATCTTGGTGAAATAGGTCATATAAAAGGAAACTACAGAAAAGAAACCGAGCTATATCTAGGCTGTGTGAATTTTAGGGAACGGTGTAGGCTAGCTAAGAATAGAAATATGTGAAGGTATACATTCAACCAGTTTCCAAACAGAAAACCCAATGAGGAAAAAATAATTGCGCTTAAATCTGATGATTATTATAAACAACTACAGGTGTTGGTTTTAAAAGATTTGCAACTAATGTAGATTGTGCAAAGGGATATATTAATAAACTATTAATTAGGCCAAATTTCAAATGTTGTGGATCTTGGATCTTGGTAGCAGCAGGCTGCTTAACCCCCTTCATATACTACTGAATATCGGGGAAATAGGGTATATATTTATAAACAATAAAACGGAAACCCATCTGCATTTAATAAGAAACAGCTGTGGCTATGTTCGAGGAAAACAAACATAGAAACAATGAGAAACTTGTTGAAAGCATACGCAGGAAGCACAGCACTGTATGTCTATGAAATAGGGACAGTAGAAGAAGCAGATAGAAAAACGCTAGAAGCTTTTTGGAATGTTGCAGATGTTTGCAGATGTATAAGGATGATAGCATGACCAGACTAAGTTAATTACAAACAGATTATAGAACTAAGAGGGGAATAAAGGTATCTGTGGAAAAGAAAATAGGAGAAATAGGTCAGGATACGTTCTAAGGCATTCTTGGGGAATAGTGCAGGATATATTACAAGCAGACACGGATAGTGAAAGATGCAGCCTGTGGAAATGTTAAGAAAATATGTAGGTTAGCACAGAATAGGAAACAATGAGGGTATGCGTCTAACCAGTTCCAGGACTGAATACCTAATGATGATGTAATACACAGAACCTGTTCGAAATGAACAGCTGTTTGAATTAAGTTTGCTCAGCATGCGAAGCAGTATCATACCCGTCTCGCCTATCGGAACACACGCAACTCAGCAATTGAGAGTTTCTATATTTAACAATTGGAAAATCTTGTGCGTGGCATATTGAAGCATACTTGGGTGCTAAGTTGGATTCAGTCGTGCTCAGCAGTGTGGAAATGATCACACTCAGCATTGTGGAGCTACCATGCTCAGCGCTGTGGAGCTTCGAATACTCAGCAATGCAGAGTTTACCATGCTCAGCAATGTGGAGCTGACCGTGCTCGGCAAAGTGGGGCTTACCATGCTCCGCAATGTGGAGCTGACCATGCTCAGCAATGTGGGGCTTACCATGCACAGCCATGCAGAGCGTACCATGCTCAGCAATGTTAAGTGTATCATGATTGCACTAGTGGAATAATGTTACATTCCTATTGCATGAACACGTGAAAAGACTTCATATTTTCGAAACAAACTACTGGTTCATAAGAAACCCTCAAACGTGTAGCATGGATTTTCTTTTTTACCCTATATCGGTCATTATTGAAGATTTAACTACTTTAGAAGGGCTTCGTAACTTAGCAGGTAATTTTTTGCTCTCGCTATTAATCAGGTGACTTGCAACATGAGTCAACACTAGGTCATCTACAGCATATGTGACTGCTCCGCACCTTTTCTTATTAAAATATTTGTTTTGTTTGATACGGTTTCTTCTATTTCCTGTGGAGTCTTCGCTCGAATTTTTGTAACATCTATTTAGTTGTTCTCGAGTTTACTATCACAAGGATCAGCATCTATGCGCAATTGTATACCCATTAAAAGTTCAGCCAGTGTGTGTTTAATAGTTTTATGTATCGTGTTATTCACACCTTGTTGTATCGTAACTAAATACTGATCTCATAAACTAGAACTTTATTGAAATTTCAGGATGTTAGTGCATCGAGTAGAGTTCTGTTGGTTCTTTCAATTTGACTATTTCCCCTAACCATGCCTACAGCTGTTGTGAATGACTGAATTTGTAGTTGTGCACAAAATTCACACTATACTAGCTTTAGTATCAGGTACGACCCTGCGGAAAGTAAATTTTGTAAAAGCATCCATCACATTTAAAAGATAACAATTGTCCAGTGTGGTTTTAACAAAAGAACAGAAATGGTTCACGTGTGACATATGAAATGGCTTAGCATCGGTATTGAGTGTGAATAATCTGGTTTTTTCCCATCCGGTAATTTATGATATAAACATGGTAAGCAGCATTGGATGGGTCTAGCAACAAATCTACGCATTTTTGAAAACCAATATCGCTGCTTAATAGGTTTTAAAGTTTTAGTAAAAGTAAAAAGACCAATGTCATCATGATTGTTTTTGACAATTTTCCAGTGACATTTCTTTGGCACAAACTACCTACGACCATATTCAGTTATTTTGTAGATCCGGTTACCACGTAAGTCAATATTCGATTAATATAGCTTTATTATTATCCATATCACCAGTGAGCAGAATTTCTTCAATGCCAGTAACTCTCTTGTATTGGCCTTGAGGATGAAGTATCCAATCATCATCAGAGATCACAATCACTTTTTTGACGAGCTCACAATCCACTTGTGGGTTACGGCTCAATGCGTCTATGTGCTGCATGTAACTGCCCAGCCTATGTTTGGTTTGAAAAGTAAAAACTCATAATTGCAAAATCCATCGCGCAATCGATTGATTAGCCAAAGAATTTTTAACAGCGTTACAATCTGTGATTACCAGAAATAGTTTGCCAATCAAATAATGTCGAAATTGATTTAACGTGTACACTACCACTAGTAGTTCCAACTCGAAAGAGTTGGAATTGTTTTTTGTTTTCTGGTTGTCCTGCGACTACATTAAGCTTTTTTTTCTCTGTTTTCGATTACTTGCATAAAAATGACAACAATCCCGCCTTTGCTTGCATTCGTGTACGAGGGGTAGCTCTATATGTATCGGGAACTGACAACACTACTGTTGCGAGGTGAAATCTGACGTTTCTAACCTAAAGTTTGACATTTTTGACAGTATACATACTTATAACATTTTGCCATATGAACAATTTTGATTGAGTTGAAAATTTCGTCTCGGCCAAAAAAATGGAAATAACTCGTGAACATTTTCGTGCGATGATTTTTTACGATTTCCGACGTGGATTATCTCCACAACAGTGCCTGAATCAACTTATTTTAACTTTTCTGAAAAAATCTTCAACTAAAATCATTGAATTTCGTTGATATAGTGAATTCAATCGTGGTCGTAGTTCGCTAGCGGATGAATCTATACAAGGTCTTCCAAAATCAGCTGTTGTGCCAGAAAACATCGATTCTTTGCGCGAATTAATAATGCAAGATTGTCATGTGATTTTGTAACAATTTTATTTTTGCAGTAGGAGAATCCATTCATTAAACGTACAATGAATATTAAAATACCTTTATTAATTAAAATAAATATTCGAGTAACAATCAAACTTTTATAGTATTATAATATCAAGGATTATTAGTCGAGTTGTTTCCGAGTTCGGTGTAATTTCACAGCCACTGGCGCGCGCGTGAGAGGTCCGAGAACTAAAATCCGGAACCTCCCACCATGCAAGAAAGCAGCGAGCGCACTCGTCGATAGTTAAAAGCAGCGTCAAGATGCATTCTAAAAGAATGGCGAGTGACCTCCGAGTCGCTCTATGTTTGTGAAACACTTCCTGAGTAACGGTTAGTACCTAATCCACATTTTGTATATTCGTTATCATATTAGCTAATTTACAAAATTTATTTGGCGCAACGACACATCTGAACTCGCAACGACACATCTGAACTCGCAACGACACATCTGAACTCGCAACGACACATCTGAACTCGCAACGACACATCTGAAATCGCAACGAGAAATTAGAAAACTGCATGGATAACGTAGATATCGCACGCCACGTCAAAAATCGCAACTGTAAAATTTGAGACAACATGATCCCTTTGAAGTTACAATTTAGAAACCTTAATTTGTTGGCTACGCAATGAAAAATTATATTAGTAAATAAATTTAGACAACGGAAGATTACGTTACGAAGTAATGCTGCCGTGATCCAAGTAAGGAATCCGCTTTGCTCCTACACCTGTGTTAAAGCATGGAAAGCAAGTATAATTAGTTGCTGTTCCGCGCTGCGAGGTAGTTTCCATTACATCCAAGGACAACAGCTGCTCTTGGGTTCGTAATAGAATTAAGGATTTCCTGAGTGCTTCCTTCTGAAAGTACATTATTTCATTTTGTTTGTTAGACGTACAAAATTATTATTCAGTTTACCTGTAAATAAGCTGGTTTTCCCCAGTATCAAATTTGCTTTCACTTAGCTTCGTAAATATGTGACCACACGTGGCTTCAACGTAATTTAACAGCTGCTATTACATCACCTGTTTGTTTGATCACTATTGTCAACAATTGCCCAATGGCTAACACATGTTTAGCATTTTAGTACAACCACTATTGATAACATTAGAGAATATCTTGGTGATTATTTTGACTTCAAACTAAATTTAAGTTTGTTAACTTAAAGAGAAAATTTCGTATATTCAATTGTAAATGACTCACACAGATCTGATTGGGTTATAAAGAAACTCTAGCATTTTTAGTTACATAGAATTATAAAATATTTGAGTAAGGATCAGTTGATAACCCTTACTACCATTTTGCAAGTACTTCAAATTTTTATTTTATTTAATTACAATGATATTTTATTTACTGAAACAAAGAAAATTCTTATTAGTAAATTAATATTCTTCATTTAAAGTTTTTTATTCTGATCTAGTCTGATCAGACTTGGTAAACAAAAAGCAATAAGAACTAAATTTTATGATCCCATTATGCAGAAAATATTCTCTATACTTTTAGGTATACTTGAGGGACGCAAATAGTGTTCCCATTTTTATGTGACTTAATTATTATTCTTTCTTACAGGAACAGCGTCTTATTCTGTTAAGACAAGTTTGTGTATCAACGAAGGCGATCTCTTTTTGGGTCTCCAAGTCCGCCCTTAGAAAATAGCTATGCCCTAAAATAAATCAATTTGGACTTGGTGGCGCCTGTTTGTTTTTTTGTTAAGTGTAACCTCCATAGATTTCGACTTACCCCCATTGCTCATTGCTCTACCCCAGGAATAGACCCTAGCTACGTCGGAAGACTTCGTGGAGCTGGTGTAAATATAGAGGATAAGAAAATATCGTTTCACTAGCACCCATGTGTGAGGCTGGCCAGGAAAAATGTAGCAATTTATCGTGAGATTCAGGCATCCTTAGGCATTAATATGACAAGTATGCATTCGATATTACATGAAAATTAAGGTGTGTAAAAGCTATGTGCGCGTTAGATCCCTCATAATTTGACAATCGCTCGAAGGAAGAGTCTTGTCGATTGATGCAAACAAATGCTCAAAAATACGATTTCGGTTCATCAAACGCAGTGTATAACACCTACACGGGTGACAAATCTTCAATTTATTCGTATGAACCCGAAAGTAATCAGCAGTCGACCGCGTGGGTCTTCCAAGATTTACAAAATTCAAAAAAGGTTGCCCGCGCTCGAAGCACTTCGAACAAAATGGTTGCTTGTTTTTCGGAAAAATGGACATGTCACAACCGTTGTTTTAGAGGATCGTAGAACAGTTAATTCTGCTTGGTATACAACCAATTGTTTGTCACAAGTTTTTAAACAAATAAGGAAAATAAATCGACAACGCCAAATCATTCTCCATCATAACAATGCGAGCTCCTACACATCGATTTAAACAAGTGACTATTTGAGCACTCAAAACATCGAATTGATGGGTCATCCGTCGTAGTCTTGATTTGGCACCTAATTGATTACTTTTTGTTTTCACACGTGAAGAACAAACTGCTTGGACAACGATTTTGGATACCAGAAAAGGCGGTTGATGTGTTCAAAACCCATGTTTTGGAGATATCTTAATCAAAATGGAAAATATGCTATGAAAATTGGTTACAACGTATGCAAAAGTGTATCAATCATCGTGGAAAATATTTTGAAAAACAGTAAATAAGTTAGTCACACTTTAAGTTTTGTTTTTGTTACTTATTTCCGATACATATCGAGCACCCCTCGTACACTACACATTCTAGTTCAGGATTTTAAAATTGATAATACTGGTGTAGAGGTGATCAAACTTTGAGATTATTTATCACTTTTGTTTTTTTATTGGTCTAGGACGAAGTTTGATTTTTATTAAAAAACGTTCTTAATAACGCGGCCTTGCGTGAAAAGTTTGGTATAAATTTCCGAAAATATCCTATCAGACCGATGAATTGACGTAACTGATGCATTGACTTAGGAATCGGAAAATTTTTAACAGTGTCGGTTTTTAATTCATTAGGAAAAACATAATCTTCAGTATTGGTGTCACCCACTGATTCCCAAAGTGTGCGCCGCGGCTTCCCGGGGCGTCGCGGCGCCGTCATAAGGACGCCACGAAATATTCAATTAAACAGTTTGGTAATTTTCTTGAAATTTCAAATTATAGAATTTTTACATCAACAATCGTGTATGCCGACAAAATTCCAAGAATTTAGCAACTTTCCAGCCTTTTTTTGTATTCCTTCCAATCCGCATATTTTGAAACGGCTAGTGCGCCAATATGGTTTCCCCACCCATGTTTTAGTCATCAAAAGCTTGGGTGGGGAGTTAGTTGCTAAACGTGCGTAGCTCAGTTGCAAGTCGGATTTCAGTTCACTCGTTAATTTTCAAAAGTTATTCTTCTCCTGACCCTAAAAATAGACAAATTCTTATTAAACTTGAATTAATGATAGTGCTGAATCTAGAGAGGACGTGCCACAAACAAGTGGCCAGGGTTCCGAGAAGCGATAACGTTGTAAATATGGCAACAGTTATTTGGATTTTGGCTTTACATGAATAAACAAAAATGATAAAGAGAGACCACGTGTGTATTGTATATGAAAGTTTTGGCACCAGAATGTATACTTTCAAGTAAGTTAAAACGACATTTAGAAACCAATCATTCTAACTTTGTTAGTAAACCTCGCAACTTATTTACCAATAAGTTAATTAAATTAATACAACAAAAAGGCAGCATTTATAAACATATGTAAATACCAAAAGTGTAAAAGGGCGCTTACCATCGCAGAGCGACTCATTCTATTAGCTGCTGGAGATTTCGTAAACATTATGATTAGCGAGTCAACGGGGAAACTGCTTTCAAAAGTCCCTTTGTTTAACAATACCATTAATCGCAGAATTCAGCACATGGGGGAAGATCACAATATACAATTAATTGATAAATTAAAAGGAAGTGAATTTGGATTGCAACTCGATGTGGCTACAGATAATGATAAGGACGGACACTTGAATTGCTATGTACGATTGTTAGATGGTAATTCGATCGGTGAGGACCTTCTCTTTTGTAAAAATATTACTGGAAGCACAAAGGCTTAGGATTTGTTGGAGATCCTGAATATATTTATGGACAAAGTGCATTGGTGTTTGTACCGACGGTCGTTCGAAGTCCGGCTCTTATGGAAGATTGCGGCGCTTATTCGAAACAAAGCTCCAAATTTAGTTTAGACTCATTGCATCATTTACAGAAAAGCACTTGCATCAAAGTATATGAGTCCTCCACTAAATATAGTTTTGGAACGTATGGTAAATATTGTAAACTATATAAAAATTTGGCTACTGAAAGCAAGATTTTTTAAAAACATGTGTGAAGATATGAGAGCCGAATACACATCTTTGTTGTACTACTGCCACTCACGATGGCTCTTGCGTTGCTAGACTTGCAAACCTGACGTAAAAATATTTATGCTTTAAATTGTTTCGTTTGGATGACATTGCGAGTCAAGTACACAAATTATAATACAAAAACTTACCTGGTGCAAATTACGCGCTTGCGGACTCTTTGGTGATGCTTGTCGATGGCGTCCAGCGGTCTTTGTCGCCGGAGCACAGATACTCTTAGTTTGGTAGAGGGAAATGTAACAAAGGAAGAATCACTTGGTCGACTAGAACTTTCACACCCTCACGTTTGCATTCGATAATGGTCGATAGTAAAGTCCCCGCCTTAAAGAGGCTTAGTCTTCATAAACAATAATCCCTGCAAAACAATTTTTAGGCTCCCACACTTAAACTGCAAACGCAGCTGCTTTTTCATGGCCCGAAACCCAAAATTTGCTGCTTTATGCACCACAAATCATAGGAGAATATCCTAAAATGCGCGAGAACCGAGAATTCGTGGTATTTACACACAAAGCTTAAATTAAAAATGATAAAGGATACCTATCCCATATGGGATCTAAAAATCTCCTCAAGTTAAATAATATAATAAAACGTGAAGACTTATATTAAAAAAGGCGCAACAAACTTTGATAATTCTGTAAAAATCATTTTTGAATTGTATATTGAGTTTATTATAAATTTACGCTGCGACAATATTTCACGAAGAAACATTGTTTATATTCAAATGAATATTATAAAAGAGAGAAACAGCTAACCGATGTTAAGACCAGGGGCTGCGGTAAAGATAATAGATCAAATCTTAAAAAGGTAGAGAGCGCTACCTAACCAGGGCCTGTAATAATTAAAGAGAGTTAGCAATCTTTTAAGTAAAGGTAGAAGCTAATCAGAATTTACAAAATTTTGTTTTTAAAGGTTTTACTTGGTTTGCTGAACACTTTTGAATGCATTATTTTTAAAAGTTTTTTAAACTCTACAAATAAATTTAAAATAAGTAAAATACACACTTGCTCCCATGTCAAATTTAATAAACACAAAACAAAAACTACTTGGAGAGAATAACCATCAAAGTTTTTGTTAACTCATTAATCTCATACATCTATTACTAAAAAGTAATGGAATTATACATATAATCGTACACTGAGAAAAAGATTTTGTTGCTTCAACTGAAAATTAGTTGATTCAATTAGAATTTTGGTTTGTATATAAACAATGATCTACATGCATTAAATAGAACATAACAAAATGTTGGAAAACCGATTTTGAAGCAAACAAACCTAAATTTGTACCACAATAATTATGACATTTACTCAAATCGCTATTAATGTAACTTGAATGTTAGGTATCGTTCCTTCAATTGCTTGTAGGTTTGAATTGAATTATTTAATCCTTTTATCTGTTATGTTAAATCAGCACCTTGAATATCCCACTTACATATAAAAATCATTGAAGCAAATACATGAGTTTAGTACTTGAAAGGGTTTGCAGCATTAAAACAAACTATTCAAATTTTTCCACTCATCAAAAAGCGTCATTGGTTTAACTAACCCATAATTTGAGCACAGTTAATAATTATTAAGCTAAGTGGCTAATAAGGGTTGAAGTAATAACATTTTTGGTTTAATCTAACTTTAATTGTGTTCAAATGAAACATTTAGCTGTCAAATCAATCATTTCGTTGCGTTGTACATTGTTTAGAAATAGAATGAGTTTAAACATCCAAGGTAGTTTGATTCAATATCCAGCTTGATTGATTCCGACGTAATAAAGTAATTTTAATCAATTTTTTTAATTCAACTTGGCGATCAACAAATGGATTTGTTCATCCCTAACAGATTTTAAAAAAATTTGATTTAAAATAACTTCATTCAGTCACATTATCAAGTTGGATATTGAATCAAATCACCTTGAATGTTACATTAACTCTAGTTCATCGTGCATAATTTTCAGTTTAGCTTCCACTTGAATGTTCTTTTGCAAAATGTTATTTTTATAATCTCATAAAGCCTAAAATAAATATAAGTAACTTCCACTTCAATTTTATAAAACTGATACCGATTATTGAAAAGTTTGTTTATTCCTTGATTTTGCAATGGGTCTTTGAAGTTAGACGTTCGCTATATAGTTGAATGCTAAAAACAACGGCATTTAGTTATGGGCAATGAGACCAATTTATAAGAAGGTACTTACGTGTTTTTAGACGAATGGATTTTGTTTAAACATAGTACAGCATACTAAATTTACCTTCCATGTATTTTTACAGTTGATTGAAATACTTTTATGGAAACTAACACAATAAACTATGCAAAGTAACGCTTGACGCCATGTTGACGTGTCGCAGTCGAAGGGTAGCAGTATATTAAAGATATAATGTGCGCGCGCCGTACATCCAATACGCAGCATCGGAGACTTACTAAATACGGTTGGGTTCAACAAATAATCTCGACGTTTGATTTCGCGATTGTAGTTTATTTAAATCAACAAGGTGTAATACGTTTGTTTCAATGTTAAATTTGTTACAAAACGTGTTCATTTGACACTTTTTCCAGCATTCATTTAACTAAAATGGATTTTTTTCAACATTAATGTAGTATTGGACTAAAATATGAAATTTGTTGGCAATTTTAGTTTGTATTAAATACGACTGGTGTTCAATGAAATTCACTTTTGCATTCGTTTATTAATCAACTGTTACTATGCATTCAAACAAACAAATTTAAGTCAACTAATTTTTGATGTTAGTTTAACCATCTGCAAGCGGTTCAGTGAATATAGTTTCGTTTAGAACGACTAAAAAATACTTGATCAAATGCTTTACTCTTCAAAACAACAGAGTTAGTTGTATCAACCAAATCACTTTTCTCAGTGTACAACCGAATTATTTCTTTACCGTTGACTCTGCCTCTAGAAGAACTTTCAATCCCGGACGTGAAAGATAGGCGTTTTTAAATGCCTGAATAACAAATAATTCAACGTCTCAAAGGAAATAAATTGAAAATTTTGAATTTAATTTTCTTTACGTACCTAACAAAAATACTTTTAAAGATAAGGTTGATGTTGTAAAGACGGATTTTTTTATGCTGAAGGATTTGAAGATTTGTTAATATTCATATCTTTAATACTACATAAGAATTAAACTGTTACTTTAATTTTTTCAGTTTCTTAGTGAATTAAAATCCTTTAACAAAAATAAATTATTTGTCGCACGGTGCGCATGTCTGTCACGAATTTCTGTTTTAGTAACATTAAAAACTTAATAAATAATGTATAGGTTTGACATCCCACAAAAAATAATTGTGTGATAAATATTAAGCTTGTAAAATTTAAATGCCAAGCAGTCTGGAGAAGAATGGGTAATCAATATTCTACATGCACGTTTCAAATAGAAAGGGCGGTCATTTATTATATCGCAATACGCACGTATTCCACATGAAGGTTAACCAAATTTCTGAAAACTCTTAGTAAAAGTAAAAGCAACATTTGTCTAGGCGCATGTAAAAGAAAAATACCGATTTTCGCGGCAACTAGACAAGATGCAGCATAAGGGTTGTTTACACTAAAATGGTTCAAGGATTTGTTATTCTCAAAAATTATAAGCAACAGATGATAGGAAAAAAATTTACCGTAAGTACCCCGCTAAAAATTGTGAATGAACCATTAATTGTAATAAACGTTGGTAATGCTACACGTACTAGCTTATATCCAATTCTTCATGCGTGCCCAAAATATATGTTATCGTTCAGCAGGTTGGCACCGAGAGGAAAGTAAATCCCACACCTGGACAAAATAAACGATAATATTGTTACGATGCAAATAAGAGGGTCATTAAGCCCTATCAAAATATACTTAATTCAGAAATATTGAACAATTTTTAAAGTAATTAGTCATACCGTGGTAACTTTGTATTAGATCAGATCACCGTAAAGTACAGGAATTTATATTTTACGAAATGGTATTAGTAATCTCTTTCCTGGCATAAATCAATGTAAAAAACACTACCCCAAAGTATGAGACATCCAGATGTTGATAAGAAAATATATATAATTCAGGACACTGAGTCAAGAGGCTATTAATAGTAATCGTAATATTGACAGTAACAGTAATAAGAATAATATTAATAATAATTGTAACAGTAGTAGAAGTAGTAAGCAGTCATAGTTCTAGCAGTTATAAAACGCAAGTACCCTAAACTCAAATTTGTAGTTTAAGGTATATTGTTCATGCTGATTATTAAATAAAATCATTATGTAGAGTGAGGTCTATCGTACGAAATCACTTGTGGACTACCATTGAGAATTATGTTCAAACCATCCCCCCAGAAATTATGGTTATGCTATGTCACCCCCAGTAGCGGGCTTTTGTGGGGGGGGGGCGAACTGGGCGACTGCCTAGGGCCCCGCGAACAAAAGGGCCCCGCGCACCGCAATGCATATTTTAAAAATTTGTGTTACACTTTATTTAAAACGATAGCAAAACTGTTCAGAGTATAACTTTATGCATCATAAATTTATACAATACCTAGTACATATTGTGTAGTTTACAGTTATAATCCTAGTCACCTTTTTCGAGCGGATGAATCACTGTAAGAATAAGAAACTTCCATACTTACAATAAGAAACAATGAAACGTCCTGTTAAGGTCAAAGATAAATATAAGAAAGCACTAAGCAGTTACATTGTGTACCTAATACTTTTGAAACTTCTTAAGACTGCACACTTTACAGACTTATTATCTTTTGTAGGGTGCCATGCCATTGTAATATTTCTTTTGTTGTTGGTTGTTTTCCCATAGATAATCAGTGTTCAAACTAAGTACGGGTTACTTCCATATCATATCAGTAAATTTAGAGTCTTCAGAATAATAAAACTTTAAGTTAGTTCAGTTGTCATTGAGCATTGAGCTTTTCATATTCAACAACTTTTGAGTTTTACTAATTTAGTTTATGTGCGTGTAAATACATTGAATTAATATTGTGGCAAAAAGGACGTATTTTTAATAGTGTAATTAGTTTTATAGTGAATTGAATAATAGTTTTGTGCAAGTGCATGCAATAAATAAATGTAATGAACTAATGAATTATCAAGTATCACGTGATTTGATTGTAATTGTAAATAAATTATTAGTGTTTTAAATTAAAATTAAGTCCAATAGCAAATAGCATAAACTGCAGATACACTGATTAATGATTATCTTCTGAAGAAAAATAATTAGGTAAGTTACAATACCTATAGGAATAGGATGGAATTAATCATTCACTTATGTTTTGAAATTTTGGTTCAATAACAGACAAGTTTGAATTTTTTTGCATCAATATATTAACGAAATCGATATTGTTAAAGTGTTTATTATTGTCTAAAATAATGCATAAAGTGAAAAATATTTTTATTCCATCGGTAACTTCCACACTGTGTAATATATATATATATATATATATATATATATATATATATATATAATATTAAAATGATGGCATCGCGCGAACGAGACGTTGGTAGAAAATATGAGTCTGGAAGTTCGAAAAGAAAAAGATCCAAGAAAAGGAAGGAACAAGCTGGGCAACTAAGCGGATCTCTCGTAAAATATTTGAAAACAGGAAATTGTTCAAGACAAACGGATATGGAATCGTCATTGACATTGACATCAAACGATTTGACAAATTTAGCACCTGTTGAAGAATTACATTCAACAATGCTTCCCTCCGAATCTTCACCGGAGCCTGATGAGTCACCCAAATCATCATCTACGCTTGGGTCACATACTTCATTGTTTTCAGCAGCCTTAGAGTATGAATCAGCTGAAAATTTCAACATGTCGCTCAATATAAATATAGAAAATGATCCAGGAATGTGGCCTACGTACATTACTGATGCAGCACGGTCTGTTATTGTGCTCAAAATTTCCAAGTGTCGTAGATATTAATTTTCTTACTGATGCTAATGGGCGACATTTTAGCAAGTTTTACTATACCCGCACCTTAGAAAACGGTGAAGAGCAAAACAGAAGTTGGTTGGTATACTCAAAGCTGAAAGACGTTATATACTGTTTCGCTTGCCGACTATTTGGTAATTGCTCATCAAAATTAAGCTCCTATGAAGGATTAAATAAATGGAAGTGATCTCTTAAAAGGACATGAAATTTCTAAATCACACAAGTAATGTCTTTTAAAATGGTTCGATTTACAAAATGCTTTAAAATGCAAAACAGGTATTGATGATTCATCAGAGTCTGAAATTGAATCTATAAAACAACGATGGAAAGATATTTTAGAAAGGCTACTTGCTGTAGTGCAATTCTTAGCCTCTCATAATTTAGCATTCAGAGGACACTCTGAAAATCTAGAAGATACGTCCAGCGGTAACTTTCTAGATATCGTTAAGTTAATTGGTCGATTTGATCCTATTTTAAAAATCCATTTGCAACAAGTAACTTCAAAAAAAAATTAGCGATCACTACCTCGGAAAAAACATTCAAAATGAACTCATACAACTGATTGCAAATCACGTAAAATCTAAAATTAAAAAAAAACAACAAAAGTCTAAGTACTTTTCCATAATTCTTGATTGTACACGAGACACTGCTCAAATTGATCAAATGTCAATGATATTCAGATTTGTCGATGTAGATAGTGGTGACATTGAAGAGCATTTTATTGGTTTTATTGCCGCAGAAAAAAATACTGCAGAATATTTAACTACCTACATTTTAACTGCACTGGAAAGCTTAAAGTTGCCATTAGAAAACTGCCGGGGTCAAGGATACAATAACGGTGCAAACATGCGTGGAGAAAAAAGTGGGGTTCAAAAAAGAATTTTGACTGCAAATCCTTTGGCGTTTTTTGTACCCTGTGGCTGCCATAACTGGAATTTAGTATTAGGTGATGCTGCATCCTCTTGTGTACAAGCTCAATCCTTCTTTGGATTTTTGCAACGGCTTTATACGCTTTTTTCTGGTTCTAGTGAACGGTGGGCTATTTTAAAGGAAAATGTTAATATTTCACTAAAACGTTTATCGGAAACGAGGTGGGAGTGTAGAGTAGAATCCGTAAAGGGTGTGAAATATCAGCTAAATTATATATGCAGTGCTATACAAAGTTTAGCCGAAAATACAACAGATTGTGCTTTGATTAGTGAATGCCAATCAATCGAAAAAGAAATAACTTCTTTTGACTTCGTAATGTCTTTAACAAAATGGTACGATATATTACACAAAATAAATTTAATTAGCAAGATGTGGCAAGTAAAAAATATGCATTTAACTGTCGCTTTACAACATTTGCAAGGTTTTATTAAATGGATAAACGAATACCGAGATACTGGCTTTCAGTCGGCATTAATTGATGCAAAAGAACTTGCTGAACAAGCGGAAATTGAACCAACATTCAAATGTAAAAGAAGCAGGCAAAAGAAACGCTTTTTTGATTATGAAGCAAAAGATGTGAGTTCCCAGACACCAGAAATTAACTTCAAAAATAATTTTTTTAATGTGATTGTTGATACGGTTCGAGGAAGCGTTGAGCGTCGATTTGAAGCACTTAAAGAGCACAGTAATATATTTGGCTTTATGTATCAAATTCGAAATTTAATACATATGACCGATGAGTCTATTCTAAAACACTGTAAAGATTTGGAGATATCATTAAGCGTTGAAGGAAGCAAAGATGTGGATGGATTAGAACTATATGAAGAGTTAAAACTATTTATAAGAGCGTTTGATGGTGAAAACAGTGCCATTTCTGCATTAAAATATATCATTGAAAACAATTTAAATGAAGTTTACCCAAATATAAGTGTTGCTCTAAGAATATTATCTACAATTCCAGTGACCGTTTCGTCTGCAGAAAGAAGCTTTTCCAGGTTAAAATTAATAAAAACATATTTGCGGACTACAATGACTCAAGACAGGTTGTCTGCTCTTGCATTAATTTTTATCGAAAACGACCTTGCTGCCTCGCTTAATTATCAACATTTGATACAAGATTTTGCTACAATAAAAAGTAGAAAAGTTTGTGTCTGAGAAGTTTAAACAACTCTCAACATTTTTCTTATTCATCGAATTGTTAATTGATGGTTTTTTTTTTTATTTTCATGTTTTCTTCATTTCCTACATTTAAATATAAGTTACTTTTAAATATTAAATTAAAATCCATTTGATCCTGATTCTAATCCTAATACAGTTCATGTAAAACATTTTATTGTGTTAACAATAAAAAAATCAGTATTTTTGGTAATATTAAAATTTTTAGGCTTTTACCAAAAAACTTAAGTCCGCATTTCAGTAGCTTTAAATTTTGATTTTACGATAAAAAAGCCCCGCAAAAACTTTTTGCCCAGGGCCCCGCAGAGTCTAAGGCCGCCGCTGGTCACCCCATCCTACAGTACCCTCGAGAGTAACGAAGTTGGTTGGCCACAATCCGTGGCGACCCCTATCGTATACAAGTAACCCATACGCTACATTCGGCCGAGGCGCCTGTATCAATTACGTTGCATTGTAATATTCCCGTACTTTACAGTGATCTAATATGAAGTTACCACGGTATGATTAATTACTTTAAAAATTGTTCAATATTTTGAATTATAGATATTTTGACAGGACTTAATGAACCCTCTTATTTGTGTCGTAACAATATGTTCGAATCAGATTAAAGTAAGAACTGGTACCTGAGTTGCGTACAGTATAGAGTTATGGTTTTTAGCGTATCTAAAAGTTATTCCACTGATTTATTAGATTAAACTGCATGTTTTAAAATATTTTTAAACACTGATTCGACGTAGAGAAATTTTTATATCATTTAAACACGTCTATTTATACATCAATGTCTCTCAGAATGGACACTAAGGAGACAGATAATTAAAAAAAAAAATGTATCGGGAGAAACTACAATTAGTGTATTAGAAGGTTTAAAATATCCGTCTTTGTAAAATCCGTTTATATACAGAATCACACATTATAGTACGAACTTTCTTGTGTTACATGGTGCGTTTACTAATGAGTTAAAGTTTTTTCCATAAATGAATAATAATAAACTACTATTTGAAAATTCTCTAATATAGCAATTAGTAAACGATTTAAACTGCGATTTTAACATTCCCAAAGAAATATTACAAAGTTTTCTTGCTAAGACCGGGATTGTTATTTTAACCGACCTTTGCTTAGAAAATAATATTTGTTGTTTTTGTACAGCTGCAACCACTTATTTACTTGCTATTGATTAACTTGGAGCAGCTTGTTAAATCAGTTAATTTGATTCTTTCTTCTAAGCTCCGGGAACGTAAAACTGCATTACAGCGTCGTATAAATACAATTAAAACTTAATGGACGCCCCGGAAAGTTTGCTAATTGAGATGGGCCTTTAATTATTGCGCAGCCATTTAACTACGTTTGTTTTGTACGTTTTCTCTTTCACGGAGCATTGGATGTACAGAACGAAGAACTAGCGCTAAAATAACTTTTTTGGTTAACTTATGAAATAGTATATTGTATTCTCAAATCCTGCGTGTCCACTCCGTCTACGACGGAATGAACCATGACAGTAAACTTCCACAAGTGATGTGAACTAAAGTTGACACGCTTCTATTCTTATCGTAGAAATATTGTGGACAAAAGAATGTGCGAAATCGAAATAACGAATCACTCGACTACCCGCAGCTTGACCCTAACTTACTCTTTTCAGCTTTATATAACCTGACACAATACATCCGGTTTTCTATTTCCTTTTTCAGCATGTTGCCTAACATATTTTTTTACAGCGTAAGCTCTTAGGCCTTATAAGAAAACTTAACTGAATTTGAGCTAGCAAACTGTATTTTTATATGTTATTCGTAACGTATGCGATGCCCAATTTAGTTAACATTTCAACTATTCACTACGCCGATCTGTTCAACACCTCATTTGTCTGAATCGAACTAGACCAGTGATTCCCAATCTTACAATGGACTCGTAGCAAAAACTGACCGCCAAACGAAATAACTCTGCAACTATATAATAAAAGAATTACAAATTTAACTTCGATGCCTTGATTGTTTAATGGTAAAGATAAAAACAACATACAAATAAAACATAGATATTTAAAATAGTATCTATTGAAATAGTAGGTAATTTTTGTTTTAAACCTGATGGGATCATATGTGATTGACTATTTATGTTGAGTTCTACGTTTGCATGTAACATTCGTAAGTTTCCGCGAGCACTAATTTGAAGTATTTCTTTTTTCGTGTTGACGCACAATACCGCATTGGTCTAAGTTATACTAAACGGGAACACGGGAAAGCTATTAGGAGCTTTTGTGCAGTGGCTCATAAGGTAGAATATAAGATTGGTTCAGTTTTTGGACCCAGACTGTGATATCGTTGTTAGAATAAAGGTTTCAATTTCTCACTGTAAAAATTCAACAAATTTGCTTCTGTAATAGTATGGTTTCATTTAGGTTTTGTGAGTCTACTTGCAAAAGGGTATAACACCTAATCAAAAATGACCTAGTGAAGGATTTCTTCAAATATTTAACTGAAACTAAAATGAGAAAATGAGGGACTGTTAGGTTTTAGCAAAAAACAAAAAAAATCTTAATATCGATATTGCAATTCGAAACTAACTTTTTTTACACGTATTTTGTTTATATACAAAGATTCTTTTTAAATCGATCAAGAATATTTACTTTGTCAGTTCAAAATCAAGTGTCAAAGTACACTATTCAAGTATACTTTAAAAAGCGGTACGGAAATAGCATATTATGTATCTAGTAGTAAAAGCAATACATTCCGGGACGACAATGCAAATGGCTAACGCCTCGGCCAACTAACATTGAGAGTACGGGAATGTACTTTTACTACGAAGTGCACATACTATTTTTTCCGAAATCGCATTCAAGATTTTTGAAAATCTAAGAACTGATAGTGCATCAACAAATAAAACTATAATATATATATATATATATATATATATATATATATATATATATATTGCTGTGATTCTAGTTCTGTTTTTGAATTGCCCACGTTCTGTGCCAAGAATTGCTGTGATTTTCTTGTCCGTTGAATCTCTTCTGATAATCGCCTCTTGACTCTTTCCTTCCGCCTCGGCTGCTCACCTAGTTAAAACTTTCATCCTCATTCATAAAAAAAACAAACACATTCCTACCACAAACATTAACGTTAACTCTATTTACATCAATATTCATAATACATTAAAATTTCAAAATTAAATTTCAGCATAAATTTCAGTATCATAAAATTTCAAGTTCAAATTCGTCATCATTTTAATTTGCATTCAGAATTAGAGTCCTTGTAGGATGCATACTAATTAAGTAAACAATATTTGCAGACCTGAGTCTGAATAAAAGGGAGCATCTCCCACCCCTTTACGTTAATTTAACAGGTTAGTCTAATTGAGCTCAAAGACAGACCCAAATTTTCATTATAATCAAAAACATAAACTTGATAAATATTCCTTTCTACTTATACAAGAAGATTTTACCTTAAAATTCAAAATTTGTTGTTTATACAAATTTACTACTGTCCATCTTTATCAAACAAATTATAAAGATATTCAACACACACCAAAACATCTAAGATCGAACAACAATGCATAAGTTACCTGAAGGTTAATGCACTCGTGGCTCCAATGTACATGGTCCTTGCTAATCCCACCATTCCAGCTGGGTTATGTTTACGTCCTCGGATTTCTGGCCACCTTTAAAATTTTTCTACACCACCATTCGTCTAAAAGGTTTAATGGCTTCTCAGGAACTCATCTATGTATATCTAAATCTTGTTTTATGGATACAATCACGTTTACGAATAACACTTGATTACTAACACTCCCGAAAAATAGCAATGAAATTCATAATACTTTCACACTATACCAAAACTGCATACTTCTATTTATTTATCGTTACTAATTTGGATAATTGGTAGAGTAATACCCGCAAATATAACTAGAGTTTATTACCTTTATCTATCTCCTCTAAGTGCACTAATTCATAATAACTTTTATCGTAGCACGTAATCACCATGTATTCTGCTTGAAGTATCTAATAAAATCAAAAATAAAAGAGAGCTAAACTCCTATCAGCACGGGTTTATATAATGGCTCGCTTGCGAGTCGAATTTGTCCCGCGACGGACGATTTTCAAAAATTCGCATTCTATTTTCCCTTCCGATGGCTCGGCACAATGATTCTACTGAAATTTGCACTCGTCTCGCAACACGTCCGAGAACAACTAATTAATTTTACATAGAAATTGTTATGCTTCCACCTCTCATGTTTGCATCTTATTTCAACCTTAATCGCCAATCTAGTCTGTTCGTTCTATCTACAACCTGTGCTCTTGTTTTACATATTTTTCCTCATTTAACTACTAATGCATTCCCTCTCGCTTGTCTTTATACCACAAACTTACTTTCTTACTTGCACTCGTATAGCTTAAAGCTTATCGACTATCATATACATCGTTATTTTTGCAGGTGTTCCGATTTCTAATACGCTGAAGGTTTTTACGTGACTTTCCCACGTCGTTATAATTTCTCGATAGCTTTAGTACTTAGAAAGATTAAATTAAATACAGGTTGAACATTTTAACTCGGCTTCTTTTTATAGAAAGCGTCCAGTGAATAATCTAAACCCCTTATTTTTAACGAAACAAATAAATTTTTATGCTGCATGGTTTTAATAATGCTTATTATCTAATGAAATTCTACATTACTTCCTTCTACACGTTGATTATGATTATATACAAAACCTACATTCTAATTGAATGATTTAAATCTACACAGTAGGCCTTTAATTAAACGTACTATTTTCCACTGCTTTAATATACACGGTGTTTAACATTATCTAAACAATATAAACCCTATGTTTAGAAGTAAATGACGAATTTATCCAATATGCCTTTAAATGAAGCGTATTATTACCCAAAGCTTCCTTATACACGGTGATTAAAATTATTTGATGTCGTTAATTAATTTTCTACCCTGGTCTAAATTAGAGTAATATATATATATATATATATATATATATATATATATCCTTCAGCAAAGTTTGAGCATTTTCACTCTCCATGCCGCTTTAATGCAATTAAATCTACCCCAGAATTGATGAAAATTGTGGCAAAACACCTGTGTATTCATTAACATTGGCTAAATATAAAAAGTTTGCTACAATTTGAGGTGTTTTTCCAAAATACTGTATACCTATTACTTGCTTCCAACCTTTGCCTTGTAAATATTTAAAATCTGTTGTTCTTCACTTTGACTTTGCGTCAACCGTTGTCCTTGAATTTCTATAGATACATCTGGTAAAATTACGCTTTCGTGTGACCCTACTTCTACCCCTTGGGTCCTCAATCCCTCTCTGGTCTCTTTTATTCGTTTATCCATTTTTAAATTTTTATTATTATTAAGATTTCAAATTCCTTCAGTTTTTAAATTCCTGACCCTTTTAAATTAAATTTTTATTCCTACTTTTATAAATTTAAATTTTAAATTTCTCGTTCCTACAAATTTTTTAATTTTTAATTTTCCTTTTTAATTTTAATTTTTTTAATGGTGTTCTCGCCCCTAGCTTTGGGTCGCCATAAAAATGCTGGCTTGGGCGTACATAAAATGCTGTGATACTTTACCAGCCTCTACGATGAGCGTCCTAAAATGCTGTTTTCTTTATATTACTCAAACACTTGTAAAAATGTTAATTTATAAATCTCTTTGCCTCAACTAGCTGATTCAATTGAATAAAGCAATTCTACAATACACAGTATAATGATTAAATATTTACAACCTTTTTAAATATCTTCCCCTTTTTAAATTATTTACATCTGTCAGATTTTGAGAAAATGAAGCCAGGAAAACGAGCTTATTATTGTATTTAGAGACTTTTGAAACGTTTCAAGATGCCTAGTGCCTTTTATAAATTTATCAAAGAAACCCCTGTTTTGTCGCCTCTTACATCTTTGAATTATTATTGAATTAAAACAGTTTACAGAAATAAATCGTATCAAAATGTGTAACCTGGAGTGGTTCAGTAGCTTCTCTGCATCCCCAAAAGTTTACGTGTCCAGTCTGAATGTTTTGAGTCGAATTTGAAAGTTGACATCCAACCAAAATACTATCCAAATCGTTATTAATAAGTTTATTTCAATAAAAGATTTTCTATCTACGTAACTAACGAAACAGTAATGGAATATTTACCATTGTCAGAGATTACCAAATTAATTTAACAGGCAGTAATCTCCAGAGTCTTTCTGACTCGTATCCAAGACTCGTACCCAGGATCGTATCTAAGAGCCGTCTGTAGTAGAACGCTTACACAACTTTTACACTCTTATAAAAATGAATTTCACATTATTTTTAATTAACTGTTTGCGTGAATAATTTAACACTTTTGAGTATAGTGACTGCCTAGTTTCAAATGTATACTTACTCGTGGTTCAATTGTTATCATATTTATAGGCCTTGCCCCTTTGTTTGCGATTCGTTGATTCCACGTGTAGGGCGACACCAATTGTCTTACCTCTTGTGTTATTTCGGAAACTTTACCGATTGTGTAGTTTAATTGCATGGAAGGACGCTCAAGTTGTCACGTAATTTATTCACATAACATCACATTTAATTTAGAAATCCCAGAAACCTTCGTTCATCAAATCACGTATTATTGTTTGCTTTATTCTAATCTAAATAGAAATAAATTTGGTGTTTGTTTATTTCCTAGTTAAATTGGATTTTTGAACAAATGTAATACTTTGCTATCACGTACGCTTTTCAAATAATGCATAATTTATCCTGCGTAAATGATGATATATTAACGCACTTGTTGAATATTTATCTAGCCAATTCATACAGGTTTTCCATTTATTTAATTTCGATCCATTTCGTTACATTTTTAAATTCTATCTTTGCTCGTAGCTACTCTTGGATATGCGTTTAATTGCTTGTACTGTAACTTTTTTTTTTCTCTAATTGTTGGCTCCGCTAGCCTCACGCATGGGCGCTAGTGAAACGTATTTTCTAACTCAATGGCCTGACGTTGCCGGCATCAGTGAAACGAATTTTCTTGACTTACTAAAACACTACTTTATTATCACCATGCTCCAAGTCAGGTGTCTGCGAAACAAAGTCTTCCGACATAACTAGGGGTCTATTCCTTGGGTAGAGCTATGAGCAATGGGGGGGTAAGTCGATATCTGTAGGGGGGTCACACTCAAACTAAAACAAACAGGCGCCACCAAGTCTAGATTGATTTATATTAATGGCATAGCAAATTTCTAAGGGCGGACGTGGAGACCCAAAGAAAAAAGATCGCCTTCGCTGACACAAAAGCTTGTCTTAACAGAATAAGACGCTGTTCCTGTAAGGAAAAATAATAATTAAGTCACCTAGAAAATGGGAACACAATTTGCGTCCCTCAAGTATACCTAAAAATGCATAAAGAATATTTTCTACATAATGGAGTTATAAAAATTTAATTCTTATTGTTATTTGTTTATCAGGTCTGATCAAACTAGATCAGAATAAAAAACTTTAAATGTGGATTATAAATTTACTAGAAAGAATTTTCTTTGTTTCAGTAAATAAAATTCAAAGTGATAAAATAAAATGAATACTTGATATACTTGTAAAGTTGTTGTAAGGTTTAACAACTGATCCTTACTCAAATAAATTACAATTCAGTGTGACTGGTTATGCTAAAGTTTACTAAACTGAATAACAATTTTGTACTTCTAACAAACAAAACGAAATAATGTACTTTCAGAATGAAGTACTGAGGAAGTTCTTAAATCTACTACGAACCAAATACCGGCTGTTGTCCTTGGTTGGGATGGAAACAACCTCGCCGTGCTGAATCTGCTACTAATTATTCCTGCCTTCCATGCTTTAATACAGGTGTTGAAGTGAAGCGGATTTCTTACATTGATTCAAGGCAACATTACTTTCGTAGCGTAATCTTCCGTTGTCTAATCTTATTTACAAATATAATTTTTCATTACGTAGTCCATAAGTTAAGGTTTCTAAATTGTAATTTCAAAGTAGTCGTGTGGTTTCTAATTTATCGTTGCAGTTTCTGACATGTCGTTGCGCTAAATAAATTTTTAAATTAGCTAATATGATAACGAATATACAAAATGTGGATTATGTACTAACCGTTACTCAGGAAATGTTTCACAAAAATAAGGCGACCCGGAGGTCACTCGTCATTCTTTTCAACTGCATCTTGACGCTGCCTCTAACTATCGACGAGTGCGCTCGCTGCGTTCTTACATGGTGGGAGGATCCCGGGTGGGGTTGTCAAAACCTCTTACGCGCGCGCCAGTGGCTGTACAATACACCGAACTCCGAAACTAATAGACTAATTATTCTAGATATTGTAATACTGTAAAAATTTGATTGTTACTCGTATCATTATTTTAGTTAATAAAGGTATTTTAATATTCGTTTTACCTTTAATGAATAGATTCTTTTACTGCGAAAATAAAATTGTTACACTACCCTTTCCTAAAAGAAAAATTTTTTTAGAAAAAACTTCAAATATAACAAATACAAAAAAAATTTTTATCTAAACAATACTAGCCTTTTCTACCTTCCTAACTAACTATGCGATTTTATGAATTTATTCAAATGGAGGGGACAAATATTTACAAATGAGAGTGTGTTGGTAACTACGTGTACCTGACGTCCATCGGGAGACAAAATCGGGGAGTCACAATCGGTAATAATCAAAATTGGGAGGGGGTCAAATTAGAAAGTCAAACACTCCACGGGACAAAAAGATTAAATTCACAATGATTCTTTAACATGGGGTTCTTACTACTAACAAGGCTAATATCTATTACCTATAACCAAACATTTACAATTTATTTCTAATTCCAAAAAGAACTTCACTTCCAGGAGCTCAATTAGCTCTATCTACAAAAAAAAAGGAATGCTTCCTCATCAAAACAGCATAACTATTCAAAGTATCATCACTATAAGGTGAGAATCAAAAGGAAGACCCTACTAATAGGTCTAAATTTAAACACCATCATCACAAAGTGATAATCAAAACAAAAGTGACCTAACCAAAAGGTTACTTATCAAACTCAAATACAAAATATTATCACTTTATTACAAAGAGATAATCAAAACGAAGGCAACCTAACCATAAGGTTACTTAACAAACTCAAATACAAAATATTATCACTTTATCGCAAAGAGATAATCAAAACTAAGGTAACCTAACCATAAGGTTACTTAACAAATGCAAATACAAAATATTATCACTTTATTACAAAGAGATAATCAAAACGAAGGTAACCTAACCATGAGGTTACTTAACAAATTCAAATACAAAATCGAACCAGTCAGGGCTGTAATATCCTACACCCTACTGAATATCCTATCACTAAGTTCTAACAAACAACTGATCTCATTAGTGATGGAGCAAATGGTGAGACTCACCAAGCCAACCTTGACCTTATCAAATCAAAGAACTTCGAACGGTCAAAAGGAACAAGGGAAAGAATAATCTAATATTCTCTCTACCTCGATATGTAGAAATCAGGACCAATAATCAAATAGCCCACATACTTCTACATTGTAAGGATATCTGTCAAAGACATCCTCCAAACACATTTCCGAGTAACGCGCGAGCAAAATGACCAGCGTGCCACCAAGGCACACCTCAAACTTACAAAATTTACAAAATCTCTAACCACTTATTTCACTTCTCAAATAAAATACTCAATATTATTGAACCGACACTAAATCAAAAATCGGAACAAAACAAAGCAAACCACTACTGCATTACTTAACATCAAAGGGATGACCGGACCGGAATTAATCGTCAGGATCATCATTTTCATTTGGATATGATGCTTCAACTGGTTTCAAGTCCTTTACGTGCCATTTCCCTGCTCTTGTTCCATCTTCGTTCTCTAACTCATATACTAAATTGGAATGTTTTTTCCGAACTTTACTCATAACGAACTTAGGGGCTAACTTAGCGGAAAATTTATCACTAGCACTCTAGAGGACCTTATTAGCTCTCCAAACACACTCTCCGGCTCGGAATGAAATGTCTCTTCTCCTAAGATTGTAGCGTTTACTCGAACGTTGATAAGCTACATGCAAATTTTCACGGACATTTCAAAAATATCAAACAAAGGTTGACGATCCAAAACATAAGAAGGTCTACTACTGGAGACGACATCAACATCTTCACCCGGTATAAAATTATCATTATAAGCTTTTCCACTTAAAGGTACCTGACGACCAAAACTAAAAATTTGGCGAATAGTTGGTGGACTCATGTTTTGCTGAGTTGATTGCGTATTGGATCTTTGATATCTCAATATCCCACGTATCATGTCCTTCTACGTATGAACGGATTGCTGTACCAACTGTCTTATTGATTCTTTCCACAAAATTGCATTGGGGAGCATAAACAGCATTATACCAAATCTTTTGAATTTCGTACCTTGCACACAAAGCTTTAAAAATACGTCCAATTAATTGTGGACCAATATCACAAATAACAAACTGTGGTACACCGTAGACAAGAAATACTTTTTCCTCCAAAAACTTCTCAATCAAATGTGCCGTGGCACTTCGCAAAGGTTGCAAAATCGAATACTTCGAGAACCAGTCACAAACAACCAAAAGCCATTTACCTGCTTATGAATCATCAATAAAAAAACTAATCAAGACGATAGCTAACAAAAAAAATCAGTGTTCGGGTACACTCACACCCTACTACCAATTGAACTGTCGAAACAACTATAAAGCTTCACAACGCCTAAATATGCTAGAGTGACAAACCCTCTACGAGTCTCACCTAGACTAACAATACCAAAATTTACATCAAATCAAAAAAAGATGCAAAAAAAATTCTAGAGCGCCTAACTCACCTCGAGTCTCGTCTAGACTTACGCAATGCCGAGCGACCAACCCTTCCTGAGTCTCGTCTGGACTGACATACTGCTGAGCGACCAACCACGACGACAAGTTCCGCCTAGACTAAATTGCGTTGCAATGCCGATCTAAACAAAATCTGCTAACAAAATCAAAAACGTGCTTATGCACAAAGAGCAATTCTCAAACGACACAACGACAGCTCACTCCAATGTACCTTCAAAATAGAATCTCTAGCCTTATCATCAAATTTCGACAAAGATGTTCTTTATTGACTCAAACAAATCAAACAACAGGCTTATCAGCTTCTTTAGCAGACAGTCTTCCTAAAATTTTCCTCAAAACTGGTTTCTCACTCACTACTCCCGTTCTTCTTTAAGCAGACAAACAATTCGGAATATCCGACATGATTACAAAAGCCTAATGGAATCAAACTGAAAGATCTAAATGATCTGAACCTTACAAAGGTTATCAAAACAAATTCGTACTACCAAAGGTAAAAATCAAGAGGTGTTTTTGGTAAAATAATTTTTGCCAAAACAATATCAAAAAAATTATATGGGGTCAAAATAGAACGAAAGTCAAAAATAAATTTGACCAAGTTAATCAATTGACTGTATGAGGGTTAATGTTACAACCAAACTTTTATCAAAAGCAAACAAACAAATCTAAATGTCAAATCGACTTTAAGCAAACAAATTTCGACGCAAAATAATTTTTGGACAAATAGATTTCAAAGCAAAATAAATTTTGAGCTAACAAATTTCGAAGCAAATTACTTTTCGAACAAACAATTTCGAAGTAAAACAATTTTTGAACAAACAAATTTCGAAGCAAAATAAATTTTGAACAAACAAATTCGAAGCTAAATCAATCACGAACAAACAAATTTGGAAGCAAAAATAAATTTTGAACAGACAATTTCAAAGTAAAATTATTTTTGAACAAACAAGTTTCAGAGTAAAAATAATTTTTAAACGAACGAATCTCGAAGTAAAATTAATTTTAAACAAACAAGTTTCGAGGTAAATCAAATTATGAACAAACAAATTTCGAGGTTAATCAAATTATGAACAAACAAATTTCGACGCTAATCAAATTATGAACAAACAAATTTCGAAGCCCCAAACGTTGAACAAACAAATTTCGACGCCTCACACGTTGGACGCTAGTGTAACTTTTTTTTTTTTCTCTAATTGTTGGCTCCGCTAGCCTCACGCATGGGCGCTAGTGAAACGTATTTTCTAACTCAATGGCCTGACGTTGCCGGCATCAGTGAAACGAATTTTCTTGACTTACTAAAACACTACTTTATTATCACCATGCTCCAAGTCAGGTGTCTGCGAAACAAAGTCTTCCGACATAACTAGGGTCTATTCCTTGGGTAGAGCTATGAGCAATGGGGGTAAGTCGATATCTGTAGGGGGTCACACTCAAACTAAAACAAACAGGCGCCACCAAGTCCAGATTGATTTATATTAATGGCATAGCAAATTTCTAAAGGCGGACGTGGAGACCCAAAGAAAAAGATCGCCTTCGCTGACACAAAAGCTTGTCTTAACAGAATAAGACGCTGTTCCTGTAAGGAAAATAATAATTAAGTCACCTAGAAAATGGGAACACAATTTGCGTCCCTCAAGTATACCTAAAATGCATAAAGAATATTTTCTACATAATGGAGTTATAAAATTTAATTCTTATTGTTATTTGTTTATCAGGTCTGATCAAACTAGATCAGAATAAAAAACTTTAAATGTGGATTATAAATTTACTAGAAAGAATTTTCTTTGTTTCAGTAAATAAAATTCAAAGTGATAAAATAAAATGAATACTTGATATACTTGTAAAGTTGTTGTAAGGTTTAACAACTGATCCTTACTCAAATAAATTACAATTCAGTGTGACTGGTTATGCTAAAGTTTACTAACCCAATCAGATCTGTGTAGGTCATTTACAAAATTACTATACAAAAATTTTCTCTTTAAGTTAACGATATTAAAATCAATTTGAAATCAAAATATTCACAAAGATATTCTCTAATTTTATCAAAAGTGGCAGTACTGTAATACTAAACATCTGTTAGCCATTGTGCAATTGTTGACGGCATTGTTCAAACAAACAGGTGACGTAATCGCAGCTGTTAATTTATGCTGAAGCCACGTGTAGTCACATATTTACGAAACTAAGTGAAATCAAGTTTGATACTGGGGAAAACCAGCTTAATTACAGGTAAACTGAATAACAATTTTGTACTTCTAGCAAACAAAACGAAATAATGTACTTTCAGAATGAAGTACTGAGGAAGTTCTTAAATCTACTACGAACCAAATACCGGCTGTTGTCCTTGGTTGGGATGGAAACAACCTCGCCGTGCTGAATCTGCTACTAATTATTCCTGCCTTCCATGCTTTAATACAGGTGTTGAAGTGAAGCGGATTTCTTACATTGATTCAAGGCAACATTACTTTCGTAGCGTAATCTTCCGTTGTCTAATCTTATTTACAAATATAATTTTTCATTACGTAGTCCATAAGTTAAGGTTTCTAAATTGTAATTTCAAAGTAGTCGTGTGGTTTCTAATTTATCGTTGCAGTTTCTGACATGTCGTTGCGCTAAATAAATTTTTAAATTAGCTAATATGATAACGAATATACAAAATGTGGATTATGTACTAACCGTTACTCAGGAAATGTTTCACAAAAATAAGGCGACCCGGAGGTCACTCGTCATTCTTTTCAACTGCATCTTGACGCTGCCTCTAACTATCGACGAGTGCGCTCGCTGCGTTCTTACATGGTGGGAGGATCCCGGGGTGGGGTTGTCAAAACCTCTTACGCGCGCGCCAGTGGCTGTACAATACACCGAACTCCGAAACTAATAGACTAATGATTCTAGATATTGTAATACTGTAAAAATTTGATTGTTACTCGTATCATTATTTTAGTTAATAAAGGTATTTTAATATTCGTTTTACCTTTAATGAATAGATTCTTTTACTGCGAAAATAAAATTGTTACAGTACTGTTATATACAGTGTGCTCTCAACCAACAATATGTATTGTGACTTATTTACTTTTCCAATATCTGTAATTATGTGCTTTTGTTATTTGGGAGTTTCTTTTGTTTATTCTACGGCCCCTATGACTTAACCTACCCCTAAATTAACCCTACAATTACAGCAATATATATATATATATATATATATATATATATATATTGAAGTGAATGAGATTGAAGGCCATTATAATTAATTAACACTTAGATATCATTAACGACAAAACACTGAACGACATATACTTCAATTTTATCAAACACAAAATATTCAATTGATCCATACTTAAGATTTCATTAAACACATAACATGGTGAATAATTTACACTTATTACACTAGTAATTATCTACAGTCAGTTAAAAATTAGAAATCATTAGATTTTAAACAGCGCTGGGTCTTTTGTGTAAATTCAACAGTAATAAAATCACAAAATACCATGACTAGAGGATGTATGGCTCTATTTATAATTGGTATGTTATTATATTAAACCAGAAAGGACCCTGAAAAACTTGCTACCTAAAAAAAAATGCTTATAATATGTAAACTAATTAAGATATAAAATGTTTAAACAAAATACCCATGTCAAAAGTAAATGTAATGATCTAAATGCTATGTTAATTTAAGGACTCTTTATTAAGGTACAAGAAGACTGGTGATTGTAAATTGCATGATAAAATATGTAAAAGCGTAGGCTAAAAGACAGTTGCTTAAGTTGACTTGCCTAGAAAACAATTATTATTATTAGGAATTATGATGCTTTAAAAGATTGATTAAAAATTAATTTTAAAAATAAAGTTTTTTTTTGGAATTTAATCCTGTTCATTATTGAAAATAAGTATTTGAATATTGTGTATCGTCATCAAAGCTGAAAACATATGCCAGCAAGTGCAGTATTCAAATAAATAAAAAAGATCATACAACCTTGTTGAAGTTAAAAAAAAGGTGGTGTAAAGACGAAGCCAGAATATTCTGGTGTAGTAGCAACAGGAAGCTAGATTCATCATAAAGTAGTAGGTAGAACGGGAGATTTCAGTGCGAGTACCAAGATCATCGTAGAAGTTGGTAATCATACTCGAATCCAGTTTTGGAAACTCATTCGTGTCATCAAAATTACTACAAACTGTAAAGTATCCAAATTTTTATTAGTATTTATAATTTGTATTACACATTGGTTGTTTCTAAAACTAAAACCAATTATTAATCACATATAGAGATTCTTCAAGTGAAGTATGTAATTCAGGAAGCAGCCTAACAACGAAAGCTGTTAAGAGTTGTACATACCTTCTGGAGTCGTAGAAAAAGCATTTATCATAGATACTAATCTGAAAATTAAAATTTTAACACCCAGAGCTGTAATTAAAAATTCACTAACATTTATAATTTTAAAATAGGTTAAGGGTTATGGTTCTAAATAGTTTGGTGTAGAACTAACAATACCGGCATTTGTGTTTTTAGAAGCTTATTCTGATTCTCATACAGAGGGAGCTAGTATCCACATATTTTCAATTTGATATTAGTCATTGAACCCAGAACTAGTATCATTTTAATTTGAAATTTACCCTGAGAGAGTTGTTTGTAGTTTTAAAAAGCCGAAGTACAAAATTTTTAAAATGAACAATATATTTAAGAGTCACATATACATTTAGCATACAAACATCAAAGGTATTCAGGAACTTAGAACCGAAAATTGATACTTTGTAACGGGCATTTTTGTAATTGAACATTTTACGCTATCCTCAATTCATAAATACATTTCTACAAATTACTATTTTTATATTTGATATTTATTAACTCCTTAGGCGAGTGCATCGTATTATAATTAATTATAGATTGCATACGTTCTTGTCTTGCCGTAAATACTAAATTTTGTTCATTTATGTGGATATACAAGTACTAGATAAGAGTCGATAAGCGGTTGTAATAACGACGAATTTATATAAACAGATTGGAGTTGGAGTTTGCTCTTTGTTCCTATATATTAATTACGTGAAAAATAGTGTTGCCTTGTTGCTTTGAAAATAGTAACAGTTGTAGTTTGCTCTTCGTTCCTATAAATTACGTTAAGAGAGCTACTTGGTTTCTTTCTGCTTTGAGAGGGAGTTTTGTTCTTGGTTCCGATATACTAAGTACGTTAAAAATACTGTTTCCTCTTTGCTTTTGACAATAGTGAGAATTAATGCGGGATTAATTTTCAGATTGTTCATGTACGGGCACGGCATGTTTTTAGTTGTTTGTCTTGTGAAATAAGAGTTGTATATTAACCGTGTTTGGTCGACGCACGTGTGTTTTTAAGGACATTTGACGGACGGGTTTTATTGCTTACGCGTGCCTACTAATTGTTTTTAGTTGTTTTTCCTGTGAGACAAATGCTTTAAGGAACATTTGACGGACTTACTTGAGTGATACGCGTACTTTACTAATTTGTGGTTTTAGTTGTTTGTCTTGTGAAATAATAGTCGTAGAACTTGCTAAACTGACCGATTCTTTCTTTAGGATTAATGTGTGTGCGATCTAGTCTAGTGTCCCTTTGTTTTATCAGATTAGTGCATACTTTGGATTATTTAAATACAGTGGATACTGTAGTTTCTGCATTTTTCTAACACCAAAGAATCTGAAATGGATCACTGCTTGCGCGAATTTCGTTATTTGCGAAAGATAACAGACTACCGGTTTACAAAGGTATTGGTTGAAGTTTCTCACTGCTTTTTGGGATGTTTATGAAAATAATATACCTTTGGTCCCAGTTGAAAATAAACTAGTGCTACAGAATATTTCGAAATTGTTGTCTTAGGAAATAGAACTACCAAGAAATTTATCAAGGCTACATAGTTCCGACGCGTGATAATGTCTGCTGCTAACACCAGTGAAATACGTAGGTGTGATTAGTGTGACGTGTGATAAGTTCCATCAACACCCTCATAGTCCAGGGTGAAGTGTTTCGTTAGCGTAGGACATCGTGAATCTCACACTTTCGTTGCAAGGAAGCGTCGCTGAAGGACTTTTGTAAGTTGAACTATTTCCTACTTGTTATTACTTTAAATATCTACCCGTTGCTTTACCATATCTTTGTCGTTCTGATACCTTTTACAAAAGACTTGCATGATATTTTAAAACATAAGAAAAAAAAAGGAAAGAAAGAAAGAAAGATCAATACTACTGAATTACTCATATCAATTGTGTCTTACCTATTTATTTTTTTAACATTTTGTCTGATTTATGTTTAATTGGTGTGTGAGAAAACGTTTCTGCTACTCCCCAATATTACCTCATTTTGTACTAAACATTTTTCTGTATTGCTAATACCGTTGTTATATTATATAGTTTATCTAGAACAGCTAAATTCTTTATTTTACATTCTGACAAAGTTACTGAATAATAAATTAAACTTTTACCATTGCTGCTATGATTAAATTCTTATTTTCAGGTTAAATGCTTAAGGCTATTTTTCTAATGCAGGTATGGTCACTAACTACCTTACCGCTTCGTTTCATACTATTATATGTCAGTCGTGCTTTCTACGACCCCTATTTTCATCCGATTGAGCTAACCAGAGTTATTTTATTTGAATTTTCTTGGTTGTTTGACGTTTCACGGCTACGAGGTATAAAATTTTTAACATCAACAATATATTTGAGTCACATATACATTTAGCATACAAACATCAAAGATATTCACGGAACTTAGAACCGAAAATTGGTAACTTTAGCGAATTTGAAACCTTCATTCCAAATTAATCACATCTAAATTATAAAAATAAATGGAGAGAAAAAATACACATTCAGAAATAGATATATATATATATATATATATATATATATATATATATATATATATATAATATGATAGATTGTGGATTATAGGTCTACTGGAAATAACTACTCTTCTTTAATACCTAAATTTTCGCATATATTTTATGCTTATTCACAAGCTGAACTAATAAAATATATAAACACTGATTAATGCTATAAGTATGACAACTTTCAGCTACTCATAATGAGGTAGGTTACAAATATGATTGATCATGAAATTATTATGTATACATTAAATATTTAAAATAGCTTTTTAAAATGGTAAAAATTTTGTAATATAAATTTCAAAAATTTAATTAATTTTGTCTTGGATTTATATGTATGTATAGGTGCATGTGTAAGTAGGAGGAGGTGCCTAACTGTGTGTTTGGTTGTATATTTGTTTGGGGGGGGGGGGGGGTGTATGTTAATATGTTTGTGTTCCCAAGTAACGTGAAGGTTACCATATATAAGGGTGTGTTTATATAAATTTTAAGTATCCAAAGTTTTGTAGAAGTTTATTTATTGGAATTGAATGTTAGGTTTAAGAGATATGCATATATAGAACTAAGATCACCAATATCACTTTTTTGTTCATAGATTTTGTATTCTTATAAATATGACATATTTCCATAAAAGTTCTTTTCAAAGTATTGTTTTCTATTTGAATGATATTTGGGTTGTTGAAATCCAATTTATGTCTGTCATTAAGTGCATGTGTAGCTAATGCACATGCTTTAGGTTTAGTATGAATATCACTTTTATGTTGTGTAATTCTTTGTTTCAAATTATCAAAAGTATGACCAATGTATGAAAGATCACAATCTAAACACTTTATTTTATAAATAACGTTTCTTTGTAATACCTGAGGATTTTTGTCTTTAATTTTTGAAAATAGATTACCGACACTAGTCAAATTTTTTTTTGCAATTTTGATATTATGGTTTCTAAATATTTTTGTTAATTTTGGTGTTAATTTTTTAAGTAAGGCAAAGAAGCTTGAATTTGGTTCATATCACCGTTTATATATTTTTTATTTTGTGCATCTACAGTTAAATTATTTTCAAATCTTTGATTATATAGTAATTTATTAACTTAAGTCTTAGGATAATTATTATTTTTCAGGATACTGCTCAGTCTTAATAAGCTTTTATTATATAGAGAAATAAAATAAAGTTGACTTTTATATCTAAAGAATGATATGAGTTATAATTTAGATATCGCCCAGAGCTTGTTGACTTCATGTACCAATCAGTGATAATTTTATTATTTTTTCCTATTAACAGAGGGTCTAAAAATGAAACCGAGTTGTTGCTTTTTACTTCTATTGTAAACTGTATATCTGGGTTGTCATTATTAAAGTTTGTTAACATCTTGTCTGCTTTGTTGTATGGTATAGCTGTTACAATGTCATCTACATTCGTTATTATGAAAGGTAGGTTAAAACTAAGTGTAGGTATAACATAATCTAGTAACGTATTCATAACTTTTTCAGGCATAATTCGACTTAAATTAGATCCCATTGGACAACCTTTTATTTGACTGTAATATTTGTAATTATAAGAAAAATAACTATTACTGTAAGTAAAATCAATTATATTAAGAAACGTGTTTTGAGGAATACTACAATTTTATTCAATTTTGGGCCAAATGTTTTTTGATATTATCGATAGCTAATTCCTTTGGGATGCTTGTGAACAAAAAATTTGTCAACTATATCGTTTTTCTCCGCCCCACCTACGAGTGTGTTCGGATGTCTTTAACATCCTTCGGTTTCTTCTATGCTTTATATAAATCCGCTCTCACTAGTTTACATCATCATTAAATCTTCAGTCTTACAACTGGTTGGACGCGTACCTCCATTGTTTTATATTCTGAGCTAACCTACACATTCTCTCGAAACTCCCACAGCCTATATCTTTCACTATCGGTGTGCAATAGTCTAATCTAGGTCTACCTTTCTTCTCGCTCCTATTTTTTACTCTTTTCCACATATTTCTTCCTTTCGCTACCATTTCGAGTACGTCTTTGTTTTCAACTTTATCTGTCCGCTATCTTCATCGTGCCTCTGTTTGTTGTTTGTATAAACTACGTACTACTCGTCTATCTCTATAACTCATTCCAATTTTTTTGAGTATTTCCAACATTTTTGAATGTTATGCATAGAAATAGTAGGGGAATAAATATATCTGTGGAAAACAAAAAAATAGGAGAAATAGAATTGCAGGATACGTTATAAGGCATATTTGGGAAATAGTGCGGGCTAAATTACAAGCAGATATAGAAAAAAAGAGAGGTAGATGTAGACCTCGATCAGACTATTGTACGCAGATAATGAAGTATGCAGATTGTGGGAATTTCGGGAAAATGTGTAGGGTTGCTCAGCATAGAAAACATTGGAGGTACGCATCTAACCAATTTCAGGACTGAAAACTTAATGATGATGAGGACAATTTTACATATGATAGATAAAGAGAAAAAATAAAAGTAATTTCAATTTGCAGTCCTAATTCATTTGTCCAAATTCTGCCAAAGATAATCTTGTCGTGGATGAAGAAAAGATTATCTTTTGTCGACACTTCGTCATTATCATTGAAGTACAAAACATGCAATCTAGAGTACCGACTGATTAATGTGATTTGTCAAGCAAGTTCCAAATAATACACCAGGTGGGTAACTTGTAATATTAGGAGCAATTAGTTCCCATAAATAGACAATTCAGTTTGGAAAAAACGGCATGCTCATTAAGAACACCAATCTTTTTAAGCAAGTCTCAGAAGTCGTGTAGGACTTGGTTATAACGCATTTAGTCTAGAATATCATTGATTCTGGTGTTTCTAAAAATATCTGCAGCTAAATTACTCTTGATATTTATGATGAAAGTAAAACTATAGCTTACAGTAACCGTAAATTAATTAATATTCTTTTCTTAACTATATGAACATATAAAGCTCGCTCAGTACGTTCTTGTGATTAGTTCTAAAACACAAAAGTAATTTTGTTTGCCGAAAACGTTTACTACTAATCTCAGTAAAATTTAGTATAGTTTGTTTTTTGCCTTAGAATGTTTATATGTACTTGTGATGGAAATATAATTGTGTAATAGAGTAAAAACTTTTTTATATTGGTGTTCTTCACAACTAATTGATGTACTAAAATATATTGCAATTATTTAAACGCTTGATTAATATAAAAGTAGTATATCATTCATTTTGGAGGCCGTCCTTTCAACTAGCAGTTTTTAAATAGGTATATCGATGTGCTTTTTGTTAGCGCATATTTTAGGTTGGCTTTAGCACTAGTGTATTCGATTATTTCTCGTGAGAATTTTTGGACAAGATGATTTTCCTGATTTTGTGTTTTTGGTGTTCGCTTATTATTTCTTCGGGGCTTTCCCAAGAAATCCCCATAATTCGATATTAAGTGGCGTCCAAAATTTCCTATTAAGGCTGGCATTTTCAACACGATAACCTTCGGAACCCTCTTTAAACACTTAAACCACTCTTCCAATTGAGTTAGTAGGCATCCATTATTGTTAGTACAGTCGAGGTTTTTGGTACCTCTTCGAAACAGAATTTTTAGCGAGGTACTTCATCGAGTTTGTATGTGGGTTACAGGCTAGATATTCTGGGGCCAGTTTCAAAAATGTATAATTTAATATAGGTATATTTTTGGTTAGTTGATTTAATACATTTCCTTCTTATAATAAAATAATTTATAATATTGGTAATAAATAGTTGAACTCGAAACAAAATGTATACACAAAATCACAATTGTTTGCATAACAAACGTAAAATACTATCATAATAAATTATTGTACCAGCAGTAAATTGTGTTATTGGTTTTTAAGTGAAGCAGTCCGTCTATTACTAAATAAACATTTAAACTTTACGAAAATACGAAACAAATTCCAATATCTACAAAAGCATTATTTGTGAGAAGTACAGGCATCCTGAAAGACGGCAATCAAATATTACGATTTTTAAAATGTTAGAAAGTAATTTAAGTCAGTTCGCATGCAACGATGAACACGGAGAGAAACAATATGCAGTTCATGATTAACCATACGTTAGTAGAGTGCGATTTGACAGATCAGACGGGGATATTTTTTGTTCCTCTCTCACTAAGGGTTGGCAATCATGAGCTTTCCTTTCTAATAGCTATCTGATGGATGGAATGGAAGAAGCTAGTACCTTGCTATCCTTGTTTGAGTGAGTTGGAGTATTAAAGTGACAAATTCGTTCTGACAGATCGCCGCAACCGAGATCGTAAGTTTACCCTACTTCATATAAACGTTAACCTTTTTATTTTATCCATTTTATGACATCAACTGTACCATTTGGCAATATTTACTTTTTGTATATATATTACGGAATTGCTTGAAATAACTCCAACGATCTCTCAGATCGCCGCGACTAATATACCTTTGTTTCCGACATAAGATGGAACGTCGCATGTATAACCTTGAAAATGAGAAACATGTTCAGGAAATACTTCGCATGCTTGAAGAAGATGACCACAAAGACAATGCAGGAGATTTATCATTTGAAGAAGAGACAGACACAGATGAAGATGTTCGTGTTGAAGATATTCAACACGAAAGGCAGTCTGATTCTGGCAAACCCACGATGACGAATCTGATGATGACAACAACGAATTTTATGTTGCCCACCAAAAGCAGAACAAAAAAATCATAAATATTTGGAAATGGAAAAAACGCCTTACAATTAAGTAAGAAGGCGAGGCGCACAAAATATCATCATGCACGTTTCTGGGGTGAAAGATGCTGCGAGAAATGTGAACAATGTTCTGGGAGCTTGGAACCTTATGATCGATGTTCAAATATTGAATACGATTCTCGAATATACGAATGAATACATTATAAAAATTCAAGAAAAATTTTCTCGACCAAGAGATGCGAAAGTGATAGATATTGCTGAACTGAGAGCCTTTATTGGTCTTTTGTACCTCTCCGGAGTTTATAGAGCAAGCCGCCTAAATTTAGAAGAGCTTTGAACAGCCGATCGGGGGTGAGCTTTTCAGGCTTACCATGGGCTTGAGACGATTCCGCTTCATTATTCGTTGTGTTCGTTTTGACAACAGTCAAACTAGGCAAGAAAGAAGAGCTTTCGACCGTCTTGCGGCAATTACAGAGTGTTTTGAACACTACGTTGAAAACTGCAGAAAACATTACTATCCCGAAGAAAATCTCACGCTAGATGAAATGCTGGTTGCGTTTACGGGAAAGTGCATTTTCCGCCAGTATAATCCAAGAAAACCTGCTCGTTATGGAATTAAAATATGCAATCTAGCTGATGCTAGAATGGGCTACACACTCAATTTGGAAGTGTGTTTAGGAACTCAGTCTGAAGGCCCTTTTATTGTGAGTTGTGATATATCTAAACAAAATGTACGCATTTGTTTACATTATCTACTATGTATAAATAATATAGCAGGTGGTTATCAGGCCACACGCCTGGCTATTGCTAAAGGACAGTCGTATTTAATATGTCAATAAGAGCGCACGGCGTGTGGCCTCTTAATTACATATTACATTACTAATGTTACTTGTGTATCATTAAAAGCCTACACCCCTAATAAGCAATAACCCCACCTAAGACGTTACATGAGTAACTAGTCAGATGATGTAGAGATGCGCTTAGTTTGTCCTGTAAGCGGATTAGGGAGAAACCTGACCAATGACAACTGGTTCACCAGCTACTGTCTCCTAAACGATTTGAAAGCTATGACGTTGTCAATGGTTGGGACCTTAAGCAAAATAAACCCCAAATTCCGTTATTTTTTAAATTTTCAAAAATGAACAATATTTGAGCAAGTTTGGGTTCCAGAAAGGAGGAACTCATGTTTCATATGCTCCCAAAACCAACAAAAATATCATTTTGTTATCCAGTCTGCACTTTGATGCCAAAATCGATGAAGAAACAGGAGAACAAAAAAAACCTGAAATATAACCGTCTATAATAAAACCAAAGGGGGCCTTGATACTGTCGACAAGATGTGCACTATATATAATGTCCTAGAACTACGAAAAGTTGGCTAATGGTTATCTTTTCCTCGATGTTGGATACAACGGGAATAAACAGTCAAATCTTGTTCACTGGCAACAAAAATAAAGTGAGTAGCAGGAGGGCTTTTCTAAGACAACTTGCAGTTTCACTTATACAAGAGCAGCTAGAGAAAAGAAGGACGACCAATACTGGACTTCCGTTGACAGTATCAATCGGTTTGAAGAGACTTCACTCAGAACGTACAAGCACATCCGAAATTGTAGCGCCTGCGGAGACTGATGAAAATCGGTTGCCATGTTTATCATGCAGGATTGGAAAGAAAAGGCGTCTTACTAAATACAAATGCCACGTCTGTAAAGTTCCACTTTGCCCCCAACATTCCAGGATGAGGTGTCAGTTGGACTGCAATACGACCTGTGATAATGTATCTTAAAAAGAGGGACGAGTGAAGTTATATATTATTCTTCGATTTTTCTGCTGATTTATTGATTCGTTATAGTTTCTCATTTTTTAATTTTGTATCTAATGCAATTTTTTCTTCATACTAGGTATAAATATATTTGTTGATCATGTTCAGGTTCTTATGTTTTTTCCCTACATTATGAAAGTTAGTAGGTGAGTATTATGTAAGTAGGTACCATCATCATAAAAGTTACCATTTATTTTGCACTAACTGTTACCTACTCTGCTTCATTCTTGAGTTAATGTAGCTGTTTTATTGCTTGTTTCTATGTTGTTCATCAAAAGTACTTGCGTAATTCTTACTTCTAAAATACTTTACATACTTGGTGTGAGTTGGTGAACTTCAAATTATAACAAAAATACAAGTAGTCATGAAAGTGATCTGTCAGATCGCTGCAACCAATCTGACACATATTATTGCCGCGACTAGTGGAGGATTAAGAGAAATTTCCTGATGCTGTTTTATGATGTGGAAACTAATCTAAGAGCATAATACAGCAAACTTGAAAAAAACAGGTGCTTCTAACTCGGCAACTTACAAAATATTGATGCGTAATTAATACTCGCTTTATAAAATTAAAGTTGCACTTAACATGTTTTCGACGATTTTAAAAGAACAAGGTGATTTTCCCAGTGGTATCTTCGTAAGTGTTCTGCTATTGACAATATTGAAAATTAATTATATGGTCTGATAAAACATGTGAGCAGTGCTAGTATGTTTATTAGGCATCACAACCGCCACTGGTCAAACGATAATACCTACCAAACTCTTACGAAGCGTCAATACGGCCATTTTGGATCGAATATCTGTTGCTACATTTTTGTAGATAATCTTACAGCTACGCGAGTTATGTAATCCCCCATCTATTATATCTATATAAAACTAATACTTAAGAAGTTAGTAGGAATATTAGAAAATGCGCTAAGTAATGTGCAACAATGTCATAAAAGACAATTTGTTACAATTTATTTCAGTTTACAAACGTTCATGGGAACGGAAGCGCTACAAAGTAGCACAAGGATAAGTGACACTGCAGCTGTCAGGTCACAGACGGTCGTAGGAAGTCACGTACCGAGATTACGCAGAAGTAAGCTCGCAACAAAGTATTTATGAATAGCTTTTAAGATAGCAACTATGTATCATGAATAGAATTAAGTGTAAGCATACATTAGGTTTGCAAGTTTCCACAGAACTGTGAGGGGGTAGGGATATTATATAGGGCTCGGGAGCTCCACTCGCAGGCAGTTCATCAAACGTTCAGCTTTTACATTGCAGTTCGTAGATAGCTCATATTGTACAATTAATTAATGTATTTCGACTTACATTAATTTAATTCAAGATGATAAAATTCCATTGTTCAAATCTGTTTAAATCAAATAAATTTGTTAAAGTTCAAAGAAGTCTTTTTAAAAGCGACCGCTGGAAGCCATGAACCTTAACTTGCGTTATATTGAAATTCCAAATACAAATTTGCACAAATTATGTGAGTTTATGCTTTTCGAAAATAGAAATGAAGTGTGATTTCAGCAAGATGACGAATCCCCACATAACGCCAGAGTCACTCAAAATCATTTCTATAAATAAATGAGTATTTTCGGATCTGTTCGGTGGATGTCTAGATTACATAACTTGTCAATATTGGCCTATTCCTTGTAGGATTTCATAAAAGAGGCGACACATAAATCTCGGCACAATACCATTGACGATTTACTAAATTCAATAGATGCATCATTTCGTATATTTTCCATTATATGTAATCTTTACGCTTTTATTTTCTCTTTACTTTCTTTCACAACTTTTTCTATATACATGTCCTTTTCCCTCAAATGCTCTGTAATTTCTTACACTACATCAGTTCATTATTAGCGATCATCCACTTATACATGTCCTTCTTTTTCGTCTATTTTTTTGTACCTCTGCCATAGCACATCACTTTTTCATACATTCAATTATCCTCCCGTCAGTTTACCTAAGCACTTTTCATCTTCGTTATTTGTATCATTTTTTCTATTTATTCCTTAGAAGCTCAGCCTCTTCTGTAAACTACTTTGGAGTTCTTTGTGCTTACATTCATTCTAAAATCGTTTAGTCTTTATTTTTGGCTATTTCACATACTAATGTTAACTCTTTATAAATATACATTCTATACCCATTTCTGACACAACCAACAAATTATTTTTCCTACATTCTGTACTACCCAGATTTTTGTATTTCTTACTCCCCTGTAGAGTCGATTGGTGTTCACCGCTTTTTGCCAGTACATTATTTGTATAATACTTGTTCAGTAATACTCCGGATATATTTGTACTGTTCCTAACAAATCCGTGTCTTACTAGAAGGATAAAAAGCGATACACTGTGCTCAAAGACGCTACATCAGGTCATTCATCCTTTCTGATTACTAAAATACAATTTTCTTTATATTGATAGTAGTTATGTGACCTTATTATAATAAAATTAATTCAGCTTTTTCTCTTACACTTCTTGCCTAGATTCAACACCAATTTTGCATATATAGTTTTATGACATATTAAGACAAACGGATAGTCGCAAAAGGACCAAGTAAATGTGGTCACTATTAAATAGCTTGGTTTTTGATTACGTTCAATTCTTTTCATCTAAGTAAATCTATATGCCTAAACTTGTCTCCCATTTTGTGACCTATAAATTTTCTGTTACAGAATTGCTGTAAACCAAATCAAAAAATAACCAGGTTTATAGAGGTGTGCTATCCAATATACGGATTTTATACTTTTACCTCAGAAATTTATCTATTCAACTCAGATAAGCAGATTTCCAGCGCTTCCATAGTGAATTTAGTTTATACGGCAAATACAGCTTTACAGGGAAATTGAATTCTTTAGCCCTTGTCGAAATGCTAACAGGAAATAAATGAGTTTCAAAGTTGGCAACCACTGCAATAACATAATTTAAGTCTTAGTGGAAACCTTTCAAACTACAAAGAGCTTGAGGCACTATTCAGAACTTTTCAGAATTTATGTACCGACTTCATATACTTGTTACAGTTAGAGGTGTAAGCACAAGCTTTGTTATCAGTACGTACAAAGATTGGGATATCAAAACTTTTTTGAGAAATACTTAGAAACTTATTAGGAATATTAAACTCTTCGATGCAAAAATATAACAGCAAAATCACTCACATAGTCAGAAACTTAAGACACGTCCAAATATTTATCTATTACCGACAGCACAAGAGCATCAACGAATCACTAACAACCACGCGGGTAACACAATTGCTTTAACTAGGCGGATAGAATCACATTCAACGTATAGATAGATCAGTGCAACATGATCCGGATCGAATGCAGCGTACAAAAAACTTATTCTATAAAAATACAAATTTATGTGCGAAAGTGCAAAAACTTTAGGCATAAATCTTCTAATTCTCAATATTGTCGGAAGGTTTCGTGGTCGAAAATTAATAATAATGTAGCGGGCTACTATTAACGCGTTCACCAATTTAGAACAAGTAATAACAAAAGTCTTTATTACTCACTGTTCACAAGTTTAATTAACAGTATATACCTTATTTATAGATGTTTTCAGTCCAATTAACAATGAAACACTATCACACTAATGCCACTTACAAGCACTAATATCTTCTTAAAATAAATTCTTAACCATAAGTCTTATTAACAACACTAAACACTATTATAATTTATTTATGACCTTTTTGCCTATTTATGTACAAGCTGGCGGTACAATATGCACGTTCACATAACAAATTTATATTCACTAAGTTGTTGCGTTTATTTTGAACATCTCGTAAATTTTTTCTGTTAATAAGAAATACGCGGTCTTATAATTTTCAACTCAAATCCCTTTGGCGTTAAAAACTAAAATTAATTCAGTAAATTAAAGTAACCTTTTCACGTGTTGATTCATTTATCTATTTGTATAAATTCGATTCCTATTGTTACATCCTAAAGCCTAATTAATAATAAATACTCCTTCTAAGAATTCATCAACGTAAAGTTTATGCTAAATTTAAATAGGCGATAACTGGTTCTAGGTATTTGATAATTGATTCTTATGTGTTTTCCATGGAAAGCTTCGTCGAATTAAAGACGCATTATCCCAATAAACCGTGTTTTTCCAGTTTTGTTTCCTCAACAACAATATTACTTGAGCTTTGGTCACATTAGTGAAACAAAATTAATATTCACTTGCTTTTCAATCTACACAACGAAAACACGTGTAAAATGGTTGGCTGTTTCCATTTTTCTGTATGAAAAGTTAGCGCACTTTTTACAGCGTGGTACGATTTATGGGTTTTATAAAATTGTACTTTTGGACAACAATAAATTAATTTTATTTGTAATTACTATAGCTTCTTTCGGTGGACCTTAAATTCACAGTGAATGGTCGCCCTAGTTGTGATAGGAGTATCACCCCAAGGCGGGATCACGCGCATCCCTGTTTTGCACCATTTTTGCAGACGGTAGGAGCCAACCCGACGGTGGTGACTCGAGGGTGAGTGTTTATACACTAATTTCTTGTATGGGTGCCCGGTGGTTGTTGGAAACAACATATGTACACGGGTCTACGGATGCATCACCTTGTTGTTGGTAAAGTGACTGGTTGTTTGTATGTGCGAGGATATTTTAATGTTTACTGATTTCTTTATTAGGATAATTTTATGTATAGAATTCCGTACTTACAATGCTGATTTCGAGCTGTGGCTTTTAGTGAGGTAATTTTGTTTCTTTTTCTTGTTTGAAGATTAATATAGGGGAGGGGGCATAAAAACTGCAGCTTGCCATGTTAAAAATGATTCTTTTTTTATTTGTAAATATGTATATTGTGTACCTACAAATTGTTCATTTTTGGTACTATTGTGTTTTGTATATAATTTTGTTTTTTTTTTAAATTAGAGGTTTTTAGTTTGTAAATGTTTAATTGTGCGTGAGTGAGTATATTTTTATTTCAGGCCTCCCTTAATTTTTTATTGTAGGTATAATACCCCGCCCACTCGTCGTTTGAACCCGGTCAACTTCTTCTTTTTCTTTCTGGTTTTTTTTTAGACTACGTCGCTGGACGTAGCAAAGTATACACTATATGTTTTATATACGACATTTGGATATAGACTAACTGATGTACACTCATTACGGAACTTATATACTAATATTAACTAGATGAATCATAGTCTGGTGTTTCTTCGAATGTTCTAGACTTCCGTAGAATACACTTCGATTATGCAGCTTGTGTGTTTGACGGGTTGTCGAATAGTTCGTAACAATAATATGTGTTTCTGGTTTGTACCATATCGTATTGGAATCTAATACTATTAATGGTTTGTTTACTGTCGTAAGGATCATCATAAGAACAAGTTGTGAACAGCCTCTTTTAAACGTGCAGACTTATGCTCACCATTAAGAAGAGAGGTCTGTTGCAGCAAAGTGGTAGTGTATGTAAGAGAGTTATTTCTGAACTAGCGAACCAACCAGCCCTTGTTATGCGCCAAAATCGCTTCACAAAATTATTTTAGTAAATAATTATTGTAAGGAATATTTTTGTACAATTAATTTAGGTATATTGCACATAGTTATGTAATAGTAATTGTGCTTGGTATTTTGATTTAGTACTGTATTAATAATGTTCACGGTCCTGTTGGTATTTCAATTGTTGAATAGTCTTTTTACCGCTCAAGGTTTGGTAACTTGTTTTACCCTGATCCACTTTGAAGTTTAAGATCACCTTTTTAAGGTTGTGTTTATTGGCGCCTGCGCGTTAGGGGCAAGAGGGTACAAAATTTTGGGTTTTTGAGGACACTTGGCAATAACGTTAATTTTGTATGCGACAGGGCGTATAAAAGTTTAAATTGTGGATGAATTGAAATTATGGCAGGACGTAGAAGTAAGAAAAATAAAGTAGACTCGAATAATGAACGGGATAAGTCTTTTATGGAGCTTACTAAATTAATAAAAGAGATTAGTGAGAATTTGAAAGAAAATAATGTGGTGTTAAGTCAAAATTTTTCTATATTGACCCAAAATAGTAGCCAATTAATGAAAAATGTGAATGAAGTTAAAGAAATTTTAGATGCCCAAGAGGAAACGAATTCCACTTTCAAATTTAAAATGAAACTATAACCGACAGTAAATTAGTGACGTAGTCGAATTGGAGAAATGCAAACTTTTTGCAAATGTGGAAGGAATTGAGGGGTATTTCAGTTCAGTTTAGATCCGAAGAAGAGGTTAATCCAGTAATGTTTAGTAATAAATTAGTTTCTTTATTTAAGGAGGCGGATGTGCCAGAAGATAAACAGTTGGTGTTGGCGGCAGGGGCGCTTAAGAGCTCAGGTTGAGATTGGGGGAAATAAAACGATTATCTTGCAACAATCATTCTGATTTTAAAATTAAATTTTTGGAGAAATATTGGAACCGTCAGACGCAAGGGAAGTGTTACGAAGATTAGAATATGGTGATTTTGAGCATGGTTCTAGGACCGATTATTTCTGACGTCAATTTTGCGAAGCAAATTATTTAAATTATAGTTTTGGCGAGGAGGAAGTTGTCGAAATGCTAGTGGATCATTTTGATGGAACTATGAGAAGGGGAATAGTTAGTTTAGGTTTAAAGACACTAGATGAGGGTAGCGGTTTATTTGAATAAAATTGACAACACGTCAGAAGTCGATGATTAACTATTTGATCGACGAAATAGAGAAGCGATTGCAAGAAATAATTTTAATAGGGCAATGGGAATTGATAGGAGGGATATTAATCAAAATAGGGACAGAGTACATAGTGTAGGAAATAATCACAATCGTTGGGAAAGAAGGAATAAGGAAAGTAAAAGGGAAAATGAGAATAATGATGAGGTACTCGGTAATAGAGGAGATAGGGAACCGAAACCCCGAGTAGTAGCTATGATGGCTAACCAGTGTACTTTGTTTAACCATAGTTATTCTGATCTATTATTAGCAAACCATTTTGAAATAAAAACGGTGATGGTACCTATAATAACCACAAATGTTGAGAGTTTAAGGGTTGATGTGTTAATTGATAGTGGGGCAATGATGAGTTGCATCAGTCAGGATTTTTAAAATAAAATTCTACAGCAGGGGGTGAAAATTTCAGTGTTGCCAGCCTGTGGTGTAACATTTTTGGAGCTATACAAAATAAAGGGCAACCAGTCCGCGAACAAGGATATTCAAAATTTACAGTGGATGATGTTAGTTTTGAGATGCGGTGCATCATTGTACCAAAATTAATTCGCGAAATTATTTTGGGTTGCGATTTTATGAATCAATTCTGAATAGAATTAAATTTTTACCAGCTTAAAGGGAGTGGAGTATTTCATAGCAAATGAAAGTCATTTAAATTTGAAAATTGCAATAGGGAGGTACAAGTAAAGGAAGTGTGTGGAGTGAGAATAGATTTAGAACAACCAATGGTTGTTAAAACTGGTGTTGAAGCAAACTATTCAGAAAAACTTATTATTAGTCAAATAGTAAAGAGACGAAATTATTAAAAAACGATGAACGGTCCGAGTTATCGAAATTATTAGTAAAATATTCAGAAGTTTTTTTTCGGACCGTTCAGATCTCCCAAATATGTATACCCATGAAATTATATTGAAGGACAAAAGTCCATTGTTTAGAAAGAGTTACCTGGTCGCACATTCAAGTTAAGCGAAAGTAAAAAGGCAAATAAAGAAAATGGTATCGTGGAGTGTTATTAGTAAAAGCTAAACCGAATATATTAGCTTGTTGGTGGTCGTGGAAAAAAAAGATAACGGTGTAAGGTTGTGATTAGATGCGCGACGGTTAAACAAAATCATGGTGAAAGATGGCATAGTGCCTCCCATCTCCAATGTATTGCAATTTTTAGATGAACAATGTCTGACTACTTTGAACCTTATTGCCTCGTTCTAGCAAATCCCCATTAAATCAGAGTACCGATAATATACAGGGTTTTTGTTCTAAGAAGAGTCGTATGCGGTCAATGTTTTGCCGTTTGGCTTAGGTACATCGGTGGCAAGTTTTATAAGAGGACTGAAGGTGTGGAGGGATTCGTAATTACTGATGTCGACGATTTGTTAGTGTTTTCGTCGAATTTTAACGAACATTTATATCATTTACAAATCATTAAAAAAATTAAAGGTTGCTGGAGTTACGATAAAATTAAAAAAATGCAGATTTGTACAAGAAAGTGTTAAATTTCTAGGTCATATATTAATTCTAGCCAAAATCAGTATGGATCCCACTCGTATTTTAGCTATACAAGAGTTTAAATTACCTAGGAACGTTCGGGAGTTTAGGTCGTTTTTAGGCTTTATCAATTATGATAAGAAATAATATTTTGAATGTCATGTAATTTAATACGAGAAAAAAATTAGAGTGAGAATATGTGCCGTGCCAGTAATTGTAGTATCTAATATCCCTTTTAATATTAGTTTAAACCTCTCTTGTTTAGTAGGACGCCCCGTCATCGGGTTTTATGTTGGTTCCGTATTAGTATAAGATATGTGTAGTGCAGTAGTAGTAAACTGCTTTTTAATCGAGCCCAAAAGTTCTGTGAATATTATTAGGTATTAGGTGGTGACAACCAAGTGCGTCGTTCGGTTTGCAGTGTAGTGACTGGAACATTTCTAGGTTAGCAAGTGCATTTTGAATAATGCAAGTGAAAACGGAATTGTGTTTAACAATCCAGTCCAGTGGTAAATCTTCCTGAAATCTTCCTCTAAGGATAGTTTGTCTACGATATAAAGTAGGGTTGATTCTAATTATTATTTTCATTGTAAGTGCATATCGACATCGCTCAAAACATTAAGGTTACTTAACCGGAGTCGTAGATACCTGGAGTTTCTGTGAAGCAGACATCCACCGCGTACTCAGTCATATGAATAGCCGAGCTTTTAAGATTACAGAGAGTTCACGTTTACAAGAAAAGAAATGAACCGGTTGCAGAGCTAGTATATTTTAATACAGGAATTCACTTACGTTACGTTTAGATATTCGGACTTAATTTATTTAAGGACAATTATAATTAATATTTACCATTTCGCTATGAGCTATCATCAGTTCTCTTAAGTAGTGTAGGGCCGATTTAGTAATTAGTTATACGTGTTTGTTTAATTATTTCTTTTATACTTTGGCTAAAAATTACTCTATTAAAAAATTATACAGAAGCGTAACTGTTATTATTCACTTTATTTCAATCACGTAAAAGAACTCTTGTTTGAGGGGTAATCGCAAATTTTATTTATTGATTTGATTTAACGTTTTTTCTTTAGGTTTTCTTTTAAGTAATACCATGCAAGATTGGTGTATTTTTAAGGAAAGTTTATCTTTATGAATATTGCAATTACTTAATGTCAATAAAGGTAAGTGTAGGTTGAATTTTATTTGCATTTACTTAAAACTAGAATTTAAATTAAGTCATTGTATAGGGATATTTAGCCCCAGTAACGGAATCGTATTTGTAAGATTAAGTTTATTTTACAATTTTATTTAGCTTGACAAAAATTTATTAAGTGTTTTAAGATACTTTGGAGAAAGGTAGCGTATAATCTGAAAAATTTAAGAAACTAAACACCAAGGAATAAACCGTCTTCCGTGTAGGGATAATATCGAAGAGGTAGATGAGAGAAGACAGTTTGGCTCCCTTAATTATAACAAGAGGAACAGCTTTTCAGTTTGTTCATGTCTGCCATTTCAAATCTTTATTTTTTATTATTTCTATTATTTCTTCTATAGAAACGCACACCCGCACCACTGTAGTTAGCTGGTGCACCCATACATTGTTACGGAGTCCCCGACCCTTCAGAGTAAATCTCAATTTATAACGTAACGCTCATTTTACCCGTAACAAGACATTGACCAAAAGTAGAACATTACTTACACTATAAATATCCAAATGATATCTGTTTAAAAACTTTCGTTAAAAGCACTAACAGGAATGTGTAACCCGTGTGATAAAAATAAGATAAAGTCGTTGCTTGCAAAATGCTACAAAAGCTAATATTTTAGAAAATCGAGTACCTATAAGTAAAAATGTTTAGTTTATAACCGTAGAACATTTAAGTAAGAGTAATTTCCAGTCTTATGTAGTCAATAAATATAGGCATCTGCTAGTTCACTAGAAATCTGTTAGCCGTGTTTAGTAAAAGGTTAAAATGGAGTAGCTAAATGAATATTTAAGTAATGGGTTCTATTTATTTAGTAAATAATTTAGAATAAATACCACTTCCATACTGGAGGAAAATAATATTAATGAGTATTATTCTTAAGAGTACTGTCTCAAAGCCATTAAAAATTATTGAAAAACATTTAGTTTTAGTTATAATGTTATATCTATCCATTTCTCTTTGCTTTCGTATGAGCACTGAACTTCTGGAAGTGCAACAATGCTATCGATTTACGCTCGAAGCTGAAACAGATTGTAGCATTTAACCTTGTCAGCTCAACTCTTAACGCAAGAACGCCTCCGATCAACTAAATACGTGGACTTGTCTAATGCGATCGAGATATCCCATTCTATAAAGTTCCGTCGTACAAACTTTATGGCACAGTTGCACGGAGGCTACGTTTCCTAAAAAATAGACGGGCTTATGGCCTCATTTGAAATCAACGCGTTAATTTTGATATCTCTAAATGGCATTTCTCAGCTTATGTTTTTTTTTGGTCTACAAGTCAAGGCCGTAGCTAGGAAAAATTTGGAGAGGGGGGAGAGAGTCTGACTAAAAAGCTTTTCGCCCATTTTATTAACTAAAATTGGAAACTATAGTAATAAGTTTAACCTCTTCACCCTTTTTCTAACAAATCGAGCCATCACTTCGTCATTGTTAATATCAATTCCTCGGTGAACTGAAAGTAAGGCCAAACTATTGAAATGTTGTTACCCCGATGAATTTCCTAAATAGTTTTTCAATGTGGAAAATGATATCTCTGCAGAACTAGTAATAACTGGAAGCGTTGAAAAAATCTTTAATAAGCAATGTATATTCGGAAACAAACTTTTGTTGCATTCACTAAGCGCTTCTATAGCACAACTTTGTTTACTCTCTATTTTTTTTGTCCAAAGACCTAATTCTGCGTCAAATGTATCAACGCTTAAAATTTTTTTTACAGTTCAAAATTGCTTGCATTCAAATTAAATCCATTTTCACTTAATGAAGATATAAGATAATTTAGATTTTTTAAATTAGTGTAATGTTTCTTAAATCTGCTTTCTAGTTGGTTTATAAAATCGTTAAAAACTGGAACAGCAATTACGATCCTAAAATATGTTTTGGGATTATCTGTCTGAACGTTAGGTCTATTTCTCTGCGTAGTAGCTAAACTTGGTATTTTTATATTTTCATTAATGGATCCCATTAAATTTTGGGCCGATTGAAACATTTTGGTAAATGTTATAGTAATGTTTTGTCTCATTTCCTTAAGAGTTCCTATAAGCAGATCTAAATGGTTTAACGCAGATGGTAAATCACATAAAGGTGACTGCAAAACTTTACATAGTGGTAGTTTATAAGAGAACAACACTGATGTGCACCACAAACTGATTTTAAATTCACTTGATGTTACAGAATGCAAAAGGGTCATTGCTCTACGTGATGAATTTGAATCTTTTCATTTGAAAATTCCTCCAGTGATGCTACTATTGCAGTGTAAATTTCTATAAATCTAAGTAATCCGTCATGGTTCTCGACCCATCTAGTCTCAAACATACTAGTCAGATTGTGCCATTTATTTTCAGGAAAAATGTGTTTAATATTTTCTTTCAAACATCGATTTCTTTTGGCTGAATATTTGAAAAAACATCCTATAGCTTTTATAACCCCAATAGCGTTTCTAATATGCTGGACTTCACATGAATGTCCTAGAGCAAGATTTAAAGAGTGTGAGCTGCAATGGACGAATGCGGCTTGACGGTAAGATTCTCGTATAATTGCTTGCACTCCTCTAAAAGAACCTTTTATGGCAGCTGCACCATCATAGCCTTCTCCCACTAGATAATCACAGTTTAATCCTAAAGAATTTAGGTGCAATAAATCCTCTCGAACAATAAAAAATGTTATTTGGCTCGATGTGTCTGATACAAATTGACATTTGCTCGGTTCTATTAATGTCTGTCGTTTCGTCAGCAATAACAGAAAAAAATTTAGCACTATTTATTTTGACTACTAAGCTTTTCTTGAATAATTCGCCACAAATAGCTATCATTAATATTGAATCTGAACGCTAAAATAAGTGGCATTCAAAAGTGTGGTTTCAGAATGGAGTTCTAAATTTTTGTCCTTATACCTCATACGCATTCTAATTATTCCTCTAAAACTTCCATCATTAATAACTGGCTCAGTATCGTTTATTTTGATCGGCCCAGAATCAGACGTATCTTTCAAGGCAATCTCTTGACGGCCACACATTTAGATAACATCAACAATTGATATTCTTTTACGATTTTTGTTAATTTGCTGTACACGAGCAGAGTTTAGCTGGCTAGCTACATTAAGGCTTTTTTTTATTAAAGACCTAAAAAATTACCTGCTAGTAGTACGCACGTTTTGTGATACTGTGTTTCACCGTGGTGTTGAAAACATTTATATGGAGTCCTTCCACTTACTTAACGGATCGGTTACTAATGACTTTAATTTCTGATGAGAACCTTTTCCAGCACAGTCTTTGGAAGAAACAACACAGTACTTACATAAAACTCCATTGTATATACCACTGCACACCAACCACGAAAATCGATCAAACCATTGCCTTTAAAACTTCAAATTACGTGGTTCGATCATTGGAAAAACAAATAAATTATCAGGACGCCAACGGGTTCCAAAAGGAAACAACACCCAAACATACGCCACTAGACAAAAATGTTTAAACAGTCTTAAAAATAGGCAAAAATTATTTAACTGATTATAATCTTTGCTTGAAACTATATAGAGTGCAACCGAGTGAATTATTTACAACACAACTTTAAATATTCTACTATTACACTTGGTTTAGATAATAGTGTTTAAAGAAATACGTGAATATTCGTACTCAAATAATCCTTTACTACACTGTATGTTAGTTTATCCAAACGAACTATAATAATTATGTTCTCTAGTCTAGACAAAACAACACAAGTTTATTCAACGCTAGCCTATTACTGATGCGACATCCTAGCTTACCCTCTGGAATGCGCAAAAGATTAACAGAGCGGAGAAAAGGTTATTGCGTGACCACAAGATTTTGTTATTTGAATCAGCTTGTTCCCATCTCGCTCCGGCAATCCAATATTCAGAGACAAGTAAGTAATGTTATCCTGGGTTGTGATTCCTCGGTCAACGTTGCCGACCATCATCGGTTGTGTATACAGCATGTTACGTTGGCTCGTAGCCGTGCGTAACACAAAGAAAAATCAAAGAAGTGACCGGGCTCAATCGAGATTAGGGGGGTTGTAGAAAGCAGACCAAAATATAATGTACGCGGCTGTAAGGAGTTAGTAACAATACCTGCAATAAAAAAATTAGAATAGCAAACCTGAAATAAAGAAAAACCATAGCATTCTGATCGAGCATAGATTGTTCAGTACTTTGTAGAATGTAAAAAAAACTGTTTGGATAATCTCTATAATATAACAACGGTAAAAGCAATACAAAAATTTTTAGTACAAAGTGAGGTAATATTGGGGAGTAGCAGAAACGTTTCCTCACACACCAATTAAACATAAATCAGACAAAATGTTAACAAAAGATAAATAGGTAAGACACAATTGATATGCGTAATCCAGTAGTATTGATTATTTTCTTTTTTGTTCTTTTTTTGTTTCTTAATAGCAGGCAATTCGATTGTAAAAGGTATCAGAACGAGAAAAATATGGCAAAACAAACGGATAGATATTTAAAGTAATAACAAGTAGGAAATAGTTCAACCTACAAAAAGGTCCTTCAGTAACGCTTCCTTGCAATTGAAGTGTGGGATTCACAATGTCCGGCACTAACGAAGCACTTCACCCTTGACTGTGAGGGCGTTGATGGAACTTATCACACGTAACCCTAATCACACTTACGTATTTCACTGGTGTTAGCAGCAGACCTTATCACACGACGGAACTATGGAGCATTGATAAATTTCTTGTTAATTCTATTTCCTCAGACAATAATTTCGAAATATTTTGTCGCACTAGTTTAATTTCAACTGGGACCAAATGTATATTATTTTCATAAACATGTTAAAAGCAGGTAATCTGTTATATTTCGCAAATAACGAAATTTGCGCAAGCAATGATCTATTTTAGATTCTTTGGGGTTAGAAAATTCAGAAACGACAGTATCAACTGTATTTGGATAATCCAAAGTATGCACTACTCTGATAAAAAAACAAGGGGGCCGAGACACTAGATCGCACACACAGTTTAAATATCAAAAGCCGAAGCACCAACAAAAAAAACCACAATGAGTAAAGCACGTGTATCACTAAAGTACGTCCGTCAAATGTTTCGTAAAACACGCGTGCTGGTCGAGTTTAACAAGTTTTACCACTTTTATTTCCAACCGAAACTCAACAAAAAAAACAATTAGTAAGGCACGCGTAAGCAATAAAACCGTCCGTCAAATGTCCTTAAAAATACACGTGCGTCGACCAAACAGGTTCGCCTATAAAACATACTACTTCAATCGGAATTAGCATTCCACTTTCTACAGTTAATATACAACGTTTATTTCACAAGAAAAACAACTAAAAAAACGTGCCGTGCTTGTTTCTGAACAATTCGAAAATTGTTACCGCATTAATTCTCACTATTGTCAAAGCAAAGAAGAAGCAGTATTTTTCAACGTAATTAATATATAGGAACCAACAACAAACTACAGCTACTCATCTGTTTATTCAACTCGTTCTATTCCAACCTCTTGTCGTCTATTATCTAGACTTGTATATCCACTCATTATAATACGATGCATTCGCCTGAGGAGTTAATAAATATAAAATATAGAAATAGTAGTTACAGAAATGTCTTTACGAATTGGGAAAAAGCGTAAAATGTTAAGCTATGAAAATGCACGTTACAAGCAGCTTAAAATTAATTTCTGGTGTTTGGGTAGGTTGATAATTGTTTAGTAAATTCACCCGAGCTGGCGTATCAGTGATTAAAAATTTAAGGGTTATCATCTACTTTTATAAGTCCACGTTAGTTTAATAGTTAACTGTTTCAGGGGTTTTAGATCGCGTTAAAGGCGACAATCTTTTATTTTTATGTTTGGTTTCACTTAATTTTGGAAGGGGTTCTAACCCCCCCTAACCCCCGCCTTTGGCTACGGCCTTGCTACAACTATATACTTAACAATGGCTAAAATAGTATATCATACAACGTTGATTATCCGTTATTTCTTATAAGTATGAACTCAAAATTCATGCAAAGTTCATACATGTAGCGCACTTTAAAACAAAAGGGATATGTTTTGTAGTAAATGATATACAGGGTGACACAAAAAAATCGGGAACGTTTTAACAATCAAATAAAACCAAGAGCAATGGAAGAAAAACATTTTATTCCTAGTAACTGGAACCTTAAATTTTACAATTTAGAAACATTAATGGAATTCCTAATTTCTTAAAAATTACATTTTTTAGAAGCAACGCATTCTTGAAATCTGCTATTGAGATTCCTCATTGACCGCTGCAATATCTCAGCTGGGATACTGTGAATTTCATTCTAAATTCTATGTTTTAACTCGTCCAGAGTTCTTGGTCGAGTCGTGTACACTTTACTCTTTAGATAGTCCCACAAGGAAAAATCACAAACTGATAAATATGTCGATGTAGGGAGTCAGGCAACGTTACCGAATTTTGAGATTACACGGTTACCGAACAATTCTGGCACAGCTTTCATGATTGCCGTACTGTGTGTGAAGCTTCTCCATCCTATTGAAACTAGGTTTCTTAAAAGTGTGGAAATTTGTCAATTCAGGTTTATCGAAAGATTGTAACATTTTCACGTAATGATCCGCATTAACAGTTGCTGTGATCCCCTCTTCATCTTCAATAAAATAAGGTCCGATGATTTCATGTAATGAAGCAGCACACCAGACTGTCACCTTACTAGCGTGTAAAAGGCGTTTATGAACTTCATAAGGGTTTGTGTCTGTCCAGTAACAATAGCTCTGCTTATTCAAGTAACCTGTGAGATGAAAATGGACCTCATCAGACGTCTACAATTTGCTTAGAAATTCATCGTCGTTGTTTATGTTTGTTATTATTTGTTGACGGAATTTTAATCGCAACTGGTAGTCGTTCTCCTTCAGTTGTTGCACTATCTGCAGTTTGATGGATGAAATTTCAAATCTAAATGAAGAATTCTGCGAACACGGACATTTCAACCGCAACTGCTTGTTTAAGAATTGAACACCGTGGTCTCCACAAGACACACTCGCATACAACATCAATGTTTTGTGGAGTACCAGCACTTCTTGGTCGTCCTATTGCTTTCCTTTTTAGGGCAGATCTATTCTCTCTAAAATTATTAATCAAAATTTTTATAGCATCTTTTGATGGAAAGGCACCATGATGTCCGAAGTTGTAAAAACGTCAGAACTCCCTCTCCGCAGCTTCCAAACTATCACTGTTTCTATAAACATTTTTATGACTAACGCACGCTGTCGCCCGTTCCACTGATACATGATAACTAAAATTGTAAAGTGTTTACTTACTCAAGGTCATTGCCCCGCAGTGCTGCCACATGCTCATGGCTGCCACTACGTATTTAAAAAATTTTCGTTATTCTATGTCACCTTATAAGAAAAACAATTTAAATAGTGGTATATTTGAAAATATGGTTTTCTCCGCCCCTAATACTGATTCTAGATCCACAATTTTAATCAAGTTTTAAACCCAATCGTATTCTAGCTTATTTTAAATCTTTCTTTCCGATGATCTTTTTCTGTCGGAACTGTTAGCCTAACACTGACCTATCATAACTAAAAAATCCGAAAACTCCACCCCGAAAATAAATTCAAAAAGAAGGCTTATCTATTTCTGGAGGGATTCAATACGCAAACAAGTCTGGTATCTATTTTTCATTCTAAGTCTGACCTCTCGTACTTAAGAATTAGTGTTTTCGAACATCCAGAATAGCTTCTCAGAAAACCTAATTCTAAAATTCTATTTAACTAGGTTCCGGATTCGAATCCTGACACGGCCCGTTTGAAAAATGTTAGGCGAGCATTTTTCACAAAATTACGTCGTCGTTCGGATGAGAGGTAAAATAGAGGTTTCTGTATGAGTGTGTTCAGCAAAATTCAAAATTTTTTAGGTAAAAAGATTCGCTTCCTGGCCAATGTAGTACCTTCGGGTGGAGCATTGGAAAATCACATGTAGGGGGTACTTTTAACCTCCTAACAGGCCACGTTTTAATTTTTTTCTGTGCAAAAATGAGTTAAGACTTTATATTTTAGAATATGATCTAACTTCAACTAAATTTATATTATACCTAAACATTAACACTGACTTGAAAAATCTGAGCAAAACATATAACTTAGTAGGCGAATCTAGTATTCAACACTTTGTAATTTGTTCATGGCATAAAAGTGATTTGAAGTTCTGTAATTTATTGATAAAAAATTGTCGGTGGAAAGGATGCATGTTGATACCAAACGAATATCTAGATATTTTTATAACAGAAAGTATTTATTTGCTCACCGAAAACCTCATTATTTACAGGTATCATTCACAAGTGACCATATTAAAACCTGTATATTGTACCCATCTATTAAAACCTCTTATTTGTCTTAATTTCTCCATCCACTGAATGGGATTTCCAACAAATTACAAATGATATCGTTAATAGGATTCATATTTCAAGAAGTTATAATATTATTTTATTTGTACTAAACTACTAAATATTTGAAATGTCAACAACCACTGTAGCGTATCCAATATTTTATAGCATAGTATGAACCTAATGCAGAGGACAGGGTAGATAATAGAAAGTAGGGTGATGGAAATTGTTTAGAATAACGGCACGGAGAAGGAAGGAGTAATCACTAGTATTTAAGACCGTTAAGGTGTTACTTGAAGTGACGCGTGGGTTTGTTTTGCGACTATTTAGTCTAGTTATGTAAAATCACAATGTTGTAATCATAATTAGCGGTATTAAATAAGAGTGGAAAAGTGCACGGCGCGATGCCGGTTGTGTTTGTCTTCGTTAACAGAATAATAAAAAAAAAAGTTAAGTGCATCTAGTAGTGTGAAAACAAGGATTAAATTTCTGCTTGAAGTTGAGGCTCCACTTCTACTACAATTTGCGCGAGACAACTTACCGTTAACGTCAACCCATCTGTTCGGGGCTTGTAATCCAGATAAGCTTTTATGTTGCTTAAGATTATTTTGCTTGAATTCTCAGAAATTGTATTAGTGTTAGTAGTTGGACGTCAATTCTATATTAGCTTAATATTCTAATAACGATGCAGCCGGGGGACTGCCGAGTTAGATTGAACTTTATGCACAACGCCATTCGGTAGTAATTAAATTAGGTAGCAACGAACTTTAGTTTGATTCGTTGACAGTTAAATAGTGATTATTCTTAGTAATTAACGAGGATGCATGAGTTTTATACAAACATTTATTCTTTTTTATTAAAACGATACCGACACTTGTGAATTTCTGTTAGTTCAGAAGCGTATATCTTCTTAGTAGTAATCTTTAAGGACACCCGCCCAGCTGTGCTTAGGCGGGCCTTTTATACCACCTATATAAAATATGTACATAATATAAAAACATTATCCAATTATCTCCAAAAACTACGTCACGACACGCACACGTAACACAACACAATTGAATTCATTCAGTATTCTCACAACAGTAAATGCAGGTACAGACCGCAGATAAGAAATTATATTCAGCCAAATCTTCACTTGATGAAACAAACGTATGTGGGGTATACAGCAAACGACGTCACTGATACCATGACAACCAGCTATTTTGAGGGAAATTAGAAGTAGTGCAACGTGAATCTTCACTTACCAACATTATAAAGAATACAAGATCCTATATCACTTTGTCTTGGGCTACGGAGGCGTTGTGAACGAAACAAGAGCAAATATTTTATGTTTAGATTCAGGATATGAGGAATTCAAAAAGAGTTGGTATTTTGATAAATGAATATATTAAAATTAATTAATGAACCATTAAAATATATTATTTTACTTAGCTCACTTCACGTACTACATCCAAAAAGACGCCACTGCTTTACATGTGTTTTAATGTGGTAGTGTTTCCGCTCGCTACAAGATTTCGTTGATAACTTATACACGAAACTAGAGTTTTAACTCTTTGATCGAAATAATCTGATAAATTACTTTTAAAAGATGACTTTATTTTATAAACAATCTTATAGGTATAAGTAATTAAAGAAGACGCTATATTTTAATTACAACTGGAGAATTACTGTGTGCAACAAAATAGCGTACGCGCGTCGCGCATTTTTCTTTAATATCTCAAAAATGGACTCTCGAATCGAAAAATGTTTTAAATAAAAGTTGTAGAGAAATCTAATTACGAACATTTTCGTTTTTTATTCATTTCTATACGGCCCAAATTCGCCGAGTTCACAGCTTCACAAATATTATGCAAAATCGGTATTGTTACGCTGAATGACGTCAAGAAACTATCCTGATGCCTCTACCAATTACGCCCCCTTTGATCTTAAAAGTTCTATTTAGCGTCTGTTCGATCATTTAATCAGACCATGTTCCTGACGAAAATTTGTCATTTCTTCGGAATGTAACTTTTTCACCTTCAGTAAATTCAGCATATTCATCGACATACATTTTTTTCTCCAAATCATCATGACTTGTAAATAGATATGACATGATTTAGCATAAGAAAAATGCTCGCTAGAATAGAAGCACCGGAGCATATGCCGAACAGCCAACAAATGGTTCGTCCAGTTCCCTTCTCTCTTCATCTCAATAAATAACTTGAGTATCGTCACCATAAGAAAATATCGAATCCATAATTGAGCAGTGGGCCCATTACTTTCCAACTTAAGAAGTTGACTTCAAGTTTTACAGAAAGGTTTTTTATAATAGAGTTTTCATTTATTTCATTCATCATTGGAGAACTTTGAAAACGCTGCAGCAACGAATACCCAGTTTCACGTTCTTGATAAGTCATGGACAATTTTTCCAAAATTATATTCGACAGTACTAATTGAACAAGCAAATGCCCTTGTGTTGCTCGCGCAAAAGTATGACCAGCGAGTAATATGTCAGCCGAATTCGGAGCGTAGGTAAGACTGAGAATTTGTTGAAGACCACTGATTGCCAATATATAGCCTATACATCCTAAAAATTATAAAAAAGTGTAGTCCTCCTAGTCGCATAACGATGTTACCTAAAATGGTCGAACGTAATAAATATCGTTTTCAATTTGACTTCATTTGCTTTTTCAACAACCATCTCCAGCGATGTATAGATTGTGTTGTAATCGCTGGGGGCAACATTGACAAAAGGCAAAAATATTACCTTTGTAATCTCTGCACTTCGGTAATTTGTAATTTGTTCGTGAAAACCTCTCCATCCAGCAATATTAGGTATGTCAGAATACTTTACTACCATCCACAAAGTATCCGCCACCGTTGGCATTAAAATGCTACCGGTCCACTTAATGCTGTCAGCTACGTCTTTACTCAAATGTTGCAGAATTATTGATTTCAATCCAGCATTTGTTTTCTAATCGAAAATTTGCAATTGCAAAACGCCACTTTTCTTGAAATAGTCAGATTTATTTATAATTGGTTTCTTCAGTATCCGATCAGAACAGTTGATTATACCAGAAAATAGAGTAACGCACTGTATGTCGCTCATACTATGAAACGTATGCAGCCCGTCGATTGTACCGACATTAAAATCAGTATTATCGAATACAAACTGACAGTGCATGTGGTCGGATTTCGTACTTGGTTACTTGTAAAACTAATGATTCCAATACTCTTACATCATGGTTAGAGGCGCAAAGACCAAGTTTAGATAAAATGTTAATGATTGTTTTGCAACCAATTTTTTATACAGATATGAAGCGATGCCCAGTTGAAGAGTTGATATAAAAGTGTTAGGTCTAACAGCAGATATTATGAAATGAGCAATTGCGGTGCATTTTTTTAATAACATTCTGGATTTTTTTATCTTTCACCATAATATGCTCCAGTAAGGTAGTCAAAGATGCTGGTGTTAACATCATGCAAAACTGCTTACCTGTTGGATATGATATTAAGTCGCAATACTGTCGACGAATGTCGGCTCTTATAATTTCAGCAGCTTTTTGTACAGTCCTAATTTTTTCACTGCTCTCATCTAACAGCCGTTCTTCATACCATGATGCGCTAATTATATCATGCGCGACTTATTTCAGTCCCAAATTCTTCTAACAGTCCGTGCTGTAAGGTCGTCCACGACGGTGCGTCGTATTCTGCCTCCGCTATGACTTTATAAAGTTGTTCCGCGGAAAATTGACATTCTTCTGATTGACATAAGTAATGAAAAATGATTCGTAATGCTGATGCAACATTGTTTGATGGTGGTGTTCCCAATTTGTTTGACTTGGATATCCACTGGAAAGATTTGTAGCAATTTAGGTGGTATATTGCACCACTTTCCACTACATTTGTAGTTGATGCTAAGCGTTCAAGTACCTGTTGGCCTAGTTGGTCGTTACACTCCCGAGCTTTTGTTTCGATTACTTCAACAGTTGTATCTTTTCGTACCGTACGTACCATTCGCCGTAGTTCATTTCGGAGCGTAGTTTGCTTTGCATAAAATGCTTCGTCGATTAGATCATTATAAAACAAACAATTTCTTGCAAAGTCGAACAAATCTGAAGATCTTGTTTTTTTCGTGTTAGATGTTGAAGCTTTACTTGAACTTTGTCGTTTCAATAAAGCATTTATGCTGCTTCTGCGGGTATAATTTTTCCATCTTTCAACAATCAACTCGCCTCGATTAAACTGTTTAATTCTTTCTTAGATAATAATCTATAGGAATACTCTTTTGGAAGGCATTATTGTTGGCATTGAAAAATCCATTTCAAAATTAGATGACAATTCAAAAAACTTTATTAGAACCGCATGCAAAATTCAACTTTTGGACAACTTAGGCACTTGCGCAAGGAATGCCTCAGGAATAGAGTAATTTCCAGAGATTTTTTTTTTGAAGTCAACAATCATAAATTGTTAGACAAAATTAATAGTCAAAACACTAAGTAGAAGATTCTTTTAAAGAAACACGATATCAATGCACATCTGAAACTTATCTTGCCTCACTATTGTGGGCGTTAGTAAAACTCACTTAAAAGGATGTTCAATTTTTTTTACAAAAGTCGTGCATATGTTGTTTTATCCATATTGATACAATTGACTTTCGAAGACTTTCGCACTAGCTCTGAACTCTATCTTCAGCGGTTTAGCAAAATTATCGGGGGCGGAGGGGCGAGGGGGGTCGCTAATTAAATACGGATGGGTAGAGCGCCACTGTACTTAGATAATGTGTAAAACAAGAAATATCGCTAAGAGAAGTACAGAAACCTCAACGAGTATATTCTGTTGTAGAAATACAAGATTTTGTATTTTTAGATGGTACTACATTTATCCTAAAATAAAATAAAATACATAAAATAATATTAGAGACAGCAATTTGCGCCTCAAAATAAAATCAAGTAAATCAGACAGGTTCTATACATCTATTACTTCTTTCTTTTGTGTTATAGTGCATGGATACTCTTCTTATTAAATTTTATGCACAGCTGGTAATACTTTTGCTTAAGAGCTTCCATGAATGTAATTAATCTTGTTTAAATTAATAAAGAAATTAAGACTGTTAAGTAAGTATATATATTTATATATATATATATATATATATATATATATATATATATATATATATGTATTAACTGAAAATTATTTTTGAATTTTTTTGACAGATAATTATTGTTAGTTTGTGAATATTCAATTAACTTTTATATCTATTGTTAGTCTTGGGCAATTTAAATAAAATAGCAAAAACCTCTAAAGCAATTAGGCACTATAAATGTCATTAACATAATTAAGGGATTTTTTAATGTCACCTTTTCAGCACTGAGAAAATGATTCACATATAATAAAAATAGATTGGTAAGAAGATCTTTCAAATTAGTTAAGTTAACTTCATAACTAGTTATCGTGCATAAACAAGTGTATGATTGTATTATTCGTAATTCAAATTCATAAAACTTTTGTTACATAGACAATTTTATAAAGCATAAATTTTGATAAAAGGAACGTTTGAAAATTTAAATTTATAATTAAGCATTACCATAAAGATGTTAAGTTCCATGGGTTCAAACTACCAAGGTTAGATTTATACATGACGCTAAACGTCAAACAGATGATTGCTGCACAGATGGATATCACTTTTAAGAATTTAAAATTTAACAGTTTGTGTGTACAAAACTCTTTAGAGCTTATAAATAAAGAAAAAAATATCACATTAGAAGAGAACGAAATCTTACTTTCATTTGTTGTCAGTTCATTGTTCCCTAGTGTTCCAATAGTACGCACTTTAACAAATTTAAAGGATGTTCTTATAGATATTGATATTGATGTTGATAAAGTTGAAGACTATATTAAGCTTGTTTCGCATTGCATGTCCCAGAACTGTTTTCAATTCAACAACAAGTTGTACGAACAACATAAAGGCACTGCAATAGGAAATAGCCTATCACCAATCATAGCAAATTTATTTATGTCTCGCTTTGAGACCGAATTAAAAGAAAACTCCAAATACTTCCCAATTATAAGGTTAAGGTACGTGGATGATATTTTGGCAGTTTTTGACACTTTTAAATCAAATGTTGAAGATTTTCTTCAAGAATTGAATTCAAAATTTCAAAGTATAAAATTTACGTATGAACTAGAGAATAATGGACAATTACTCTTTTAGATACATTAGTTATTAAAAATGGTAATGAATTGGAATTTGACATTTATAGAAAAGAAACCAATGTAAATCGCTTTACTTTGACTTCCTCCAATCATAGCATACAACATAAGTTGACTTCATTTAACTTTTTAATTAATAGATTATTGAATTTCCCTTTAAATAAAAACATCTTTAATAAGAAATTTGTTATTATTAAACAAATAGCGTATTACAATGATTTCTCTTCAGATCTTATACATAATATTTCTAGAAAGTGTAAAAACAGAATTAACATCCGTAAATCAAGACTTTGCAATCGACCACCTCTAACGATAATGTTAAGTATGTTAAACTTTCGTTTCACAAAACCACAAAGGGTTTTGATAAAATATTCAAACAGATTAACTTCAAAATTGCTTTAAGTAATACTAATAAAATTAAAGATTTGTTAGGTAATCCAAAAGACAAAGTAGAAAAATTGCAAAAGTCGGGGATTTATGAAATTAGTTGTTCAGGGCCAGGGTGTCTTCAAAAATATATTGATCAGACCAAGAGGAATATAACAACAAGATTTAAAGAGCACATGGCTCACTTCAAATATGGTAAATACGAAAGGTCTCAGGTCGCCAAACATATTTTTGAAACCAGCCAGCCCGTTAAACTAGAAAATGTTAAATTGTTAAAAACGGTACCAACGTTTTCGTTCTTCAATGCCTATAAACCAATTAAAATTGGTCAACAACCAAGATAATTTGGTTTCGCTTCAGCAGATTTAGAATTATTATAAATTAAGTAGATATTAGTTGTAACGTCACAATTCGCTTGTTTGTTGTGGAGAACATCAGTCTGCGGGAGAAGAGAATATCCTCGATAGTGTTTAAAGCAACATTAAAGTAAATTGTATGTCGGTAAGGTTCACGTCAGCCTAAGTGGTGAGGAGAATATCTTCTGAAGTGTTCTGAAACAACAGCTAATTATTATTTAACTGTATATTCCTACTGATGATGACCACATAGTGGTCAAAATGCGTATCTAATATTTTAAATTTTTTTTGTGGTTAAGGGTTTAGTCTTTCTTAGATGTATTGATTAAAGCTCCTGCTACTTCACCTTGTAGGCAGGTAAAGCATTTTTTGTCATTGCTCATTGTCACGCAAAATAAACAGGAGCAAGTATTACGGAGCAGCAATGTCAATGTATACCGATCTGTGAAAACAATTACTCATTAAAATATGTTTTAATATTTCATTTCAATTTACTACAATAGATTTCACGCAATTTATATGCTTTTTGATTCAACATTCTATGACGTTTAATTTTGAAATTTATTCATGCAAATTAATAGACAACATTATTAACAATTAATATCTAATATTTAATTAATATTTAATATTTGTTAACAGTAAAGATATTTCTTAATAGTAAGTATGTATACCTTATTTAATTCAAAGAAACTTTTTCTCGGTATGATTTTTACAATATAACCTACATTAACAATAATAAAAAAAAAACTCACATTTTATTAACCAATTGCTATTTTATTGCTTCGGACCCTTCTCAATCTTTAGTGCCTACGTACAGTACTATCCGTCCTAAAAATACCGACCCAGTACTAAACGATTCAAAAAGATCCCAAGAATAACTTCTGATACTTCAATAAGTACAGAAAAATGGTTAAGAACACGTTTTTCATCATTACAGGCGACTCATAATGATGATCTGCTACATACGTAAACTTACAAGTCCTTTGAAACCCCAGTTTCCTATCACGATGCAATCTAAATGTCATGCTACAAACTCTATTTTACAGAAAATTTTTCAGCTTTAATTTCGGTCTCTTATTTTGTAAAGTTAATAAACGAAGATATTTACAAAAAAACGAATGCTAATGCAATTTTTCTATAATTTATCAAAAATACAACAATATTCATAAACTTCCTTTTAAATAAAACATACTTTGCGAAGGACTTATACCACTCCAGCACGTTCATATATATATATATATATATATATATATATATATATATATATATATATGAAGTAATGAAAACAAGATAAGATAAATTTTTGAAAAATTATTATCCACATATTTTTAGACTAAAATGTTAATTTAACAAAAATTAATTTTTTTCTTAAATATTTAAACACCGGTAGCTCGTCAACGTTTGAATGAAAAAAGCTCTACCACATCTCATTTTAAAAATAATTAAAATATCTTCAAAAAAAATACACAACATTACTGTCTTCAATCAATCGGAAAAAGTTATTTTCCAAAATGCACTCAAAAATGACATTTTTTCCTGTTTTTTGATTTTAACTTTAAGCTATCTTTACCAAAATAGATTCATGCATACATCAACATATTCAAAATTTTATTCTCTTCTACTTTCATTATTCATGCTATATGTGTACGACCTATACTTTCAGAATTAATACTGACCCTTACATGCAAAACACTTGCTATCAATATAAAAAAAATTGTCTTTTAATTAATAACTCGGCGAATTTTGGCCATACAGAAATGAATAAAAACGAAATTGGTCGTAATTAGATTCCCTACAACTTTTATTTAATACATTTTCGATTCAAGAGTCCATTTTTAAGATATTAGTGAAAAATGCGCGAGAAGCGTATGCGTTTTCGTTGCGTCGCAAAACTACCGATGCTTAAGAAATTATATCTCTGCTCCATTTGCTCGTACAGACTTGAGTAAAAAATAAAATTATGCGGGATTTTGTAAGCTACAATTTTGATATCTACATAAATATCCGTAAAGTTGATATTTTCAGAGTTATTTGCGAAAAACTAATTTTTTCGACCTTTTCGACCCTCCCTTGCCCGAAACGTAGCGTCTACAAATGAAGACTTTTAATATGTTGAATAGTACCCTTAAACGAGTCTGTTTACAAAGTTTCAGCCCAGTCAGTATTATTTCCTGCAAATTTGGTCATTTTACTGGGCTATGAAGGTCGGTAGATATTTTATTCTCTTGTGTGGCGTATCTATACATATTGATTCTCTTCAATATATCAATACACACTGATACGCATCAGCGTATCAATACGTGTTGTCGTATCGATTCATGTCGGCGTATCGATGAATGGATACGTTTTGGCGTATCGATATATCGATATATATCTTTCCCTGTTTCGGATCAATACGTATCGATATATCTCTGCGCCGATCCAACCATAATAACAAACACAAATTAAGAATTTTTATATTAAAATTACAAAGAAATGAAATTTGGACGTTAATAGGTTAATCTAGGTTCTTTAATATAATACTCAAAGGGACAATAGGAATACCACTTTTCGTCAAAATTAAATTTGGCAAGTCCTCTTAAAAGTAAATGTATAAGAATGTTAGATATTTGTTTTTATTTGGCAATCGTAAAACTTTATACAATCAACTAACTTTATGAAATCACTATTTCATCCACATACGTGACAACCGATGCTTGCATGTTGCACAATAGTTGATACAAATTTTATATGACTGTTTGCATGGATAGATATTCTTAAAATGTGAATATGTTGAATACCGCAACTAAACTAAACTGCTCAAAGTTTAAATGCCGTATTTAAAGCGAACATAGATCAATAGGGTTAACAACCCATAGTCGTTAATTTACTTCCGATAGCCATTTATCTCTCCATGCGAGATGGCATATCAGGGAATATATTAGCCCATTCCCGTTCAAGCAGCCGGATAGTAGTTGCTTAAGAAAATGAAGTATGAAGCTTCTCTTTTATCAAAGAATGTATCGGATGTGATAGCGTTGCCTTCTTTTGCATTAAAAAAGACATATCGCTATTGTCTATCACCGAAGACGACATAATTAGCTATGCGCATTTAGTGTTGGATTCTTGTTCTAATATCATATAGAGTACCAAAATTTCTAAATAGCTGTTCATACGCTTATTTCTCTCTAATGTTCGTAACAACTAACAAACTTGTTAGAATTATTTTCTAAATATATAGGGTAACTTTCCAAGCAGCATTCTAAGTAGCTTCAACTGACATTGGAACTTTAGCAAGGAGTTGCTACAAACAAATCCCAATTTTGGCACTTTAATTGATACATTTACTTATGCTTAGCAATCCCTTGTAATAGTTTAGTAATTGTTACTGCTTTTGGGAACTACCTGGGTACATTACCTCAAAGTAATTAATTATAGTGTCCGGAATGTAATTATTACTATGTTAATCTATTTTCTAGTTGTTGTAACTTTAAACTCGTAAAGAATACCCCTGAGGTGTAACAAATCAAGTTGCTGCTACATGTCTGAAACCCACACTAGACCCCTAAAGTGATGGTTAGTTATGGTAGTATTGCAAGGACACTTACTTCTCTGCAATCTCCAAATATACTTTAAAGTTATTTTCACTATTTGTTTTAAATTAAAATGACCACCAAGTTGTAGTTCTGATGTAAAATAACCATCTAGTAACTTTAACTTCATTGTGTATCTCAGATACATATTCTCTACTCAAACCCACAATTCTATATTTGCTCTGTCTGTGCTAGTTATTTGCATTGTTCTTATTGTTGGGCTGTGTATTTGTCTTATCATAAATAACATAATGCCAAAGTACAATAAAAGAACGAAAACGACCTTCCGACATACAACTATTTTTTATAGGAAACCAAAACAGGAATTGAACCTGAATAATAACAGCAATGCTAATTTATTAGCATATAAAGTAGTGAAAAGTAGCAATATCAAGGAAAAGCTGCCATTAACTCAACCACAATTTGTGGCACCACAAACTCAAATTGCAACTGATGATGTTGTATGCATAACTAGTAGAACCCAGGATGTGCAGGACGTGGATTTAGCAGTTAGCGATGACTTCAACGAACAGGATGTTCAAGAATGTGATGTATCTGATTACGAAGAAGAGGAAGCTGTTTCTACACAAGTTACACTACTGCAATAAATATCAGAATGGGCATTAGTGCACAGAATAACACATTCTTCACTAAACGATTTATTAGTAATATTAAATGTTCAAGGTTTAAACTTACTATCGGATAGTAGAACGCTTTTAAAAACTCCAAGTTTGTTACCTATTACACAAATGGGAAATGGAGAAGTGTGGTATAATGGAATAAAAAATACATTGTGTGCAGCTTTCTATAAAATAAAAATTTACGAAAATATAAAAACTCTGTGCTTGGTTTTTAACGTAGATGGACTTCCACCTTTTAGAAATGCACCTACTGAGTTTTGGCCTATCTTAATGAAAGTCGAAAATGTTCCAAATTCAAACCACTTGTGGTGTCAGTTTTCTGCGGAGAAACAAAACTACCATTGCATGAATTTCTAACACCTTTTGTAGACGAATTAAAAAGTCTTCTTGAAAATTGAGTTTTTATAAATGGGCATAAGATTGAAGTTCGCTTAAAATATTTTATAAGTGATACAACTGCAAGGAGTTTTATAAAAGGTAAGTAATTTGATGATAAATGCTGATGCTTGACAGCCTTTTTATTACGATAGGTACAGTTGGATTTAATGCCGCACATGATGTATTAAATGTACTGTTGTTGGAGAGTACGATAAAGGAGGAAGGCATATGAGTTACCCACGAATTGATTGTATACTTAGGACCGATGAAAGTTTTGTAGCAAGTGGGATGAAGAACATCATACACAAGATTTCCCATTATTAAAACTTCCTTTTGATATCGTCAAGGATGTGATAATATCGGATTCTTTGCATTTACTTGATTTGGGTAAGAGCTATTTTTAATGCTAGTGATATATAAATATATAATAATGCCTATTAATTAACAAAACCCTTACTTAATCATTCTGGGCAAATTTTATAATCACTACTTTAACTGCCAGCTGTTGAAATTCCCTGTATTATCCTTTAAGATCTTTTTCTATCATCATGAACCTCAAGTGTCACTTTACGTTCTCAAATTAGTACATAGAGTGACACTTTGTCGACGTTTTATTTAACGTCCACAAATTTTACTTTACGGCAGCAAATTTTACTGCAAGGCACTATTTACCCCACGTACTGTAACGTCAATATCAGACATAACTACATTGCCTAAATTTTTTGTCTCCGAAAAAATTTAATATCTACCTTGGGACACGTTCCATTTTTGGCCTTGCCAGTTTGATGGTCTTGGCTCTTCGTCTTGGCCATCAGACTCTGACGCAATCAAGAATGTGTAACTTTTCGTCCTCGGTAAATAAATAACTATGTTAGTTCAACTAAGCAAACGCTTATAAGAAAAGTTTACTGACCGTATACATTTTTATTAATATATGTCACTGGCAAGCTAGTGCTTTTTTTTACTATAGTTTGGATATAATTACAGGTGTAATGCGAAAATGCTTGTATGGATGGATTAATGGAAATTACAACTTTAGCACAAAACTATCGGGAAGAGAAATTGATCTATTATCAAGAATGTTGGAAGATTGTAACAATAGATGCCCCACTGAAATTCATCCGGCAATCAGAAACCTTAAATGTTTAAAATTCTGGAAAGCTGCAGAATTTAGAACTTTTTTATTATATATAGGCCCTGTTGTCTTAAAGAACTTTCTATCAACTGAAGCTTATCATAATTTTTAACATTGAATTGTGCAGCAACTATTCTTTCATGTAACACATACTTAGTCTTCATTCATGTCGCCGAACAGCTACTAAAGGATTATGTAGATCAATTCAAAAATATTTATGGAAGAGATTCAATTAGCAGTAACATTCACAATTTAATTCATATAGTTGATGATGTAAAAAACTTTGGCACTTTAACAAATATCAGTTCTTATCCATTTGAAAATTGTCTTGGGCAATTAAAGCTGTTGATACGTACAGGAAATCGACCATTAGCTCAAATAGCTAAACGTGTATTAGAAATGTCTAAACTAAACTTATGTTAAAAAGGAAAATAGGAATATAGAACATAACCTGCCTTCGTGCACTAAATTTTTGATGAAGTGTATGTTACTAGTGATTTTATGTTAGGAAATAACATTAAAAACAGATGGTTTATGACAGTTTCTAATGAAATTGTGGCAATGACAAATGCAACTTACTATCAAGGCAAAATTTATATTTATGGTTCTGCTATCAAAAACAAGTTCAACTTTTTTGAATTGCCAATAAAATCTTTGCGATTAAATATATATCAGTCTAATGGGAAACTGGGACATCTATCGTTATATTATTCAAGCGATATTAAGTGTAAATTAATCGCTCTCAAGTATGGGGAGGACTTAGTGTTTATGCCTTTAAGTCATACATTAGATTCTTAAACACCTTCTGAGCAGGTACCTACAATTATGTTAAATGGAGATTATTTAAATACAATTAACAATTACTCGCTGTAAAATTAATATTTTTATTATATTCTATAGCTGTTAGCAAATATATATCTTTAACAATCATGCTACCTTAGTAATTTCTTCATATTAACGAAGATACTGAGGAGGAACGTTACACAACTCCAAATGACGTCATAGTGAATATGCCTATAATTTGGAGACCCAGCCCACAATTCTTCAATCTGCTGGTGGTTTCAAAGTATATTTTAATTTACTTGAAGTGATTTGGATGTTACATGTACAGTGTGTCCGAAATTGGATGCTGCTTATGGATAACTTTGTTATGATTAAAGATACAATAAAACTGTTTTCGATTATGCCGGCCATCTTTTTGAGATCGATTCAATGGCGTAATCAGAAACGAGCGATCTTCTTTTGTTTCCAAATTATAGCCAAAAATTAAACTTTCGCGCATGCCACTGGAACTTATGTAAAAAATTACATAAAAAACTACTAAAGAATTTTTTGATATTTTTGCAAATAAACGAGTTATACAATTTAATAGAATTGTCAAAAATATTAATTTTTGGCTATAATTTGAAAACAAAAGATCGCTCATTTCCGATCTCGACATTGAATCAATCTCAAAAAGTTGGCCTGTAACATCGAAAACAGTTTCATTGTATCTTTAATAGCAAATTTACCCATAAGCTGCATCCAATTTGGGATGTACGTTCAAACATATTGGACTTCCATATTTATTTACATAATGTGGACGGTCATTATTATATCTAGAATTATGTTCAATCTGTAAAGTAGTTTTACTTTAAAAATCCTAAAAATAGTATACTTCTTAAATATTCTCAGACTTAAAAATATTTTAAAAATATTTTTGTACATAAAAATGCACTTTTACATTAAAAAACTCAAATTTCAGTTTAAAGAATTTTCACTCAAAAATTATTTTAAATAGAGAGCTTTGAAAATTTTTAATCTAGCGCAATTACATTTATCAGTAAACTTATAGTCGCATATAGATTTGGTGTAATAGAGACGGCATATTTCCAAATATATAACGCCGTTTATTCCTTTACTTTTAGAAGCCATTATTCTATTCAGCACTCATAATGAATAGGAAATACATTAAAACCTACGCTTTAAGTTATACAGACAAAGAAAGCAATAAATTGTCAAAGAAGACTGACGTTCCATATAAAGTGACTGATGATTAACTATTACCAACCTGGTGGGTAGTCACAACTTAACTTCAACGTTTTTGCATCAGTTCCAAAGTGTACATGACAACTTAATTGCTACGCAACAATTGTTCCCCATTTTGGTTAAGAATCCGTAATAAGATAGTAGTTATTTGTTAACTGTGTTCAGTAACAAAACCTTTGTAGTTCTCGGAAATGGTTGTTGGTACGTGGTGACGACTAAAAATGCTGCTTGGGTTTGATTCATATTCAAATGAAGCATTTCGATAAACAAAATTTCAAAACTTATAAAGGTATCGAGTTAGTGGAGAAATTATTTTCTGCTGTATTATTTTCAAATTATACAAAGGAATATTTCGTTAACAGGCGGAATTTCTATCTTTAAACTTGGCAACGAACACGGACATGATCATGGATAAGATAGGGAACACAATCTAAATGATTAGATGAAGATGCTGGCGTTCAGGCATGTAATGTCGGGGGGACAAAATTGCTCCAAGAAAAACACCCAGTGTCTGTTGGGCCCGCTGCTTTGACAGGCGTTGGAGAGGGCGGGCGTCGTTGGAAGCGTGCGATATCCAAAAACTCGTAAGAGTATGTAACAGGCTAGAACCCTATTCCTCCTAAATCCGGATTGATCTTCTCTAGTTAATATTTTTGACAATCGTGCTAAAAGGTGGTGTGTAAAACGAGCCGACTGTAAAATGGAGGGGATTTTTTTAATAAAGAAAAGATTATGAAATTGCCTGATCATATGAAATAAATAAATTGGATTGTAGCGGCTGATAGTAAAGTTGACAAAGATAAAATACATACAAGACTGGCACACAAAAAGCTTACCCTCGATTTCCAATTGAAAAAGCGGATTCCAATCTTTCACTTATGCGTATGCAGCGTTAAAGCTATTTTATAAGACCAAGTTATCTTACGAGCGGACGCGAGTTAAAGTTCGGGCCTTTGGAGCTATGTTTTTAAAAAAAACATCGACACTTTAACAAAAAAAGTTTATAAGTTTATACAGAAATTACAATGAAATTTAGAATAACTGGTTCACAATAACTTTAATAAAAAATAATTAATTGTACTGGGCGAGTAGTCTAGGTAGACAACAATGCAAAAGCTGTAAACTCGAGACTGACTCGGTTGAGTAGCTCAAACAACAAAGTATGGAGTTTGAAGACTGACTCCCGGGCATTGAGCTCCCGGGCCTTTTATAATAACCTGCCCCTCACACGGCTTGTGGGAACTTGCAGATCTCATGTCTGCGTTTTTCTTAATTGTACACTTTATTACAATGTAACAACTTAATTCTAAGTAATTGCGGCCTGTTGACCGCCTGTGACCTGCCACCTGCAGTATCACTGCCCTCACGGATGCAAAGTTGCATGTCCGTTCTCATGAACTGTCGATAACCTCTCTGGGTTATCCTTGTGTTACAATGTTGCATTGAACTTATACTTTTACTTAATAATTTCTAATAATTCCTATTAGATTCAATATATCAATATATATAGGTAATTGGGGGATACATAACTCCTCAAACCGTAAATGAAAAATTAAGGTTTTTCTTAATTTTTAAATACATAAAATTCATTATTCAAATTCATTTAAAATTCATTGTTTCTAAGGGTATACTTATTGTTACCTTTTTTCTCTTTGTTTCCTTAAATCTAGAACTGTTTCCTTCATTCTTATATCTAAGGTACATTTTGTAAAATACATATATAATTACAAAAATTATTAAAATGATTAATACTATTGTCCAAACACTTTTATTATTATAATGTAACTTTGGCGTTTTGAGTTCATTTAATTGTTCTTTATAACTTTCCACTAATTTTACGGCGTGGTTGAGATCGTCTAAGTCTAGATGCTCTAGCTTCATAGGTTTCTTAATTATTTCTTCGTCTTCTTGTTGTGTCTTGAACTGTAGTTCCGGTAGGTTTGCAAGTTTCTTTGTTGCTATGGGATCTTGGTAAACTCTGATTACTTCATCTTTCAATTTCACATAACAATCTTCTTTGAGGGTGATTAGTTTGCTTCCGATTAATGCTTGGTCATTTTCATCTTGATTGCAGTTGATGGTTGCTATTACTTCTGTTGGGAAAATGGCTATCCATTTGTTATCTGTAACTTTTTGAATTTTCATATTAGTTATTTGCACTTGTTTGGTTTCACAGTTTTCGTAATGATTTGAGAATTTTAATAGTTGTACTTCACAAGGGCTGTCTTCTTGAATGGTTGTTGTCGTCATCGATTGACATAAATATTGGTTTGGTGTTACTTCAGTACATTTTTCGTTTGTATAACCATACCTCAGTTCCTTTAGGGATAGGAATTTGGTTTTGGGTATGATTACTTGGTATGTGCTAGTAACTTTTGTTGGAAAAGCAAATAAATGATAATATTGATAATGGTTACTTTCTACTATTGGAATTTCTATTGAAAATATTATTTCGTTTTTCTTAATGTTGCTAAGATTTGTTACATTAAAGTAAGGGAAATTAAGCAAGAGTTTTTAATTGTATCAGGATTAAGAGTTGATGCAATTTTTTGAATGGATTTTATAAGTAAGATGAAAAGTATAACAGACACCGAGAATAAGGCGATAATTATAGGAGATGAAAAGATTAAATGGAACTAAAATTGTATGAATTGTATGAAATTGAATCAATTTGAGCAGGAGATGAAAGGTGAAGTACATAGAAGTTAAAGTATTAAGTGCCCTGGTGAAGTTAGAAGAGAAGATGTATCGTTTTTAGAGACAAAGACAGAATTGTTAAAAACTGCAAAAAATGATGTTGAAGAGATGGATAATAGATGAGACCGATGAAAACAGTATGATTGCAGGTGTTGAAAAGAAGATAACGGAACTTTCTGTGAATGCAGCTTGTATGTGTTTTTATCGACCAACGGCATTTTAAAACAGTTAATCAATTAAAATACACTAACCTGTAATGGTCGCCAGTTGCACTGGTATGAACAAATGTAGTGGACTGTAATCTGCGTCTTGCACGGCCGCCGTAAACTGCATAAACGAAAAGTTCACTATTCTTGAAGCGTTTTCGCCATTGAAAGTGCCATGGTCAAACACACCGAACTGATTGTTCCGGTTACTCCCGTTGCCATGTTAGTACTGCCCTATCCGATGCTCGACTTCGACTGTGTACGAACACAAAGAGGCACTTGCGCGCACACTTTCCAATATCCAAAATTCTATATATTTGTTATAGGATAGGCGATACAAAAAAAGGAACTTTGATAATGTAAATATCAAACCAAAATAATATAAAGTGATCGTATGTCATCAAAAATGCTATAAACTGCATAACACAGCTTTTAAAAATATAATAAATAAAAGTAGTAAAATATTAAATAATGATGAAGTAATTTGGAACGTAGAAATTTATAATTCGTTTGGGATAAGTGCAATTAGAGGATCAAATCGTATTGTGGAATGGCGTATGAGCAAATATGGAAGAGTAGCATTAATTAATTTCAACTAATGTTGATTGTGCTAAAGTATATACTAGAAAACTATTAATTCAGCAAATGTTCAAGTGTTGGGGAATCTTGGTTGCCGCAAACTACTAACCCCCTTCATACTACTGAATATCGAAAACACAGGATATATATTTGTAAACAATGGAAGGAGAACCGAACTGCATCTAACAAAGTGTAGCAGCTATGTTCGAAGAGAGTAAACACAGAAACAAAAAGATAATTGTTAAAAGCACATAGTACAGCACAGTACGTTTATGAAGTAGGGGCAGCAGGAGAAGCAGACAGAAAAACGGTAGAAGCCTTTTGGAATGTCGTGCTTTAGATATATGAAGATGATAACACGGACAAACAAAGCTAAAAGCACAGAGAGGTTATAGAAATAGAGGGGAATAAATATATCTGTGGAAAACAAAAAAATACAGAAATGAGCAGGATACGTCTAAGCCATTTTTGGGGAATAGTGCGGGATATATTACAACCAGAAATAGGAAAAAAGAGTTAGAGCTATACCAACATCAGACTGTTGCACGCAAATAGTGAAAGAAGCAGACTGGAAATTTCAGGAAAATGTGCAGATTAGCACAGAATAGTAAACAATAAGGGTACACGTCTAACTCGTTCCAGGACTGAAGACGATGATGATGTACATGAACGTATCAGAGATCCAGAAATCCATTGTAGAATAAATTTTTACTATTATTTGCTTAAGACAACTATAACAAAATTAGACAAGCGTTTCGAACTTCCACATAATAGCAACATAATTCTTTTTTTTTACGAATGCTTAATAATTGGAAAAACATTAGACTCAGAAAGACAAGGAGGGTAATGTTCAAATTTGCAAAATAAACTAATCAGTGGTGATGGTTTAAATTCGGACATTGATGGAAACCTTATGTTCAATTGAAATCGAACTTTTACCAATGTTCGTCGACAATTGCACTACTCCGTTGGAAATTTGTAATTATTTATTTTTAAACAATTTAATTTCAAAATTTCCGAATCTGTCTACTGCGCTTAGAATTTACCTAGCATTACCAGTCATAGTGGCACAAAGTGAAAGATCTTTTTCTACATTAAAAATAATTACAAATTACCTAAAGTCGATAATGTCGCAAAGTAAATTAACTAATTTATCTCTAATCAGCATTCAACATAAAAGCCATATTGAAACCAGTGACATTGTGAGCGATTTTGCTAATACAAAAGTACGAAAGGTAATAACTTGGTTTTAGAAAAATAAATGTTAATTTGAAAAAATCTCCTACTTTTTAGGCCTAACAAGAGCGATATTTCAATAAAGCGGTTCTAAAATAAAGCTTTCTTTCAAAATGGCATAGGTCTCAATTACTAGGGCTGTATTGTCATTCAATCGAACTTCGGTAGCCACCTACCAGGGCGGGGAGTTACATGATTTTTTATTGTCATTTACTTTTAATTAGAATAGTAGATTGGGTATTTCTGTAATTCTCAATTTAAGACACTTATTTTAAGACTAAATTGTCTTTTATACACACTAAATACTTCATTACCTAAACAAGTCTCGGTAGCTATATTAAGTTTGGAATGTTGTTAACTAAGTAATTTGTGTGTGATTCGAAGGTATTATTCCTGTGTGCATATATTAAACAAGATTGCTAGCATTTCCATTCAAGAGCCTTGTATTGGCAACAGTTTGGTTTTGTTGATAAATTGAGCTCTTGGCCGCTTTAGTAACGCACAAAGTTGATACCTCCTAAAAGTTAGTAACTACTTGCCTTAGCAGATACGTGTAGGTCTACAGACTGACGAGAAACCCCAAGAACTTTCCTCAAACTAGACATGTTTACGAGATACAAGTTAGTGTAACTATTGACAAGAAAGCTCGTTGTATATGGTTAGAAATTCATCAAGAAAGACCAACTAAGCTTTTCTTATTTAAATAGTCAAAAACCAGATAAGTCATAAGCACATACATTGTAAATAAGATCCTTATGAAAAGAGAGAAAATGATCTTACGGCATATGCTTTTAGTGTTAAAATTCACCGGATTATATTATACGCGAGTTCGTCGGAATATGCTTTGGGCCGAGAGTAGATAGGTTTTTTAAAGAGTTTCTCAAACCACTTTATGCTTATGTTTTGTTTGATAACTGAATACAATGTACTGCAAAAAAAATTAGACAGTGACGCAAAAATTGTGATGTACCTCTGCTAACACCATTATTGAAGAATATTACTAAAAAACAAAATGTGTAAATTACATCATATGTGACCATGACACCACAGCATGTGAGTAAAGAAGTCTTGTAAAATAACTGAAGCGATAGAAAATGATAGTTAACAAATAACGTATAGCTCTGTAATAGAGAGAAGTGAACTGTATATAAAATAAAGTGATAATTTAACAAACAACATATAATTAATGGTTTTATTCAGATCAAGCGTTCACTAAGAGCACTCACCTGTTGTTCACGAAGCCGTGTCAAGGACAAAAACGATGTAAACAAAAAACTACTCTTCTCTTTGGCGAGTGTAGCGAAGCACATTTATGACGATAGCGGTGTTGTGAAGAAAAGCGGTTCTTCTAATTAATTTGTAATACATAGAACATGTAAACCAGCGATGCGGTTTGTTCGAACGACGAATCGATACTCTTTTGTTTCGTAAATTTTCCAGTCACTACACAGTTTACACTTGCGGACTAACAAAATCTTATTACTCGCGGCACTTGTTGGCGTGTGCTACAAGTAAAACCATGGAAATTTTACTCTAACAAACTTAAATATACCGAGGCGAACGTAAATAATCAACAAACTCAATAGAAAATAAAATTTTGCTTTAATTATTTACAATATAAACGGAACATACCGCCCACCAAAATGCAAGGCATTCTAACGAAAAAATAATTATAAGGCGGGGGGGGGGGAACGAAATGACCAAGCGAAAAAAGAAAAAAAGATTTACAAAAACAAAAGAAAAAGAATTCTGTTTCCTACATTAAGAGCAAAGGGCAGAGCTTTGATTTAGTAATAGAAAAGGGACCAGCGAAGGCGAAGCCCAAACATAAAAAGGGCTTGACTTGAGTTCGTTATGAAGGCAGGTTGCCCATAGGAGGTTGCAATGCGACCGGATTGGTCTTTAAACACGTTAGACAATGACTCAAAGTACGACGGCTAGATTGCCTTCCAGAAATAATTCAGAAGTGCTGATTGGCGAGAAAATGGACCATTTAAGCACCCGCGTGAAAGTATTTTAAATAAACGTAAGGAACATACAGATCAGTTAATCGACTTCTGCTAGGTAACAAAGCGGGAAATTTACGGGCCGAGGACAAAGGCGCGTGAGCCAGGCGACCTCCGACGCGCAAGATTCCATCACGAATAAAAGGGGACAACTTGAGAACACTTTATTTTTAAAGGGGATCCAGAATGAATGGCTTCAAGCTCGATAACAAAATATGATTGTTAAGTATACGCAAGTAAAGGGATCAAAGCATTTTGCAACTCAGGAGATGACAAAGGTCCGGAGTACCTTTCGAGTGGGTGACGTAGATTATGACGAAAACGGAGAATCCAAGTAACAATGCGCATAATAAATAGAAAATTTTCTAGAATTGATTGAATCCAAGAGGAGGTTACGACAGCGGATAAAACAATAGAGCGTTGTTCAGTAAGAACTTCAGGAATATCTGAAGGCGGAATATATGGACTGTAGTTTTCGTAAGACCCGTACAAGGTTGGTGAAACCGCCCACCATAGAGAACATTGGCACAAGTCGTTAGTGAGTAAACCACGCGACCCGACATTGGCAGGATCCTCGGGGGAGAGGATGTGATGCCAAGAGGCGCGAGACGTGTTTTACTGAATGTAAGCAACACGATTGGCGACAAAAGTCATCCAACGCTGCGGCGGGGAACGAATCCACAAAAGTACTACCGTGGTGTCAGACCAACAGTAAATTTTATTAAAAGTAAGGTTGGAATTAAAAATTTTGAGAACAAAGATTAATAATTTTGATGCCAGTGTGGCGGCCAACAATTCGAGGCGTCGCCGTGGATCAATGTAGTAAGCGGAAGACTACGGATCCCAAGGTCCTGGGTTCAAATCCCGTAACGGCCGACTGCTTGAAAAATGACAGGTGGGCATTTTTCACAAAAACTATGTCCTCGTTTGGATGAGAGGTTAAATGGAGGTCCCGTGTGTGAGTATTGTCACGCACGTTAAAGATCCCTACCTTGCCTGCAACGGCAAGGATTCGGCAAAATTCTAAATTTCCAGGAAACAAAAAACTCGCCACCTGGCCAATGTAGTACCTTCGGGTGGAGCATTGGGAATGTAAATAAACGGCCAACAATTCGAGACCGGGTAAAGAGATTGTACAAAGGGGTGCGACATTAGACTTAGCGCACACTAAGCAAACCTCAACGGTGTAAAGAGTGACAAAGCGAAAATAAACAACAGCACAATAGCCACGTTCGGAAGCGTCAGCAAAGCAGTGAACTTCGCAGGTGGCAAACTGTGGCGAGATAAACAAGCGGGGAAAAACGAAATCCAAAAGAAGCGGTAACCCATGCAAGTGTCTCTTCCTCAAACGGAGGAGGTCAGGGGGAGGGGGAGCATCCCAATCTAATTTTAACGACCATAAACGTTGAATTAAGTGTTTTACTAGAAAAGTGATAGGGGGTCAAAAATACGGGCTAAGTTAGAAAGTAGGTAGCGTTTGACAGAAGGTACTTAGTGGCTGAACTAGAAAACAAAAATTATCGCAAATGGGATTCCATTGAAGACCTATAGCTTTTAAGGGTTGAGTATCAGGATCCTCAAAGGAGTGTGGTTATGCGAATTGCTGCGTAGCCAAAAGATCTCTTAACAATTCGGGTTGGTTACTTGATCATTTATGAAGTTGTTCGAAACCACCAAGTTTTAAAAGAGCAATTAGTTGATTACGTAGAGCGAGGGTTGATTCAATAGAATCTCCACCAGTAGCGATGTCATCAATATAAGTATGGTGGCGAAGTGCGAAAGCGATTAACGGATAAAAGTTCCCTACGTCCACGGCCAACTGCTGAAGCGTGCGTATGGCAAGAAAAGGAGGACAATTGATTTCATACGTAACGGTATTTAATTTAAAATCCTGAATGGGCTCCTCAGGGGAGAAGCGCCAAACAATTCGTTGATAGTCACACTGAGCGGGATTTACAAGAACTTGTCTGTACATCTGACGAATATCGGCAGTGACAACATAAGGATGTAAACGAAATTGTAACAAAATTGTGGTAACATCGGGTTGCAACTTCGACCCAACAAACAAGTGATCGTTTAAAGACGATTGAGACAGAGTTTTAGCGGAAGCGTTGAAAACAACCCGTAATTTGGTACTTACGCTTTTGGGTTTCACAACGCAATGATGCGGAATGTAATAAGAAAAGTCCGAATGAGACCCAATAACAACAGATTGCATATGTTGAGAATCAAGACTTTCACGCATGAACGAAACGTATTGTTCGTAAACACGAGGTTGCTTAAGTAGACGTTTTTCTAAAAAAGCAATCGTTGTAAGGCAAGATCACGACAAACTGGAAGAAATGGTTCCTGATCACTAAACGGCAGTGAGATGACATAGCAACCTTGTTCATTGCGGCGAAACGTATTGACAAAATGTTTTTCAACAAGAGTTTTTTCAGGCGTGAAAGGTTGAGCGGCGAGAACAGCTTTGACTTCCCAGAATTTAGCGACAATATCTTCCAATGGGGAAGTAAAATCTGTCATACAAAACAATCTAGTTATTTCAGAAGCGGGCGAGGAACGTATGCTTCCCATTAAAACATATCCAAAAATGGTATTAATAGCAACAGGTTGATCGCTATCACCCTGGTTGCGACCGTCTAATAATACTTGAGGAAAAATATCTGCGCCAAGTAAAAAATCAATGGGTCCAGATTGAGCAAAAAGCGAGTCAGCTAGCTTGAGGTTAGCCAGATGATTGAAATCTTGTAAAGAAATATTAGAAGTAGTTAAATTTTTACAAATTTTGGAAAGTACTACAGCTTGAAAATTAATAATCGGTGAAGAAACACCTATTGGTTTGAGCGAAACGGTGACAGTACCATGCTGAGCAGCTGAGCGCATAGAACCTAAACCACTAAGGATAAGAGAATATGGAGTAGTACGAAAACCTAAACGTTTCACACTACTTTGCGAAATAAAAGAAGTCATGCTGCACGAATCGAGTAAACCGCGAAATTTATGGAAAGAACTAGATGTATCAGCAATTTCTACTTGAACGGTGGAAAGTAAAACAACTGAAGGTTTAGTTAAAGAATTAAGTAAAACGACATTTAAAGATGGCGGACCACTACAGCTAAACGAATTCGATGATTCCTCAGAGGCACGAGGAGCGTAAAGCTTGTAGCGGTCTTGAATAGCGGGAGTAGTGCGAGGTGATACCTTAAAGGCGGCGGTGTCCGGGCTCAAGCGACCCTGGTTACTAGCAACGAAAGCGGGTTTAAACGAAACGCGATCGAAGTGCAATAACGAATGATGACGTTGATTGTATTGACGGCATGAAAAAGTAGACTTGCATTTATTTAAAATGTGAGAATTGCTAAGGCAATTAATACAAAGATGTTGGTTTTTTGCAAAGTTGTAGCGATCTTGCGACGAAAGTTTAACGAACTTATTACAGCGATAACGATTGTGATCTTGTTTGCAAAGCGGACATTTATTAACATTAGGCTTTGTCTGTACTAACATGGAAACGGCGGATCGAGGCTCAAACGGGTTGCTGGAATGAATAACTTTGTTTAAACCAGTTTTATGATTTAACGACAAATTCGATAAGAATTTACACGTATTTTCCAGATAAGCAATTAACTTTTTATAAGATGGGATAGCGGTCAGGTCTTGATGCATTTCAGAACTACGAGTAGTATGTACATCCAAGCGATTTAAGATCATTTGTACAAAAATAAAAACTCATTGCTCTATGGGTAAATCAAATGTTTTTAGCGCTTGTAAATTATCGACAAATGTATCAAATAATTTCTGCAAACCGACGGGGTTATCAAAGTTTAATTTGGAAAATTTATCTATATTGTTCCATAGAGCAGAGGTAATGTGACGAATATTACGATATTTTTCACGAAGTTTTGTGTATACAAGAGCGTAATTGGCTTCTGTAAAATCAAAGTTTTTAATGGTTAAAGGTACGGAATCTTTTAGTGCTGATTGAAGTTATGGAAATTTATCTACGTCTGACAAACTGTTATTAAGATTCATGTTGATATTGAAGATCAAAATATTTTACTTGTATGCTTTCGTATGGTGGTCAAAAGCGCATCAAAAGAAGATATATGTTCTTGTTATCGCGGTTTGAAGCATCTGTTAAGACTATAAATTCGATTTATCATGATCAACATTTAATTTTTCAATCGCTGTACGTTTTAATACATTTACTACAATTACTTCTGTTTTCGTCCAGTAGGCGCAACATTTTGTTTTAACGGCGCAAAATAACGCCTAATTATGCCACAAAAATTTTTTTAAAATTCAAAAAAAGTGCGGCTAACTTCACGCACCTAACCAATACTAGCTATGCAAAAATTAATTTGAGTTTGAGTTGTTTACAGCAAGGTGCAACACTTTTCCTACGCGCCATACCCAAGGTTTTAGTGATTTATGTTGGTGTGTTTTGCACGTACATAATTCTGCAAAAATCTCAACGTTTGTGCACTTTCGTACACTAAGGTAAAATGAGAGCGATTTGCGAAGACCGGAGACCGCAGAAATGGTAACTTCTTTACCAAAAAAATTTCTTTTCTTTTTTATGGATAATTGTTCGTTAGGGCGTAGCGTTTGTATAGTTTCTCAAATTATAATATAAAAAAATAAACGTTGTACTGCCAAAGTGTCAGCGCCCTTCAAATGAACGACGTTATCTTACAAAAATTTTGTTGTGGACGGATAATGAAAATGAGTGGAGACGAATAAAGGAGAGGCGTCTTGGTTTGCTTACCATCCACGCCTTGAGTACTTCTTACTACTTATCGCCTTTTTTCAATTGTCGGTTGTTTTCACTAACGCTCGCGTTCGAAGTGTTTTGATTTGGAAACTCCCATTTTAATTATGCCGAAATGCAAGTCCATATTTAATATTAGTGTACAAGCAAACTGTTTATTAAGCAACCGAATACTCCCTAGGATGTCTTATGCGTAAACGTACAGAATTCAGTGTGCCTCACATCGGTACCGGTAATATTGAACAGCATATAAAGTCTGAGAGACGTAAATGTGTCGACCGTGCCACCGCTTCAAGTTCTTTGATGTTAAATTTTTCAAGAAATCGGACGAAAACAGAAGTTATTGTGGTAAATGTATTGAGACGTACAGCGTTTAAGGAATTAAATGTTGATCATGTTAAATCGAATTTACAATTTTGACGGATGCTTCAAGCTGCGACAAAAAGAACATATATCTTCTCTTGATGCGTTTTTGATCTTCAAAATCAACATGAAACTTCTGATACTTTTAGCTTATTTTCTTTGCATCTCTGAATAGTGAAATGCACAAACGTTCGTATACTATGCACAATTGTGCACCTACGATGCACAAACGAATGGCTATAATAAATCCTGAATTTCTTTAGGGGGGGAGGGGCTGCCGTTTCTACAGCCCCTCTCCTTTCTGCGTATCTTTCTTCGTAACTTTCTTCGTATCTTCGTATCTCCGTATAGAGATGTGCGCAAACGTTCTTATACTGCGCACATTTGTGCACCTACGATGCACAAACGGTTGGATATAAAAAATCCGGAATTTCTTTGGTGGGGGGCTGCCTTTTCTACAGCCCCTCCACTTTATTTTCTTCGTATCTCCGTATAGAGATGTGCACAAATGTTCGTATACTGTGTACATTTGTGCACCTACAATACACAAACGGTTGGCTATAAAAAATCCGGAATTTATTTGGTGGGTGGCTGCCGTTTCTACAGCCCCTCCACTTTATTTTCTTCATATCTCTGTATAGAGATGTGCACAAGCGTTCGTATACCGTGCACATTTGTGCACCTACGATGCACAACGATTGACTATAAAAAATCCGAAATTTCTTCGGTGGGGTGGGGTGCTGCTGTTCTCACAGCCCCTCATTTTTGTTTTTTTCTTATCGTTGTATAGAGAGGTGCACAAACGTTCGTTCACTCTGCACATTTGTGCACCTACAATACACAAACAAATGACGTAGAAAAAATTTCAAATTTCGATTGTGGGGGCTGTGGAAATTAGGCTACAATTTTGTCAAGCTTGACGCGCGTATCTTTCTTTTTGAAAGCAAAAAAATAAAACATGGCGAAAGTACAAAGCTTGATCTTCCATTTTTAGCTTGTAAAAACCACAAACAACAAAATAAATAGAATAATTTTTCGCAAAGATAAGCTCAAACTTTCCACCTCTAAATAATAAAACAACAACATAAAAATACACAACGTTAGTTCCAATAAACAAGAGCAATCGTTATTGTTGCAAAAACACGTCACGACTTTCTCGACAACCTTATGTTTGCGTTTGACAGTACGTTAAAGCAGTAGAATTACAAATTTGTAATTTTTTACGTAGCAAGGTTTTTTCAGGTAACCCTTGATGTTTAGATTAATGAGCGACCGAGATTCTTCTGAATGAAAAACGAAAAATTTCATCCAATTAAAAGCTATTATTATGCATTTTATTGAAACCTTTAAAATAAAATGCAGTATGTATTAGAAGCAGTTAAATGGCTTCACATCATATTACTACAATATTTACAGAGATCATGCCTCGTGCGAAAATTCATGATGTAGAAACTTTCCAGGAAGCAAAGCGATGGCTTCTAGATAAGGAACCCACATAAAGCAGCACTAAGTTATCCTTTATTGCCAGTTCAAAACGAAAGTGCGTAGGCGGAGACGTTTCGATAAGACTTCCAGGGTCACTACCAGCACAATTTTACACACATATTGCAGAAATATTGCCGCCACCACTAGAAAAACCCGCCTGACCTTTCGCTTCAACTTTATAGTTATACTACGAAAAACTACCGTACATTTCTGATCCCGTTACCACAATAACTACGTATACAAAGCTTTATAGAATCGCCACTTATAAAACAAACTTATAGTTCTGAAACGACCTAAAAACTTGAATAATCCTTCACAATTAGGTTCTACTGTCTTCTAGTGGCATCAGTTCTATTTAAAACAAACAATTGTTGATTTTCTAAAGGGTTGGTGAAGGAAATATAATTGAGTAACTATACCATTTTATCGTGGACAAGTTACTAAAAATAAAAAAAGCTATTGACGTTTCAGGTGTAAAAATAGAAAGTGTATGTAGGGAGGCAAAAGGCATTTAAAAATCAACTCCCTCTAAATGAAACTCTCGGAGGAAAAGGAAAACTTTCTCCAAGTAATACTAAATTGAGTGCTATACACAAATTACACTATTTCTTACTTTCTTTAATAAATGATACATGTCACGTAGAACGTCACAAAGTTCAATCCGATTTTGAAATTTCTTATTATACTTAATATGGTATCCTAAACTTTCAGTTTGTTCCTGCGCTTTTTATTTTTAAAGGTACAGCAGGTAAAGTAGAATTTATTTAAGAAGGGCCTGTGTGTCATCATGCGCCCTTGGCTAAAACGGTGTCAAATCAGTCAATTGTTTATAAATAGGGGTGTTCGTTCAGCATATCAGTGACGTAGATAGTTTGCTGTTAAATTAAATGTCAATTGACATTTGTGACTTTGACATTCTATATTTATTTCTTACGCTTTTATAATTTTCTTTTTGTTTCCTTGTGTTTTATTCGGGTATTCAACCTGTTAATTTAATCTACCAACAAAATAAAACTTGATTTTAGAATATTAACCCTATGGGAACCTTAAAAATTATTAAATCTGCACCGCCGCTGACTTTCAAGGTTTACGCATATGTCAAATGACGTACAGGATCTTCTTTAATAAATTCTTCTATACCTTGCATAGTAATAATCCTTTGTTTATGAGTGGCCATACACGCATTCCCCACCGCAGAATTTTGTTGCTATTTGTAAAACATCAGTTCTTAGTCTAGATGTCAAAAACTAAAATTTAGTGGATGCGGAACTGAGTCGTACCAATGAAATCTTTCTCGTATTTGCTTCTGCTATATATCAAATTCAAATGTTGAAAACTAATTTAAAATCTGATGTGTTTTATTATAAATTCGGGAAAACGTTTTGAAAAATTATGAGGAAAAATGTATATTGGTAACACTAATCTAATTATGGTCTCTTGAGAGATGGTGGACTGACTTCTTGGAAACTAACTGTACATTGTTGCCTTTAGCATTTTCCTAGTTAATTTCCACGACAGTAAATTTTCTTTATCGATATCTATTTTTTGTCCACTCTTCTTTTTTCCAAATTGTGATTAAAAATAGGGAAAATCCATCCTCTTAACCAGTTCAAATTAATGAGCAATCTAACCGTTCATACGATCTCTTATACGTTCTCTATAAATTATTTTCAACAATAGTGGATAATTAGGGTATGTTCTAGCGTAAAAGGTAAAATTTTCTAACGAAAAATACCGGTTTCCCATGTGTTTTGAGCATTAAAGTCTCAAAAAATCTAAGGTCCGTTCTGGTCATTTTTGTACCATACATTGAATTCCCCATAACAGTCTTAAAAATTCTCGTTGCATACATTTTTGACCGTAACCCAATAAAATCTGTCATAAGTCGTCCATTATTTTCATCCTTCATCATACCCAATACTTTTTTGTTAATTAGCGGAATCTCATAAATGCTGTTGGAAGGATAGTCGGAAGTATCGAAACCTTGATGACAGTCCCACTTCATAGTTTTATAAGATCCCAAATTTACTATTTTATAAATTAGACTATTCGTATCTGTGTAAAGAACTCGGCACCCATCTTCAAAGGTTGCGTTTATATATCCATAGTGAAAATCGTAGAATGTCAACTTGACTATGTCGATAATGCACATACCAACATATATAGGTTTATAAAATATATTTCATATTTAGGAAGTTTCACCGCCACAAAGTTTTCATCGAAGATTATAACATTTTTGAATAACGGGCTAGATATCCTGGTTTCGGCTCCATATCTGCTGTCCCAGTTTTGCATAAGTTTCACATTACAATGTTTTCGCTTGTTCTCCGTCGTTTTCCCAAAGACAGCAATGTTCATTAGCTTGAACAAGTACTTCTCAAATTCATTCCTTGCTCGTATCCGAAGTTCAGTATTGAGATCAATGTAAGATTTTAGCCAGCAGCTTTGTTTAAATTTCAGCACCCTGTGAATAGCTTTTAATTTAAGTCCATTTTCCAAAGCCTGTTTTAGATTTCTATAATGAATTACATATTTTCTTTTAGCATTTAGTGTAGCCATTAATTTGGTAGTTTGAGTTTTTGATACAGGCGGTTTTTCAGTCTTTGGATCAATGTGCTCCAGACAGAATGGCAAGTCTTTATGTACATCATGGATAGATTCCAGATACTCCAAATCCACCTACAAGACATAGCCATCATTCGCATTATCAGAAACTGATGTCACGTCGAGGTTGGTATCCACCCATTCAAATCCTCCATAGGGCAAGGGCTGACCCATTGCCCATCCGTACTGATTATTAACGTCATAATACATAAGATACACATCAGGTTTCAAAGAATCATAAGAGGGTAGATATTTATTATTCGCCGAAGTACGTCGTTGCAAACACACTTGACTAAGTCATTCTCGTATACCCTTTTCTATAAACAATAGCTGATCTATGTCAGTCAATCACTCAAGTTACTGATGAGTATGCTTTATCTTTCCATCCCAAGTGTATCCTGGAAGAGTGTAACAGTAGGCGGGGTTTAGTACATAAGTCAAATGACAACTTGAACGGAATCGTTCAAATACTTCAGCCAATAGCATCACATCGGTCTTAAGTTATAAGTCAGAGTACTGCCCCAGATTTTGAACTTAAAATGTTTCCTACACTTTTTGTGCATGCGCATACTGCTTCTTAGTAATTCCTCTACTTTCCAGCATGTTATAAAACTTTTGTTGACAAGGTAGTGAAGTGTAACCCAGCGTTTCAAACAAATCGATAAAATCATATAGGTATTGTTATTCCACTACTCTGGTGATAGTTTATATGGTCGATAAAGCAGATTACAAAGTATTACACTCTAGATGGTGATACATTTATATGGTGATAGATAGTTCTTAAAAGTCGGTAATACAGTTATCAAAGTTTATAAGATACATCGCGCAAGCGCAATAAGAAGAGCAAGTGACGCCTCTAGCGGAGGGCAACGCGAACCCCTTTTACAGGTTTCGCGTAGCCAACTACCATGACGTCACCGATACAAAAGGTATATTGCGCAATAATCAGAAATATAAAAATTAAACAGTGAAAGATAAAATCGAATAATTTTAACAAACAAATTACTCACATAAGATCTCCGGCTTTCCCCAGGTACGCCTATCATCCTTCCGGGTCGATAATGAAGGTATTGCTCCGGGCTCCGGTGGTGTTAGCTGAGCATGGACATCCGGGTCATCTCTGGTCGTGGGCTGCTCCAGGGTCATATCGGTTTCCTAAATGTAGTGGAACGACAGGAATAGGTTAATTAGGGAAAGACAAACAAAGATAAGCAAGACAAGGGAATCTACATCATAAGATAAGATACGGTACCCGGCACGACTACTTCACTTGAAGATCAAAGGAAAACAGCCACGTTATAGAGAGAGAACCGGAAAACCTCCCCACTCCTTTGTCTTTTTCACATCCCACAAAGTTATTCATCTACCCCTCTAGTGTTGTGCGATCTGCGCAAACTCACTACTATGACGTACGGAAGTACCGCCTAGTCTATTTAAAATTCCCGCGCACTGCGTATTTGAAATTATGGCGCGAAACTTCCGTGTATTAAAAACTAAACTACTAACAATGTTTAAGTGACCCTTGGCACGTAACAGTATACACCGTTTTTAGTCAGTAGTTCAAACTTTTCATTTGTCGATCCAGAAAATTCATTTTTTCATAACGGATATTTGTTCGCCATATGTTCGCCATATGTCCGCCACATGTCCGACATATGTCCAACATTCGGACTAAATCTTACCTAGGTCGGATTAGTCCGATCTAGGTTGAATTTTTATTCGACCTAGGTCAATGATCTTATGTCGGAGACACTTTCACCCTATGGGGCAATTTAACTCTATAAGGCAATTTCACTTTATTCTGATGGAGATAAATTTAAGGAACTTTGCCATTAATTCACCCACATTTAGACCTAGATCTGATTATTCAAATAAAGGAATAGTTTAATATTATTGCAATATCACAAAAGTTATACGCAACAACTAATTTTAAATAAATTGTCTTTGAAAATTAAATAGATGTTATGACTAAGTTTTATCATTACAGTGGTACTATATCTGGTTGAATCGACAAACAGTGCAATTAAAGTGATGACAAGAACAAAATCGATAAACCATACTTAAAAATGTTAATAATTGTCTTTACAAAATGTTATCACTAACCGTTTTTGTGTTATCAATAAAAATCAAAAAGGCACTAGATACCAATATGACAATTACGCCTATCGATGAGGCATACTCAAATACGCTCATAATTGTCTTTGCAAAATTCTGATATCTATAACCGTTTAAGGGTTATTAGCAAAAAACTATAAGAGCACTAGATAGTAATTCGGAAATAATTATATTCGTTGCACCACACTCCACTTGAAAAAAAATATGTCTGCAAAATTTTGATATCTATAACAGTTTTCGAGTTAGAGGCCCTGGTATAAAATTTTCAATTTTGTGTTAAAATTCTTTCCAGTCCGAACTACTAAAAATTTTACCAAGTAAAATATTCAAAATTGAAAAAATGAAAATTAAGTTAGATACAGCCGTTTGTGTTACAAATGAGCACGAATCAGATCATTTCAAATTATATATCAAATTTTAAAGACGCATCCGATAAAAAATAATACAATACACGTTTACAAAACAATTACTTTCTAGGGCATCCCCCCGCACACCCGCCCGATCGACATTCCTCCCGATCCACATTCGTTTCGATCCACATTCTCCCAATTTACATCCTCCCGATCCACATCCTCCCGATCCGACCGATTCATATCTAACCTACGTTATAGTTTTCTTCGACTTGCCATATTAAGAAATAAATTTTCGGGATTGACAAGTGCGAAGTTTGAATTACTAACTAAAAAAGGTTTATACCCATATGATTTTATCGATTTGTTTGAAAAGCTGGGTTACACTTTACCATCCAGTCACAAGAGCTTTACAACATGTTGGAAGGTAGAGGAATTACTAATTAGCAGTATGCGCATGCACAAAGAGTGTGGAAAGCATTTAATATTTAAAACCTGGGGCAGTTCTCTGACCTATACCTTGAGACCGATGTGATGCTATTTGCTGAAGTATTTGAACAATTCCGTTCAAGTTGTCATTTAACTTATGGACTAGACCCCGCCCATTATTACATCTTTTCAGGATACACTTGAGATGGAATGTTAAGGCATACTCTTCAAGAACTTACGTGGTTGACTGACACCGATCAGCTATTGTTTATGGAAAAGGGTATAAAAGGAGGACTTAGTCTCAACTATGCAGGCGGGTGTGCGGGCGGGTGCCCTAGAAATTAGTTGTTTTGTAAAACGTGTATTGTATTATTTTTTATCGTATGCGTCTTTATAATTTGATACATGATTTGAAATGATCTCGATTGGTGCTCATTTGTAACACAAATGGCTCTATCTAACTTAATTTCAAGATTTTGAATATTTTGGAACTTAGCAAAAATTTTTAGTAGTTCGGACTTGGAAAAATTTTAACACAAAATTGAAAATTTTATACCAGGGCCTCAAAAACTCGAAAACTGTAATAGATATAAAAATTTTGCAAAGACATTTTTTCAAGTGGAGCGTGGTGCAGCCAATATAATTATTTCCGAATTACTATCTAATGCCCTTATGGTTTTTTGCTTATAACTCTTAAACGGTTATAGATATCGGAATTTTGCAAAGACAATTATTTGCGTATTTGAGTATAGAGCATCGATAGGCGTAATTGTCATATTGGTATCTAGTGCCTTTTTGGTTTTTAATCATACCACAAAAACGGTTAGTGATAACATTTTGTAAAGACAATTATTAACATTTTTAAGTATGGTTTATTGATTTTGTCTTTATCATCACCTTAATTGCACTGTTTCTCGGTTCAGCCAGATATAGTACCACTGTAATGATAAAACTTAGTCATAACATCCATTTAATTTTCAAAGACAATTTATTTAAAGTTAGTTGTTGTGTGTAACCTTTGTGATATTGGAATAATATTAAACTATTCCTTTATTTGCATAATCAGATCTATGTTTGGTTGTGGGTGCATTAATGTCAAAGTTTCTTGAATTAATCTCCATAAGAATAGAGTGAAATTGCCATATAGAATGAAATTGCAAAAAAGGGTCAATATGTCTCCGACATAAGATCATTGTCTGATGAATCCGACCTAGGTAGGATGAAAATTCGATCTAGATCGGACTAATCCGACCTAGGTAGGAATGTCCGAATGTTGAACATATGTGGCACATATGTCGAACATATGGCGGACATATGGCGAACATATAGCGGACAAATATCCGATATTAAAAAATTAATTTTCGGGATTGACAAACGAGAAGTTTAAATTACTAACTAAAAAAGGTGTATACTTATATGATTTTATCGATTCGTTTGAAAAGCTGGGTTACACTTTACTATCCAGTCAACGAGAGTTTTACAACATGCTGGAAGGTAGAGGAAATACTAAGAAGCAGTATGCGCATGCACAAAAAGTGTGGGAGCATTTCATATTCAAAACCTGGGGCAGTACTTTGAGTTATACCTTAAGACCGATGTGATGGTATTGGCTAAAGTATTTGAACGATTCCGTTCAAGTTGTCATTTAACTTATGTACTAGACCTTGCCCAGTATTACACCCTTCCAGATACACTTGGGATTGAATGTTAAAGCATACTCATCAGGAACTTGAGTTGTTGACTGACATAGATTAGGTATTGTTTATAGAAAAGGGTATACGGGGAGGACTTAGTCAAGGGTGTTCGGAACGGCGAGCATTGGCGAACAATAAATATCTACCCTCTTATGATTCTTCGAAACCTGATGTGTATCTTATGTACTATGACGTTAATAATCAGTACGGATGGGCAATGAGTCGCCCTATGGAGGATTTGAATAGGTGGACACCAACATCGACGCGACATCAGTTCCTGATAATGCAAATGATGGCTATATCTTGGAAGTGGATTTGGAGTATCCGGAATCTATTCATGATGTACATAAAGACATACCATTCTATCCGGAGCACTTTGATCTGAAGACTGGAAACACTTGTATCAAAAGCTCAAAGTACCAAATTAATGACTACACAAAATGCTAAAACAAAATATGTAATTCATTATAGAAATCTAAAACAAGCTTTGGAAAATGGACTTAAATTAAAAGCTATTCACAGGGTGCTGAAATTTAAACACAGCTGCTGAATAAAATCTTACATTGATCTCAATACTGAACTACGTAGACGAGCAAGGAATGGATTTGAGAAGAATTTGTTCAAGCTAATGAACAATGCTGTCTTTGGGAAAACGATGGACAACAAGTGAAAACATTGTAATGTGAAACCTATGCAAAACTGGGACAGCAGATATAGAGCCGAAGCCAGGATATCCAGCCCGTTATTCAAAAATGTTACAATCTTCGATGAAAACCTTATGGCGGTGGAACTTCTTACTTCTAAAATATATTTTAATAAACCTTTTGTAAACGTAAAAAAACCGTGGTAGATTTTTTTTAAATAGGGTTTTACTAAACCTATCCAGAACTCTTATAAATTGTAACAAGCCCATGGTAAGGTTGGATGACAAGGGGCTTTTGAAAAAAAAAACTCTTAAGACTTTTAGTTAACTGAGTTTTTGACTCACGGTCGCATGAGATTGGGTCAGTGAGTTTATTTAAAGTTGAAAAAAATAAGATAATGGACGCCACCTAAATTTTTTATAAAGCAACTGACTAAATCAATTTGCATAAGGGAAAATTTAGAAACCTAAATGTTATCTAACCTTTAGGAATTAAGTTTGAGTACCACCTATACGTTACTTACTTTTTTCTGCTCTAACGAAGTTCTAGGATGACTCTGAAACATAATTACAACTAAGAAACATATCATTTCTCTAATAATTCTGTGACTACACAAAGTTCTTATTTATGTTTCAAATGGTTATCACTGAATTGTTATATGTAATTCTAGTGTATGAATTCCTTTAACGGTCATAAAATCTTTGGGATAAATTAAATACTCAAAAATAATGATCTGAAGAAATAATTGATTCTATATTCTTATATTATACAATTATGTACATGATAAAAGCAACTCAACAAAAGTTGAATTCTTATGAATATAATTACTACGTTACTCAGGAATGGTAAAGCTAATTTTTAAATTTTAATTCTACTGAATTTTAAATCTGAATTCTGTATTTTATTAACAAAATTTAATTTATATTTAATAGTCCCCAATTTGAATGGACCTGCATCTTGCCGAAGTTCTAAATTACTAGAACAGGTGAAATGGCTTGCGTGTTCTAATGAGCTAAAGAGCCAAACTACAGGTCCAACCAAAGTAGTAGGGTCGTTAGTGAGGAACCAGACTAAGACAGGTCCCCGAAAGAGGGCAGCGGCTTTTTCGGTACTTAGATTGGCAGAGACCATAGGGGTCGGTATGGCAGTCTAAGACACACTACCGCGATGTGGAAGGCAACGGGAAACCACCACATTATCTCCCAAGTACACAGCGTACTTAAATTGTTACAAACATGATGGCATTCTCTGGGGTAAAAGATTCCGGAGTTAAAATAGTCCCCCATTCGGATCTCCGGGAGGGGACTACTTCGGAGGATGCGATCGGAAAGTTAAAAATAAGAGTCGGGAACATTCTGCGAGTCGGAGCGTGGATGTTAGAAGTATGAAGCAAGTAGGTAAGCTAGAGAACCTAAAAATCGAAATGAATAGGTTATCATTAGACATAGTAGGGATCAGCGAAGTTCGGTGGCCAGAGGCGGGCGATTTTTGGAGTGGAGACTTTAGGGTAATTCATACAGGAGCAGAGGAAGGAAATTTGGGTGTGGGGATAGTTATGCGGAAAAAGATAGGATACTGTGTAGAAAATTACTTACAAAAGAACGAAAGAGTACTCATGGTTAGATTAGAATCTAAACCGGTAAACACAGTAATAATACAAGTATACATGCCCACCTCTAGCTACAGTGACGAAGTGGTAGACGCGATCTACAAAGATATCAAAGACATATTAATACACGTAAAGGGACATGAAAATTTAATAATTACGGGGGATTGTAATGCCGTGGTAGGTGAGGGTAGGGAAGGAGCGGTAGTAGGTTTATTTGGTTTAGGCACGAGACACGACAGGGGAAATAGACTGGTAGAATTTTGCGACAAGAACAATTTAATCATCACAAACACATTATTTCAACATCATGCTAGAAGACGATATACGTGGAAGATGCCAGGAGATATAGGAAGATATCAAATAGATTACATTCTTGTTAGACAACGTTTTAGGAATCAAGTAAAAGACTGTAGAAGCTACCCAGAAGCAGATATAGACATTGACCACAACATCGTAATTATGAAGGCCGCACTTAAATTTAAAAATCTGAAAAAAAGGAATGGAAAAAGGCACTTGGACTTAGAGAAAGTAAAAGATAAAGATATTCAAGTAAGATTCGAAAAAAAGTCAAATGAATTGGTGAATGATATCGGGAAAATATCTGAAACTAAGGAAGTAGAAACAAAATGGAATAACATTAAATCCAGCCTAGACATGGCGGCCAGAGATATTCTGGGGTATACACAAAAAGAAAATAAGAAACCATGGATAACAAAGGATATCGTGAATTTAATAGAAGAAAGACGAAAATACAAAAATAAATCAGACAAAACAGGAAAACAGAGATACAAAGCCATAAAATGGGAAATTATTCGAAAATGCAGGAAAGCTAAAGAACAATGGATTGATAAAGAGTGCAAAGAGGTACAAACTAAGATGGAAATAAGAAAGACAGACGAAGCATACAAATTAATTAGAATGAATTTTAGGAATATAAAACCGTATAGCAAAAATATAAGGGACGCACAAGGAAACGTCATTATAGAAAACGTAGAGAAAGTGAGTAGATGGCAAGAACACATAGGGAATTTATATGCAGGAGAGGAGCTAACTGCATTAGAACAGGAATCAGACATTGAAAATGATGACTTGGGATATCCTATACTTCGAGACGAGTTTGAATTAGCATTAAAGAGTCTGAAAAATGGTAAGGCGCCGGGTACAGATATGGTGCAAGCAGAAACTCTAAAAGCCGCTGGACAAGCAGTAACAGAACGTCTCTTTCAACTTGTAATCTATATGTATGAGACAGGCGAGATACCCAAAGATTTCAAACGTAGCATCATAGTAATCATACCAAAAAAGAAAGGCGCGGATAGATGTGAAAATTTTCGAACAATAAGTTTGACAGCACACGTGTCAAAAATATTAACTAGAATTGTGCAAAAACGAATGGAAAAACGGGCGGAAGAAATACTAGGAGAAGACCAATTTGGGTTTAGGCGAAACAGGGGAACACGGGAGGCTATTTTAGCTCTGAGAGTGATAATGGAGAAAACAATAGAAAAAGGGGAAAGCGTGTATATAGGGTTTATAGATCTGGAAAAAGCATTCGACAATGTAAAATGGAAAAAAATGTTTGAAATACTCAAAAACATTGGAATGAGCTATAGGGATAGACGAATAGTACATAGCTTATACAAAGAGCAAACAGCAGTAATAGAATTAGAGCAGGAACGTAGAGAAGTAAACATTAGGAAAGGGGTGAGACAGGGATGTGCCCTATCCCCATTGATTTTTAACTTGTACATAGAAGACGCAATGAATACTGTCAAATGCAGGAAGACATTTGGGATTACTATGCAGGGACAAAAAATTGATATGCTTAGATTTGCAGATGATATAGCAATATTAGCGGCTAGTAAGGAAGAGTTAGAAGCTGCTCTTAATGAAATGGAAACGGTTCTAACAGAGAGATACGGTATGAAAATTAACAAAACTAAAACTAAAGTTCTAGTATGCAAAGGTGGGGTAAATAAATCAAAAACAAGAATACAAGTATGTAACACGAACTTACAAGAGGTTAAGGATTTCCGCTACCTAGGAAGCCACATAACGCAAGATGGGAAAAGCACAAAAGACATAAAACAAAGATTAGCACAAGGTCGTGCTACATTTAACAAGAAAAAGCAACTACTGTGCTCAAAGACCACAAACATAGAAACAAGGAAAAGATTGCTTAAAGCATATGTGTAGAGCACAGCACTGTACGGCTGTGAAGCCTGGACAGTAGGAGAAGCGGACAAGAAAAGGGTAGAAGCCTTTGAAATGTGGTGCTACAGACGTATGATGAAGATATCATGGACAGAAAAAGTTAAGAACGAAGAGGTACTAAAAATGGTAGGGGAAGAAAGAAATATGTGGACAACGTTAAAAAAGAGGAGAGATAAGATGATAGGCCACATACTACGGCATGAGGGAATAGTGCGGAATATATTAGAAGCAGAGATAGGAAAAAAGAAAAGAAGAGGCAGACCTAGATTAGACTACTGCACACAGTTAGTAAAAGATGTAGGCTGTAGAGGTTTCAGGAAGATGTGTAGGCTAGCCCAGAATAGAAATCAATGGAGGTACGCATTCAACCAATCCCAAGATGGATAAACTAATGACGAAAAGATAACTGGGCTTAAACATGATGATTATTATAAGTAACTACAAGAATTGGTTAAGCAATATACTCGAATAATGTTAAGTGTGTGAAAGGACTTACTGGAAAATTATTATTTCGGCAAATGTCTAAGTGTTGGGGGATCTTGGTAGCCACAGGTTGCTTAACCTCCTTTACTGAATCTCGGTAAAATAGGGTATAAAATTAGAAAACAATAGAAGGGGAACGAGCTGAATACACATGCTGTGTGAGAATTTCAGGGAACTATGTAGGCCAGCTCAGAATATAAATAAGTGCATGTACGTGTCCAACCAGTTGTGAGACGGAAAACTTAATGACGAAAAAATAAGCGCAGATAAATCTGATGATTAGTATAAACAACTAGTTGTTGGTTGCGAAATACCTGCAACTAATGTTGACTGTGCGAAAAGATAAATTGGAAAATATATTAAATCGCCAAATGGTTAAGTGTTGGGGTAACTTGGCAGCCACAGGCTGCGTACCTTTCTTCACAAACATTGAAGGTCGGAGAAATAGGGCATATAACTGTAAAACAATAGAAAGTGATCGAACTGCATCTAACAAGAAAGAACAGTGCCTATGAGGAAAGACAACAAACATAGAATAAGAAGAAAATTGTTGAAAGCATATGTGTGGAGCGAAGCACAGTATGCCTATGAAATACGGGCAGTCTGAAACGCAGACAGAAAAACGTTTCCGTCTCTGCGTTTGACAAAGAACCAAAACGGCATGTTTTCCTGCTTCTCGACTGGGCGACAATGATATCAAACTAACGTTATTGATTTAGCAATATCATACAAAATTATATTCATACAAATAGGTTAGATGATTTCTTTTGGCACCATATAATGTTGCAGATGTAGACTGCGTAGAAAATCGTAAAACTTTTTTTTTTAATTTACTTTGTGTCGTTCTATTCTTCCGTTTATCTCTTTTAGAACTTCCATACTAAGAAGTTTAACCGCTGTGCGGTTTTTACAAACCATACCGTATACACTTATTGAAATTTGCAGCTCAAAAGCCTTTGATGATACAATTCACAGAACAACCAAAATTTATTTATATTCTAACCACCCAATTTCCAATTATAAACTTGTACACCCCTCCGTCAAAATACTTTAACCAACCCAACCAACAATCTATCACTTAAACTATACTGACACTGTAGCTGAGTAAGCTTCTTTGATGAGTACGACGATTACTTTGTACGAAGATTATAGTGATTCAAGTTTTCTTTGTCTATTACCACACCATAAGCCTTCTAAATAAGGTAATAGTAATGAACTTTATGTTGTAGTTGTTAGATTTTTAATCGGATACTTGTTTGATGCAACTTTCCAATGCTAACTTATTCTGAGCTAACGTATTCATGATATGTAACTAATACATCTTACATCCATCTTAATTTGATTATGATATTCAAGTCTTTGTTCGTCTCTACCATTTTTACCATTCGCATATCCTTCCAATATTAAGTTAAGTAATCCTGCGTGCCTCAAAATATTTCCAATCATCCTATCTCGTTTTTCATTTACATTTTGCCATAGAACCCTCTTCTCACCAACGCGCCTCAACACCTCCTCATTTGAAACCCGATCTACAAACCTAATCTTTTAAATTCGTTTGTAACACTGCATTTCAAATATCTCCATTTTCTTTCTTTTAGTGGTACCTATCGTCCATGTTTTACTTCCATATAAAACCATCCTCAATAAAAAAAAAACCTTTAGAAATTTTTTCGCAATATATAACTCCACTTTTGCCATCATCAAATTTCTATTTTTTAGAAATGCCATCAATGTTTGTGTAAGCCTACACTGCGTGTTCTCTTTGCTTTTACCGCTCCTGGTTATCACCCAAGTTAAAGAATTCTTCTACTTTCTTTAATAACTTACCTCCCAATCTGATGTTCAATGCTTCGCCTGATCTTACACGACTACCCAGCACCTTCGTTACACTTTTCTAATGTTTATATATAATCCTTTTTCTAAATACATTTTGTGCCATTGAACTAATACTCTAGCCTTCGGTGCCCTTGATAAAATAACATTGTCATCTCCAAACCTTAATGTTATAATTGCGATTACTTAAACTTTGTGCCAGGCCCGATTCTGGGAATTTCTTTTGCTATTTCAGTTGATTTGTATTTTTTTTTCTTAATTTTAATATGTCACGTTCTGTTAGGTTGCAAGGGTTAGCACGTGTTTTCTTATAATAAGGTTTGTGTACCGGAAGTTAGCTGGTTTGTTAGGGGTGCGCGGATGCATAGGACGGACAGTAATTTAGAGCTCGTTGACCACGAAGAATGTGTCTTAACTCGCTAGTGTAGCGGGTATATCGATAAAAGTAAGATGTTTATTTGATACAGTTAAGCAGATACGGTCTTGGTATGCGAGTTTAGGATAAAAGTAGTGTAATCGTGTTTATCTAGTGCCGAATGATTGTTATTAAATGATTTAGCAATGTATTGAAGAATTTACAGATGCACCATGCTTGGGTATATACAATAAGCACGTTTACGGAAACTCAAACTCAGGCAACCTTTTTTTTCATACGGGTCAACACCTAAAATAGATTAGTTAAAAGTTTGGAAAATGTCCGGGCTATATACACGTTGCCTGAAGTTCTTTTATATACATTTTGTTTGATTGTCGCTGAGTATCCACTATTTTTGTGAGAACGATTGACTACTATATTTTCGAGGCATAAGGTTTCCTCGAATTGACCATTGCGCAACAATGAGCTCATGTTTTTGATACCAACGAATAATTGTGTCGTGAACGAAGTTGTGGATTAAATTTTTAAATCTATTCACTTAATTAAGGATAAGGAATCTTTTCAAGTAAGCTATCTTATAGTAACTAGAAATAGTAGGGGCTAGGGGCTAGGGAATTGCGTTTTGTAGTTGTTTTGTTTATTGTAACTGATCTTAAGGTTTGGCTCTTGTGTTGAGTTAGTAGAATTCTTGGTAAAGGATCCGGTTTCTTTATATCTTCGTGCAAATTGTACATAATTTGATAAGTGTATTAAAAGTAAATTAAATTGAAGTTAAACTTGTTAAGTTTGAAATTTTGGGGTATCTTGCCTGTCTTATACATATAGCTTACAAGTTGGAAGAGATGTTCTGTTACTGCTTGTCCAGCAAGCAGCATTTAGAGTTTCTGCTTGCACCTTATTTATACTCGGTGACTTATCATTTGTAAGACCCTTTAATGTTAATTCAAACTCATTTCTAAGTATAGGATATTCCAAGTGATCCTTTTTAGTATCTGATGCTTGATCCAGTGCTGCTAAATCCTGTGCTGTGTATATATTCTTGCCATCTAACAACTTTCTCTACATTTTCTATAATGATGTCTCTTTCAGCACCGCTTATATTTTTGCTAAACGGTTGTATACCCTTAAATTCATTGTAATTAGTTTATATGCTTTGTCTGTCTTTAGTATATCCATCTTAATGTGTTCCTCTTTGCACTTTTCATCAATCCATTGTTCTTTAACTTTCCTGCGTGTGCGAATAAATCTCCATTTTTTGGTTTTTGTATGTCTGTTATCCTGTCTTTGAATTTTCGACTTTTTTCTATTAAATTCAGGTTATCCTTTGTTATCGATGATTTCTTGAAACAGTTTAATTGTCTACAGTCCTTAGTAAAGTAATATTGCACGGAATCGACTAATTTTAGTTTACAATTTGTCCTACCAATAAATTATTTCGCATTATAAAATTTTATTCAACACCCTAATCTTGTATAAAATTTATAAGGTAAATTTTGCTACATTCGACAGATCAGAAATAGAAAAATTATTGTAACAAAGTAAATAAAGTCATAAGTTCAATGCGCATCTACCGGTTTGTAGCATGCCACAGGTTGTTGTTCGATTGAGCACTGCCGGCTGCATGGACAATACACCACTTGTAGTCCAGATACCAGTCCGTAAGCATGTATTTGTTAAGCGCGCTGACGGCAAGTCTGCCCCTAGCAATCCTCCGGATTCACCGGTATAATTAATAGAAACCACTTAACCAATGGTTCGTATAAATTCTATACGTAAAATTTAATAAAATATTAATTATTTGTAGCGCAACTAAGCAACTATGTAACCACGTTTAAGTATAAGTTTCACTAAAACAAAAATTAATTCAACAACAAGCAGTTTTTATTATCCTTACATATGATGGCACTGTGAAAGGCAGCAATACGTTTTTCTTAACCAAGATGTATTTAACTACCGACGCTGACCCTTGAACCCAAGATATTAAAGCTACGACGCGTTCCAAAGTCATAAACAACGATGCAGGCGAAAGACTCCGTAAAGGATTTCGTCCAGGTGCTCGATCGATTACGTCATGGAAAAACCAGGTGACCACGCCAGTAATGTACGGTGAGTCGTATAAAAACATTTCATAGAATCTCGTACTGTTGGAATATTACATGCATTTTGTTTAAATTTTACTGATCTAAAAATTTTATTGAATATTAATTAGTAAAAGATCTTATGTTATGCTATTTGAAAAGTTGGTTAAGAGCCAAGTATAATTGAAATTGATCTTTAGAATGTTCATACTAAGTAACGAAGTTTTGCCGACAATGAAATTTAATTATTACAATATATAATGACCTTGTGGTCATAAATGTAAATCGCCGGGCCTCAGTTCTGACCACCTTTCGATAACCTAAAATGCTTTTGTTATGAAATAAGAATTAAATTTAATATTTGACAGAACAGTTATAGAGGATTAACCTTCATTTGATTTTGTATATATAACTCTTTTCAGAAAATAGATGCTTTGAATTGATTTAAAAATTATTTATTCAGGTTTATGAACATATAAATTGACATAAAAAAGGAGTTTTAAACTATGTAGTCATGGTTGTACAGACGCTTCAAAGATAATAGAGCTTGATTACTGGTATCTATTAAATGATTATACGAACTGTATACTTAACTTCTACCTGCCGTGTTAAAAATATCAGTATGAGTTTATAATTCTGTAATTTGAAAACCAGGAAAAAGCAACACCATTTGCAAATTCCTAAAGATACGTTATACACCATAGAGTTTCTACTTTCGCGCTATAGTGTTGTCTTGTAAGATAAATTAAGAAAGTAGTGGCACCGAAAAATATCCGTAGAATGAGGGCCCTCCTGATAGTCTTTTTAAATAACCGAAGGAGATAGAGTCCCAAGCTAGTCCGGAAGATCCCAAAGGTCATATAACTACGGAAATTAACAACTTTGCCTAGCCTTTTGAGGATACATCGGGAGTTGATTGTAAAGTATTAACCACCCGGACCCAGTGTCCCGACATATTTAAATAATTGTTTCTGGTCAGTATACTGTTAGTCGGGCACGTCCCAAAACAAAAACAACTTAACCTGTTAGAGGTTACATTCTTATTTTTCTTTTATATATACCACAGAATAGCTCTGGTCGCCATGTCTAAGCCTAATATAATGTTATTCTATTCTGCTTCTACTTCCTTAGTATCAAAAATTTGATGCAATTCATTTGATTTTATTTTTCAAATTTTTAACAATAAACACAGGGTTTATTATTATGATATTGACTTGACTTTTTGTTATCCCGAGAAAATCTGTTTGTTAAAGGGACGGAATTTATGGTTAACTCTGGTGAGGCTAAGAATTTTTATATGTTGGCAAAGGTAAGATTGCGTACTAAATCAGAGCAGGGGCAAGAATGTCACCAAAAGTTTAACTGTCGAGTAACTGTTTTTACGCAAATGGATAAAGTACTGGTGCGATTTCAGCTTTAGTCCTCGCAGGATAATAAAAAAGTAAGAATTTTTTTGCATTTTAGGGGTCCCGTTACTGTCATTAGGGTAGTTAATCAAAACACATACCATATTGTAGATGACACGTCAGGTTTATTGTTGGATGTCCACAATGTTACCACTTTAAGGCCCTATGTAGTGTCTGCTGACTTCATCATGTGTTGGGGTAATAAAATAAATTAGTCAATCCTTCCGATGTCTAATTCCTTTGGTGGGTGATGTGCCACGCCCAATCCTGGATATTTATTTTGTTATTTAATTTGATTTGTATTTTTCTTCTCGAGTTTCATATTTCTCTTTTTCAATTATAGTTTGTCATGTTCTGTTAGGTAGTGCGGGTTAGCACGCGCTTTCTTATAATAAAATTCGTGTGCCGAAGCTAACTGATGTGTTAAAGGTGCGCGGGTGAATAGGACGGCCAGTAATTGATAGCTCGCTGACCGCCAAAAGATGTGTTTTACCTAGCTTGTGTTGCGGGTAGATCGATAAAGGTGAGACATTTTTTTGATACGGTTTGGGTCTGCGAGTTTAGGATTGGAGTAGTGTAATCGTGGCTGTCTAGTGCTCACGGATTGTTATTGAATAGGAATGTATTGAAGAATTTACAGAGAACGTACACGCTTGTGGATATACAAGTAGCAGGCTTTCTGGAACTGGTACTCAGGTATTTCTACTTTTTGCGCATAAGCTCGAGCCAACATCTAAAATACTGGTTGATTAAAAGTTTGGGATTTTTGCGGAGTGTAAACCCGCTGCTTGAAGTTTTTTTATATTCGCTTGTTTGATTGTCGGTGAGTATCCACTGTTTCTGCGAGGATTGGCAATTATATTTCTGAGGCGTAAGTGTATTGGGGCCCCCGCGAATTGAACATTGCGTTATATTGAGCTCATGTTTTTGGTACCAACAGATTGTTAGCGGCAAGCGAAGTGATGGATTAATTTTTAAATCTATTCACTTACTCAATGATAGGCAATATTTTTCAGTAATGGCTGTCGTATAGTAATTAGAAATAATGGAATCCAGCTAATTGTGTTTCGTAGTTGTTTAGTTTACGGCAACTGACCCTAAGGCTTGATTTTTGTGTTAGGTTAGTAAAGTTATTGATATAGAACCCGATTTTTTTATATCTTCGTGTAGTTTGTAGGTAATTTGATCGGTTTATTAAAAGTAAATTGAACTGACGTAAAACCTGTTTTGGTTTAATATTCATGATCCTAAGAACCTCACGTATTAAACCGATAGTAAGAGTCAATGCCCCCTGAAAATACTTCAACTTTAACACATTTCTCAGCTTTTCCTTGATGTCTATCGTTGCTTGTTTTACATACAAGTTAAACGAAATAGGAGACTAAAACCATGGATGACTCCCTTGTGAACTATCGCTTCTTTTTAACGTCCTTCGACTTTTATCACTGCAAGCTTCTTCCTGTACAAATTGTACCTAACCCTTCGTTTCCAATAGTAACCTTCTTATAGTAATTTTTTAAAATAAAAGAGTAGAATACGAAATACCGTCTACCGACCCGAGACCGTGCTTTGTTTTCGTTATGGTTTTGCAATGACATTTGCATCAGGTTCACGTTTTGAAAATTATCGTTATTTTTTGACAATTTTATAATTTGTTGCCAGCATCTGATGAATATATCGTGATTTATTCATTTTATGATAAGAATTGGACTTAACTGTCTCCCAAACTTACGGCGCCTGTATTAAAATACTACAAACTTCTATAACTTGAAAATCAACATACTATTTTCATTGTGTGTTGGTATTTGGATTCCGTTAAAAGCTATCACTTCCACTCCTAACATCGCGGGGGACGAAGGTATATTTTTGCCAACGGTTTTCGTTCTCTGTTTAATACAGTTTGCAAAATAACAAATGTTGTCTTATTTTCTAAGTTGTCCCAAATTCGCAAAATTCTTTAGATTCTCCTAACAACATAAACTCCTTGTTTGAACCAAAAGCTTATGTACATTACATTTATTCTGCCAACACGCTAATTGTTACACTGCAGTGCGGTATGAAATTCTAGTTTTCATAAAATTAAAAATTATGAAGGTTTATTTTTAATGGAAAAGCTAATACCACGTCACTATACAGATCAAATAGAGCTTTACAGTTGGTCATATGGTAAATGTCAGCACAATGCTGTTGAATAGGCGCCTGATAACTACGAGGGATTTAATTAAAACTTGAGACAAGCTCTACTCTCTCGACTAGTTTTGCCTTAAGCGTTTATCAGACTACATCTGCTTTATGACTTCTTGATTGTTTTGTTGAATTTCTATAACACAAGAACTGCTCGTTTAATCTTAAAGGTTTATATCAAAGCATCTTCAGCATTATTAAACAATTAAGTTCCAAGGGATTGAAAGAAATATTTAAACCGGTTAAAGCTATATTTTGAACAGAAAAACTTGTAAAAACAATTGTCTTTCTCACTCTTTTGAATCGGTCATTTGAGAAGCAACACTTGCCCAGCGTATGACCATTTTAACAATTTGGTAAATTCGTTGTTGTTATATAGAGCTATTATCTCATTGAATAACGACACCAGAGATGAAATGGTTGACCTAAAAGTAACTTAACTCTCAGCTACTCAAGTTGGGATGTACAAAACGACCCAGTGACACATTGACCCGGTGACCCAAATTGCCCTGGTGACCCAAATTGACCCTGTGAGCCAAATTGACACGGCGATCCAAAATGACTTAATAACACACACAGACTAATTAACCAAAATTTTCTTATTGCCCCCAAACAAAAATCACCCATTGTGGTGCCTTCGATTAATGGACGAGTTTTATCAAATAAACAATTATCAAATATTTGTTATCGGACAAAATAAAAATATTTATCGCGGCAAAATTTGATTATTAATTTTTCACAAACACCATTCAATGATAGACAACAGTAAATTCAATACTTGCTGTTTTTAAACATTTGAGTTGATACTGACACATTTTTTAATTACATTTTAGACACTAATTTAGTTATTCATTTTTACGAAAAAGTAAATTTTATACTACAATAAAATTACGTATAAAAAAATAAAAGCATGTTTTAAATCTATTCATTATTATTCATTACTTTAGAAACACTCTGTAAATGAACAGAGAAGAATAACATCTAAATGTGGTATATACGTAAATCCATTGCATGCTCAATTGAAACCCTGTTACTGTGAAAACAATAAAAAATTACCTTCGTATATATCAGATAACAAATTGCACCATTATGTATCATAAACCCTTACCTGATATCACAAGGTCGAGAATTTCTTATTAACAATGAAAGCCCAAGGTAAAGTTGGATGGAAAACGGCTTGAGGAAAAGAAAAACTCTTTAGGCATAAACGGCTAGTAGAGTGTTAGCTCTGGGCAGATCATGAGTTTGGGTCATGGGTTGTCAGATGACCAAAAATATAGATAAAGAGCGCCAACGTATTTTTCAATACAACAACCTACAAAAATTATCCGTGCTTGTATTAGGGGAATGCGGAAACCTTATATCTACACCACTAATATAGTCACAAAACCTGAATTTCACCTTCGTAAAGCACTTACCAAAATCTCAATTACTAGATGTCTTACAGATGTCTCGACTCGACCTGCGAACAAACAAATACACAACATGGACACCGTTTGTGTCCTCAAAAATATTTACCAAAAATAATATAAATAATATAATATATATAATATAATATATAATAATAATATAATAATTTAAGTTCCAAAAATATACACCCAGGGTATTTGTTATCATTACACACAATGTCTGATCATGAATGACCTATAAGTTTTACTTGTATTTTGAATAATAAAAAAGATAGACAAAAATGAATTCTATTTGATTAAATTCCTTGATTTGCTTTAACATAATATTTTCAACTAAAAAATTTTTTATAGAACAGAAAATTAATAAAGTTTTGTATTCAAAAAACATAAAGATCTCTAAATTGAATATTTCATAATAAATTTTCTAAAAAGATTGAGCTCTCTTAATAATTTATATTACATATTTTAATCTTTTAGCCATGTGTAGTACATAGAGTTAGTTTTACTTAATATGTATAAAAAGAATTCATCACGTTGTTTAAGAGTCAAAGTACATGACCTCAAAATTATTAAATATATTTTTAAATTTGCGTAAAATAACATGTGATATTTAAATTGGACAGCTGAATATTTTTTTGACATTATATGTCACTAACAACTTTTTCAGTTTAGTTTGCGCTATCTGGTTGTGAAATAATTATGATAAGCAAACTGCATAGCCATCTTTAAAAATTATGCAAGGTTACAAATTTATTACGGACTCTTTCTTTTACTAAATAATTTTTAAGTTACTTTAATCAAGGTAAAGGTTCAACCTTCTACTTTTTGTATTGCGTTTAAATAATTATAAATGTGATTAAAGACTACATATCACTCACGATTCGAAGTACAGCACGACCAAAAGAAATTGAACTATGACATCAGATGTGGGATAGCCCATAACCATCTGCGATGTACCAACAGTAAAAAAATGAGTACGAACGAATTTATCGCCGGAACTATGAGAAATCTTCTGAATAAAACATTATTTAACCAAACCAATTCCTCCTAAAGTACATCCTATAAATTCTTGTATTTCAAATCTCAAACTAAATGTTCTTTTCAGTTCTTTACGATATTAACGAAATCCGTGATATAATTCCATGATATTGCTTACTTCCTTGACATTAACTGTATGATATTAACCGCATGGTATTGACTGCATAATATTGACTGCATAATATTGACTGCATAATATTGACTGCATAATATTGACTGCATAATATTGCACTAAGAGGAAAGCATTACTAAAATGTATTTAATTAATTATACCAACTGTTTTAATAATGAGGGAACCTCTAAATCTTCGGTCAGCAGGAATCGATTGAGCAGCTACAGGAGGAACACAAAATGAAATCTGCACGCTATTACCGCCAAGAACCACTTTCCGACTCGAAGGTTAAAACCATTCTCCTTTCTTGCGGACTGTGTTACAGGCCACGTGCCTGTCTATCATCTTGACTTTCTATCCCGCTGATAGCAGTTTACCTGTTCAGAGGCTGATAGAGAAGTGACACGAAATGACAACTTGACGAAGCTTATAGTAGGAACTTAGACCTATAAAGCGGAGGAGCACATATGCTATCGTAAATTTTATGAATTATCTTTAGTGATCAAAAATTTATAAATTATATTTTTATATTATTACGGTATTATTTTAGATTACTAGGCAAAATGTAACCGCGTAAAAAAATACGTTACACAGCCTCTTTCCAAGAGAAAAATTAGAGGTATCTATAAAATCGAAGAATTTTTTCTACCAAAACTTCAACGACAGAAGAATCAAAATACTCATATTAACTATATAAACACTTAACTAATCAATATAAAACAGCACAATCTTTAAATTATAATTAACAACAAGTTTACTCAAAAAAATAAGAATCGTTCACTAAATGATATGGGGAAATATAAATTCACGGGAATGAGTGATCAGTAACTACTCGTACTACACGCCTATAAAGGGACAAATTCAAGAAGTCACAATCAGTATCAACACTTAACCAGTTAAGAATAATTAGGGGGATGTGATAAAATAGTTCGCGTAGCAAACACTAAAACTACGAAAGTATGTTAAAGAGGCCTCTTGTTAAAATGTGTCCTCTTCCAGGGAACGTAACGCAATAATTTTTAATTGGCATTAATTTTTTATTTCTAATGTAAATAGTACAATCAATTTAGAAAATGAGTTTTTCATTTTTATTTTGGTAGGCGGCATGTTAAGCGCATTCACAAATGCCGTATTAACATCAATCCTAATTTCTACCATCACCTGTTTCCCTTGTAAAATGGTCAGTTTTATACAATTTATGGAACTGTCGCACGTGTGTGCAGTCTTGCTCGCATGGTCGACCAATCGGTATCTTAACATTAATAGTAATTTGATGCGGGAGTGTCATTTGTTCAGTTAACAATTTAAAGAAGTGAATGGGTTGCGCTAGGTGTAATGGTATGATTGGAATACAGTAGACTCAAACAAGTAATGGCGGAAAATGTAAGTAGTTTTTTATACACAAATTAATTAGTATGAAACACTCATTGACCCGTCCACTTCCTTTTATTTTATTTTTATTTAAACCACAGTTTACCACCATGGAATTGTTATGTCTATCTATTTCTTTGCTCGAATAACTTATTCAATGTTTTATATAATTATTGAAGACATCGTAGCGATATAGGCAGGTTTAGAATAGACTATTTATTGTCTATCCTAAACCTGCCTATATCGCTACGCATTTTTAATGTATACAACTTGCGTTAATAATTTTTTAACATTATATTGCACATATTCATTTCTAATACAGAACTATTCGCTTATCATCCTTTTCATTACTCAAGCCAACTTTTTCCTGCGCACTTTGATCTGCACTGTTTTATATAGTCGGGACCACGAAAGAAAGCCATCACGTGACTATTAAGTGAATCTAGATTACCTGTATATGTATTAGCAGATATACTTATTTTCTTACAAGTATAATAAAAATAGAGAGCAAATTCGATAATACGCAGACGTAATTGCTTCGTACTGCATAAAAATAAAGCTAACACGTTATTATACGTCGGAACTTGTATCATGTATACAGACGCTTAACTGGCTATAATAGTATTTTGACTTTGGCGGTAATAATAATAATATAGCCTCACTTCTATAATGATATAATCCAACTTTCATCTGTTTACAGAATAACACAATTTTGTTGGTCGACTCTAAAGGATAATGCTATTGTGAATTTGAATCGTCGCCGACTTAACATTGCAGCAGTTCTACAACAGTTTGGATACTTTCTTTGTTTATCCGTTTGTAGCTTAACCATTCGTTTTAGACCACATATTGGTTTTAACAAATTCTATTTGTTTTATTGGTTGCTACGGCCGTTTTAATTTAATGACATAAAACTAATGCCACCCTGTATATTAACTAATCGTATAATTTTTAGAAAGCCTTGATATTTATTATCAAGTAAATCATATAAAACGGTACATTGTTTAATACGGTTTGTACAAATCAAGCAACCTTCATAATGTGAAATCAGCCAATAAACGATTTCTACAAAGATTGGTACCTTACTTTAATAAACATTTAGAAATGCCTTTCTTGCTAAATTTGAAAAACTAACTATAACAGTACAAAGTTACAACTTACAAACCACCACGACTATTGTGAGTCCTTCATTTGTATAGAATTTTGAAAACTTTAAAAACACGGCGCTATAAATATTGACATGACCTTCAAAAGGAAGTCAAAATTGAAATTGAACTAGATGTTGAATCAAGCCGACAAAATTTTTTCGAGCTCCACTTTCATCCAACCAATCTGAGTTTGCAAGTACCAGAAAGGTGGTTTTCAAACCTGCTTATTGAACAAAAATTTAAAATGTACATTGCTTTTCTGCACACACATTCTGTTTTTTATAGCAGACATTGGCACAAATCGAAGCATTTAATTCGGATTTATTATTCATTAAAAAAATCATCGGAGGAGAAGGGAGATTGAATTTAACTTTCGAATCACAAAGTCGTTAGCTTTCCCTATGGTTGGTAAGGCCGATTATGAAACTTGCCCATACATCAGCAGAACTGTAGCACAAATGATCGATATAATAAAATTGCCAAAATTCTGTGGGAGCGGTGGGTGCAATAGAGGTAGGTAATTGCTACCTCAATTAGCTTTCAGAAGTGCGAGGTAGGTTCTATGAAAGCAAATATACGACTTTTAGTGGTATACAAATGTTAACATTTCTACTAAATACCTCAAAAGGTCTTTAAACTCTCTTGCCTCTATGTTGCATTCGAGCGCCAACACTCCTAAATAAAGCCTAAAACAAAGCCTTACCGGAAAGTGAACGTTTCGAGTGAGGGTTTAACAGTTAGCGCTGCTGTCAGAATTCATATAGCCTTGCTTACACGATTATCACCGCCTACTAATCTACTATAAAAAATAAAAGCTCCATGTCGTGTACACCTAACCTCAATGTAAAACGTGATTAAAACAGTAAATAACAACAAAAAAAGACTATAATCTACGCTTAACCGGTCAAATAAGCGTGTAGCTAAAAACAACGAACAGTGATTGAAATTTAACTAATTTTACTTTTACATACATATTATTCAGATAGAATTACTAGCCTCCTTATATGAGAAGTTGGACTATATAATATGCTTTAAATAAGCGTGCATCAACGTTGATAGTCCTTTTTAACTATAATAAGCTCCACACATTATAGTTAGTATCATGTGATATTTATAGACTGATAACAAAAATTCAAAAAGGTTAGTTTTATGTTCTCTTAGAACCATAAACTTCTACTACAGAAACCAACGCAGATAAAAATCCAACTAATAGTTTCACAAACGCACCCAATACGGGCAACTTCTTTGTTAACAACGCGTTTAGAAAAATCCGCGTGTGCGTACTCGCGTTAAAAAAATGTTTTCAGTAACATCTCCGGGGTTTGGATACAATCATTTTGACTACCCGGTTTTCAAAATTGCCCTGTACCTCGATGGTGGTCCGTGTGTCGGTTCAAAGTTCTGCCGACTGATATGAGTAAGGAAAAATCTAAAGGCAATGCGGCTAGTAGAGTAATTTCCTCTGTGTAGATCATGAGCTTGGGTCTAGGTTGAACTACGACCAAAAATAAAGTGAATATGGCGCCATCGAATTTTTGAGAACAAGGACTAACATCAGCCCATTTGTATAAGGAGCATGTGGAAGCCTAAGCCTTATGCCGCTATACAAATATTTTGCATAAATACAACCCTTGCAAAATACTTACTCATTTTCACGTTCTAGCTGCTACTCTTGTAATTAAACAAAACCAATACTAGCACGGTTTGTGCGTTCGGTTAGTTATCACCATATTTTATAGATATTAAGAACCAAATCTAATCTCATTTCAAATAATAATTATAGACAGAACCAAAATAAGTTTCTATTCTTTTAGTTTGCTAATTAACAAAAATATCTATTCACATAAAATTTCTCACAAGTGCACATCATTGTTAATGTGATTTAGGAGTATTGTTTCTTACATCTTAAAAAATTTTCAAACATTTTCCATACTGGTCTTTAAAAACTTGCATTTAGGGATGACTAATGATATACCAACACGATTCTATTTAGTCTTGAGTAGTACTGCGAAAAACTTCACATATAGGTATTAAGTCATTTTAACTTCCTCGTTATTTCTAAGTTTCAATTTAAGCGTACATAATCTAACCAGTAAACAACGAATTTTAAATGTCAGTATTTTATTATTAACAACTAATACTATTTAAAATTAAATAATTTGGTTTCCTGGACCTAAATAATTTTTAGTTTTCTTGGTTAGGTATTTTAAATTTATTATTTATAAAAGCTAAAGCATTTTTGCATACTGCCCTCTCTGAATTTCAACGGCACTTATCAAAAAAATAAAAATGGGGTCTGTGCAAAGTTCTCTTCAAAATCACAAGGATACTATAAGGTCAAACGACGTGGCATAACTTGGAAATTTCCAACTTGAACAAAACTTAAAAAACACCTACTTGATTGGAATCTAGATTTTATCAAGACTTGAAGGTCCCTTCAGAATAAACAACATGCAGATGTTTAATAACTTACGGAAATATCTGCGATGCACTTAAACCATTCCCTGAATTTTAAATGAATCTTGAAGCCTTCTTATAACATTACGAATTAGATCGTTATTTTACAAATCACCTACTATGAGCCATAACCAAAAAGCTTATCGTAGGTTAATTTACTAACTTCGAATTAAGTTCTAGAAATTCTCACATTTCGATACTCAAGTTAAAACCTGTAAATTCCTATCTCTAGCCACGTACTTGATTGCACTACAAAAAAGAAATAACAAAATGCCATGAGGTTAATTGATACTCACTGTGTTTCTGATGCTTTATAATCTTAACACTATGTCTTAGACATCGTTCTGCCAATATATCATCGCCAGGAATGATCTCTTACACTATGTATTCACTCCTTTCATTTTTTTAACGCAAGTTAAGGTTCGGGTTTTGGAGCTGGGTTTTAAAAAACACTTTCAAACTTCTTAACAAATTTATTTCAAACAGACATTAATTCTGGAATTTTACAAAGTCGAAAATAACCAAATTAATTGTACTATTTTGAGTAGCCTAAGCAACTGAAGTGTTAAAGCTAAATACTTTGACTGACTGCCGGGTGTTAGAGCTCCCGGGCTTTTTATAATGTCCCTACCCCCTCACATAGCTGTGGGAAGTTGCAGAGCTCATGTCTGCTTATTCTTAATTCTATTCATTGTTACAATGTTATAATCTTACTTTCTAGATAATTGCGGTATCTTGACCGTCTGTGATCTTCTACCTGCAGTGTCACCGTCGTCTCCGATACAAAGTGGTGCATCCGTTCTCATAAACTGTTATCAAACTTTATTAATTGTCCTTGTATTACATTGTTGCACTTTACTTAGCGTTTTCTTAACACTTTCTAATAATTTCCTATTAGGTCCTATTTTATGATACATACATAATTTGGGGATAAGTAACTCGCGGCACCAAGTAAAATTGCTCGAGGCTATTATTCTTATCAGAACTCGACCTTCACAACCAACAGCCAACGTGAAAGTACACGTATTTTCCATTTGACAACTGATTGTCAGTTGGACCGTTATAACGATCATTTTATTTATAGCAAGAGGAAAAACTTACAATGACTCTTATAAGAGTTATTTTTTGTCATCGCGCAATTTGAAATAGTACTCCTAGTTTTGAAACATAAAGTTAGATTAATACAACAAGTAATGAATACAAGAGGTAAACAGAATCGTAAAGTTAATTACTACTTAGAAATTTACAGAGAGACAAGGCTTGAACTAACTTTCTATCAAAATAATAACACAAATATTCATCAAAATACTGCTAGAAAATAAACTTGTTACAATTTATAGTTGTTTGGGGTGTATCTTCCATAGTTGGGTGGTTTTTAAACTCGTTTGAATTTGTAGAAACAACTTTAACATGCCGTTTATTTTCTGACTGCTTATCTGTAATTCTTCTGAATTTAATGCGAAGCGGTGTAAAGTACCGATATTTATTACTGTTGGTATTTAATAAACTAAATGCTTTCCTATTTTAAATCTTCATCCGATTTCAATATTTTCTTGAAATATCAAGGTTATTAAATTTGAATTTCTATAGCTTCTATATTTTATGGGCTGCTTTTGTACAAAAAGTTCATTTGACTAACTGAAATTAACAACTCATTTCTACTGCTTAATGTTTGCTTACGTAACGCGCTAGCGTTACAAACTGACTTAGCGCACCAAGTAGGATTACACCTACCTTCTAGTATAACTAATATATAACTACATCAAAGTTGGAACATATTTTAGCTCGGCTCATACAGTTTAAATTCTTCCAAACTTACAGAACATCATTTATTTCGAGCCAAAGTTTAAGCTGAGTTCAATTTTAATGTCCACAAAGTTTGACTCAACCTTGCACATCTTTACATTTCCATTTCACCGGGTTAAAAGATTCTACTACTCAAGATTAAATTTTTTTGTCTTCACCACTCTCTTAAATTCATAACAATGCATATATGTATTTTTATCCTCCTTAAAACAATCTCATTCCCTATACTGTCCAATTTTTTTCAATTTAGAGCAGACCTTTTAAAGCATAAACATATTACAATCAGTGCGTGCACTTCTTTCCGATAATATATTAAGACCATTTTGGAAATCTAGTTTATAAATAGCAAAATCGCCGAAATCTTTGCTCACAACTGTGAGATTCTATTTCTTTTAGATTTTAAATTAAAAATGTTCACGCCATTCTACAATTGCAAGGTTTTTCCTCGCCAGCGCCTAGTACGCCCAGAATAAATTGCTGATACCCAGACGACAGGGAGTAATGAATTGGAAGGATGTGCTAGGCCATTAACGTGATATGTAAATTAGGAATGGAATATCTTACCACTCAGAGATAACATGTAGCGCCACGCTTACTGATGGTGGTAATATATTAACAGGTTTCCTGATCGGGGTAATTAAGCAGCAATTGCTTTTATTTAAATGCTGGTTAATTTAGTAAGACTTAAGTCAGCTAAACCTTCAGAGCTTTTCAATTACTAAACAGAATGCATTGTTGTATCACGCGAATTGGGCCCGTATGTATCGATTTTACATAGCTGTACAGCTTGCAGCAATATTCAATTGTAAATGTGCTATTCGAAAGCAAAACTGAAACTGTGGGTATCAAAATGATGCCTTGTTTATGTTTCACAACAAATTAGAAGTTGAAGTTGCCGTATTTGAGCAAAGCTAGAAAACATTTTCAAGTACATTTAGTATTTATTTTACTGTTACTACTATTAAATGTATTAAACAGATAAATAGTATACAGAAATAGAAATCTTAGATAGTTTTTTCTATAAAAATTCCAGGTTTGTACGTGAGTTACGTTTCGGGCCTTGAAGCGGTCTTTTTAAAAATTTCTAACAAAACTTCTTGTAACAATTTATTTGGTTAAAGAGAAATTACAATTTAATTTTGACAAACTGATTTAAAATACTCCAAGTCGAAAATGAAATAATAATTGGAGTTTAATAAGGGTGAGTAGCCTAAGCAAACGGCAATATTAGAGCTGAAATACTCAAAACTGACTGACTACCTTGGGGCTCCCAGGGTATTTGTGTTGTCCCTGCCCCTCACATGTCTGTGGGAACTTGCAGAGCTCGTGTCTGCTTATTTCTTAATTCTATTCATTATACAGTGTAACACTCTTAATTTCTAAGTAATCGCGGTTTTTTAACCGTCTGTGACCTGCAGCTGCAGTATTACTTACTGTCTGGAATACAATGTATTGCATCCGTTCTCACAACTTGTTTGTGAACTGTTAATAACCTTTATTTAATTATCCTTGAGATACATTGTTGCATATATTTAAGTTTTTTTAACAATTTCTAATAATTCTTATTAAATTCTATTTTGTTATACATACATAGATTGTGGAACACATAACTCGCGTAGAATTAAAAACTTTTTATCGGATTAGCTTAAGTTGAATATTAGTAATATTCAATACAATACTGTTATTTCTCAATCAAATGTCAGTGCTTTGTCTCTTCGTATATACAAAAATAGAACATACCTTGAGCTATGCGCTAAAATATAACAATGACCAATGGCAGTGATATTTGCAAAATTTTTGTAAAGTTCATGATTTTTGTCCAAAGCACAGAAAACGCTCAATCAATAATTTAATAATATACAATATTGATTTTAACGATGCCAAGGTTCGAACAAAATTACTCTAGCCATAATAGATATCGTAGAAATCGAAGACCGGCCAGCATATTTCATCAAAAATTGTACAGAAGGTCTTTGCAATCAGAGAATTTTTTTACAAAAGATATCTCAATTGGTACCAATTTATAAGAACAGGTTATGGTGATGTTCGAGTTAGCTAGTTACGTGTATACTATTTTATTTACAATTAGTATTAACAACCAGCAGCTAACTATAAACTGAAAATAAAAATTTCTCCATTTTGTAAATCCTTAACGAAGCTTTAATGTATCCTGATAAGTGCCCGCGTATAGCAGTGATCTTTGCATTCACATAAGTAAAGTTTATAATGTGTGTACTTTACAATAATATGTACTTGATTAGTTGGCTTCTAGGATCATTCCCAAAAACGATAAAGGCTTGTTCCAGACGGAATGGAAACAGTATTGTATGTCTGGAATCGTCAAAGACAATTAGAACCTGCCGTTGCTTAAGTAAGAGGAAAGACTGTTGCTTTACAACGTTAGGAAAACGGATTAGGAAAACTCTTTAAAGATCGACATCCACTTAGAGCTCTGGTACTCCTAGGGAATTCAAATGCAGCACACCAAAACTCACAATATTGTTGTTATTGCTTGGTAAACACGTGCTGTGTGCTGAACGACCAATCCAGCAGCTCGTATGGAGCGTCAGATTCGATTCGTCTACTGCAAAAGAATTGCTTTATGTAAACAGAACCTATTTTACATTGAAGTTAAAAGGTCCGGCATTACTCGAGACTTCAGCGGCAACAGACCCCAATATATGAAACACAACGATATAGTCGGCACATATAGCGACACATATGATTTTGGCTACCCCTTCTTCGATAACAAGATGTTATGGTACGTAAAATCAATAAAATATAACTTGATACTAGCAACTGTATCGGGCTTCTTCAACATATGAAAACCATTCCAAAAATTTCATAGAAACTTCGATCAATTTTCAAATGGACTGTTTAAGCAGAAAAAATAATGAAGAGGGAACATTTCTACAATCAGCTTGTAACCAGTGTCAAAGATCATAAAGAAATGGTTTAACAACTAGTTGCGTCCTAAGAGCCAATTGAATCACTTTGATATTATTCCTTATTAGTGTCAGTAGCTTGCTCTGAGGCAACACGGACTTCAACGACATACAATTGTAGGTCTCCCTAGGCAAAACTGTGTTTTTATGGTAAACAGATATAATCCTTTATTCTATTGGTCATCATGCCGAAAAACTACGTCCTCATATGAGGTACTAATACAAAGTTCGTCACAATCCAGCGCATCAAGATTTCTAACCGTACTAAATTTTGAAATCGATTTCAGTTTTTAAAGATTACAGCACCCATCTCACCAAAGAACGCAAAGTTCATCATTTAACTTTCAGCGCATATAAGTAATGCATTACCAGCACTTCACTAATTTTCAGAAATCTGATGTGACCATCCAAACACACAGTTTTTGTTCAGTCAACTTTTGCACATGAAAACCTTTTAGCATGGTCGTAGACCCCATGTAATTCAAACTGCTGCAGCAGGGGTACACATTATTTTCGCTAATGCCAGGACTACCATATATCACTGAATATTGGGCAAATAGCGTATATAATTCTAAAACAATAAGAAGGAGAACCGAACTGCATCTAACTAGAAAGAGCAGCGGCTATGTTCCAAAACAACAAACACAAACACAAGAAGAAAATTGTGAAGCATATGTATGGAGCAGAGCACAGTACGTCTATAAAATAGAGACAGTAGAAGAAGTAGGCAGAAAACGGTAGAAGCCTTTTAGAATGTTGTGTTTCAGATGTATGATGAGGCGGAATAAAGATATCTGTGGAAAACAAAAAACAAACAGTAGAAATAGAAGGGCAGGGTACGTTTTAGTCATTTTTGGAGAATAGTGCTGGATATATTACAAGCAGAGGTAGGAGAAAGAGAGGTGGAGGTAGATCTAGATCAGACTATTGCACACAGATTATCAAAAATGCAAACTGTGTAAATTTCAAGAAAATCTATATATTACCTCAGAGTAGGAAACGATGAGGGATTGCGTTACATGTGACGTTTTTTGAGGTTATGTCGAAAGCCTCGTGTAATCGGGTTACATACACATGGGATTTGGTTTAAGAGACCCAAAAACATATAGTTCACATGGTGGGATTTGGACCATGGAAAATTTTTGGTACGTAACTGTAGGAGTCTTTTAAGGTTGTGTCAAAAACCTGACGTGATAGAGTCGAGCAGACGACCCATTCAGTTTCAGCGACTCCGAAAAGATATAAAATACATGGTCTGATTTCCGAACAAGAAAAATTTTTTTTCTGTGTGGCTGTGTAATTAGAGTCGTAGAGATTGATTCGAAGTACATTAGGAGATGGGAGGTGGTGTCGCAGAGCCCCCTCACAAATACCCACTCCTAAGGGCTTCCCAAAGTAAACATTTGTTTTTGTGAAATTAATAGCCTGGTTCAGTTGCCACCTTTGATTAAATAACAAAATTCTCTGGCGTGTCGTGAAATTTATAACAAAAGGATCTGCAAAATATTGAAGTTAATTTACTTAAAATTAATAGTAAGTTTTCTACTTTTTGTGGAAAATTTATCAGTAGCCATTTCTAAAACCTTTGGTCCATGAATAACTTCTGAATCAATTCATTTTCAATTGATGTCATCGTCAAATCTGAGGCTTTCCTGACCTATTCAACTAGGAATAAAATTCCTTGTTGTTTTTAGTGCAGAAAACTACGTTTTGGAAATGTGCTCATGGCAGTGAATGCGAGCGCTAATTTATACAATTTAATAGTTTCGGGGCAAGCCTGATTAAGACCACTCTCTTTGGTAGATTCCATAAATAATAGCAGTACTTGTGTTCATATCTCTCAACGTATTGTAAATCATCTGACGTTCGGATTTCAATTTGATTAAATCAAAATGCACTAAATAACGTATTTTAAGAAATTCACCAGCACTGTAAAGAAATTTAATATATACACAAAAATTTTAGTTTCTTAAACTTTGAGTCTGTAAAATTTTTAAATTGAGTGTCCATGTGTGTTGAGATCCATTCCGAATGGACCTGCACCTTGAAGAAGTTTTAGATTACTAGAACGGGTGGAGTAGTTTCCGCGTTCCAGTGATCTAAAGAGCTAAACTGCAAGTTCCACCAAAGCAGTTGGGTCTTTAGTGAGTAACCAGACTAAGACAGGTCCCCGAAAGAGGGCAGCGGCTCTTTCAGTACTTAACTTGGCAGAGACCATAAGGTTCGGTATGGTATTCTAAGACACACTATTGCGATATGGAACGCAAAGGAAAACCACCGCATTACTCCCAAAGTACACAGCGTGTTTAAATTGTAGTTAAGATGATGGCATTGCTGGGGGTAAAAGATTTTAGAGGTAAAATAGTCCCTCATTCGGATCTCCGGGATAGGACTATTTCGTAAGATGAGATCGGAAAATTTACAAAAAAAATTGGGAACATTCTGCGAGACAGAGTGTGGAATGTCAGAAGTATGAAACAAGTAGGTAAGCTAGAGAACTTAAAAATTAAAATTAGGTTAGCACTAGACATTGTAGGGATCGGCAAAGTTCGGTGACCAGAGGCGGAGAATTTTTGGAATGGAGACTTTAGGGTATTTTATACAGGATCAGAAGAAGGAAATTCTGCTGTGGGGATAGTTATGTGAAAAAAGATAGGGCACTGTGTAGCAAACTACTTACAAAAGAACTAAAGAGTACTCATGGTTAGATTAAATTTTAAACCGGTAAATACAGTAATATTATGTATACATACCCACCTCTAAGCACAGTGAAGAAGAGGAAGCGATCTGCAAAGGACATGCTAATTTAATAATTATAGGGGATTTTAATGCAGTGGTAGGTGAAGGTAGGGAAGGAGCGGTAGTAAGTTTATTTGGCTTAGGCACGCGAAACGACGGGTGAAGTAGGTAGGTAGAATTTTGCGGCAAAGACAATTTAACCATCACAAACACATTATTTCAACATCATGTTAGAAGACGATGCAGGTGGAAGATATCAGGGGATATAGGAAGATATCAAATAGATTACACTCTTGTTAGACAACGGTTTAGGAATCAAGTAAAAGACTATATAGGCTGCCCAAATGCAGATATAGACACTGACCACAACATCGAAATTACGAAGGACGTTCTTAAATTTACAAATTTGATAAGAAGGAACGGAGAAAGGCACTTTGACTTTGAGAAACTAAAAGATAAAGATATCCACGAAAGATTAGAAAAAATATCAAATGAATCGATAAAAATTTCTGATACTAAGGAAGTAGAAGCAGAATGGAATAACATTAAATTCTGCTTAGACATAGTGGCCAATAATATTCTGGGATATACACAATAAGAAAATAAGTAACCATGGATAACAAAGGATATCCTGAATTTAATAGAAGAAAGACGAAAATACAAAAATAGATCATACGAAATATGAAAACAGAGGTACAAAGCTATAAATTGAGAGATTGTTTGTAAATGCAAGAAAATTAAAAACAATAGATTAATGAAAAATACAAAAAAGTACAAACTAAGATGGAAACAAGAAAGACAGACGAAGCATACAAACTAATTAAAATGAAGTTTAACGGTATAAAATCGTATAGATAAAATATAAGGGACGCGGGACGAAACGTCATTGTAGAAAATGTAGAGAAAGTGGATAGATGGCCAGAATATATAAGGATATTATATGCAGGAGAGGAACTAACAGTAATAGAACAGGAATAGACATTGAAAACCATAACTTGGGATTTCCTATACTTAGAGATGAGTTTGAATTAGCTCTAAAGTGTTTGAAAAATGGTAAGGCACCTGGTACAGATAAGGTGCATGCAGAATCTCTAAAACCCCAAGGATTACAAAAGCAACATTATAGTCACTGTACAAAAAAGAGAGGTGTGGAAAGATGTGAAAATTATCAAACAATACGTTTGACAGCACACGTGTCAAAAATACTAACTAGAATAGTACAAAGACGAATGGAAACACGAGCTGAAGAAAAATTAAAAAAAGATCAATTTGAGTTTTAGCAAAACAAGGAAGCACGGAAAGCTATTTTAACTCTGAGGGTGATAATGGAGAACGATGCAGACTGTGTTAACTTCAGGAAAATTAGTAAGTTAGCTTATAATAAGAAACAATGAGGGTACGCGTCTAAGAAGTTCCAGGACTGAAACCTAATGATTATGTGTTGAGATGCTGTCGCTAATTTCACAAGATTATTTTCGTTAACTGCTCTTTTCATCATTCGCGTTATCAGTGGGTAACTTTTTTTTGGTGGTACGATATTAATTGCTAATTTGTTACCCGCTTTACGACCACTAGAAAGTACATACTGTGCGCTGACATACATCGCTTTAATATTATTCATATTTTAAATGCAATTATGAGCTAGTATGAAATAAGGAGTTAATTACACCGCGGGTTTTAATAGTTATTTATGCCCTCATACGATTTATAAACTATCTGGTGAGAAGCTATCGGGATTGCAATATGGTCGCCCTCAGAGCATAATCACCTATTTGATACCCAATACACATAAATGAGCGGCTCTAAGGCTTAGCTGGTTTGCGTGTGACTACTAAGCATAAAATCCAGTATTCGATTCTATACACGAACATCATGAAGCATTATGCCGTCCCTGCTTGGAAATATTTTCGTTCGTACGTACCTAATTGAATCTTACATTTCTTTCGTTCTTTTCACGGTTATATGAGTATTCATTAACAATTTCAACCTCTTTTTTAATTTGAACATTTGCTTGTTCATCGCCCTGTAGGTTTTTATTAGTATCTATAGGCATAATCTTCAATACTTCAAATGTATTCTATATTGATTCAGCATCGAAAGCTGTGGAGTTTGATTATCAGAAGATTTGTTTTCGGAAATATTGTAATCATTTATGTACGTGTTTTATGCAGGTTATCACTGGCTCACTTATCGTTATTCCGTTTTTAATATAAATTATTAATTGGTATGTTACATTTTCTATAATTTTATGCTGAAAGTTAGGCAACACATGCTACGTGTACTGACTATTTTCTTGAATTTGACTTATATTCCTTGTCACATACTTTAGACAGGTGTTGCTATGAATCGCTGCGACTGGTTCTATAGACAAACGTTAATTGGGTTTTCCTTAATTAGGGTTAGTTTCCTTGTAAGAATGAAACGATAAGTTGATTTTACGAAGGATATTCCTCATGAATTCTTTTTTAAGAAACAGTTGTAGTTTCGTTCGTGCAAAACTAGAAATATGCGATCTAGTTCAATAAGTTGTCAGTTCTAATACTTAGAAATGGAACTTCTCACATTTTGGTTGCAGATAAGTTAATTTAGTTACTACTAATGCCATGTGTTCTATCAGATGGCCACCACAAAAATTTATTGTGCCTTAACAATGAATTAGAAGAATTTAAAGGAGTACGCCTGATAAAGTTATAAACAAACGTCATGCCAAACTACAAAACCTATTGGTCTTTTTCACTGCATCGTTTGATGTCTTCATAATAAAAATAAATTGGGTCGGAGCATCTTCCTTTTAAGCTTTTTAAGTTTACTTATCCCACAACTGTAGACGTTTTAGTGTGGAAATTGAACTTCACAAAAATCGCCGGAATATGCTAATGCGACCGCTGTTATTGGTTGAGTATTTATTAGATAATAGATTAGCATTGATTGTCCTATTTGTTTATATAAATTTTTAAAGCCACCTTGTTGTTTAGATGCGATATTAGTACATCATTTTGTGCCCCCTGTAGCAAAATGCATTTAGGTTTGTAGATGTGTTTTTTTGTATTTTAGTTGCCTACTAATACTTTTCCTAATATATATTTTACATATCTAAAAATTTAAAAATTGAGGCACGGAAAGCACACTACGTATTGCAATAATAAGAAGGTAAAAAGCCAAACAATTCTATCATTAAATGAGAGTAAATCGACAATTTTGCATAATGGCAATAGCGAGCACACTGCAATATATATATATATATATATATATATATATATATATATATATAATATATATATATATATATATATATATATATATATATATATATCATAATTAATTTTAATTCATAAAAGGAAGCTCATTCTTACATAACCAGATGCTATTTAACAAGAATAATAACGTGTACATCGTATAATACGTTTCAAATTAAATATACAGGTCTAAGATTGAAAAGAAATACGCAAAAACAATGTTTTAAACACGAGTTTTATTAAAATAAACATGCAATCGGTGAAGGTAAACAACCTAGCATACTAGCTACAATATAATCTCATTTAAAATATTAACGCATAAACGCATTCAAATACGTCATACTAGAAAAGAGGCTACGTGATCTGCAACTTTGTAAACCCACATAAAATCTAACGTATTTAGATTTTTAAATAACAACAACAGACATTCGGCACCATGATAAAATTTGAATAACAGCAAACACAAATATGAGGACGTGACAGAATGTCAAATCAACTTGGATTTTCTGAAAAATATGCTATATAAAATAAACGCCTACGTGTGAAATAAAACGATTTAACAAGAGTCTTGACAGAAAGTTTGTAGAAAATCCAAGGCCTGCAATGATAGCGCAAAGTCCAACGCCTTAATCAACAAACATGCGAGTAAAACCAATAGGACAAATAGAGGTGGAGTCTTTGTAAATAACGCGGACTTCGTAAATAACCAGTATCTCTGTGACCAAGGCACTAACTCCGTTAGTTAAAAGTAGCATATTACGCAAAGTAAACTTAGTCAAAATAAATAATTTAGTGATATAAAAGTGAAAATTCAAGTGCCAATAAATACTTCAGAAGTGGCCGTTTAATTTCAAAAACGGCTTCAAGTAATTCCAAATTCCTAGTAACTACAAGTAATTTTCCAAGTAACTCGAATAAACTACGTAGAAACTAAGCAAATTCTAAGTGAATCTAAAAATAAACTCTAAAAAAATCTAAGATAAATCCGAAGGGGAAAAATTCAAGTAAATTTAATTAATCATTCTGGTCAATGAATTGAGACAACTACGCTAAGTATCAAATTGGTATTTAAGCATCGAAGGGAGAGATTACTCAGCAAAAGATTAGATTAGAGAAGCTGTACCAGAGAAACAAATTGGAAACAATTCAGGGGTGCTGGCAATCCACATACAGAAGCAGTTATAAGAAACAGGCAGGAAAACCGGTCAGAAATACATTATCCATTATTAACATAAGACTGTATTTTAATTTTTAACATTTTCTATTATTTATATCAAAGTATTTGCAAGGGTCATCAAAAATCTTTTGAGAATTTATGCAAATAGAAAGAAGGTCATTTGAACGTTTAAAAGTGCTTCCAGTAAATTACAGTAGTATTTTTGCTGCCTTTAAGGGATTATGGTTTAGGTGTAATCAGATAAATGTCAATATTTCATTCAAGGGTTTATTTTTGATTTCAAAATCAAAGTAAAAAGTTATAAAAAACAAAGTATACATATTCTCCATTGTTATACAAATTTTGGTTACTTTCGTTTACATTGTTTTAACAGATAGGAGCTAAATAAAAAATTATTTATTGTCGTGTCGTCGGGCACACTCTGTCGATTAGACTGAGCTAGTCGAGGTATATATAAAAATAGGTATAAAATTTGGAGACGAAGGGTAGAACCGAGGACGAACATAGCAATAATATATATATATATATATATATATATATATATATATATTGCTGTACTACCCCTTTATTGGGTCGACCTATTATTTCTGTAATATCACGTGTCCTTACGTTGAGCGACCTATTTATTTTAATTGCTATAATACTAAATTAAATTATTGAACCACCATTTTAATCTTTCCTACAGCTTGTGATTATTTCCTCCTCCAGCTGTTTCTTAACGTTGCTATCAACTGGAGTTTATCATAAACAACTTTATCGACCAATGACAAAATTCAACAAGTTACCGCCTTTGCGGGTTATCTCTGCCCTACTTAATTTGTGGCTCCACCTCTGTACTATTTCAATCTTATGACCTCGGCTAGCATATATTTGTAATTATAAAAATTCAATAAGTTTGGATCCCATTTAATGAAACTAATGCTTTATGTACAGCTTTGACGTTATTTACAATACATTTTCAAATTAATTCACCTTTATAAATTTCATTTATCAACAACCATTTAATTTGTACTAAAACCCAAAGTCACCAAAGAAAACTCATTATCTTTACCAACAAATGTAGAATATTCTAAATCCGTTTTCTTATTATTATTTCAATACGTATTCAACCCTTTGTTGACTTGTTTACAAGCATATAATATTTAGCCAATTTGATATTAAAAATAAAATAAAATTCTTGTAGAAAAACAGATGCCTTATAACTAACAATCTGACCTGGTTTTATCTTTTTACGACGACGCTTCCATTAAAATTAATCTTCCCAATTTTCGATTCCATTCAACTTATCACCATTATGGACCAACACCATTAAATTATAATTTTATACTTTAATTATTCTTGCCATAGACTTCAAATTTGTAATTCGTTCACCCTATACTTCAAGATTATGTTCTTCTTTTCGCCTCGACATTTAAATTGTTTTATTGTAATCTTTCTTAACATCAAGCATTCTGGCCTATTTTCCTCAGACCTCGAAGCCCTATTATTTTTATGTCTTAGTTTACGATTAATTCATAAAAATAATCCTACTTACGTTTTAAACGGTAATTTTCATATACACACTCATTTATTTCACTTTGTACCACTTGTTACGTATTATTCAGTATTACTGGCAATGCACTTGGGCCTTCATTGAGTTCAAAACTGACTTTCTTATCGCGGTGCTTGCTAATATAATTTCGAATCCCCACTGCATCCGTGGTGTGGTCTAGAACCTGTCGTTTGCTTCGGACCAATCAAATAATTTCATTTCGAATATTTTCTGATGTAATGCTCTGCGTTCGTTCATAATGCCCACCTGCCTGCAGGTGTCTTCACTTATCAACATGCTGTATTTTGATAGAATAGTCGCCTTTCCATAAACAACTGATGCAATTTTACTTTAAACTTTCATTGTTTACATGCGATTCACGCAATTTTAATCATTTCTCTTATCAAAATGGTTAGATCTTTATACGCATTATATTAGCTACATGAAACTCTATTTTCACCTCCGTATTACTTAATCGTCTGAGACTCTTTTCTTAATGCGTGTCTAATTATACTTTATCATTTATACGCGTGCTTCCACTGAAAAATATTCCCATTTGCCTTACCTATATCAACTGAACACTATCTACAGGGTATTTAATCTTTACCATCCGTTTAATACTTGTATTTCTCATTCCTACGCCAACTATGCGTCTTCCTATGTCTTTCCTGCGTCGCCCAAAACTATTTCTACTTTGTACACAGGGTGTTGCCTACCTACTATCTACTTCTATTTCTTACTTATTTCCTGAAATAACTACAATTTTCTGCTGCCTATTCTAATTACTCATTCTCTAGTGACCTTCACTATGTCGTGCACCCTTAAACAACCCCTTATCACAGCATATATATATATATATATATATATATATATTGCTGTAATTCTAGAGTTAATTTAGGGGTAGGTTACGTCATAGAGGTCGTAGAGTAAGCAAGGAAAACTACCAAGTAACAGAAACATATAATTAGATATTAGAAGAGTAAATAGGTCATTATAAAAATTATCAGTTGAGAACACACTGTATATATAGCAGTACAAACGATTAAAACACATATCCAAGAGTAGCTACTAGCAAAGAGTAGAATTTAAAAATGTAACGAAACGCATTAAAATTAATCAGTGAAAAACCTGCATGAATTGGCTAGATAAACATTCAAAGAGTGTGTTAAGATATTATCGAAAACGTACGCAAAAATTATGCATTATTTAAAAGCGTACGTGATCTAAAAGAATCACAGTTGTTCAGAAATCCAATTTATTAGGAAATAAACAAACACCAAATTTATTCGATTTAAATAGAATAAGGTCAACAAACAATACTACGTGATCGATATGAACGAAAATTCCTGGAATTTTTGAATTAAATGTAAGGTATAACGCTTAAATTACGTGACTTAGAGCACCGCGTCATGCAATTAAAATACATACAATTGGTAAACTTTCCAAAATAACAAGTGATAATACGCTTGGCCTCGCCTAGCACGTGAAGCCAACGAATCACATACAAAAGGAGGACGATCCTATAAATATCTTGAGAATTGAATCACGAGTTAGTATACTTTGAAACTGGACAGTTACTATAATTGAAAGTGCTAAATATTTACGTGAAGAATAAATTAAATTAACAGTGAAATTCTAGAGTGCATAATTGTGCGAAGAATGCCGTACTTCTGACACGTAACTAGATAAGATTTAGGAAATTAAGCCATTTCCAATAATAAATAAAACAGGGCTCTCAATTACCATCTCAATGACCATCTGAATGACAATCTGAATAACATCCGAAAACTAGCATTACAATCTTAAATTACAATTAAAATAATGTTAGGATTCCTGTTTGAACTTTAAATAACGAGCCACTACGATCAGAAATACAATTTTGGAGTATGCTGTCTGTCCTAGCAAATTGATGGTAAATATTCTATTGCGGAAATGAAAAACCTTTTATTGGAGTAAATGCACCAATAACGATTTGGATATCGACTTCAATTCTTAGGAGCACCTATGAAGCCACTTCAGGTTAGAGATTTTGATATGACTTATTTTTAAAACTGTTTTATCTCAAATATTTTGGATATGATTTATGTTTAAACTGTTTATCTCAATAATAATTAAAGTGTACGAGCCGACAAATTGGGTTTCTTGTGTAAATTTATGAAAAGCATAGACATCTTGAAACGTTTTAATAGATCTTTAAAGGTAAAATAAAAAGCTCGTTTTGCTGGCTTGATTTTAAAAAAAAATTGACAAATGTATATGATTTAAAAAAGGAGAAGATATTTAAAACGGTTGTAAATATTCAATCATTATACTGTGTGTTGTAGAAGTGCTTTATTTAATTAAATCAGCTAGTCGAGGCAAAAGAAAACTATAAATTAACATTTTCATAAGTGCTTGAGTGGTATAAAAGATAACACAGCATTCTTATTGCATCCAATTGTAGGGGCTGAGGGATATCACGGCATATTTATGCTACCCAAGTCGTGGGGCTAAATATTAAAATAACAACAGGGGTTAACACAGCAATATATATATATATATATATATATATATATATATATAAAATAAAATATCTATAATAACAGGCTTTTAGGTCTGTTGGTTAATAAATTAGTAAGTATTTAATTATTGTATGCCCATACTAACGTTTCACAATTTTTAGTATTCTTGATAAAGGTTTAGAAATAAAACCGAAAACTTTAATTAACCAGCAGACTTAAAAACCTGTTATTATAGATATTTTATTTTATAATTTGCAAGATCGTTACATCACATAATTATATATATTTGTTTAATTTTGCTTTATGTACATGTTAGAATAGAAGTAAAAAATTAGTTTAACATAAATAAAGAGTATATTCACTATTTTTGTAACATGTTCTTTTTTAATTAAAAGTTTGAAAATGAAATTCTTTTCTCGAGGTTTTCTTTTCCTGTCTTTGTGACCCACACCAATCTACAATTTTTTAGCTAGAACGATCTTCTTCGGATTCTTCCTTTTTCTTTGTAGTATCCTATGCGAGCTATTTCCTTTTGCTTACTTTACTTTTCTTTCTCGTCCGCACAGAATACCGTAACAACACCAGCGTTTTTCAGAAAAATATAACCTCTCTTGAATGAGAAGTAAAATATAACTGTCGTGTGTGAGTATTACCACACACTTTATAAATCACTACATTGCTCGGAATAGCACGGATTCTGCAAAATTGATAATTTCCATTAAAAAAAAACTTGCTTTCTCGCTAGGGTATTACCATCGGATGAAGCGTCGAAAAATCAAGTGTAGAATACATAAATAACTATTAAAAGTGTCACAATAAGATGTGTTTGGATTATTTAACAGCTAACCAACAGATTACAAAAGAACTTAATGCATTTGAAGCTTGTAGGAGCAACATATGATATAACATATGGTGGGCGTGAATGGGGATGACAACAGTCAATTCTCAAAGCTCATTTGTATTTTTACGTTAGTTTGGTGGTCCAGAGGCAGCGTACGCTTTTATCAACGTTTTTTCTTTACTGGCTATCCTCATGAACCAATTCCTAGCTTTCATCTTTAAACCATTGTGAAAATTTGTCTAAATTGTTATAATGTGAACAGCAGAATTTTTGTAACTTCGAATTATTGGACCCTAAAATGCATTTTATTCATGATTTATATGGTGGGAGACCATCTCTTGAAAACATTGCGATCCAAGTTCATAATAAGAGTTATTAATTAGCGCTGCGCATTCAAATTTCAAACTAATGCAAATTTTTATAGCCAAAGCGTGTCAACATTTTTGAATAAAAAACCCTATGAACCTTATCACTATAAGAACTCCAGCTTAAAAAGAGAAACACTTATGGCTTTGTGGTTAGAATACCGCAAATATGACTCGACTAAACTGCGTATAAGTAAACGTCGCAAGATTCTGCTCTCTACTTTATATTATCAAAGTACGTACAATTGAAGGCAATCAATGCCTAATGAAAATATCTCTTCTGAACCAGAAAATAAATATAGCGTTTAATGTTAGCTGCAGTATGTACTACATATTCGGAGATTGCAAGTCTATATCGTCTAATTGTATTAATTACAAAACAAAGCTTATGTTAAACAACTCTTTTGATTTTTCGACTTTCACATTTGAGATAATTTAATTAAGAAAGCTGAACCAAACGCCAATAATTCTGAAGCAAGATATTGATGAGACGAAAAATGAACCAATTCATTAGTTTTCGAAGCACGGCTAATAATACTGGAAATAAAAGGCTATAAATTCGTTTCAATTAGATTTCGAACGCGTTACGACTTTTCTTTATTACAGAATTAATTTAAGGAATATTTCGTAGAACTAATAAATATTATAGCAATTTAAGCACCGACCTTTTGAGTAATCTACAAATTTGTATGATATTGAAATTCGTATAAGAATATAAAGTGGTAAAGACCTAAGAACTGAAAATATTTTTAGTATATACTGTACAGTACTTTGAAAGCCTAGAGTGTACACTTTTTGACACCCAAGCACTTATCTCTTCTAATATCTCTACTAAAGCTAAAATGCGAACGTACATTTTTTTAGATGTTTCGCTACCTCACGACGTAAACCTAAAACATCGTCAAGCTTATTTTATGCTGACAGTAGAATCAATAAATTTTAAAATACTGATCTGAGGTTGGTCAAAAGATTTTTACTAAATACCATGGAAGGGTTCATGAGCAATGTTGAACTTGCTAATCAGTTCTGCATACTATCCACAACAATTTTGATCTAGCCAGAGCAATAAGTTTGTTAAAAAAACTTTAAAATTAAATTTAACTTAAGGATAGTTTGTATCCCACATCCACACATATTTTTTCTTTGGTATTCCTAGAAGCTCGTCCAATTATAAAAGTTATTCGAAAATTAATGTGAATTTTGTCCTTTTCGTTCTTTGTGAAAAAGCATTATTTGCATAATGTTATTTTACACCTTATTGCAAATTGGGAAAATAAATTAACCACATTTCACCCTTTAAGAGCTCATCACAGCAGGTTACCTACCATCTGCTGTAAAAACGCGGGTTGGGTGAGGTAGCGTAGGGCGGGATGAAATGTCGAGATGAAGATATTCATTACGAAAGGATATGAAGTATAGTACTCCGCCTACTTAATTTATAAAGTACCAGGGAGCACATATAGACGCCAGGGCTGTGGAACTTATTAGTCCAGTGATAAACCTCACAAATATTTTAATTGTACATATTCTCTAACATTTATAATCAGTGAAAACCTTTGAAATTCCGATATCTATTGTAAAAAAAAATTACTAGGGAACAAGAAATTAGAAGTTTTAACATTTCTACATTTGCATCGCACAGTTATTTTACAATTTCTAATATGCAATTGACAAAGCTGTTACATTAATTAGTTGACCAATAAATGGAAGAAATAGAATAATGGTCTAAATGTATTTCTAATAAAAAATAATTAGATAAAGTGTCAAGTGGGTTTTAATTACAGTTTGTGAAAAGCTATAAATCTTGGTTTGGTTTCTTTTTTTATCACACCTTTGTTTTCTTTATTATTTTTAACGACGAAATAATAAACAAAAATATAAATATAAAATACAAATTTTCAATATATTTACATTGCTATTACATATTTAAAATTGTACTGAATCGGACACAGGAAACATTCCTCTAGTAAAATAAAAATGCATGTCTTGCATTTTTAATTAGTCCAAAGTTTGTTTTGCTTTTATTTATTTAAATTTTCATTGCAGCTTTTCAAATTTTGTTCCATCACAATTGCGTATGGGAGTTTGTGAATGGTGAATTTGTACAGTAATGAACAAAAGTACATTTTATGTGTATTAAAGAAGTTTGAAGGAGGTAAAAATATTTAACTAAACATGGTTTGTAAATTTTAATTAACCGTAAGAATTTTTATCACATTATTTCTTATTACTATACAAGCCTGAATATGAGCTAAATATTACTGGTAGCTTTTTAAATTTATCCCAAAACATTAATTGAACTTGAGCATAAAAATTAAACAATTTTGTGTTTATTTTTTTTTACAAGTCTTACACTGCTCAAACTGGAGGAATACCAATTACCTATTTTACTAAATAGGAAACCCAACAAAAATTTATATAAATCCAAGGTTTATGAAAAACAACACATTTCTATAATTGCTGAGACGCAAAATAATATCCATAATGAAAGTTATAAATAGATTTGCGAGCAATTACGACTATAGTCGAAAACTCTCATAAGGATAGTTTGATCTCAATAGATGTTTGTTGTGTTTTGTTTTATATAGCATGTATTCAAACCATTTCTGTTTTACAATAGTGTGTGACATGGAAGTTCTGAATTTTTCCACAGCAGCACATTGCAGGTGCATTTTTCTAAAAATACTAATATTTGATTTATTTAATAAATAAACTGAATTGTAGTGTGCAATTTTGATGAAAATTTATAAAAATTATTCACACATTTGGGAAAGTTACTGGTTTTGTTTAAATCGCTCTTTTATTAGCAAAAAAAAATTTTCTTTAGTTAAAAAAGACTTAAATGACTTTTCCACATAGACAATTATTTTATAAGTAACCTTTATTAAACCGTTTTTAATTTGAGTGACTAATAGGAAAGAAATTTGGATCTTTAGAAATTCCAAAATAGCCGGTACTATGATGAGCTCTTAATCACAATTCTGTAATGAACCAAAACAGATATGTAAACAGTAATTTAGAGACAACCGAAGGACCTATAATTCTTATATTTAACTTGATTCTAACATTATAACTGGAATTAGGTCAATTATAAATGTTTTGATAGAGTCCACACACACTTCTTGTTTTATAAATACCTGGTTTACAATTCAATATTGTATTAAATCTGCAGGTAAATATGTGGAACCACACTTTACTGCTTATTGCCATACAATTTTATGGTAAAGCTTCAAAAAATATATTTCAGTTGACGATGACTCAAAGAAGAAATGACACGAAGTGAATTTGTACAAAATTTACAAGCAAATTGAAAGAATCGCTATACTGGCTAAGGGTCGGATGAGTATGTATACCCTCAACCAAAGGTTTCTAAACGGAACAAAGGGTGGCTTAAGAAATGTTGATACAAACTCAAATTAAGCTAAGGCAAATCTCCCCTCCCCTCGAAATATTTGATTCAATCAAAATACACGCTCCAATAGAATTTTACATTAGTGAAAAAAATTTGTTTACATGTGACTGGGGTAATGGGCAAACCTTAGTCACAGGTCTAGTAAAAACAAAATTTGATATTTTAAGTCTAACCGCCCTAACTTCATATACGAAACCCAAGGATTTTAGCTTTCGGCCAATCAAGGAAGAACGTTGTCCTCCTTTAATGGAACTAAGTCGTTATTTTACGACAAATCTCTGCACTATATAATTATAACATTCTATAGTTTTTGTACCCTTTTTTTGCATAACCGCCATAACTTTTATTGAATCCTTGAAATCAATTTAAACGACATTTTCAACAGAATATATTGCATATGTTGCTATAATTCCGTCCAACTACTTTCTTGTTAATAACCACAATCCAAATAAGAATTGTATTTGATAAATTGCCCAAAATAATAGTCAAGTCTAGAGAGAGACTTCGTATTCAAATGTTACGGTATCCCGTGCAGACAAGAAAGAAGGCAACAAAGTAAGTAAAGAAAATCGCTTACAGCGAATACCTTACATGTGATTTTCCAATGCTCTACCCGAAGGTACTACATTGGCCAGGAAGCGAGTTTTTTTTACATGGAAAATTTTGAATTTTGCCGTACCCTTGCTGATTCAAGCAAGGTAGAGATCTTTAACGTGTGCGGCAACACTCACACCGGACCTCCATTTTACTTCTCATCTGAACGAGGGTGTATGTTTGTGAAAAATGCTCGCCTAACATTTTTCAAGCAAGGCCGTGTCGAGATTTGAAGTTGGGACCTTGGGCGTAGTAGTCACATACATACCACTACGCCACGGAGCCGCCTTTACAGCGAATACAGGAACAGAAAGATAGCATCGAACTCCAATAGAATTAGAGTTTGAGCTAGTTCAAAAACGTCGTAGAGTCTTTTGTGTTTTTCCCATCTTGCATTTTTGGCTTCCTAGGTAGCAGAAATCCTTAACCTCTTGCAAGTTGTCGTTACCTATTTGTAATCTAGTTTTTAATTTATTTTCTCCTCTTCTGCATATTAGTACGCTAGTTTTTTTTTGTTAATTTTCATATCGTATCTCTCTGTTGGAACTAATTCCATTTTATTAAAAGCAGCTTCTAATTTTTCCCTGCTATATCATCTGCAAATTTAAGCATATCAATCTTTTGTCCATGCATAATATTTCAAAATGTCTTCCTGCATTTGACAGTATTCATTACCTCTTTGATGTACAAGTTGAAAATTAATGGGGATTAGGCAAATCCCTGTCTCACTTCTTTCATAATATTTACACGTTTATGTTCATGTTCGCATTCTAATGCCACTGTTTGCTCTATGTATAATCTATGTACTATCCGTCTATTTCTAAAACTCATTCGAATCTTTTTAACTATTTCTAACATTTTTCTCTATTTTACATTGTCGAATGCTTTTTCAAGATCTACAAACTCTATGTTCACGCTTTCTCTTTTTTCTATTGGTTTCTCCATTATCACCCTCAGAACTAAAATAGCTTCCCGTGTTCTCCTGTATCGCCTAAACCCAAATTGGTCTTCTCCTAGTATCTGTTTGGCTCGTTTTTCCATTCGTCGTTGTACAATTTTAGTTAAAATTTTTGAGACGTGAGCTGTCAAACTTATTGTTAGAAAATTTTCACATCTATCCGCGCCCCTTTTGTTGGGTTAGTTACTATGATGTTACGTTTGAAATCTTTGGGTATATCGCCTGTCTCATACATGTAACTTACAAGTTGGAAGAGACGTTCTGTTACTACTTGTCCAGCGGTTCTTAGAGTTTCTGTTTGCACCTTATCTGTACCCGGCGCCTTACCATTTTTTAGACCCTCTAAATACTAATTCAAACTCATCTATAAATATAGGATATCCCAAGTCATCCTTTTCAGTCTCCAATTCCTGCTCAAACGCAGTTAATAACTTTCCTGCATAAAAATTCTCTATATATACTTGCCTTTTAACCACTATCTCTACGATACCTATCATGACGTTTCCTGCAGCGTTTATATTTTTGCTAAACGTTTAATATCCCTAAAATTAATTTTAATTGGTTTGTATGCTTCGTCTGTTTTTCCTATTTCCATCTTAGTTCTCTTTGAACTTATCATCAATCCATTGTTGTTTAGCTTTCCTGCATTTGCGAATATTTTTGCATTTTGTGTCTTTGTATCTCTGTTTCCCTGTTTCGTATGACCCATTTTTGTATTTTCGTCTTTCTTCTATTAAATTCAGGATATCTTTTGTTATCCATAGTTCTTATTTTCTTCTTGTTTATTCCCCAGAATATCTCTGGCCGCTATGTCTAAGCTGGTTTTTATGTTATCCTATTCTGTTCCTACTTCTCTAGTATAAGAAATTTTCCCGATATCTTTCAGCAATTCATTTGACTTTTTTTCAAATCTTTCGTAGATATCTTTATCTTTTAGTTTCTCAAAGTTAAAGAACTTTTTGCGTTTTTTTTTCAAATTTTTAAATTTAAAAGCCAGATAGGTTTCGGACCTTTGGGAGCTTCTTTTTAAAAAGTTTTGTCAACAAAAACTCTTTTATCAGTTTTAATTTTAATTGTTTAATTACAAAAAATAACTTATTTCTGTTACAACTATTTAGACGTTTATATTCACTAAACATTAAATAATTGAAATTGACAAAAATACTTGAAGTTAATAAATCAATAATTAATACTTAAAACTACGGAGAGTAGTTTGAACTACAAACATTGTTATAGTTATAAAGTTCAAGACTGACTGACCACCATGGCCTCCTCAGGGTATTTGTGTAATATCTGGTTTCACATGATCATGTAGGAAGTGCAGATCTTATGTCTGCTGCTTCTTGATAATATACAATGTATTACTTCTTAGTAATCTTAATTATAAAATCTGCCTTCTTAAAGTTCATTGTATCCTGCACCTGCAGCATCATTTTGGGTCTGGATTACAAAGTAGTTGTTTCCGTTCTCACGTTTGATTATGAACTTGCACTAACCTTTTATAATGTGTCCTTCAATTATACAATGTATCATTCTATTACTTAAAACTTAATAATTATATTTAAATTCGTATACATATTAATTGAAGGATATGTAACTAGCGGCCTTCATAATTACGATGTAGTAGTCAGTGTCTATAGTTGCTTCCGGGTAACTTCTACAGTCTCTTACTAGATTGCTAAACCGTTGTCTAACAAGAATCTAATCTATTCGATATCTTCCTATATCGCCTGGCATCTTCCACGTGTATCATCTTCTTGCATAATGTTGAAATAATGTGCTTGTAATGGTTAAATTGATCTTGGCGCAAAATTCTACTAGACTATTTAGCCTGTTGTTTTTCGTGCTTAAACCAAATAAATCTACCACCGCTTTTTCCCTACCCTTACCTACCACTGCATTAAAATCCCTCGTAATTATTAAATTTTCATGTTTTTTTTTGCATATCTTAGTATGTCTTCAACATCTCTGCAGATCGTTTCTACCTCTTCCTCACTGTAGCTAGAGGTGGACATGTATACTTGTATTATTACTGTATTTACTAGTTTAGATTCTAATTTGTTTTTTGTAAGTAGTTTTCTACACAGTGTCCTATCATTTTTCGCACTTACTATACCTACACTTGAATTTCCATCCTTTGATCTTGTTTAAATTACCCTTAAAGTCATTAATCCAAAAACTACCCCGGCTCTGGTCAGCGAACTTCGCTGATGCCTACTATGTCTAGTGCTAACCTAGCCATTTTAATTTTCGATTTGTTACCTGCTTTCTCTTTAAACTTTCCGATCACATCCTCCGAAGTAGTCCCCTCCCGGAGATCTGAATGGGGGCTATTTTAACTACGGAATCTTGTACCCCAGAGGGTGCCATTAGTTTATTATAATTCAAATACGCTCTGTAATTGAGAGGTAATGTAGTGGTTTCCCGTTGACTTCCACATTACAGTAGTGTGTCAGAATGCCATATCGACCCCTATGGTTTCTACCAATCTTAATACCGAAAGAGCTGCAGACCTATTTCGATGACCTATCTTAGTCTTGTTCCTCACTAAAGACCCTACTACTTAGGTTGAGCCTGTAGTTTGGGTCTTTTGATCACTGGAACGCGCAATACATTCCACTGTTCTAGTAATCTAGAGCTTCTTCAAGGTGCAGGTCCATTCGGAACGGTTCTTTTTCATCTAACAATAAATAATTAACTTTGAACAGGTGATATCTGTATTAAAGAACTCCGAGTTTTAGTTTTACTAGTGGCATATACAGGTGCCCTTATTAAAATAATTAACTAATTTGTGATTCAAGGTAAAAACCCTTGTTCACAATCAACGTGATCCCATAAATTAAATTTTAAATTTTTAACAATTTTTCTAAACTAAGGCTGATACATATTATACACGTGCATTAACAACTCGAACAAGATCGGAAGTACGATATGTTTACCAGTGCAAACAAGTAATACTAGTTTTACACAGGTAGCTTAATGGTTATATAAATCTTTAAGACACTACAGAAGCTTAACGCGACGCTCTCGGCGTCGTTAAAATGCCTTATAACTCTGGAGTTTTCTGGCTTGATGATGTTTTGTTCCTTGAATTGTTGTCGTGTTTCTGACAAGTTGATGTTCTTAAATAAATAAATATTATGTCGGACTGGATTCCAAAAGCCTGCTCCTGGAATCCTCTTGATTTTCTGCAGTGGGCAGTTTCCCGGATCTTTCCCTTAGTTGTCTCCCAACTATACAGTATTCCGGATCCTGGGTCCACTGGCCTGTGGTTTTCGCCTGACAGGACTGGCTACTCGCCACAGGCCGCTCCATCGTCAGGTAGCTCGTCTAAACAGGACTGACGGATGTGCATCTCCAACGACTTCACTTGTGTACCCATTCCTCGGCACCCCGCATAGCTGGAGAACTCTTTCAGGTCGTCACCGTTCCACTTCCCACCTTTGATCGCCCGAAAGCGGTGGTCGGAATACGTGAGCTGCTACCTCATCGGCGTCTGGGCAGCAACTAATCTTTAGGACCATTTCGTATTACACTAATGATCGCATGCAATGCACTGAGCGGACAGCGAAATGTAAGTTTGACTATATCAGAGTACACGTGCTGAACACAGAACAACTTTTACCAAGAATTAGGAAACCAACATTTTTCAAATTTCGAATAATCAAAATTTACAATCTAAAACTAACAAAGTAATTCATTGGTTAACTTTCTGATAAGCGTTTTTCAACACACGATGGATAGAGACCTAAAGACTATAAATACGAATTCAATTTCTACATAAATCAGTCCTAGTGCACATCATAGCCTGGGGTTCACCTCCTCCACCTGCAGTGCTCCTCATAGTCTGCAGACCTTTCCAAATAATCCTAAGCGCAGTGCTCACCATAGCATGCGTCTTGCCTTACACGTTACCCTAACCGCCGCCGTACCTGGAGGCCGTCGCCGTAATTTATTAACACACAATTAACAAGCACGTACGAACGCTCAGCTCTATTCCATACTGCACCGACGTCATTATTGTGATTACACCCGTCAAGCTCTACCACAGGGACGTCATCCCCGTAGAAGCATCAACCCCACGACGCCGTCGAAGATTCCAGAAGACGCCGAATACCTTCTGATCCTTTGCTTTTGTATATATTTGTAAATAGTAGTTTTAAGTGTATATAATTTTCAGTTCATAATTGCTTTAACGTAATTGCTACCCACCACTAAACACACGAAGATTACCGACGAGGACCGAACACCGCCGAAGATGTCTGGACCTCGCCGACCTGTATATATGTCTTAATCTTCACTGTTAAGTTCCCACAGGGCCTCTGAAGCAACATCCGAAGCTTCCCGAAGAAAGTCGAAGCCTTCCGAAAACCTACACACCCTACTAAATGGTGCATACCGTTACTCCTGGCTCCACCGCCCCAGGAAATCACCTGAAGACATCCTAACAATTGAAACCATTTAATTTCACTATTATTATTATGTTTATTTTGGATTTATAATGACTTTTTCTTATGTTTATTAAACAATGAACTAAGTCCAGCCTACTTACTTACAGACGCCGCTCCATCGAACAAAACCGAACGATAACATTCGAATCTATTTATATCCTGCGTCCTTGAAATGGCCTGAGCACAAGACTAGAAGTCTTCAACGACCTATGCTGTAGCATTATGATTACACACAATTAAAACGTTTCTGGCGTCTCTTTCGACCAATCTGTATTTAGCAATATACTCGTCATATTGTAAAGGTACCTCTAGACAATGACATTTTACGTTAAAAGCAATCTTGCCTTTTCAGTTTATAATTATCGTAGAAAAAATAAATCATTTATATTCCACCAATGTGACATTGCATTAATAGAAGTATAATATTATCGAACACACCTTAGCCTTTTGAATGTTTTAATGGATGCAAAAAATGTGCATGATCAGATATTAAAATGTAATATGAACTCAAATAAATGTGACTAGATTTTGATTGCGTTTAGTTTTAAATATTTTGAACCCGATTGTTTTAAAATTTGTAGTTCGATGCGCATTTTCTAAATGGTTTAAAGTTGTTTTGAACATGGATTCTTAACACAGTTATAGATTTCTAAGGAGTTTGAATTATTAAAGCTAATATATTAGCATTATAGTTAGATCATTGTGGCTTATTCTTTATAATCATAAGAAACACTTGGTGAAATAGAATCAGAGCATACATAAAATTGATAATATTGGTTGTAGCACATCTATTGGATTACTAGATTTGATATTCTGTCCTTGTGAATAATTTCCGCTAATTATTAAGCTGATGACCCGCAAGTTGTTTTACGGTTAGAATAAAAAAATTCAACTGTTTAAGTATACCCTAGACAATAGAAATATTAATTTGGCGGCATTCAATAAACCATAAATACTTCAAATACGCCCGTCAAAATCAATAAAAGCTACTGTTAATATAATTTAGCAGAGTTTAATTTGATCCTTATAAATGAAATTTCTACCTTTTAACTTGTAAATATATTATTATTATTATTGTTAATACACAAAAGTAAGCTGTTAAAATAGCTTACGAGGTATTAATTAATAGATTCAGGACTAAATCTATAGCACAATTCCAGAACGTTAAAAGATCTCAAAATGTTAACATATTGAGCTGTCTAGTAAATAGTCTCCCCTAAAGTCGAAACTAAAACGGAAAACTTACTTCTATCCAAAATCCTCTGTATGCCATTTACAATTTCGAAAACTTTGGGATTTCTAGTCTCGTCAACAAGAATATATTTCATTAATTAAATTAGTTTGAGGAATAATGAGAAGGCTGTATTCGCTGTATTAATTATCAACAAAGCTTTTAAATGACCCTAAACAAGCAGAAAATTTATTGGTGATTAAGCTTAATACTTCTAATAAAAGCTCTAGAGGGTTGTTTAAAAAGTAAGACCGTTTGCACAAACCGATTTAATATGCGGGTACGAGTGAGAAAAAACAGTAACGTTTGCTGGTTATGAACAAATACAGGAAGATGAATGAAGCTGTGTCTAATTTTATGAATAACATGGTTGAGTCCGTGTTAAAATTAAAATTCGATGTTGGTTAATGTGAAAAGGATATTCCTCTAATGTATCAGGATAATTAAGATTGAAAACTTTATTTCAGAGAATGTTTATGTAAAAGGTTTAAATACTGTAGTTACAAATCAGTTTTTGGATTAAACGATTCAAAATACCATCCAAAGCCAAAGTTGGAATTTCCCTTTGACAAAAATTTTACGGCGAATAACAGTAGAAGATCAAAAAGTAATATACCAATTACGCCACCGAGACCGATGACGATAATTGGAAAATCTACAAATCTAAATCGTGTACACAACTATACACCAAAATGGAATTATTAATTACGATGAAGAGATAAAATTCTTGAAGAAACCCTATTTTAAAAATTTTATTAAATAATTGAAAGGAAGATTTAACCAGAAATGTACTTTGATAATTGCTGTTTTTAATATGGAAAAGCTTGTGAGCTGATTTGACGTCAATTTAAAATAAGACCATTGTCAAATACAAGGAAAACTTTTGTGGATTCTGCAACTATTATTTTTAGATTTATTTGTAACTGATATTAGAGTACTTGTATCTACTTTAAGAAATTTTTTTTTGTGTAAAGGATTTTTACCAGGAGTTTGTGTTCAGAATTCGAAATAGTCTGACATTTGAATGGACTAACTGTCAAGAATTTTATTTAACGAAAACAAATCTTACAAGCGTGGAAATAATTATAATCAGGGAAACCATCCTCAAAAGAAGAAGTTTAATTCTGTAAATTTAAAATAAGATAAACAACCATTTTTTTTGTAATAAATACTTCTTAGAAATTATTCAATGTTTGATAGAAACAATGTTGTAAATGTTCTAAATACTATTGTATGAAAGAAAATATTTCATACAGTATAAAGGCTTTGCAATATTGCGGTGTATGATTTCATTTTGAAAACTTCTTCAATTCCGTTGAGCTAGCCAGGCAAAGTTTAAAAAAGAGATAAGTGAACAATCCTAAATTTTACAAATTGCTGTATCTGTATCACAGCACTCCTTTAGTGACGCACAACGTGGTCTTGTCACAGCACTCGGCGTGCGACCATTTTCATATTACCCTCCTAGTAACGCCCCGAAGCGAGGCGTTGTCACAGCAATATATATATATATATATATATATATATATATATATATATATATATATATATATATATATTGCTTTGATATCGCCGTACTTCGATGTATTTAACGCACAGTCACCTGCTGTCCACCACCTAAATAGTCTGAAATAAATTTTAAATTTTACACAATTAGTTTTATGCCCTGACTAGTTCAGTTCAAGCTCACATAGAGTGCACGACGATCTGGAACAGAGAAATTTTAACCCCCCTTTTTCTCTAACACATAATACCGAAATAATATAAAGAAAATAACCAAAATTTTGATTAATAAACCAAGAAATAAGTACAATTTGCACTTCTATAACCTTCGTCATATTATTTGATATCTGAAACCTTTAAAACAAAGGAAAAATATAAATCTGTTCACTAACAAATTATAACCCTATTAAAAATATAAAGCCAGCAAAAATAATTCTGTATTATATTGGTAGTTTCGTTGAACGTTCAATGACCCTTTGTAATTTCTATGTATCATTCAAACTTTTTGATGACCCTTCACATAAATATCTAAAAATAATTAAGTTTTAAATGTACAAAAAAATTGAGTCTTATGCTATTAATTAATTATCGCTAACCTGGTATTTTTCTACGTTGATTTCCTGATTCGAATGTGTAGCTCTGCGTACCCCTCATTTCTTTGACCTGCCGCTACGTGCTACTATCCAGTGCTCTTGGGTTGCTTTTAGCTTATTGTTCTGATTGAGAATTTTCTCCTTTGTTGTATCTGTTACTCGTTATATTAGATTTTTACGTTAGATTTCTTATTGAATTTCTTTCGTGAATTGTTTATTGAATCGCTTCGTAAATCTCTCAGTATATTTTTAGTAGATTTTCTGTTTCTTTAGATTTCCTTAGATCCTTCTGAGAATTTATCAGTTTCCCCAATGCCCTAAGTTAATAAATGTTAAAAATCATGTTTACCTTAATTAGGATGTTGACTTACGTCTTATGTCGACGGCTAATTTTTGTTTCACTTGTATATTTGAACGCGCACTCGTACTTGAAATTTTTAATTATTAATTTTCACTTAAAATTTGTGGTTTTAATTTCACACTTGAACTTTGTGTAGTATCTTTATTTCAACTAGTACAGCTTGTGCTTTAGTTAAGTAGATACTCACCATGAATCGCTTTGTGTAATATATAAAGACTTGAGTACGATTTATCTTGTTTGAGGAGTTGCACTTGTCTTATCACGAAAGCTTTCGGATTTTACCTAAAGTCACCTGTCCTAAATTTGGTTGCAATGCTTTCCAAATGGCGTAGACATCAAAATTTTACACTATGGAGTTTATTGACTATGGTACTTTCTAGCGCTTAATACCATGTTTTCGTATTTTGTATAGGAAATTATTCAAATTTTCCTTTTAATTCTGCACGTATACAAACTTCTTGCTCCATATTTTGTTTATCCCATATGCTGGATTTTATTTGAATTTGTCAAGTTTACTTTTAAAAGATAACATAGCAATTCTTATAATGGGATCCTTTAACAGATGAGGTAAATTAGATGCATTTTATTGACCTTTTACGTTCTGAAATATGCTTGTTTTGAAAGTCCCGTTTGTTATAAGCACGCATGACTATTAATGAGTCGAGTTTAAAAAAATTCGTTTCATGTTTGTTTGACTTTAGATACTTCTAAAAAGTTTCTGAATGTATTACTGTTTTCTAAAATGAATCGGATTGCGTCAGAAGCTATTTATTCTACTAAATGTGGTTGAATTATTAAAGAATGAGCTTTCTATATATTTTGACCCTGTATACCCCTAAATAACCCTATTATCATAGCAATATATATATATATATATATATATATTTATATATATGTATGTGTGTGTGTATCTATACATAGTCAGACTATGTTTGGATATAAATGTTGAAATACTGTCGCTTAACACAATAAAACCAGCATAAAGCTATCAATTGTAATATTTCATACGTTTAGGGACCTAAAAAACCATCCAGATATTTATATCACTAAAGCTGGTAAAAGGTTATTCACAGTAACATCAGACAAAGCAACATATATAGAAAAATATAATCGATTATTAGATGATGAACGTACATATAAAAAACTCCAAAAGATCATACTTCTGCCATACAACTCGCAGTCAATAACCACATTAATTGTTAATTCTAAAAGGACATGTTTACAGCACAACAAAAGTCATATTTAATTATTCGTAATTCAGCTCGAGGGAAATATTACGGTCTTTCAAATACTCATAAACCAGATATACCTCTCAGGTCCATAATTTCGTCGATTAATACGATACACCTACTTATGCTATTTTGAGGTATCATTGTAACTATAAGGCAAAACACATTCCCAATTGCAGGCCATAACACACTAGACACCTTTACCTTTGTTAATAAATTCCGCAACTACAATTGCTTCCTGATCACGTTCTAATTTCTCTTGATATGGACTCATTATATACTAACATACCATTGATATTGTAACCGCTGATATTGTAACAGATAAATGGGAGACAATTGCACCGTATTGCCCTTTTTGGCTTGAATTGTTTAAAACATCCATTAATCTTATCTTTAACAATACTTATTTTATTTTTGCTTCTACATTTAACCTACAAATTTTTGGCACCTCTATGGGTTCACCCATTTCACCGGTTATTACACAAATATTAATTGATAATCTTTTGGACTAAGTTTTACAAAATTTGCTTTTCCAAATGGTTTTCTTAGTCACATATGTGAACGACATGTTTTGCTCACTCTCTGAATATTATGTACATGCTACTTTAGAACATTTCCACCTTATTCGCCCTATTTCCGCAACTAAAAGTTTTCCTTGGGGAAAACAATTTTTCACGGACGAAGAAGTAAAAGCAGCTGTCGACGACGATTTTAGAGGCTTTGAAGAATCGCACTTTCATGATGGCTTAATGGGTTTGGAACATCGCTGAATGAAGTGTATTCAATTTGCCAGAGATTATGTTGAAAAATAAACTATATTTTAAAAACAAATTTTTTCATTTACCCTTTCGTTTCGCAAACTTTTCAAACCACCCTCGTATGCACTATTAAAGAGAATCTTCTCAAGGTTTTTTTATACTTAATAAAGTTCTATATGTGCACTATTTTTAGCCCTGGCCACGTCTAAACGATAATCAGTTTTTTCCCAGGTATTTAGCAGCATATCAGGCGTGACGGATGCTACAGCTGCAACAATGCTTTCCCTCAAATGACCAAATGTCACGGATCTTCTCGAAATAAACAATGTTTTTTACATATCCCCAAAAAAAGAAATCTAGTGGAGTCAGATCTGGACTCCTTGGTGGCCATGCAATCGGCCCACAATCTACCTGCCTGGGAAACGCAAGTTCAACGCATCACGGACACGGTTGCTATAGTGAGGTGGCGCGCCGCGCCGTCTTGTTGGTAGACAATCGGTCCTTTTTGTAGTTCAATATCATCTATCTGTGGGAGAACGTATAGTTTAAGCATTTCACAATAAATATCCTTATTAGTTGTCTTCTCTGCGAAGATGAAAGGTCCTACGATACGACCATGCATAAATCCACACCAAACATTGACTTTGGAAGAATCTCGCTCGTGTTCTATGAATTCATGCGGTGACTCAGACCCCCAAACCCTACAGTTGTGTCGGTTGACATACCCACTTACGTGAAAAGTCGCATTATCTGAAAACATAACATTTTCTAGGAAGTTTACATTTTCTTCAGTCCTGTTTAAAATGTGTACTGTAAATTGAATCTTTTAACTTCGTCATTGGGTTTGTTTTCATGCAGAAGTTGAATCTTATACCCACGTATTTTAAGCCTCTTTCGCATCACTTTGTAAACGGTAGACTTAGGTATTCCTAACTTCAAACTTCGCTTTGTCCATGACATTTTAGGGCTACGAATATAAGATGTACGGCTCCGTTCCATATTCTGTTTAGAGACTGAAGACCTATGCGGTGGCTTAATTTTTAAGACACTACCTGTTTCTCGAAAGTGATTATACCAGTGCAGATTAGTTTTGCTAGTATATGCATCACCGCCATAATCACGTCAATAATTACGCTGAACTGTGATCACTGCATTCGGTTAAATAAACCTAATCACACACTAAGCTTTCTGCTGTGGCGTAACCATGGCTGGTAAGTGGCGACTGCCGGAAGGTTGAAGCAGTGGCACTTTTTCCCCACCACGCTCGCTCCAAGGCAACGCACTGCGATCGAATATTAGCAAAACAATTTTGACAATATACTGAACTCAAGTTCTAAACCCGAAAGTTTATTACTGGTTTCATTTTTTAATTATACTTTATTTAAATCAAGGAGTTCTTTTATAAACTCCATGTAGTTTGAAATCTATCTGATGCTAATGGATTATTAACACCAAAGGCAATAAATGCACTAAACCGATATGATATATTTTATCGGTTGCTTAAAAGCTAAAAGGTTAATAAAATGGATGCCCATCTCAAAATCCAGTTTTTAGGTAACTATGTTTTAGAAGGGTCTTGTTAAGAATTAAATATCCCGAGATGTTGCTAGATAATGATTAAACTTAAAAATTGCAGTTAAATATATTGTACTATAATATAAATAGCATCGCAGACTGTCTGGCCTTAACTGTATTTTTTAACCAACCAAGCATATCCCTGTTCCCCAATCCAAATACTTTTAGTACCGTTTTGCTCATTTCATATAATTTTGATATCAAAGTATCAACATTTCCATCATGTGGGTATCAAATTTGGCTTCTCACGTAATTAGCAAGATTTTTACTTTTTGACAAGTAGCGCCAAATCGCAACTGCTCTGAAACCTTGTAAGGTTTATTCTTCAACATAAATTAAATAATCTTTTTTCCTTGGTTAAGTCATTACCCGCTCGAATAAATTCCATTTCTATTCTTAAATTCTCCAACAATAACTTATATAGTGTTCCTTTTCAGAATGAACCCGCTTTAAAACAATTTTAACTCAAATCCACTTTGCTTTTAAAAAGAAAATTTATTCCATAAATTAAATAGTCAATACCTTGTTTTAGGTATCCGTTAATTTGTTAAACATTCCGATAACGTATAATTGCTTTCTCTTGTATTTTCCATCTAAAGATTTGTCAAAATAATGGATCCTACTATTATTTGATAGCGTGTTTTCTAGTTCGAACTCGTGTTATTTGAACCAATTTTTAACTTGAGTCTGCAGCTTGTGCGTTGAAATATTTTCTACATTACTCGTTCCAGTACTTCAAGTGCGATGCACGTTTTTTTGTTCGACAAGTAGGAAGTATCTTTCGTGTATCGGTAAGTTTTTTCGCGCTTACCCATCCTAAACAGATTCTTTTTTAGCTTTAAGCTGGAACCAAATTGGTTCCCTTTTTATGTCGGCCCAACTGTTCTTTGCCACAGATCAAATGCGGTTGGCGGTAGATCGTTAGTGGCAGCCCCGTGGCAAAGTTGGTATGTGTGTGACTACTATGCCCAAGGTCCAGGGTTCGAATCCCGATACGATCCGCTTGAATAATTATAGATAACATTTTCCAGAAAAATACACCCTCGTTCAGATGAAAGGTAAAATGGAGGTACCGTGTGTGAGTGTTGTCACGCACGTTAAAAATCCCTACCTTGCTTGAAACAGCAAGGGTCCGGCAAAATTACAAATTTTTCCAGGTAAATAAAACTCGCTTCTTGGCCAATGTAGCATCTTCGGGTGGAGCATTGGAAAATCGTGTGTAAGGTAGATTGCTAATGCCGTTATGGTAACAGGATAAATAGATTCCGACGACCGTGGCGGTGCGGTACTGATTCACTCCCGATGGCGTGTAAGCTAAGTATCTCGACACATACAGGTATTCAACTTGTTTTCTTTTGTGTATATCTAGGGAATATTTCTTATCAGCGTTTGGTGTAGTTACGAGATAAGAAACGTGACACTGTAGGTGTAAAATAACGCGGTGTAAACTACGATAGCAAATTAGGAGAGAAGAGTGGACTGTATATAAACTTAAGTGATAATTGAATAAACAACAAATAATTAATGTTTTTTAATCAGATCAAGCGTTTACTAAAAGCACTCACCTGGTTGTTTATGAAGTCGTGCCAACGAAAAAACAATGTAACATCTACACTGTTTTTGCGGGTGTAGCGAAACACATTTCGGTTAATAGCTGTTCGGAAGAAAAGCGGTTCTTCCAATTAGGAGCTCTACGTAAACATGTAAAACCAGCGATGCGGACTGCTTGAGCGACAAATCGACTCTCTCCGAGCTTCGTGGATTTTCCAGTTACTACATTGGGTTCTTGTACATGCGGAATAGTCATTTATCACTCGCGGCACATGTTTGCGCGTGCTTCTCATAAACCATCGAAATTTTACTAACAAATTTAAATATCCCGAAGCGGACGTAAATAATTAACAAACTCAATAGAAAATAAAATGTAGCTATAAATTATTTACAATATAACGGAAATAACGTCCACCAAAATGCAAATGCATTTTAAAGAAAAATAATTAAAAGTGGGCGAGGCGAAATGACCAAGCAAAAAAAGCGAAAAAGAAAAAGGAGCTACAAAAAACAAAAGTAAAAAAGAATTTTCTTTTCTGCATTGACGGCAAAAGGCAGAGCTTTGGCCCAGTAATAGAAAAGGGACCAGCGAAGTTGACGCCCGAACACAAAAAAGGTTTGACGTGAGTAACTCGACATGAAGGCAGGTTGACCATAGGAGGTTGCAATGCGACCGGTTTGGTCCTCCAACACGTTAGGCAGTGACTCAAAATACGACGGATAGATTGCCTTCCAGAAATAATCCAGAAGTGTTGACTAACTAGAAAATAGTCTATTTGAGCACCCGCGTAGAAGTATTTTAAATGAACGTAAGTGACATACAGATCAGTGAATCGACTTTTGCTAGGTATCAAAGCGGGAAATTTACGGTCAGAGGACAAAGGGAGCTAGGCGACCTCCAGCGCTCAAGATTCCATCACGAATAAAAGTGGACAATTTGCAAAAACTCTTTTTTAAAGGGGATCCAGAATAAATGACTTCAGGCTCGATAGCAAAATAAGATTGTTGAGTATACACAAGCAAGGAGATCAAAGCATTGTGCAACTCAGAAGATGACAAAGGTCCGGAGTACCTTTCGAGTGGGTGACGTAGATTATGACGAAAACAAAGAATCCAAGCAACAATGCGAGTAATAAATGGAAAGGAAGAGTGATTTTCTAGAATTGATTGAATCCAAGAGGATGTTACGACAGCGGATAAAACAAAAGTGCGTTTTTCAGTGAGAACTTCATGAATATTTGAAGGCGGAATATATAGACTGGAGTTTTCGAAACACCGATACAAGGTTGGTGAAGCCGCCTACCATAGAGAAACATTGACACAAGTCAGTAGGGGGTAAACCACGTGACCCGACATCGGCAGGATTCTCGGTGGAGGGAATGTGATGCCAAGAGGCGCGAGACGTGTTTTCCTAAATGTAAGCAACACGATTGGCAACGAAAGTCTTCCAACGGTGCGGCCAGGAACGAGTACACAAAAGTACTACCATGGAGTCAGACCTACAATAAATTTTATGATAAGTAAGGTTCGAATCAAGGGTTTTGAGGACAAAGACTAATAATTTGGATGCCAATGTGGCAGCCAACAATTCGAGATAGGGTAAAGAGATTGTACAAAGGGGTGCGATCTTAGACTTAGCGCACACTAAGCGAACCTCAACGGTGGAAGGAGTGACAAAGCGAAAATAAACAACAGCACAATAACCACGTTCGGAAGCGTCAGCAAAGCAATGAACTTCGCACGTAGTAAACTGTGGCGGGATAAGCAAACGAAGTAAAGCGAAATCCGAAAGAAGCGGTAACTCATGCAAGTATCTTTCCCACAAACGGAGGAGGTCAGGGGGAGGGGGAGCATCCCAATCTAATTTTAACGGCCATAAACGTTGAATTAAGTGTTTTACCAGAAAAGTAAGGGGGGATAAAAGTCCCATAAGGTCGAAAATACCAGCTAAGTTAGAAAGTAGGTTGAGTTTGGTACAGCAGGTACTTAGTGGCTGAACTAGAAAACAAAAATTATCTGAGGTCGGGTTCCATTGAAGACCCAAAGCTTTTAGGGGTTGAGTATCAGGATTCTTAAAAGAGCGGGGTTGCGCGAATTGCTGCGTAGCGGAAAGATCTTTTAACAATTCGAGATGATTATTTGACCATTTATAAAGTTTAAAACCGCCAAGTTGATTACGTAGAGCGAGGGTTGAGTTAATAGAATCTCCGCCAGTAGCGATGTCATCAATATAAGTATGGTGGCGAAGTGCGAAAACGACTATCGGATAAGAAATCCCTTCGTCCACGGCCAACTGCTGAAACGTTCGTACGTCAGGAAAGGGAGCTCAATTGATTCCATACGTAACGGTATTTAATTCAAAATCCTGAATCGGCTCCTCATGGGAGAAGCGCCAAACAATTCGTTGATAGTCACACTGAGCGGGATTTACAAGAATTTGTCTGTACATCTGACGAATATCGGCAGTGACAACATACGGATGTAAACGAAATTGTAACAAAATGGCGGTGATATCGGGTTGCAACTTGAGCCCAACAAACAAGTGATCGTTTAAAGACGATTGGGACAGAGTTTTAGCGGAAGCGTTGAAAGCAACTCGTAATTTCGTACTTACGCTTTTTTGGTTTTCACAACGCAATGATGCGGGATGTAATAAGAAAAGTCCGAATGAGATCCAATAACACCAGATTGCATATGTTGAAAATTAAGATATTCACGCATAAACGAAACGAATTGTTCGTAAACACGAGGTTGCTTAAGTAGACGATTTTCTAGAGCAACAAATCATTGTAAGGCAAGATCACGGCTACTTGGAAAAAATGGTTTTTGATCTCTGAACGGCAATGAGACGACATAGCGACCTTGTTCATTGCGACGAATCATATCGACAAAATGTTTTTCAACAAGAGTTTCTGCAGGCGTGAAAGGTTGAGCGGCGGGGACAGCTTCGACTTCCCAGAATTTAGCGACAATATTTTCCAATGGGGAAGTAGAATCTGTCATACAAAACAAGCTAGTTATTTCAGAAGCGGGCGAGAAAAATATGTTTCCCGTTAAAACATATCCGAAGATGGTATTAATAGCAACAGGTTGATCGCTATCACCCTGTATGCGACCGTCTCATAACACTTGGGGGAAAATATCCGCGCCAAGTAAGAAATCAATGGGTCCAGATTGAGCAAAGAGCAAATCAGCTAGCTTGAGGTTAGCCAGATGATTGAAACGTTGTAACGAAATATTAAAAGAAGGTAAGTTTTCACAAATTTTGGGAAGTACTACAGCTTGAAAATTAATAATCGGTGAAGAAACACCTATTGGTTTGAGCGAAACGGCGACAGTGCCATGCTGAGCAGCAGAGCGCATGGAACCTAAACCACTAAGGGTAAGAGAATGTGGAGTAGTACAAAAACCTAAACGTTTAACACTACTTTGCGAAATAAACGAAGTCATACTGCCCGAATCGAGTAAACCGCGAAATTTTTGGAAAGAACCAAAAATATCAGCAATTTCTACTTGAACGGTCGAAAGCAAAACAACTGAAGGTTTAGCTAAAGAATTAAATAAAACAACATTCGAAGTTAACGGACCACTACAGCTAAACGAATTCGAAGATTCCTCAGAGGCCCAAGGTGCGGAAGGCTTGTAGCGGTTTTGAATAGCGGGAAAAGAGCGAGGTGATACCTTAGAGGCGGTGGTGTCCGGACTCAAGCGAGCCTGGTTACTAGCAGCGAAAGCGGGTTTAGACAAAATGCGATCGAAGTGGAATAACGAATGATGACGTTGATTGCATTGGCGGCATGAAAAAGTAGACCGGCATTTATTTAAAATGTGTGAATTACTAAGGCAATTAATACAAAGATGTTGGTTTTTTGCAAAGTTGTAGCGATCTTGCGACGAAAGTTTGTCGAACTCATTACAGCGATAAAGATTGTGATCTTGTTTGCAAAGCGGACAATATTTATTAACAATAGACTTCGTCTGTACTAACATGGAAACAGCGGAGCGACGTTTAGACGGGTTGCTAGAATGAATAACTTTGTTTAAATCAGTTTTATGATTTAACGACAAATTCGATAAGGATTTACACGTATTTTCCAGATAAGCAATTAACTTTTTATAAGATGGGATAGCGGTTGGATCTTGATGCAATTCAAAACTACGAGTAGTGTATACATCCAAGCGATTTAAGATCACTTGTACAAGAATAAAATCCCATCGTTCTGTGGGTAAATCAAATTTTTTAAGCGCTTGTAAATTATCGACAAAAGTATCAACTAATTTTTGCAAACCTACGGGGTTATCGGAGTTTAATTTGAGAAATTTATCTATATTGTTCCATAGAGCTGAAGTAATGTGACGAATATTACGATATTTTTCGCGAAGTTTTGTGTATGCAAGAGCGTAATTGGCTTCTGTAAGGTCAAAGTTTTTAATGGTTAGGAGTGCGGAATCTTTTTTTAGTGCTGATTGAAGATACAAAAATTTATCTACGTCCGACATATCGTTATTAAGATGAACTAAACTATCAAACCGATTAACAAAACTTTCAAAGAAACAACTTTCCCCATCGAACGTAGGCAGCGTTAGCGGGGGGAGTAATGCTTTCGACTTTAAAGTATCTAGCGGCGTGGACCCATCAGCACGAGGCGAAGATTGGCTGGTAAACAGCTTGAAATAGAGCGCTTTTATTTGAAAGTAGTTATTGTCAAAATGTTTTCGTATAGCGTCTTCCATCTCAAATTTTTCATCAGCGTCACCGGCTGAAGAAATTGTACCTACTCTCCAATTATGGTGTATAAGAAAATTTTCTCTAACGGTTTCCAACGGTTTCATACTGTGCGTGAAATAAATCAAAAAAAAGTTGTTTTAACCGTACATTTTTGAGCGATTTGAAACATTTCCTCTAGCGAATTGATTGCGATATTACGTAGAAAACCATTACGCTTTAACTTTTCTGCCATGGTTAAATTAAAGTGAATACAAAAGCAGATGAGATAAGAACAAGAATCTTGACGATTTATAATAGCCTAGAGACGATAACAGAACTACGAAAACATATTGTAAAGTAGATAACAAATGCTCGTAAACAACTCAAACGTTACAAATTATGCTAATTAACTGTTAATGCTTTGATGAGCAGTATAATTAATTATCTGAGTTTGTTGTTTACTTAAATCAGGCGAGAAGTTAACCAAATGTAAAATAATGCGGTGTAAACCACGATAACTAATTAGGAGAGAAAAGTGGACTGTATATAAAATTAAGTGATAATTGAACAGACAACAAATAATTAATGTTTTTTAATCAGATCAAGCGTTTACAAAAAACACTCACCTGGTTGTTTATGAAGCCGTGCCAACGAAAAAATGATGTAACATCTACTCTGTTTTTGCGGGTGTAGCGAAGCACATTTCGGTCAATAGCGGTTTGAAAGAAAAGCGGTTCTTCCAATTAGGAGCTCTACGTAAACATGTAAAACCAGCGATGCGAACTGTTCGAACGACAAATCGATTCTCTCTGAGCTTTGTGGATTTTCCAGTTACTACACTGGGTTCTTGCACATGCGGAATAGTCGTTAATCACTCGTGGCACATGGAAATTTTACTAACAAATTTAAATATCCCGAGGCTGACGTAAATAATTAACAAACTCAATAGAAAATAAAATGTAGCTATAAATTATTTACAATATAAACGGAACAGTAGGACTATTGTTTGTTGCTGCGAATCAATATTATCGCTCTACAGATGTGATGTACTATTGTTAAAGATGGTTGACAAAAGTTTCCACACGTTTATTCTTTTCTACTAATTAGTTTATTTTCCGATGACCACGTATGAAAACGACAGATTGCACACTACTTATTTATTTAGAAAGTGACGTATATCACTCTAAGCTGCGAAAGTAAATATTACTCTAGAGTGCGAAAATAAACATTACTGTAGTGTTGAAATAATGTGCAACTCTAGAGTGTATGACGAACGAGATATTAGTACATTAATTATCTAGACGACTCAACATGCTCAATGCCAAAAGCACGATGTAGAGTTTGATCGACATAACCACCAAAGGATCGCACGACCTAGCATTAAGGCAATGTGTTTAAGGTAAAGAGCAACAGTGACTGTTTCTTTAAAATATCTTTCCTACTTTTTTTTCGTTAGCTGTGGTCGTCGGAAGGATCGTGTACAGTACTCGTGTTGAAAATGCCATTTTACACTCGACTGACGCCTCGTGCGACATCTTTCCCACTTTGTAAAATAGGTCACTTTCTACACTAGTTATGTAATATACTATTTACAATAGGTAATACGTACAATTATAAAAACACTTGATAAAAGCTCTCACATGTTGATTTTCTACTGATTAGTTTTATTTTGTGTAAAACACGAGATGCGCACTTCGTATCTAAAGCACTAAATTGTTCGTATCACACAATTGTTTGCTTTGAAATAGTAACGCTTAATTTATTTCTTTTGCTGGTTTGTACAGAATCTTTTATTTATTCGTATTGTTTAGATAATCGTGGGCAATGTGTTTTTTGTATTTAGGCGAATCCCCCTCCCCGTGTTTGGTAGTTAGCCTTGTATTTACGTTTTTTCCGGCTACGTCAGTTAATGTTCGGGCCTTTGGTGCTGTGTTTTTAAAAAACAACTTCAAACACTTAACAAAAATTTAATATGAAATTTAGAATAACTTGTACATAATAAATAAAAAATTAATTATTGTACTGGGCGAGTAGTCTAGGTAGACAACAATGCAAAAGCTGTAATACTCAGACTGACTGCCGGGCATTGAGCTCCCGGGCTTTTTATAATAACCTGCCCCTCACACGGCTGTGGGAACTTGCAGATCTCATGTCTGCGTTTCTCTTAATTGTACACTTTATTAAAATGTAACAACTTAATTCTAAGTAATTGCGGTATGTTAACCGCCTGTGACCTGCCACCTGCAGTATCACTGCCCTCTCGGATGCAAAGTTGCATGTCCGTTCACATGAACTGTCGATAACCTCTCTGGGTTATCCTTGTATTACAATGTTGCAATGGACTTATACTTTACTTAACAATTTCTAATAATTCCTATTAGATTCAATATATCAATATACTAGGTTATCATAAAGTAAGGGATATATTTTAAATCATTACAACTTTTTAATAAATTAAGTTAGTAACATAAAATAAACAAAATCTAGTTGCTTAATGAATGGGATTTTACCGTATCTATGAGAAACAGAAGCGTTGTCATAACAATTGTTGACACTAGTGTCAAAACGAAATTATGCAATTTGAAGTTTTATTTTGAAATTAAAACTCAAGTAAACGTTGAGTTCAAACGACTCAACTGTAATAACATGGATTTACAAACAAGAATTGGTTTAGTTCAGTGCTATTATGAATCCGGCAGAAATTACACCGCTGGATTACGAAGATTTCGCACGAGAATGGGTTTGAGAGCGGGACCCTGTCAAATGAAAGCGTACCGGAATTTGATACAAAAATTTGAAAGAACAGGGTCTGTAACTGACTTACCAAGATCAGGAAGACCAATAATTAGTGATGTCCAAGTTGCAGAGGTTCTTCATGAAAATCAAGACATAGCCAGAAGCAATTCACTCGCAATCAGCAGTGCAAATGCGATATCCAAGCGATTGCAAATGCCGTATACCACGGTTTGGAAAATTTTACGCAAAATTCTAAACATGTATCCATATAAACTGAAAATGCTGTTTGAATTAAAGGACGCAGATTTGGCTACTAGGTACGATTTTTCTTTGCGAGTAATGGCTCAGATGGAAATTGAACCCGAATGGTTATCCCGTATTTTATGGACAGATGAGGCACATTTTACTCTGAATGGTGGAGTCAATACTCAAAACTGTAGAATCTGGTCTGCAGAAAATCCGCAACAAATCGTTCAAAAAGGTCTTCATGACAAGAAAGTCACCGTTTGGTGCGGTTTTACAGCTGATTTTATTATTGGTCCGTATTTCTACGAGGAAATGCAGAACGGACAAGCCGTATCTGTAACTGTAAATGGTGAACGATACTTGCAAATGTTACAAAATTATGTTATTCCACAGCTGCAAAACGAGCACTACGGAATTGAAAACATAATTTTATGCAGGATGGAGCACCCCGCACATTTTCGACCAGTCAAAGAATTGTTAACCAACGTTTTTCAAGATCGCGTGTTAAGCAGACATTTCGTAAATTCATGGCCACCAAGATCACCTGATCTAAACCCAGCGGATTACTGGTTGTGGGGTTATTTAAAAAGTTTAGTGTTTAGAATACGACCAACTACGCTACAAGAATTAAAAGACAGTATTACGGAGCAAATTGGTACAATTCAACCAGAAATGTTACGAAATGCTGTGTACAATTTGGAGGTAAGGATGGTGATCTTACAACAACAAAATGGAGGTCATATTGAGCAATTGCCGTAACCTGTTTTGGGCATACTAAATCCCATTTCACAAGCAATTAGATTTCATTTATTTCTTGTTATTAACTTAATTTGTTAAAAAGTTATCATAATTTAAAATATATCCCTTACTTTATGATAACCTGATATATAGGTAATTGGGGGATACATAACTCGTCTAAGTACGTAGCAACCTATTTGTATCTGCTAGTTTTTAAATGTCCTTTGTTTATAATTATAAGAATAAGCCAGGAAACAATCCTGAATATAATTGCGTTTGGTGTAAGTGCGTACGTGGAAAAGCTAATTTCGCTTTAAAAATAACGATTTTAGACGCCTAGCAGTATCCTGTTTGATTGAGTAAACGTAATCCAATTTTCGTAGAAAGATTACTGCAACTTTGTGAACGTCTTGGGTTACATCGTAAACCATTCCCTACAAGGTCATTCATTTATATAAAATAAAACTTTTCTCTCCTTTAAACAGGGAGTGGCGTTGCTTTCAGAATGTATAGCTACTACAACACTTTCACAGACTTTCTGAAGTTTATAATTTTGAATAGTGTTTGCTAAAGTGCTTTAAAATGAAAGCAACCCAACTTTATACTGCATTGAACTAAACTTCCAAGTATGACTGACAACTTAAATTGCTTTCAGAACTCGACACATCTCCCACAGCATACATTCGGTATACTTGCTAGCGGATCTGTTTAGTATAAAACCAATATTTAAATTTAATTGATTGTGTTCTAAGATTACTTTAGGAAATTAAGTAATGTATTAACACTAGGAAACACTATGATTTTCCATTTGGGACGGAACCGTTCTATAAGACAGGTGTTGTGAGGAAGTGAAAATTCGCAATTTCAATTTATTAAGTTTCATCTATGATGCAAAGGTCCAAGATATTTAGCATTAGCAATTTGCAATACCCGTTTTCCTAAGGTAAATCGATTATATTCCTAAAGGGTTGCATGTTATAATTATGCTTTTTTAGCTGTTATAAAACAATACCCGAAATAGTCTAGGTGTTTAGTTTCAGCCACTTTACGGTGAACGCCGGATAAGGAGAATAAATATTCTCTAAATAATGGAAGATGGTAAGTGGAAAATATTGTTCTGTGTGCGTAAATATTAAATATGTAGTCAACACTTGTTGCTCTGTGGATAGCAGCTCATCGAAGAATTTAGCTATATTTGAAAAGCATTTTAAACTATGACATTGTGCTCAACAATGAAAGTAAGCGAGACCAAACCAGACAAAATATTTGAACGTGTGTTAATTACGCAAGGGCATAGCTCCAAAGTAACACTTCTGTTCCACTTATACTAAAATTGGACCTAGTGCCACAAGCGATATAGAAAGGATATAGTGCGACGCTACAGTAGCAAAGATTTAGGGCAATTATCATCATTTCTACCGCCTCCATATAGTTATGCTGAGTAACTGCCAATCCAAAACTAAGTTTTTGTATTGGTGAGTACTACCTAATTAGTTCCTATAATCACTTTTCCGATTATAATGGACCTACACCTTGAGGAAGTTCTAATTTACTAGAATAGGTAGAATGGTCTGACAGTTCCAGTGAACTATTGAGTTTACTACAGGTTTAACTAAATTAGTGGGGTTTTTAGTGAGGAACTAAACTGAGAGAGGTCCCCGAAAAAGGACAGTAGATCTTTTAGTACTTAAAGTGGCAGAGACCATAGGGGTCGGTATGGCATTTTAAGACACTATTGCGATGTGTAAGGCGACGGAAAACCACAATATTACCTCCGAAGTACACGGCGTACTTAAATTATTAATTACGATGGCATCATCTGGGATAAAAATTTCGGAGTTAAAATACTTCCCCATTTGGATTTCCGGGTGGGGACTAGTTAGGAGGATGTGATAGGATAGTTTAGACAAGAAGTTGGGAACATTCTACAAGTGACGTGGAATGTCAGAAGTATGAAGCAAGAAAATAAGCTACAGAACTTAAAAATTAAAATGGATAGGTTAGCATTAGGCATAGTTGGGATCAGCGAAGTTTGGTGGCCAGAAGCGGGGGATTTTTGAAACGAAGGATCAGAGGAAGGAAATTTGGCTGTGGGTATAATTATGATAAAAAAGATAGGACGCTGTGTAGAAAACTACCTCCAAAGAACAAAAGAGTACTCATGGCTAGATTAGAATCTAAACCGGTAAATACAGTAATAATACAAGTATATAAGCTCACCTCTAGCTACAGCGAGAAAGAGGTACAAGGCGATGTATAAAGATATCTAAGACATACTATAATAGGTAAAAGGAAATGAAGTTTTAATAACTACGGGGAATTTTAACGCAGTGATAAGTGAGGGCAGGGATAGCGCGATGTAGGTTTATTTGGCATTGGTACGAGAAACGACAGGGAAATAGGCTGGTAGAATTTTGCGGCAAGAGCAATTTAACCATCACAAACACATTATTTCAACAGGTTGCTACAAAACGATACACGTGGAAGATGCCAGTAGATATAGGAAGATATCGAATAGATTACATTTTTGTTAGACGACGGTTTAGGAATCAAGTAAAAACCTGCAAAAGCTACCCAGAGCAGATATAGACACTGACCACAACATCGTAATTATGAAAGTCGCACTTAAATTTAAAAATTTGAAAAAAGAAACGGTGGAGGGGCGTAACTTCCTCCACGTAATTACTTAAGTAAGCGGGTGGATTAAACAATTTAGTGTAAAGAAACTATCAGGATACAATATTGCGGGACTAAATTGGAAGCGATAAAGCGGTTGTAATCTGGTTGTCTTGTACAAGTTACAGTATAAATGTTTAATGTTAATTAAGTGTACAAATTCATATAAACAAAGTCAAAAACTCACCAGAATTTCTTGGCATTCGGTGCTATAGGTGATTTCGGCACGCACAATCCACGGTTAACACACAGTTGCGGTTTATGTTATATTTATAAGCGGTAAAACAAAAGTTTAGGCACTTCTTGAGTGCTCTGCGGTCACACACGATCCACGTTTTCTATATTAATGCACTCTTGCGAACCAGGTGTTCGTTACAAGATAAATTTGGTTTTATTTATCGCGTACTATCAGTGTTTATTTCGAATACACAACGATACCTTTGGCGCGAACTAAGGAACTTATAAATTAACCATAAGTCGCCGAACCATACTCCCCGCCTTGAAAGTAGGAAACTATCAAAGGAATGGAAAAGGAATGGAACCCCGCCTTGAAAGTAGGAAACCTTCAAAGGAATGGAACAAAAAAAAATTAAATTAATAAAAAAAAATAAAATAAACTCAGTGCTTGCTCAATACACAAGTAGTACAAAAGTTTATGTAAGCGGTAAAGCATAATGCTATTAAACTAAACCTTTATAAGCGGATGAATAAATGCGGTTGAAGAAATGCGGGTAAGTATAATAGTATTTAATTATTGGGTGGGCAACGGGCAAAGTTTCACAATTGCTCGTTTAAAGGAACTGTTTTTTGTTTTGACAGTGGCAACTCTAACAACGCCATCTCGGCCGGGATGAACTTCCTGGATCACACCTAAGGGCCATCGCAGCGGAGGAGTATCGTCTTGATTAATAAAAACTATAGTCCCTACCTTGATGGGATTACTAGAAGTGCGCCACTTTTGACGACTTTGTAGCGTATGCAAGTAGTCTGTCTTACATTTTTTCCAATAAGATCTTACTAATATATCTAATAATTTTTTGCGATTGACCAAGTTAATATTTTCACTTTGTAAATCAAAGGCGGGTAAACATTGTAAGGGCGTAGACATTAAAAAATGAGCAGGTGTAAGAACCTCAGGGTGAGGGTCTGATGATAATAAACAAAGAGGTCTGGAATTTAACAGACATTCTATTTGAGTAAGGACAGTCAGTAGCTCTTCATATGATAATAGTTGACTTCCAATTACTCGAAATAGATGCGTCTTGCAACTCTTTATATTTGATTTCCACATACCTCCAAAATGAGGGGCTCGTGGAGGAATCATTTTCCACTCAATACGGTGAATTGCAAGTTCATTTTTTAAAGCGGTTTGATAATTTGCGGATACCAAAAACGTATATAATTCCTCTAATTGTGTCTTGGCACCAATAAAATTTGTCCCGTTGTCCGAATATAAACAAGCAACAGGACCGCGGCGTGATATAAATCTTTTCAAGGCGGCCAGAAAACAATCAGAAGACAAGTCTAATTCTATGTGTATCGCCTTAGTGGTCAGACACACAAAAAGACAAATGTAGGCCTTCTGTGATCGAAAACATCGCCGTCGCGTTAGCGTAATTTTAATTGGACCTGCATAATCGACGTCAGTATGTACAAATGCCTGTGTTTCTTGTACTCGACATAAAGTCAGATCAGCCATTTTTGGTACGGGATGAACAGGCGATAAACGAAAACAGGAGTTACATTGGTATACTCGTTCTCTAACAATACTTCTAGCGGAAAGTATCCAAAAACGTTGTCGTAAAATGGACATCAACAAATTTGGACCCGTATGACAATTTACTTTATAATAATAATCGATAATGAGACTAACCATATGATCATTTTTTGGCAATAAAGCGGGATGCTTAGTTTCAAAAGGGAGATCGGAATTAGATAATCGTCCTTGTATTCGTAAAATCTTGTCTTCGTCCAAAAACGGGCAAAGATTCTTAAACTTTTTGGAGCATAATTTAGAGTTACTTAGCTTGCTAATTTCATCACAAAAATGCTCAAATTGAATTGACTGAATAACATATTTTTCAGCAATAATTAGGTCTGATGCTCTCATTTCGTTACAAAGTGGAAGTTTTTTAATAAAGCGGAGTACATACACTACTACCCTAAGTAGTTTGACCCATGAGGAACAGCGTCGAGCTAAAATATATAACACTGGTTGTTCACATTGAACAAAGGCGATCAAGGTATTTGATTTACGTTCAGGCAAATTATCAGTGTTATTAGAACTAAATGGCTTAATTGGCCATTCTGAAATAGGAAAATGCAACCACTGTGGGCCATGCCACCATAGTTTGTTAACTATTAATTGAGAGGGCAACATGCCTCGCGACAAACTGTCGCTAGGATTTTCTTTTCCAGAAATATGATAAAAATGACGAGGATGTAAATTTTCATGACATTGTGCTATGCGGTTACTTACAAATATTGACCATTTATGCGGTGAAGAATGGATCCACGATAATGCTATAGTGGAGTCCGAAAATGCGTAGATACCTGTAATAGGTATTTGATCAATATAAGTATCATAAACTCTTTTAATAAGATTAGACATTAAAACAATTGCGCACAATTCTATCCGGCCTAAAGTAATTATTTTAACCGGTGATACCTTTGATTTTGAACAAAGCAATCGAACTTTAATATTTCCGAGAGAATCCGTAGTATGCATGTAAATAACACAACCATAGGCGTTTAAACTAGCGTCAGAGAATGCTACGAGATTCACAACAGATTTTTTTAGAACACCAACATGGCGTGGAATATTTAATTGTGAAAGTAAATGAACTTCCTGGCGTAATAATTTAAAGCGTTGGATAATCACGTCTGGAGGGATATCATCCCAATCAATTTTAATGTTTCACAATTCTTTAATAAGCAATTTCGCATATAAAATTGTAGGCGAAATTAAACCAAGTACATCAAATAAGCGGGCGATAAAAGACAAAATTGTACGTTTCGTACATTTACCCTCAGTATCAGAAATGGTGATCTTAAATAAATCGAGCGACGGCAACCATGAAAGTTCTAGAATTTTTAAGTTACCATCGTCAGAAAAACTTACGGAAGCGCGGTGGGAGTCTGGAAGGCTAGCCAATAACTCGGGTGAATTTGAAACCCATTTAATTAAATCAAAACCTCCGGACTTAAATAAAGTAATAAGTTCCTGAGCCAGTTTAATAGCGGTTTCATAATCAAGTGCAGAACAAACCAGATCGTCCATGTACAGTTTAGACGTAGCTATTTGTGCTGCATTTGGGAAACGTTTAGCTTCAGCAGAAGCTAATTGGTGAATGGTGCGCATAGCTATGTATGGGCTAGATTTTAACCCGAAAGGAAGACGATTAAATTGAAAAGTTCGTATTTTTTCTTCGCTTGTGAAACGGAATAAAAATTTTAAATATTTGCGGTGAAAATTTGGTACAATTATCTGCAAGTACATCTGACCTATGTCCGCTGTTAAAGCTATTGAGAATAAGCGAAAATTCAATAGAAGCAAAAACAAATCCGCCTGCAAATTAGGCTCACTATAAAGGATGTCATTTAACGAATAGCCAGTATGAGTTTGACTACTGGCGTCAAGAACTACACGTACTTTTGTGGTAGACTTGTCCGGGCGCATAACAGGATGATCTGGTATATAGTAACCATCGTGTGTATCATTAGAAGTTTGTACTTCTGATACATAGCCCTTAGTTAGATATTCACTAATTATTTGATTATAATTTTCAAACAAGACGGGTTCTTGTTTGAGCTTACGTTCTAAGGATAAAAAGCGATGATATGCGACAGTATAGCAACTGTCTAAAGCAGAGGGATCTTTACAAAATGGAAGGGCAACAGAGTAGCGGCCCGTCGAGTCTCTTTCGACCGGTGAAGTGTATAGATTTTCACATAACGTTTCCTCGGGACTAAGGAAACGTTTAACGTAAACTTCCTCTAATTCCCAAAATTTATGCAAAGAAGCTTCAATATTATTTAAAGTTAATGCGGTAAAAGAAGTGTAAGAATGGTCGGCATTGACACTGCGAGAAGGAATATCTTCCATGAAAACATAACCAAATACGGTTTGTACAGCGGGCGGTGTAGCGGGACCACAATCAATGCGGTTACCTAAGTAGATATATGGAAATAATTGTGCCCCAATTACTAGCTCTATGCCTCCAGGAATATTCCATGAAAGGTCTGCAAGCGGAACATTGTTAAGAAATTGCATATTACAGTTACCAATAAAATATGCTGGCAATTTATCTGTAATAGTGTCAACTACTAGTACTTGTATATAATATTTGTGATTATACACACGTGATTCAATATTAAGATAAGCGTAGCCTCGTATTGGTCTTTGAGTTGAACCAATACCTTTTATGAATGAATTGTTAAGGGGTTCTATAGACAGGTTGAGTAATTTACAACCCTCTACAGTTATTAAATTGTTTTGTGAACCGTTATCCAGCAAACAACGAATAATTTTGCGTTTGCCGTCAGAACCAGTTGCATATATTTGTGCGGTAGCTAATAATATTATAGGATTAGACCTTGATTCAGAATTAAATGCTACAGTAATAGCAGGTTCTACTTGTACCGGGTGAGATAGCGGAATTTGAAATATTATTATTATTCTTGGCAAGAGAACTTACGGGCGTTCCTTGTGATAAATCACGAGTATTAAATGGGACATTTTTGTCCGATTTCTTCTTAAAACAAAGTAAACTATGATGCCTATTTTGAAAATAATTACAAAAATGCCTTGAATTACACGAAGAAAGAGTGTGAGTTACGCTTAAACAATTAACGCATCCATTTTTTGATTTAATAATTTCAAATCTGTCTTTCGGTGAATTCATATTTTTAAACCGCGGACATTGGTATATTTTAAAATGATTTTTTTTTTACACAATATGCACAAAGGCGAACTGGAAACAAATGCTTTAGTCTTAAATGCGGGCGGTTGCGGTTTATGATTATAGTTATATGACTTCGTATTATCATTTGAACGTTCTAAAATTTTAACTTGATCTTGAATAAAACTTATCAGCGTTTTATAAGAGGGAATTTCCGTATTTCGAACGGACAATTCAAACGCTTGTGCGGTTTCTGCATCTAGTTTCTTTAAACCCCAATGCAAAAATATAAAATCTTGCAGGTCGGTAATTCCCACCTGTAACGGCGCTGCAATAGACGCAGAATATTTTTCAATAAATGTATTTAAATTGTTAGCGGATCGTGGACAATTTTTTAATTCAAAAATATTATTTAAATAGTGTGCACCTAGCGTACGTTTATCCTGGTACTTTTTTACCAAGCTATCCCACAATATACTGTAAGTTTCAGCACAGGGAGCTATACCTGCAGTTATCTGCAGAGCGGAATCTTTTAATTTACCCATAAGGTATTGTACCCTCTGACCATCAGTAAGTTGAGGGTTTAGGTGAATATTAGTCTTAAAAGACTGGTAAAATACATCCCATTTTAAGATTTCACCGTTAAAATACGGGATTTCTATAGGCGGTAAGGGGATCGAAATTTTAGGGGTAGCACTAGTAGCCCCTTGATGCGGTGGTTTAAATTGAATTATATTATTACGCGCGCGTTTGATTCTACTATACATTTCCTCAAATGCATTTAAACTTTGATAATCAGGTTGAAATTCCGGTTTCAATAATAATTGGTTTTCATTTATCTTATCCACAATAGATTCAAACCTTGACCTTAATTCATCTATCGTTTCGCTATCTGCCATAAAATTTTTATTTGCTCGTGACTCAAATGAAGAAATATTTTTTGAACAATATATAATGCTGTAAGCCGCTGAAATACACTCTCCTTCTTCTTGTGTAACATTTTTATCTTATCTTCCATTTTTAATAATATAGGAAAACAGAGTTCAAAATTTAACTGCAAGCACTAGTAAACTAATTTTTCTTTTTTGCTGGGATATTTGAGCTCTAAGGACCAATTTAATGGAGAGGCGTAACTTCCTCCACGTAATTACTTAAGTAAGCGGGTGGATTAAACAATTTAGTGTAAAGAAATTATCAGGATACAATATAGCGGGACTAAATTGGAAGCGATAAAGCGGTTGTAATCTGGCTGTCTTGTACAAGTTACAGTATAAATGTTTAATGTTAATTCAGTGCACAAATTTATATAAACAAAGTCAAAAACTCACCAGAACTTCTTGGCATTCGGTGCTATAGGTGATATCGGCACGCACAATTCACGGTTAACACACAGTTGCGGTTTATGTTATATTTATAAGCGGAAAAACAAAAGTTTAGGCACTTCTTGAGTGCTCTGCGGTCACACACGATACACGTTTTCTATATTAATGCACTCTTGCGAACCAGGTGTTCGTTACAAGATAAATTTGGTTCTATTTATCGCGTACTATCAGTGTTTATTTCGAATACACAACGATACTTTTGGCGCGAACTAAGGAACTTATAAATTAACCATAAGTCGCCGAACCAAACGGAAAAAGGCACTTTGAGTATGAGACACTAAAAGATAAAGATATTGTAATTATGAAGGCCTCTCTTAAATTAAAAAATTTGAGGAAAAGAAACGGAAAAAACACTTTGAAATTGAAAATCTAAAAGATATAGATATCCATGAAAGATATAAAAACAAATGAAATGAATTGCTGAAAGATATCGCGAAAATTTTTGATACTAAGGAAGTAGAACCAGAACGGAATAAAATTAAATCCAGTTTAGATATGGCAGCCAAAGATATTCTGGGGTACACACAAAAAGAAAATAAGGAACCATGTATAACAAAAAGATATCTTAAGTTTAATAGAAAAACGAAAATACAAAAACCGACCAGACGAAGCCGGAAAACGGAGATACAAAGCCATAAAATAGGAAATTATTCGCAAATGCAAAAAAGATAAAACCAATGTATTGATGAAAAGTGCAAAAAGATACAAACTAAGATGGAAATAGGAAAGACAGACGAAGCATACAAACTATTTAGAATAAACTTTAGGATATAAAACGCTATAGCAAAATTATAAGGGACGCAGAAGGAGACATCATTATAGAAAATGTAGAGAAAGTGGTTAAATAGCAGCACTAGAACATGAGGCGGACATTGAAAACGATAACTTGCCATATTCTAGAGATATGTTTGAAATAGCATTAAAAGGCATAAAAAATTGTAAGGTATCAGGTACAGATAAGGTGCACGCAGAAACTATAAAAGCCGCTGGACAAACAGTAACAGAACGTTTTTACAAACTTGTAAGTTTACATATGACAGGCGAGATATTCAAAAATTTCAAACGTAACATCATAGTCACTATACCAAAGAAAAGAAGAGGCGGGGATAGATGTGAAAATTTTTTGAACAATAAATTTGACTGCACACGTGTCAAGATTATTAACTAGAACTGCAAAAAGACGAATAGAAAAACGGACTAAAAAAGTACTAGAAGAAGATCAATTTAGGTTTAGGCAAAACAAAAGAATACGGGAGGCTATTTTAGCTGTGAGGATAATAATGGAGAATACGATAGAAAAAGAGTGTATATAGAGTTTGTAGATCTGGAAAAAGCATTCGGCAATGTAAAATAGAAAAAAAATGTTCAAAATACTCAAAAAAGATTGAAATGAGCTTTAGGGTGTTACGTTCATTTTCTGAAATAATTGGTTAGTTTATGTACAATAATTTTTAACTGAAATCCCTTTGGCGTTAAACACGAAAATTAATTCCGTAAATTAAAATAACTTTTTCACGTGTTTAAAATTGTATCGTAATTAATAATAAATATCCTATATATTTTACTTGATAAACCTTTCTGCTAATTAAAAATAAATATCTTTTCTAAGAATTCCTTAACGTAGAATTTTCGCCATAATAGGCGAGTACATCTTTCCAAGTATCCGATAGTTAATGCTTATGTGTTTTCCCTTTAAAAAAATTCGTCAAATAAAAGCTGCATGTTATTTTAATAAACTCAGGTTTTCCTGTTTTATTTCTTTAACAACAAGACGTTTTTCGTTATGCGAATTTTGTGACACGCTAATCCCTTGAGTTGCCACGTTTGGGAATACGGTGTTCTGTAAATATTTTGTTTTAATTATAAGTTCCCTTTTTTTCCTTTGTATGTTTTGTTCCGAGTGTGAATGAGTGTAAATGAGTGAGTGTATATAAATTTCTCTTTATTTATTTCAGATTTCTCTTTAATTTGTCTATAGATATCAAACCCCGCCCACTCATCGATTGAGCCCGGTCATACTTTTTCTTTTGCTTTGTTTTTTGTAGGTTACGTCACTGTACGTAGCAAGGGATAAACGGATAGTTCATAGCTCACACAAAGAGCAACCAGTGGAAATAAAGTTAGAGCAGGAACATAGAGAAGTAAATGCTAGAAAAAGAATGAGACATGGATATGCCCTATCCACGTTAATTTTTAACTTGTACTTCGAAGAGGCAATGAATACTATCAAATGCAGAAAGACGCTTGGAATTACTATGCAAGGACAAACAATTGATATGATTAGATTTGCAGATGATACAGCGGTATTAGCATCTAGCAAGTAAGAGTTAGAAGCAGCCCTTAATGAAGTGGAAACAGTTCTAACAGCGATATACGGTATGAAAGTAAACAAAGATAAAAATAAGGTACTAGTGTGCAAAGGTGGGAAAATAAATCAACAACTAGAATACAAATAGGAAACGAGATCTTACAAGAGGTTAAAAATTTTTGCTACGTAGGAGATATATAACGCAAGATTGGAAAGGCCCAAAAGATATCAAACAAAGATTAGCATAATGTCGTTCTACATTTAACAGGAAAAAGTAATTACTGTTTTCAAAGACTACAAACATAGAAACAAGGAAAGGATTGCTGACAACATATGTGTGGAGCACTGCATTGTACGGCTGTGAAACTTGCACAATAGGAGCAGCGGACAGAAAAAAGTATAAACTTTTGAAATGTGGTGCTATAGACGTATGATAAAGATATCATGAACATTAAAGTTAGGAACAAACAGGTACTAGAAATAGTAGGAGAAGAATGAAAGATGTGGAAAACGATAAGAAATAGGTCACATACTATTACACGAAGGAATAGTGCCGCATATGTTACAAACAGAGGAGAGAGAAGAAGAGATAGAGGTAGACCTAGATTAGACTATTGCACAGATAGTGAAAAATATAAGCTGTAGAAATTTTAGGAAAATGTGTAGGTTATTTGAGAATAGAAAACAATGAAGCTACGCGTCCAACTATTCCTAGAACTAAAGACCCAATAATGATGACAAAGAATAGTATTGACATATACAAATAGAGAGAGATATTCAAAAAATAAATGTGGGGAACGACCAACTTAAAATGATCCTAAAAGAAATCTTTACCAGAGTAACCCAAAAATAACTACCTTTAGTAATCTAACTCCAGGGGTACCAAAAAAACAGCTTGCTACATTAACTGAAGTGATCTCAAAGAAACAAAAAATCAAAGAAAAGGAAAAACGTAAGGTGGACAATGAATGAAGGCAAAGGTAGAATGGCATCAATCATTCAAAAGTCGTAACGGGACAGATAATTCTTACAAAGAAAAAGAAACATTAAAGTTTTTGAAGCACCCGGAATGAAGTGGTTTCCCGCTAAGAAACCAAATAAGGAGAAAAGAAACGGGGAAGAAAAGTGGCAGTAACAGCCACGGCAATACACATCTATTAAGTTTCAAGTATGCCTGTGAACAAACAAATAGCTGAGAAAACAAAAATGTTTTTCGTACTCTGGTAACAGGACGATCCAAGAAAAGAATAATCAATAGACCGAAAAGTCGACAAAGCTTAGTTTCCGAAGATAAAGAGAAAAACCTGAATAGCATACCAGAAGAAAATTAAACAGAATCAAACCAAGTCAGCACGATATTCAAAAGCATGCAAAACGACCAAAAGCGAAGGGAAAATGAAATGAGGGTTTAGGAAAGAACGGGAACGTGATCTAAAATGAAAATACCAAAGTAAAACAGAGCCGTCACGTAAAATGTGAATGTTATGACAAATAACGAAGCTTAGTACGCTTACTTCACCATCGGGAAAATAACGTGGTATTGTGGACATTAGAATCATCGACACGAGCGTGTTTAAAACTTTTGGCATGACCAATTCCCACAGATGTGGCTCAAAAATCGTTAATTTCCTAAGTGCATGAAATTACAAGTTTCCTAACGGACAAGAGATCGAAAAATTTGGAGGACAGGTTCGGCGTTAAAATAACGTGAAACGTCGAAAAGGGCAAAATTACGGCGTCAAACTGGATTTCGTAGTTGAAATGAAGCAGGATGACGACAAAAATTAGAACGATCTTGAGTCTTGCGGTACACTGCTGAAAGTTTTCTTTAATATGTGAAAAAGGAAAATATATGTTAAAAATGTTTGGGATCAAGCCAATGAATTCGGGATCTGTCGTTTACTTCGGACAGTTGCTCAAGGTAGTTGTCCAAAACGATGTGTTTACAACGAAATAATGCAAAGAAGGGGGTACAATCTATGACTTCGTACGTAGATATGCGAATGGTACAGGGAATTTTAGGCATACAGATATCACAATGGCGTTGATTGTCAAGGACATAGTAAGTATGTGGTTGTGAAGAAACAGTTGAAGCCTTCAGCAGAATTTGCCTGGAGATAATAATAAGCGATAGAAAGAATTTTGAAGGGATAACGTACGCACAAGGAGATGAATTGACCACTATACAACTATACAGTGATATCTGTGATAAATCGGAAAACACTGAAAAGGACAAAAAGATTTATACTTCTGGATTATAACAACGGATTATGCAGTAGCGCTGTACAAAAGACAGGAGGAAATTTAATAAGGTAATCGGCCACTACAAAGATATAGGAATAGCTTTTGATAGAACGGGGAAGAAAACATACGATATCATGGAGATGACTTACCATGAATAATATAGTTTAGCTCGGGGAACAAAGAAATCAGGAGGAAGTAATTGTTCAACCTTGTGAGCAGCACAGACGTCATTTTTGAGACAGGATCAACAATAGTTTGACATAAACGAGCAGAAGTTTTGGTCATTTCACAGTGATCGAAAGTGGGTAGATCGTTACAAAGTGAAATCAAATGGTTGCGCTGCTCTTAGGGTACGACAATTTTCCGATCGTCCTGAGGAAAGAAAGCGAGCGAAACATAGTCGTTTCAAAATAGTAGAAAAACAAGGAAGTGAGTAAGAAATCTTCTTGGTAACTTGGTTGATTTTACAAAAATCAATAAATAATCTACAACACTCATCTTCCTTATTTACCAGAACATTGAAGCTAGACCACGGACTGGTGAATAATTTAGCGACTACAAGACACAGCATCTTGCTGAGCTCGGAAAGAGTGTAGACGAGAGAAGATTGTACCTTTGTTTGATCAATTCTACGGAAGTACAAATGTGGTACTGTAATAAACTGATACAACCAAGGTCAGCAAGTTGTTTAGAAAAGGAGGAATAAATCTAGATATCTAAACGAAGCTTTTGTTCGGAAGTGAATTTGAAAATTATGTGAGTAGGATCACAGGAAAATGCGATTAAAGAAGGGGAAACAAAAGTCAGTAAGCCATTACGAAAATTAGAGTCTCACTGAACCGACTTTCAAAAATCGATACCAAAAACTGCCATTGAGAAACTTCAGAAATGACCAGAGTCTCAGAGTCATAACGGAATTCAGAGTGTAATGGTAAGAGAAACGCAACCAACAATGGTGCATTCAGAATAATCTGCAAGACTGCAGAAAGCAAACGAGAATATGAAGAATTAACTTAAGAGAACGCAAACGGTGTCAACCGGTATTACCTAGGACTCCGGAGTCCAGAAGACCAGTAATTTAAATACCAAAAATTTGGACTTGCAAATAAGGGCGTTCGTTGCCACGAACATTAGTACGGATGAAATATAAGAGTACGCGGGCTTAATCATCAAGATCCATTAAAGAAGAGACGGAGGCTAGAGTAATGATAGTGTCTGCATCTCGATCAGGAAATTTCACTGTCAGTTTAAGGAATTTTTACAGTTAGGACAGTTACGTCGAGTAACTCCCTTACGATCGCAACCATAACAATTCAGAACAAAAGTGCAATTAGGGGAGATTTGTCCAACCTGAGCAATTAAAACAAGTTACCGGAACAATAGAAGCATATGCAGAAGTAGAGGTAGCAACAAAAAACATATTGGTGTTTCGAGTGGAAGTGGGACGAGTATTTCCAGAACGATCATGGAATCCAACAGTGTATTTAGTAGTCGTGATGGATACAAGAACAAAATCTGGTTCCACATACGAGCACTTATCTCGGCTACAGTATATATAACTATCAACCCTAAATTTTCCTTTTCTAATTTCAATCATTCTTTCTCCAACTTTTGCAACGAATTCACTGTAGGTAATTGGGTTATATAAAATAAGGATAGAATACGAGAAACGAGAATACGAGTGACTACGGTGATACATTTGAAATCTTTGGGTGTCTTGCCTGTCTCATACATATAGTTTACAAGTTTGAAAAGACGTTTTGTTACTGCTTGTCTAGCGACTTATACAGTTTCTGGTTGCACCATATCTGTACCTGGCGCCTTGCCATTTTTCGGACCCTTTTATGCTAATTCAAATTTTTCTCTAAGTATAGGATATTTCAAATCATCATTTTAAATCTCTGATTCCTGTTCTAATGCTGTTAGTTTCTCTCCTGCATATAAATTCCCTATATATTCTTTCCATCTATCCACATCTCTACATTTTCTATAATAACGTTTTCTCCCGCGTCCCTTATATTTCTGCAATATGTTTTCATATTCCTAAAATTCAATCTAATTAGTTTGTAGGCTTCGTCTGTCTTTCCTATTTCTATCTTAGTTTGTACCTTTTTGCACATTTCATTAATTTATTGTTCTTTAACTTTCCTGCATTTGCAAATAATATCTCTTTTTATAGCTTTGTATTTCTGTTTTCCCGTTTCGTCTGATCTATTTTTGTATTTTGTCTTTCTATCATTAAATTCAGATATGTATTTATAAAAGGGCATTTTCAAATGTGTCCTTTATAATTTAAAATGGTTTCGACATCTGGTAGCTACACAAATACATCACCAAAAGATTTCTGTGTATATTGTAAAAGTCAGAACCGACCAAATCATTTTTTATTTTGAGGAGCATGTATGTTAACCCTACTCGAAACGTAAAGTAAACAATAGAAACCTTAATTAGCTAAATTAGCAGAGGACCATCCGAATCATAGTTAACATACAAGAGTTTGTAAATATGTAATAAGTAAACCATGGGCAAAAATACGTTGATAAACACGTTGCATGTAACGTAAACAATAAATAACTTACCTAAAATGTTATTATGTTGATGAAATTAATTATTATCACTTACGAAATTGTTGGATAGGGAATAAAGAAATTATGGAATACAACGTAACGTTTTAGCTTCGTTAAACGATAAAAAAACAACAACGACCGTCTTGTTTGTTTTATCATACGCAAGTTTTACTAATTAAACTGATACTATTGTTCGAAATTAAATGATGCTTGTACACCTTCTGGCTTTTAGCGATTTTGTTTAATGTAAAAATACCGAAATACATGCAAACTGTAAGAAATAAATTAATAAACCCTTTTTAAACATAATTAAAGTGAATGTTGATTATAAAATAATCGCGGTGCGCAAACAATGTATGTTAATTTTTAGAAACTCAAGGTGCTGTATTTAGGTGTGATGTACTACGTGCGAACATTCCTGCTTGCTGTAGTCACTCAAAACCGATTGGGCAAGAGTATCTTTGAGATTATATAGTCATTAAACAAAATAAAGAAAATAATGTGGTTTCGAAATCTAATCAAGGAAAAACTAATCTCGATTCGTCTCCTTTTGGGTTTGTTAATTGCATGCTGTTCCTATTGAAAACCATTGCCCCAAATTATGAGTTCTATCGTTCACGTTCAAGCACATTCTACCTCGCAACCTATTTGTAGTTTGTTCGCAACCGTGTGTAACAAACAAACTCGAATTTCCAATTGATAGATCGTTAAGAAATGGGATGAACTGACTAGATCATATTTAGAATATCCAAAATTAATGGTACCGCACAAGGTATTTATTTAAAAGTATACTGAACTGTTCTGAAGCAGTAAATGAACTCAACCAATTCGGAATAGGGTTGATGTATTATAAATGTATCGAGGAATGGTACTTAAATATACAAAAACGGATGAGAATATTTAAAAAATTGTTAGGTGCAGCTTATGCATTTGAATATGTATTAACGATTACGACTGCCTTTTCGGTTCAAACGGTTGCTATGTAGTTGCTTCAAATTATAATTTGAAGTAATTAAATAGCAACTGATTCAACTGAAAAGGTAGTCGACATCGTTAATAAATATTCAAATGCAGGAACTGCAGTAACATCCCTTCCAGCAAAATTAAAAGGTCGGGGTAGGAAACAGAAGCAACAGACCAAGCAGTGCACTAGCAGAATACTAAGTAGGGTAGCTAAGCCGGTTTGGCAACAGAGATCCACAGCAAGATATGTATACGCCGGTTCGAGAACAATATGAACAGCTAAGCCGCTTTGGGAAACAAAACGTGCAGCAAGATATGTATACGCCGCTTTGAGAACAAAATTGTCTTTGTGTGTAAATTTGTTGCGTCGGGGGGTCGTTAGGTCTTTGGGGTGTGCGTTCGGCGGGGTCGTTAGATTTTGTTGTGGGGTGGTGCGCGTGCGCTGGGGTGGAGATATTTTCTTAGAAATTTTTAGCAGCGTTCACGACGTTAACTATTAAATATTAAATTTTAAAAATGTTGGTTCGTATTTTTCTGGGGTAGGTTAAGCTAAAAATTAAAACGCCGAGGTGAAGAATTTTTTTAATATTAGGCAAACGCGTGCAAGTGGTAAAGAGTGTTTTAGCTCTCCTCATAAGCTGCGTTTTGTACGAAGTAGAAAATAAAATTGAGAAAATATACGAAATGTTATATGATGGAGGTCAAATTTTAAACGTCTGCAGGTAAAATCTTGTAAAAAGAAGTCGTTCACTTTTCGCAATTTCAATGTCACGATAAAATACTAAGAATTTGCATGCAGTCGAATATAACCTCGTGTTTTTTATCTGGTAATATATATGCAAATTATTCAACTTTTAATATAATGTATTTAATTAACATAAGGTGTGTTGCAAAAACCATTCAAGACAGGTATGTCGTATATTTCCTTTTGGTTACATCATCCCAAAATAATTTATACAAGTACACTGAACTTGCAGTCGGATCTAACATATAATCTTTTAATTATACCCGTATGAATTTAAAATATATGCAAATTATACCACCTTTCATCACGATTTATTTGACTCTCAAATTATTTGATTTGATCTTATATCAAGGCTTATGTATTAACTTTTACAACTCAAGGTGTAGCATCAAGGTTTTACGTCACTCTCAAACTATAGAACTTAATAAAAATAGCTTTCCTTAGCACCAATATCATTTAGAAAATATGTGTTTCATTAACATATACTTATTTATTAAATATTTCCTACCAAAATTTATTCAAAAATTTAAAAGTTCTTTATTTTCATTTTCATATAGGTAAAATCACCACGTTGCTATGTCTCGGCTACCTAGTTCCGGCTACTTTTCCAAGGTCGTTGTGACGTCATAGCCTTTTATAAATATAGAGCAATGTAATACTATTCTAAAATTCTAAAAGAGTCTTTCTTACTAACCACAAATACATACAGCTTGTAGAACGCGGATGTATCCAAGTCAGTCCATCGGCACATAAAATAATCTTTTAATCCTTTCCTCTTTCTCTAATAAGATGTTCTTTGTCTAACACATCTTTGTATTGTTCGCGTATTGTCGCAGTGTCTTCTATTTAGTCCAACTTTCGCCTTTTGCATGCATTTCCTCTAATTCCAGCTGTCTTTTCTTCCACTTACAGAGTATGGCGTGCATAATTGGGCAATTTCCTGCAGCGTCAACGGAGAGTTTACTGCCAATATTTACGCGTTGTCGTACAACCTCTGGGCGAATGTTAGGCGTACTTATCAACCCCGATACCGAAATGGTTATTTCTTTTGGAATTGTAGAATATGGTGTTACAGATTGTGTAAAATATGTTACCTGCTTTAATGTAGCACTTGTGTAAGATTTTATTTTATCTTGGCTGTTTTCCTACTCTACTATCTCCAAATAATTTACAGGTAAATAGTTAAAACTAAAAGCTGAAAGCACATACTTTATCAATTTTTCCCTTTTCTCTGGTTTTTCTGACAACTTAATTTGCAAGCCCGTCAATTTCTTTGTATTGCCGTTCCCCAATACATGTACTGTAGCAGGTTATTATACACTAAACAGCAGCTATTTTGAAGCTTGTCCGATAACTTACTCCACATTTTAGCGATACCGAGTACATTGGCGCCTTTAGGAAGTATAACTTACTATCTTCCAATAAGGTTAAACAGTCTTTTAAGGGATTAGCGAATGTTGCTCTTAAATGTGCATCTGGACAACGTAAAAATCTAGTATATAATTTCCAAGTTGTTTATTAACATCAGGATTTGTTATCTGACACACAAATTTGTTGTATATCTTAATTCTTGCATTGGTTGTTAGCCATGTTAAACAATCGAATTTATATTAAAATTAAGTTTAAATGGCTCCATGCTTGGCATTAAATATTTTTAAATTTTGTTATGTATAATGCCAGAATAAAAATTTTAGAATAGTATTACATTGTTCTTTATTTATAAAAGGCTATGACGTCACAACGACCTTGGAAAAGTAGCCGAAACTAGGTAGCCGAGAGCATAGCGAAGTGGTGATTTTACCTATATGAAGAATTTTGTTATGTTAAGTAAAAACGTGCAAGTGGTAAAGAATTTTTTAGCTTTCCTCAAAAGCTGTATTTTGTATGAAGTAGCGAATAACATTTAGAAAATATACGAAATGTGATATAATGGATCAAATTATAAAGTCTGCATGTAAAAACATGTTGTTCACGATTTCATTACCAAGATAAAATAACAAGAATTCGCAGTCGAATATAACCTCGTGTTTTTTTATTGAAATTATAGCTCTCTGGTAATATATATGCAAATTATTCAACTTTTAATATAATGGATTTAATTAACATAAGGTGTGTTTGCAAAAACATGTTAAGACTATTTCCTTCTTGGTATGCAAATTATACCACCTTTCATCACGATTTATTTGACTCTCAAATAAAAAAATTAATTTGATCTTATATCAAGGTGTTCTTGCTTACATTTAGCAATTTCAATATATATTTAATATGTGTGTGTATATGTAAAAACATGTTAAGACAGGTCACTCGTTATTTTATTCATGATTGCATCACCAAAATAATTTATACAACCACACTAAACTCGTACCCGGATCTAAAATTTAACCTTTAAATGTATGCAAATAATGTCGTTATTTAAAAGGTGGTGAAGAATTTGGATGGGGATGTACTCATTCTCAAATGCGGAATGGTACTCCATAAGGCGTTCTGAACGGAGGCTTTGCACGCATTAGGTGATTGAATACTTCGGAGATTTTTAGGTTAAGCAAAAACATGCACGTGTTGAGAATCTCCAGAATTTCAAAAATTATTTTGTATTAAATATATAATATTAAAAGAAACACACAATATTTTAATGTTTTATTTACAAAACTTACATTCTTTAATTGTCCCTATCTTTTTGTAGGTTAGCAGATTCTTATTTGAATAAAATATAGATAAGACTTCCACATTAAGAAAAATGTATCTTAGTTAAATGTACGGGGATTTTATTAATTATAGTTTAGTAAAGTGCATGGTAGTTAATGACCTCGAGGTTGTGATATTTATAACAACATACCGATATATGTAAATTATATATGGAAACTGCATAACTTCAAATCATTTTAGCATAATTGTTAATTACCAAAATTCATAATTTCTACTTCCGTTAAAAACACATTAAGTAAGTAAGTTTATACATACCGATAATACAATGGTAAAAATTCTTCTACAACACATTAAACAGCTTATTTATATTTGCTACCTTAAACAACTATGGGAGTGCATATAAATGTCAGAGGAAGATTTCTTATCGTTCCCTTCCAATCTTAAAATTTATATCGTCAATAAAATAATAAACAGATTACTAATAATAGGTCGTCAATGGAACTAAAACAACATATACAAAATGTGTACAAATGAAAAGACCACTTATTAATTAATCATGACTATAAATTTCTTTAAAGATTTGATATTCATAGGTAGTAACAATGTTGGTGCTATATATATAAACGACTTTTTATGAGCATAGTTTAAATTAAAATAACACCGAAATTTATGTAAATTTAATAGTTCTGGTTTATAGTTGGTTGATCTTTGGAGAATAAATTTTATGAAACTTAGGTTTAAGAAATTAATCATTTTACAGGTGGGATTAAATAAAAATGTACTACTTTGATGATAAAAACCTATGCAATGCATTTTATGTTTACACAACTATAACATACTTTAAAATTTAATACCTCGGTAGAAATATAATTTTTAATTGTATTATTGTAACATAAAGTTTGCATAAAAAATGCAAAATACATATCCGTTAAGAGTAATTTTTCAATATGATACTTACAGATTCGTTAGTAAGTTTTACAATTAAACTTATTTCAAGACATTTTTTGAAACACATCTTACTAGTCTCAAGGAATATGTATGTATGTAGGTATAAAATATACAAATAAAAACCTACTTAATGTAAACATTATTCTTTATTAAAATGAATAATTGGTTATATGTACAAACCAGTTTTTGAGTACAATTACATCTGTGGTTGCGCAATTGAATGACGAATGTTGTGTGGTATGCTAGAAACACTTGTGTGAATTGGTGTAATACTTTAATTTATGTGAGGAGTACACCCTAAATCTTCTAGGTTAATAACATTTAGGTGTGGAAATTCATTGTAAATTGCCATCATCTCAAGATATACCGTGAAAGTTGCTTAACCATATCTTTTGGTATTTGAAGCGAGCTGATAGACAGTTCCAAGAATATGGTGGTTTCAGCACATATGTTATTGCAACTCCATTCGATAGGGATAGTTGTAAAACAGCCATTTCTTTAAACACAAAGTTATTATGTGCAATTTTAAACTTTTGAACGTCGACAACTAATGGACTATTAATTTTAGACTTCACTCACAATATTGGTTGCAGGATTGTAGCGGACCAAACGATCGTGTAGAATGAGGCAGTACGCTGTAGTGTGAGCTTTAAGCGCTTCTTTCATTTGAAATTCTAATCGTACGTCAACCGCTCCCACTTTCACTATTTCGTTTTGATGGGAACAATCGATGACTACAAGTGGAGCGTGCGTTTGAAATTCATTGGGTGTTAATATCGGCTCGCTGATACCCCGTAGTACGATTGTTGAAACTGGCATACATCTCATATAGTATAGAATAGCGATTGGTATCGAAATCAATGTTAAGATTATCGTAAGGATACATAGATGAACCCAGATGTAATTTCATATTGGTCAACTTACAGTGGTCGAACTGACTGCGCCCTTTTGCGCGATGTATCGGTTTGAAAGCAGACAATAACAAAACGTGGTTTCTCCACTTGAGAAGCCGTCTTCACGGCCCACGTATGCGTGTGTTGTATGTAATTCTGGATATTCGTGTAGTTCCCAACTGCAAAGCTTATGTCCATGGTGGCATTGCGTTGAATATGTTTGAGTAGTTTTAAGCGCTCTGCATCTGCAACGGTTATATGTGGAATCCGCCATGATATATGTGTAATAGTAATTTTGATTGACTCTTTGGTATCAGAATTCGATATAGCTGCATCGTCAGCACTACTTCTAATAAGAATAAGCTCTGTTTGATATTCAAAAGAATTTTCGGTAGTCCTCCGCAAATCCTAAAACCATGCGCAAGGGAATGCATACGTTGAAATGACCATTAGCATCAACGAGATCAAGCTTATCGATGGGGACCAACCGGCGTTTCTAAAGCGACGACTTTCGCTATAATCGTAGGATAGGAAATTTTTAATAGTCGTAGTTATACCTGGATTACGAACGCGGTCAATAGTCTTTCCACCAAGTTCATAACGAATTTCATCAAATAAAATAAAACTCCGTTGTTGACAAAATCGGCGGTAAGCGAAACGCCACCATCTGACTTATTCATTGTACCCTCAATATAAATTACGCTGTCCCATGGTAGTGTATAGACATCTTCGTTTTCTATTGGAATCCGTATAACATCGTTCTTCTCATACGTGGTATTGGAGTACGGAGTATGCATATGTTTGTCGGCATTGATGATGGTTGTATCAAATATAGCACGTTGCGTAACATTTAAAATATTACTATCCATTTTAGCTATGTAGCACTTTGAGTCCTAATGTTTGCAGAAATTTAACGTTTTCCGGTGTTAATCGGTGCACTGGTGTCTTGTAACTGGTAAAGGTGCTGATAATGCGTCTATTAATAGGTTTTGGTGGTTTATGCTCATAGCGCAAAACCATTGTTTAAAGACGCTTTAGATAAAGTCTAATCGTGATGGTTTCCCGACGAAAAGTGATGAGATTACCGTTTTGATCAACTATTTTAACAATGATGCGATCGATGATTCGTGTATTAAGTGGCATATAGGTGACGTTCACGGGGTTTTCAATAATCTTGTACCCTGCAGCAACTGCAGGAAAGAATTGATGCAAAATGTTACAGGTTTGCTATTCCGATACGATCCGACCACAAGATTACATTCAATACATATTGAATTGATTGGAAAGACTTGTGCCGGATGGTCCGAAATAGCAGTAGTGAGAGCTGGTAGTTTACGTTTCTCAAAACCCAGCAACGAAGCAAGTGAATTTGGTTGTGTAAAGTCCACTATACCTGATGCTTTGATTTCTGTATGTAAACTGTTATTATTGGCTCGAATATCAATAAGATAACGTTTGGATGAAGTGCGTTCACGGGGATCGTTCAGATTACGTCGTACGAACTTATTAATATCTGCCACTTCATAAGTTCCTTCTGGTAAAGTAAGCACGATGTCATCAATGTAAAATTTATTGTTCGCTTCCGTTACATTGGGAATTGAAAATATGTATCAAAGTTTGTAAGACCAATAACGTATTCATGGTCATCATCGAGAACAATTGGTGGGTTGATGATTGCGGTGAGCGTAGATTCAGTTCCAGTTAAAGTAAATGTGTACATGTTCGGTGGTTGACGATAAACTAACAACTAGTCGTATTCGTAGTTGGGATGGGGTAATAAAAAGCAAATTCCTGAAACACTTGCAATATATGGTTTTAATTAAACACTTTTTACAAAACAGTTAAAAATACACTAAAATCAAATAATATATAACGTTGTTAGAAACTTAGGGAGGACTATTTTGCAGTAAAATTTCAATACGAAGTGTCCACAGGTAACAGTGTTAAGCGGTTGAAATTGTTCATAATTATAATAGAGAGTGCATGGTCCTGATGAGGTTAAGTATTTGACAAGTTCCCTCGGAGGTCGTAGATTACCAATGCTATCATAATAGACTGCCCTTGAACCATCTTTTTGTACGCGGTCCAATGAGTTCCCACACCACGTGTAGTATCATGATTAAGAATACCACATTCTCGCCAACGAATTGTGTTTGGAAGTGAATTGCGCATGAATATTCCACGAAAGTGGGATATTGGTAAACGTTTTATGTATTTGTTCAAGTCAACATTGGTCAACGCTCGCATAGGTAGATTTAACGAATGCGTTGAGTTTTTTTTTTTGTGTTGATTTGGTTAACCAAACCATGCCCGTGTGTAAGAAAAAGCTTTAGGTAAAGTCCAATTACACCGCGAAAAGGTGTCAAATAGAGACCCTTTCCAAGTGTCACTGCCTCTTGTGCCATATTATGTCGTTTCGCTTCATCTAATTGTTGTTGTCCAAGTTTAGCATCGTTGACAGCTTTTGCAATCCCAGCTGCTCCACCCGACAACGCTCCAATTGCGGAAAGGGCTGCAAAAATAGGTATCAAAGGTAGGAAACCACCAGTTTTGGGTACAGGGATTACACGTGGGATGCCACGAATTTCATCTGTTATTTCTTTAATCGGTGCCACTGCAAGTTTAGCAGTTTTAATAAGATCAGTCGGACGAACGTTTTAATGCGTTCCCAAATGGTGCGAATTAAACGCTTGAATGGTATACCACTTCCTGTACGTAGACGCTGACCAATCGTTTTCCTTTACACCTTATCGTTTTTTGCGACAACCCATACCAAATTTAACTTTGGCATTCATTGCAGAACCAACAGCAAACGCAGCAAGTTTTTCACCTAACGAAGCGTCGGGTGCAGTACGACGTTTTGTGCTGTTTCGGCAAGACGTCGATCAGCTTGGTGTCGGGTTGTTAAGTCTGTAGAAAGATCGTAGGCGATGTCGTGTGGTTTGCAGGCTTCGTCTAAGGGATTACGACCTATATCACCACGCTCGAGGCGTTTCTGAAGCTTAGTACCCGGTCCACAGAAGCGATAGCCTGGTAAATGTAATTCTACCGGTAAACGATTGATAGCACTATTGAGTAACCCGTAGCCACGATAGGATTTCATTAATCTTGTCAGTCGAAAGGTTTAAAGGAGACTGGTCATGCGTGTAGAATTACTCGCTTAAATGCTTACCATACTGCAATTACGTTTTAGTATATGGATAGAATGCGTCTGGTAAAGCAACAATTGGCGTTGCCAATTACGGACCACAACTGCAGCAACAACACTAACGTGCAAAAGCATGGACTACTATTACCATCAACAATACGGTGTATCATTACAGGTCCATCCAATTGTGGTAAAACTAATGTAGTCATCGGTCTCTTGAAACATCCGAATGGTGTACGCTTTGAAAACGTTTATCTCTACTCAAAATCCTTGTATCAACCAAAGTATCAGTACCTAGAGAGGTTATTACAACCAATAAAAGAAATAGGATATTTTGCGTTTAACAAATGGGATGCAATTGTTACTCCAGCGGATGCAAAACCTAATTCGATATTTATTTTCGATGACGTGTCGTGCGATAAACAAAATGTAATGCGAGAATATTTTTCTTTAGGTCGACATAAGGCCATTGATTGTTTTATCTATGTCAGACCTATTCCAAAATACCTAAACAATTGATTAGAGACAATGCTAATGTCCTAGTGCTATTCAAACAAGACGAACTCAATTTAAAACACGTATACGCTGACCATGTAAACACGGATATGTCGTTTAACCGGTTTAAAGAATTGTGCGGCGTATGCTGGCGAGATCGGTATGGGTTCCTGGTGATCAATAAAGATGGCGATTTGCAGAGCGGTCGTTACCGAAAAGGTTTTGACACCTATATATACTTATAAAGCACATAAATAGCATATCACTTCCTACCCGTTTCTAGACGATGGCAGACGACGTGAAAACCAAACAAGAACTCATAAAAGTACGAAAGGCAGTCAAGAGGAAATTACAAGCGCTAAAAGCAGGTGTGGTTGAAAAGGAGCTTGCATTAATAAAGTCTATGCACCTATTACAAAACGTTTACAAACACTTCAGACCGGTCTGCTGAAAGATATTAAACAGGAGTCCAAGATCGAAAGCCAGCACTGGTTACCACAACAACATGACGTACAATCTACTCCTAAAAGACGCCCTAAATTTCTCGATCAGGTGCGCAGTTCAACCCAATCGCCGCACCACCAATAGAGGAGGCATGGGAACACAATCCTCATAGCCCAGTCCAGTCTGTGGAGTCCACCTTCGAAGAATCGGAGAGTAGCGGCAACACTCCAGAGACCCATACAGAGTACGAACGGTACCTAAACAGCGAAGAACATCAGGACTTACAACGATTCTTACCATCGGTAAGATACTATGTCGATAATCTGTTTTCCAACTTTACTGGTATTTATAACAATGACACGGAGCACTTGCGCAGGGATAAAGTACGTTTTAATCCGGAGACAGGAAAATTAATGATTGGTGATTCGGACATTATCTTCGGGATTGGTGAAAAGGTGTGTAGAACGATTTTGCTACAACGGTAGCAAAGGGTTGTACGAGCAGCTGTTCCTTCTCAATCCTTTGGGTAAATTCTCACTTAAAGAAATTAACGATTATGCGGACATTAAAAAGAAGTAATGCAATGTATACCGACAGCAAACTATAAACCCAGTGGTCGTGGTCTACTCATGGATTATAACGAGAAGCCACTAGAGTATGTATACTTTGATGATCCCAACGAACTGTGCGAACGGCTCAAGCTTCTGGTCGCCTCCAAGATGCAGGTAACACCGGTCACACAAACGAAATTACATCGATTATGGAAGAATTACGCGAATTGCGTATAATAGCGTAGATTGTGCGACTTGTTATTCATTATCACGATGGTTATCGACAAGTTTGGACATGCGTCTGACTGTGCTTCATATATTTATTATGATGATTACCGATTTTGACAACATGAGATTAGCGCGTCGCTACACCACAAGAAGATGATGATGCAGTCACGAAAGCGTACTTAGAATCGCGGTTAGCAACGCTACACCAGCAAGAGGGCGAACCAACGCTTGGAAGTGGTTCCACTATTCAGCAGTATATAGACACGCTTGTGAAGGAGACAACAAACAGTATGATAACACAATTCTCGAGCGAGTATGTTACAAGATCAGACTTTAACCATTTTGAAGAGATGATGCGTAACCTTGTTCCAGCCACTGTGAACGCTAATGTTGCACAAATCGTAACCAAACGGATAGATGATTCTATGAATAGCATATATAAGACATTAGACGCTGCTATTCAACAAGTGAAAGCACAATTTAGAATAGACATTGCACGAATTCAAGCAGATATTCAACAGTTGCAAGAGAAACTTAAAACGCACGCATATAGCCGTCAACCATACACACACATATATTAGCAATATGTCTGTAAAGGAGCAAATCGTCCACGAGTTACATAAGCCTGCTCGCATTAACTTTCCTAGAAGACATGTAATCACAAAAGGATTAAACGAGCTGTTTCAAGCCGATTTGGTGGAAATGATCCCATATGCAAAGATAAATAAAGGATTTAGATACATTCTAGTTGTTATCGATGTATTTTCTAAATACTTATGGGCCGTACCGGTTAAGCGCAAGACGGGTAAGGCTGTTTCAAACGCTTTTCAATCAATTTTCAACAAAGACCATCGTATTCCACGGTACATTCAAACGGATTTGGGAAAAGAATTTTATAATTCAACATTTAAGGCTTTAATGGAAAAATATGAGATTACACATTATAGTGTGTACAGCAATAAAAAAACTTGCGTAGTAGAACGCGTTAATCGTACCTTAAAGTCAAAATGTGGAAACAATTTAGTTTGAATGGTTCGTATCGATGGCTGAATATACTATCCTCACTCGTGACTGCATATAACAACACCAAACATCGAACAATCGGCATGCGACCTGTAGATGTGTCAAAACGCAATGAACGCAAACTCTTCAATACAGTGTACAGTACGATCAAAACAGTTAACTTAAAGAGTAAAAATTTTCTGTTGGAGATCATGTTCGCATTAGTAAACATAGAAGTCAATTTACCAAGGGATACACACCAAATTGGTCTAACGAAATTTTTACGGTGTACAAAGTGCATTTGACTAATCCTTTAACGTACCTGTTGCGCGATAGTCGAGGACAACCAATATTAGGCGGCTTCTATGCAGAAGAACTTCAACGAACACACTATCCGGATGTATATTTAGTGGAAAAAGTATTGAAGAGAGTTAAAATCAAGTATATGTGAAATGGTTAAATTTAGATTCTAGCCATAATAGTTGGATATCCAAAATCATATTTTGTAGATTTGCTGTTACGTGTTTGTTTACCATCATATGTCATTCATCAATAAAAATTTTTTACTGTTATATGCTTTATTATAGCGACACACACACACACACACAAATTACATCTATGTACTACTAATTACTGCACTAGTTCTACGTCAAGAAAGTTGTTTATAATTCCTCATGCCCGAAGCGCAAAACGTTGATGTAGGTTGATTTTCGCTGTTTTGGTTGAACTTGAGTATTTTGATGTCCGTGAATATGTGTAAATAACAAGCAGGTAAAACACATTACCTTCTCAGCTAACAATTTCTCCCCGTACTTGACCAACACTCGAGGTATATATATTTATTGTAAAGGTATGCGACACGTACAATAGCATCCTCCATTATATCTAATAAGTGCTATCTATAGCGCATCAGGTAGGATTACCAAGATGACATAATTTACATACAAAAATAGTATTAAACTAAAACAATAACTTTAATAGCATATACACTTTTTATAATCATCTATACTATTTGATGGCCATTTTCCCGAATCCGGACCACACGTCCATCCTGGTTGCTGTTTTGAGCCCTCCATTGCCAAATTCTTGAGGAGCCAGTTATATGTTGTTCTATGAGGGCCAACTACATTAGGTTGGTACTTATAATTTACCTTATACTTTAAAATTAACTTCAATACTTTTTTAATACCATAGGTTGTGCGAAATATACAACATCTACAATCATATCGTCAATCGCTGTGACCAGTGATTTATAGTTGCATTTATATTTATGATAGGATATGCCTTCGTACTCAATACAGCTCGGTTGGTTAGTAATTCTTCAAGGAAATATACATCGCTCAAACTATAATTACTCTTATTGCGTCTAGTACACCGCGCACCTGATGACATTTTAACTCTGTTTTGCCGTTGCAAGCATCAATGAAGTTTGATACAAATTGATCGCACCTACTCTGTTGTTTAAACAGCATGTCCATTACATCAATGGATGTATCATTGGTCAGCGTTAGCCATTTGAAGGCTTTAAAGGGAACATGAACACCTACTCTGAACAGTATACGTTTGATTTTGTTACATCATTCAATACTATGGCATGTTTCAGATGTTGGTGTAAAATGCGTTGTTCACTCTCGAACAAATCGTACAGTACATTGTCCATGTTAACTTGAAAACTTCGCACCACTATCGTTGTTGTTCCACTCACTGCGAGATCTATCCAAGTACCTAGCTTTTATGGCACATTCATCAAAATAGGTAATGCTAAAGTGTTGTGATACTGAGCATCACCTAGTTATTCGTCTGATAAACCCCCCACTAGTTTTTGTAACAGCATTAATAAATCAACAACCTTGAGATGATCTCTGGCAAGGCGACTCTGTTGAATTTGAGCAATATATTTAAGGAAAATCCAATTAGAGGTGTTTTGGTGGGATAGATTGTTATTCAAATTATCTATGGGAATATCCTTTACTTTTAACGAAGGATGCATGCCCGGTAAATTGCAAATTAATCAAAAGAGTATAACGTTAATCATTACTCTACATAGAGCACAAAAGCTGTCATAGCCATGCGAGAAATATGTTGCCTGATAAATACTCCCTGTATGATTGTTGTGGTTTTGACAATTTTGACAACGATCCTAGGTCATGGATCGAAACGTAAAGAAAGATGATTTTAAAACTATGAGTGGTTTAATTCCCAACGAAGATTAAGAAAAGGTTGTCTGATGTCGCTAAATCTATATATATATATATACCAATGATTAATACCTTGAAAGTAATAGGAAAATAAAATTTAAAGTTGTCAACCATGTTCGGGTGGTAATGTTGATTCGGTCATTGATACCTACTGCAAGTTAAAACAAGTCGTATACAATGATGAAAAGTTTTTGAAACTAACTAAATGTGATCTTGAATACATGCTTTGTAAAAGCGATATAGTTCAGATTCTGCTACGATTCTTCAACAGACAACAACAGATAACAATAAAAACTCTGTTTAAATTAATTTTTAATAACGACTTAACATTGCGTAATTCTATTAAAATGATTTGAAATATAACGGTATTATTTTTATTGTTTAGCATCAATTTAATAACATTTGTTGATATAAGATGAAAATTGTGAATTTTGGTAATTGACAATTATGCTAAAATGTTTTGAAGTTACCTTGTTGCCATATGTTCCATTTAACAGAATTAAAACTCAGATATATTATAGACATTCTTGCAATTATTTACCATATGTGTATATATTTCTCTTGACAATAATTATTAATTTAAGAATAACTTATTGAATTAAAGTAAGTTATTTATAAGCACTAAATTCTACAATAATTAAAACGAGTTTGAAAATAAAATGTATTGACAATGTAGCTATACTTGTAATTTATTCTACCAGGATCAACAAAATATAATGCAAAATAGTTGTTTTAGGTATAAACCAGAACCATATAATTTACATATGGAGATATGTTGTTATATTTATACTATAAATAGCCCAATCCCGAGGTCATTAACTACCATGCACTTTACTGAACGCGGTTGTTAAAGGGCGTTATATGAACGTTTTTGCAAAGAAATAAGTAATATTTATCTCAGTTTGCGAGATGTTGAAACGTTTAGATCCGTAAGTTATGCATATCTTTTAGAAAACATATTTGCTTTTATGGACAAATTTTTGCTTTACATTCCTTAACTTTAATAATTTCACTAATCATGTTTACAGAGTCTTTTAAATAATAATATCCTTTGAACATACTATCATCTGGAATACAAATTTTGTTATACCTATATCTAGTACTAATAATAATTAGTGTCTCTAGCACTGTAAAATTTAACTAGAATAAATAATTCACAATCTTTTATAGGTTTAATTAAATCGGTCTTTTAACAACAAAAGAGGTATTTTGCACATTGCAAATTATTATTACCATGCTTGTAGCAATAAATATTACATAATAAATTGCTGGTTATTCACCTAACAATAAAATTTTACACTAAGAATATATAATTGGTGTATGCTGGGTTGCCTGCCATAGATATGCATATATTTTTAGAATTTATGGAGTACCATTCCGCATTTGAGAATGATTACATCACTATCCAAATTCTTCACCACGTTTTAAATAACGACATTATTTGCATACATTTAAAGGTTAAATTTTAGATCCGGGTACGAGTTCAGTGTGGTTGTATAAATTATTTTGGTGGTGCAATCATGAATAAAATAACGAGTGACCTGTCTTAACATGTTTTTTGCCACACACCAATATTTTAAATTAAAACCATTATAAAATACGGTCGAATAATTTCTCCTATTCTTTTGATATTTAATACAAAATAATGGGGCAGAGCCCCGTTTAGGGCACGTTTAGAAGCTCCTTCCCCACCATTCATCATTTTGAGAGTGATTATGTCATCCACCCATTTCCTATTTTTGCTTAACCTAAAATCTCTCTTTAATTAACTAAAGCAACGAGAATAAAAACAATGACGAAGCTCTAAAGATCACCGCTAAATTCTTCACTACATGCACGTTTTTGCATAACCTATAAATTTTTATCACGTTTGTGCAATTAAACGAGTTATATATATACAATGTCTAATACGTCATCTACATACAATCACCAAACCGCTAAAAGTAAAGAATTTTCTTGCCACATAAATTAAATGTATAATTACATTTAAATATTTAAATATATTCAAATTGCTAAAATGTAAAAGAGATCCTTGATATAAGATTAAATTAATTTTTATTTGAGAGTCAAATAAATCGTTATGAAAGGTGGTATATTTTGCATACCAAGAAGGAAATAGTCTTAACATGTTTTGCAAACACACCTTATGTTAATTAAATCCATTATATTAAAAGTTGAATAATTTGCATATATATTACCAGAGAGCTATAATTCCAAACTCGAGGTTATATTCGACTGCGAATTCTTGTTATTTTATCGTGACATTGAAATCGCGAGAAGTGAACGACTTCTTTGTAAGCAAGACATCCTTGATATAAGATTAAATTAATTTTTATTTAAAAGTCAAATAAATCGTGATGCAAGGTGGTATAATTTGCATACCAATAAGGAAATATACGGCATACCTGTCTTGAAATGTTTTTAACACACCTTATGTTAATTAAATACATTATATTAAAAGTCGAATGTCGACGTGATTTACATATATATTACCAGATAAAAGCACGAGGTTATATTCGACTGCATGCAAATTCTTAGTATTTTATCGTGACATTGAAATTGCGAGATTGAACGACTTCTTTTTACAAGATTTTACCTGCAAACGTTTAAAATTTGACCTCCATCATATAACATTTCGTATATTTTCTTAATTTTATTTGCTACTTCGTACAAAACGCAGCTTATGAGGAGAGCTAAACACTCTTTACCACTTGCACGCGTTTGCCTAATATTAAAAATTCTTCACAGCGGCGTTTTAATTTTTAGCTTAACCTACCCCAGAAAATACGAACCAACACGTGAACTCCATTTTCTACACACACAACATTTTTTAAAATTTAATATTTAATATTTAACGTCGGGAACCGCTAAAAATTTCTTAAGAAAATATCTCCACCCCAGCGCACGCGCACCACCCCCAACAAAATCTAACGACCCCGCCGAACGCACACCCCAAAGACCTAACGACCCCCCCGACGCAACAAATTTACACAAAAGACAATTTTGTTCTCAAAGCGGCGTATACATATCTTGCTGCACGTTTTGTTTCCCAAAGCGGCTTAGCTGTTCATATTGTTCTCGAACCGGCGTATACATATCTTGCTGTGGATCTCTGTTGCCAAACCGGCTTAGCTACCCTACTATACTACAAGAAAATTCGTTTCAGAAAACAAAATGGAGAAACTTCAATAGGTTCGAAGAACTAATATACCGGACCTAACGAAAAAGGTAGAGGATTATAGAAAAGGAAGAGGAAATGGTAGCAATCGCCGAGGACAGAGATGGAATGGCCTAACACTACGAAAGTCGTCGGAGGTAGCTACGGGTGAATCGGATTAAGCAAAGTTACTACGCAATTCTTCCAATTTGGTATCAATAATCTTTAATTCTTCCTCAGGATTTACTACGTCAAGACTTTATCAAATAATTCCAGTTTTACAAAACGACGAAGTCAAGATCTCACATGCTCAATGGTGTGCGTCGGTGACACAGATACTCCATCAATCAATAGCTCAAAGTAATCTCATCCCTATATAAACAATTTATATAAATTTTATCATCATTCAATTTAACTCAAAAGAACGAAGTTTTTTATTATTAACTCAATCGATAATATGGGATCTAGCACTTTGATAAATGACATCGAATGTAACTGTAGTATCAGTATTGACTAAAAACTTCAAGTGGCACAACAAACAAAATACCATAAACCAAATCACCTCAACAAAAGAATATCGCAACCCAATATACTCGAAGAAAAAATTTGAATTCAAAAAATTAATTGGTTGGAGCAACAAATTAGAATCTAGAACAACTAATAAAATAGTGCCCAGGTGTTTTCAATTAAAACTCAAATTGCCAGCGAAAACACAATTCTGATAATTGGCATAAAGGAAAACTTCCAGAAAATTTCCATGTAGAGGAAAAGGAAAAATAAAACGGACGCAAATGGGAGTTTTATCGGGACGAAAAGGTGTCTGTACAAAAAATTCGAGGCCAAATGTTGTAACAAAATTTTGTTACATTAAAATCTCTAAAGAAAAACATTTCTAGCCGTTGTTATTTTACGAAATTGTCATTTAGCGTGAAATCGTTAAATAGCTTAATTTACTATAAGGAAGAACACCTCTTCCCTTTTTTACCTTATCTTCACCTATATAAGACATTTAATAATGACTCCTACGCTTTTGATATCTGCAAATATCCTGAACGTAACTTGAGTTGCATAAGCTACAGGCGTTCTGAAGCCCACTTGTGCAATTGCTGACACAACGCCTGCGCGTAAGGTGACGCTATAGCTGGGGTGTTGACAAGAAGGAACACAGCCATCTTGCAAGCAACAACGAGGAGGTACGCTTCGTTTGAGGATGCGGAACTTTTGCTTCAAGTGGGGATTAGAATTGCTCTATCATCGGAGAGGGTGTAAAGGTTGTCGTGGCGGAGGTTTTGCAAAAGAGCTCTTACAATGCCGCCCAGACAATCAAGAGAAAACAGTAACAACACGTCAGTGGCGTAACTACACCCCTGCCAGCCCCGCTATGCGGGGGCTTAATAAACTCAACTTATTCATCTTCAACGTATTTGGCAGGTAAGAAACGGTCAAGAAAATATTGCAGATAATTCAGAAACCGCAGGTTAACGAACGTTTTCTTGATGTTACTACTAGGAACTGCTGAAATACAAGAAATAATAATTAAGATAAATACTGAACACCACCTGCAGCCTGCATCCTTTCTTCTTTCTATCCGTTCTGTCCTATTTTGTAAGGGTTAATAAACAGATGAAAGAGACTGTAAACTTTAATAACAAAGATGTCTATATTATTCTTAAGTGATAAGTTGTATAAAGTGGTAAAGCATTATTAAACGACGTATAGTAGGGTTAGTTTGGTTTGTGGGATTTTAAATAGGAATAAAAGGGCTATTGTCTGTACAGTACAGATTCACAGGATGGCAGGTAGCTTAGTAACCTTCGCTTTCTAGAAATATAATACTAGAAAGAAATTCATTTTTGGTTTCTAGTCAGCTGGTTGCAACGTATTTGCATTAGCTGCATTATATATAACGGGGAAGTAAAAAGCATTCCAGTACGTTTTACTCAATAGTGTTGTGTTCGTATTACAGGAGGTCTTTCATATTTAAACGTAAGTATTTATATCTATTTTTATTAAACTACTATTGATTTGATCATAGTTGAAGTCGCGCTGAGAAATACATATAAATAAATCTTTAAGCATTCAATAAAAATCATTTATATTTTGTTAATTAAAGCATTTAAAGCAAAGTATGTATTTATTTGTAATTTCAAAAGGCTTTTAAATAATTATTACTTATCTAATTACATTATAATTAATTTCATTCAAAATTGCAGGAAATAATATACAATGAGCATTACAAGGGCTGCAAAAACGAAAAGGAAACTATTGGAAGAATCAAAGAGCAAGATTCCAAAATAAGTTCCTTTTACTTCTAAAGAGTCCGAAAACAAGAACAATCTATGAAAGAAATTGGGCTTTCGACAGTAGCATCTACTAGTTCCGCTACAGACGAACAGCAGTCGTCAACAATTTTAAAACTCTCACCCAGGGCGCAAGTACATCACATAATGACGGCCGCGATAGAAATTTGGAACTAGATACCACTACAATTACAGAGGTAAATGTGAGTAGTACTTTTCATAATGAACTATCTATGGATCTGACGAAAGAATATCCAACCGATTTTGCACATTTTTAAAAATCAATGTTTTACAACATGACAATTTAAGAAAGAAATAATTAATTACGGATTGTGTAGACCAGATGGTGCGTTTCCTAAAGATAATAAAATAGAAGTTTTCAGTTCACTTTATTATTAATAACTGCAAGCGAAAATAAAAGCAATACGTTAAACTTACCACACAATTCAAATGGGCGGTTGTGTAATTCTAAATTAAAAATTGTGTTTATTGTCAACCATGTTGGCTGTTTGCTTCAGTAAGGTCAAGTTGGACGACCGGAATTAATGATTGGCAGGGTTTATCAAAAAATTAAAGAGCATTTGCTTGCTCAATCTCATTTAACTTGTTGTTTTATTTACGATATGTGGAAAAAAATTATACCATAGATAAGAAAGATACTCTACTATTAAAACAAGAAACTGAATTTTGGAAAAATGTTTTACACAGACTTTTCAATGTTACTTTAACACTATCCCAGCGCATGCTCTCATTTCGAGGACATAAGAAAGTTTTCTGATTCAAAAGACAGTTACAACGGTAATTTCTTAAGTTTAGTTCATTTAATTAGTAACTATGATCCTATATTACAAAAGTGCTTGAACGACCCAAAGGTTCAATTAAATATCTTTCCCCAAAAATTCAAAACGATATTATTAATACTTTAAGCGCACACTTAAAAATATTTTATTAAATAAAATTAGATCCGCTCCTTTTTCTCAATCATAATAGACACTACACAGGATATAACTAAGATTGATCAATTAAGTAAAATTGTAAGATATATTGATTTTAAAAAGACAGCTTGGGAGAGGTAACCAAAATAGATATTTGTGAAACTTTTGTGGGTTTTACAAAAGTAGAGTCCCAATCTGCTGAAGGACTATGTAATACTATATTAAGCAATTTAACCAACATGCAATTAGATATAAATAAATGTAGAGGGCAGGGCTACGATGGAGCTAACGTTATGAGCGGTACGTATTCTGGCGTGCAAAGAAATTTTAAACATAGAGCCTGCAGCCTTATATATGCACTGTAGTGCCCATAACAAATCTAGTCATAAATGATGCCGTTAAAGGTATAAAAGAAATAGAATCTTTTTCTACTTTTAGAAAACATATATACATTTTTGCTAATAGTATAGTAAGATGGAATTGGCTTTCTGTTTTTAAAGAAAATTTCACACAATTGAAACGCTTAAATCCGACACGTTGGGCGGATCGAGTAAAATCTTTAGCTGCCATAAGAATTCGGTATAAAGATATAGTAATGTCTCTTAATAAAAATTATGATATCAAAAAACAGATGAACGAAATGACGCAAAGCAAATATTAACTAGCATGGATAATTTTAATTTTATTTTTTAAGTGTTTTTTTAAGTCAAATTCTAGAAGAGCTTAACAAGCTCTCACAAACTGCTCAGAGTGAAAAGGCGAATATTAATCAGATAACTCTCTTATTTCAAAAACTTTAAAATTTTCAAGGAAACAAGAAATAACTATTCCAACATCAAGGAGGAAGCAGCGAAAGTTGCAGGGCAATGGAATATTAAACCGGAATTTATAAAAAAAGGCAACCAAAATAAAAAAGCATTACGATGAATTATCCAATGATTATCGATTTAATGATGAAGAATTTAAATTTAAAATAAATGTATTTTATCGCGTAATGGATATTATAATTTCACAGCTGTCGAATCGTTTTAAATCGCTTTTCATGTAAACGAAAAGTTTAATTTCTTAGAACCTAATGTATTTTTGAATTTAACTGCAGACGATATTTTATCTAAGGCAAAACAATTGCAAAAATTTTACTACAAAGATTTAAATGATGCTATAGGTATAGAACTTACTACACTCAAAATAATAGACTTATTTGTGATGAATTAAAAATGTTAACGGTATCTTACAATTTTTAGAATATCTAGTACTTTCCAAATCTACAGGTTCTAGCAGTTTTCCAAACACCATAACAGCCTTAATGTTATACCTAACTTTACCCGTTAGCGTTGCAAGTGCGGAGAGATCTTTCTCAAAATTAAAATTATTAAAAATTATCTTGGAACCGCACTTCACAAGATAGATTAGACGATTTATCCTCTTAGCAGTAGAACATGACACTGCCAAAATATGAATATAGAGGATACAATAAACGCGTTTGCAGCAAAACATGCAAGAAAAACAAAATTTTGAATTTGATTTGGAATGTCTGCTAGCTCATAGGTTTTTACTGTATCAAATTTTAGGTGTAAATAATTTTGTGCGGCGTATAAATATGTAGATTTAATATTAATTAACTTATAAGTTTGAATTTATGTAATTTGGTTTTATAATTAATAAAGCACTTGATTAATATAGTATATGTATTTAATTCTATACTGCTTCCTTCTCTACATGTACTATAATTTAAAAATATGGCTAAATATAAGCCAGTAAAAGTAATACATTTTAAAGAGAGCCCACTTTAAAATTTTTGCGGGGGCCCAAAATCGTAGTTACGCCACTGCAACACGTGCTGGTAGAAGTCCGTTAGTGGTGAGATCATGTAATAAAACTGCCTTATATAAAACTAATAGATGCTTTAATTTCCTTAGCACATTTAGGTAGACACATTTAGGTATGCTCGTCTAAAGAATAAAATTTTAAGGAAGCACGTTTGAGTATGTTAGAATTGAAAATTTAAATCGTTTGTATGTCAAGCAGACTTCCATGTAATGTTATTAGAGCGTAATTATGCATTGTGGCATCACTCGTTTAGAAGCTGTCTGAAGAGCTGATAATATAAGAATGTTGTATCTAGAAAATGCCAACTTCGTACCTTTTTAAACTTCAATAAGATGGAGTATTATGTTGTTTTGGTTGGTCTAGAACGTGTTGCGGCATCATCATCAAGCAGTTAAAACAAAACCATTCAGGTACTTATCAAACTATTTATTGAGAGAATTAATTTTACGTATTAATTACGGTCAAAGCTTTGATTTAACGTTTTCCAAATTATAGAAAACTTTTGTTAAAGAATGTTAATGTTAAATTTTTTTTGCAAGATATGTTTATGCTTAAATCCCATATAAAAACCAGTTAGAAATTATATCCTAGTAACTTGATAGGTCAAATACCTTTTTGTTCAGAACTAAATTTTTTTTCATAAGAGGAAATTTTGAACTTTTAGATAATTTAAAGTTGTTATTCAAAGCACGTAAGTAATGCTCATGTTAATTGAGAAAAATAAGTATAAAGTTCACTTTTGATTGAAAGATGTTTAACTACAATATGCTATATGATTAGTAGAATATCAATGCTGCTTCTAACATATGATGAACTGACTTTCTTTAATTTCATATAATGTTTGAGCCATATGAACTTTTTTGTAATAAGTTCTTTAAGAAATTTTGTAAGCCATAACAGATCTGTTTTATGGATGTTTAAGAACCGACTGTATTAAATAATTTATAAATGTTAAGATCTCTCTATGTAGAAAACAAATTCAGAGAATTTTGAAACTTATTTTATATTGATTATCAGATTTTTTATAAATAATTTTTGCAAAAAAAGAAAACTGCTAGAACCTGTAGATTTGGAAAGTACTAGATATTCTAAAATTGTAAGATACCGTTAACATTTTTAATTCATCACAAATAAGTCTATTATTTTTGAGTGTAGTAAGTTCTATACCTATAGCATCATTTAAATCTTTGTAGTAACATTTTGCAATTGTTTTGCCTTAGATAAAATATCGTCTGCAGTTAAATTCAAAAATACATTAGGTTCTAAGAAATTAAACTTTTCGTTTACATGAAAAAGCGATTTAAAACGATTCGACAGCTGTGAAATTATAATATCCATTACGCGATAAAATACATTTATTTTAAATTTAAATTCTTCATCATTAAATCGATAATCATTGGATAATTCATCGTAATGCTTTTTTATTTTTGGTTGCCTTTTTTATAAATTCCGGTTTAATATTCCATTGCCCTGCAACTTTCGCTGCTTCCTCCTTGATGTTGGAATAGTTATTTCTTGTTTCCTTGAAAAATTTTAAAGTTTTTGAAATAAGAGAGTTATCTGATTAATATTCGCCTTTTCACTCTGAGCAGTTTGTGAGAGCTTGTTAAGCTCTTCTAGAATTTGACTTAAAAACACTTAAAAAATAAAATTAAAATTATCCATGCTAGTTAATATTTGCTTTGCGTCATTTCGTTCATCTGTTTTTTTGATATCATAATAATTTTATTAAGAGACATTACTATATCTTTATACCGAATTCTTATGGCAGCTAAAGATTTTACTCGATCCGCCCAACGTGTCGGATTTAAGCGTTTCAATTGTGTGAAATTTTCTTTAAAAACAGAAAGCCAATTCCATCTTACTATACTATTAGCAAAAATGTATATATGTTTTCTAAAAGTAGAAAAAGATTCTATTTCTTTTATACCTTTAACGGCATCATTTATGACTAGATTTAAGTTATGGGCACACAGTGCATATATAATAGGCTCTATGTTTAAAATTTTTTTGCACGCCAGAATACGTACCGCTCATAACGTTAGCTCCATCGTAGCCCTGCCCTCTACATTTATTTATATCTAATTGCATGTTGGTTAAATTGCTTAATATAGTATTACATAGTCCTTCAGCAGATTGGGACTCTACTTTTGTAAAACCCACAAAAGTTTCACAAATATCTATTTTGGTTACCTCTCCCAAGCTGTCTTTTTAAAATCAATATATCTTACAAACTTAATTGATCAATCTTAGTTATATCCTGTGTAGTGTCTATTATGATTGAGAAAAAGGAGCGGATCTAATTTTATTTAATAAAATATTTTTAAGTGTGCGCTTAAAGTATTAATAATATCGTTTTGAATTTTTGGGGAAAGATATTTAATTGAACCTTTGGGTCGTTCAAGCACTTTTGTAATATAGGATCATAGTTACTAATTAAATAAAAATGTACTACTTTGATGATAAAAACCTATGCAATGCATTTTATGTTTACACAACTATAACATACTTTAAAATTTAATACCTCGGTAGAAATATAATTTTTAATTGTATTATTGTAACATAAAGTTTGCATAAAAATGCAAAATACATATCCGTTAAGAGTAATTTTTCAATATGATACTTACAGATTCGTTAGTAAGTTTTACAATTAAACTTATTTCAAGACATTTTTGAAACACATCTTACTAGTCTCAAGGAATATGTATGTATGTAGGTATAAAATATACAAATAAAAACCTACTTAATGTAAACATTATTCTTTATTAAAATGAATAATTGGTTATATGTACAAACCAGTTTTTGAGTACAATTACATCTGTGGTTGCGCAATTGAATGACGAATGTTGTGTGGTATGCTAGAAACACTTGTGTGAATTGGTGTAATACTTTAATTTATGTGAGGAGTACACCCTAAATCTTCTAGGTTAATAACATTTAGGTGTGGAAATTCATTGTAAATTGCCATCATCTCAAGATATACCGTGAAAGTTGCTTAACCATATCTTTTGGTATTTGAAGCGAGCTGATAGACAGTTCCAAGAATATGGTGGTTTCAGCACATATGTTATTGCAACTCCATTCGATAGGGATAGTTGTAAAACAGCCATTTCTTTAAACACAAAGTTATTATGTGCAATTTTAAACTTTTGAACGTCGACAACTAATGGACTATTAATTTTAGACTTCACTCACAATATTGGTTGCAGGATTGTAGCGGACCAAACGATCGTGTAGAATGAGGCAGTACGCTGTAGTGTGAGCTTTAAGCGCTTCTTTCATTTGAAATTCTAATCGTACGTCAACCGCTCCCACTTTCACTATTTCGTTTTGATGGGAACAATCGATGACTACAAGTGGAGCGTGCGTTTGAAATTCATTGGGTGTTAATATCGGCTCGCTGATACCCCGTAGTACGATTGTTGAAACTGGCATACATCTCATATAGTATAGAATAGCGATTGGTATCGAAATCAATGTTAAGATTATCGTAAGGATACATAGATGAACCCAGATGTAATTTCATATTGGTCAACTTACAGTGGTCGAACTGACTGCGCCCTTTTGCGCGATGTATCGGTTTGAAAGCAGACAATAACAAAACGTGGTTTCTCCACTTGAGAAGCCGTCTTCACGGCCCACGTATGCGTGTGTTGTATGTAATTCTGGATATTCGTGTAGTTCCCAACTGCAAAGCTTATGTCCATGGTGGCATTGCGTTGAATATGTTTGAGTAGTTTTAAGCGCTCTGCATCTGCAACGGTTATATGTGGAATCCGCCATGATATATGTGTAATAGTAATTTTGATTGACTCTTTGGTATCAGAATTCGATATAGCTGCATCGTCAGCACTACTTCTAATAAGAATAAGCTCTGTTTGATATTCAAAAGAATTTTCGGTAGTCCTCCGCAAATCCTAAAACCATGCGCAAGGGAATGCATACGTTGAAATGACCATTAGCATCAACGAGATCAAGCTTATCGATGGGGACCAACCGGCGTTTCTAAAGCGACGACTTTCGCTATAATCGTAGGATAGGAAATTTTTAATAGTCGTAGTTATACCTGGATTACGAACGCGGTCAATAGTCTTTCCACCAAGTTCATAACGAATTTCATCAAATAAAATAAAACTCCGTTGTTGACAAAATCGGCGGTAAGCGAAACGCCACCATCTGACTTATTCATTGTACCCTCAATATAAATTACGCTGTCCCATGGTAGTGTATAGACATCTTCGTTTTCTATTGGAATCCGTATAACATCGTTCTTCTCATACGTGGTATTGGAGTACGGAGTATGCATATGTTTGTCGGCATTGATGATGGTTGTATCAAATATAGCACGTTGCGTAACATTTAAAATATTACTATCCATTTTAGCTATGTAGCACTTTGAGTCCTAATGTTTGCAGAAATTTAACGTTTTCCGGTGTTAATCGGTGCACTGGTGTCTTGTAACTGGTAAAGGTGCTGATAATGCGTCTATTAATAGGTTTTGGTGGTTTATGCTCATAGCGCAAAACCATTGTTTAAAGACGCTTTAGATAAAGTCTAATCGTGATGGTTTCCCGACGAAAAGTGATGAGATTACCGTTTTGATCAACTATTTTAACAATGATGCGATCGATGATTCGTGTATTAAGTGGCATATAGGTGACGTTCACGGGGTTTTCAATAATCTTGTACCCTGCAGCAACTGCAGGAAAGAATTGATGCAAAATTGTACAGGTTTGCTATTCCGATACGATCCGACCACAAGATTACATTCAATACATATTGAATTGATTGGAAAGACTTGTGCCGGATGGTCCGAAATAGCAGTAGTGAGAGCTGGTAGTTTACGTTTCTCAAAACCCAGCAACGAAGCAAGTGAATTTGGTTGTGTAAAGTCCACTATACCTGATGCTTTGATTTCTGTATGTAAACTGTTATTATTGGCTCGAATATCAATAAGATAACGTTTGGATGAAGTGCGTTCACGGGGATCGTTCAGATTACGTCGTACGAACTTATTAATATCTGCCACTTCATAAGTTCCTTCTGGTAAAGTAAGCACGATGTCATCAATGTAAAATTTATTGTTCGCTTCCGTTACATTGGGAATTGAAAATATGTATCAAAGTTTGTAAGACCAATAACGTATTCATGGTCATCATCGAGAACAATTGGTGGGTTGATGATTGCGGTGAGCGTAGATTCAGTTCCAGTTAAAGTAAATGTGTACATGTTCGGTGGTTGACGATAAACTAACAACTAGTCGTATTCGTAGTTGGGATGGGGTAATAAAAAGCAAATTCCTGAAACACTTGCAATATATGGTTTTAATTAAACACTTTTATACAAAACAGTTAAAAATACACTAAAATCAAATAATATATAACGTTGTTAGAAACTTACGGAGGACTATTTTGCAGTAAAATTTCAATACGAAGTGTCCACAGGTAACAGTGTTAAGCGGTTGAAATTGTTCATAATTATAATAGAGAGTGCATGGTCCTGATGAGGTTAAGTATTTGACAAGTTCCCTCGGAGGTCGTAGATTACCAATGCTATCATAATAGACTGCCCTTGAACCATCTTTTTGTACGCGGTCCAATGAGTTCCCACACCACGTGTAGTATCATGATTAAGAATACCACATTCTCGCCAACGAATTGTGTTTGGAAGTGAATTGCGCATGAATATTCCACGAAAGTGGGATATTGGTAAACGTTTTATGTATTTGTTCAAGTCAACATTGGTCAACGCTCGCATAGGTAGATTTAACGAATGCGTTGAGTTTTTTTTTGTTGTCTTTGTTTACGCAAACCTTGCCCGTGTGTAAGAAAAGGCTTTAGGTACAGTCCATGTCCACGGCGATAAGGTTTCAAATAGAGACCCTTTCCAAGTGTCACTGCCTCTTGTGCCATATTATGTCGTTTCGCTTCATCTAATTGTTGTTGTCCAAGTTTAGCATCGTTGACAGCTTTTGCAATCCCAGCTGCTCCACCCGACAACGCTCCAATTGCGGAAAGGGCTGCAAAAATAGGTATCAAAGGTAGGAAACCACCAGTTTTGGGTACAGGGATTACACGTGGGATGCCACGAATTTCATCTGTTATTTCTTTAATCGGTGCCACTGCAAGTTTAGCAGTTTTAATAAGATCAGTCGGACGAACGTTTTAATGCGTTCCCAAATGGTGCGAATTAAACGCTTGAATGGTATACCACTTCCTGTACGTAGACGCTGACCATCGTTTTCCTTTACACCTTATCGTTTTTTGCGACAACCCATACCAAATTTAACTTTGGCATTCATTGCAGAACCAACAGCAAACGCAGCAAGTTTTTCACCTAACGAAGCGTCGGGTGCAGTACGACGTTTTGTGCTGTTTCGGCAAGACGTCGATCAGCTTGGTGTCGGGTTGTTAAGTCTGTAGAAAGATCGTAGGCGATGTCGTGTGGTTTGCAGGCTTCGTCTAAGGGATTACGACCTATATCACCACGCTCGAGGCGTTTCTGAAGCTTAGTACCCGGTCCACAGAAGCGATAGCCTGGTAAATGTAATTCTACCGGTAAACGATTGATAGCACTATTGAGTAACCCGTAGCCACGATAGGATTTCATTAATCTTGTCAGTCGAAAGGTTTAAAGGAGACTGGTCATGCGTGTAAATTACTCGCTTAAATGCTTACCATACTGCAATTACGTTTTAGTATATGGATAGAATGCGTCTGGTAAAGCAACAATTGGCGTTGCCAATTACGGACCACAACTGCAGCAACAACACTAACGTGCAAAAGCATGGACTACTATTACCATCAACAATACGGTGTATCATTACAGGTCCATCCAATTGTGGTAAAACTAATGTAGTCATCGGTCTCTTGAAACATCCGAATGGTGTACGCTTTGAAAACGTTTATCTCTACTCAAAATCCTTGTATCAACCAAAGTATCAGTACCTAGAGAGGTTATTACAACCAATAAAAGAAATAGGATATTTTGCGTTTAACAAATGGGATGCAATTGTTACTCCAGCGGATGCAAAACCTAATTCGATATTTATTTTCGATGACGTGTCGTGCGATAAACAAAATGTAATGCGAGAATATTTTTCTTTAGGTCGACATAAGGCCATTGATTGTTTTATCTATGTCAGACCTATTCCAAAATACCTAAACAATTGATTAGAGACAATGCTAATGTCCTAGTGCTATTCAAACAAGACGAACTCAATTTAAAACACGTATACGCTGACCATGTAAACACGGATATGTCGTTTAACCGGTTTAAAGAATTGTGCGGCGTATGCTGGCGAGATCGGTATGGGTTCCTGGTGATCAATAAAGATGGCGATTTGCAGAGCGGTCGTTACCGAAAAGGTTTTGACACCTATATATACTTATAAAGCACATAAATAGCATATCACTTCCTACCCGTTTCTAGACGATGGCAGACGACGTGAAAACCAAACAAGAACTCATAAAAGTACGAAAAGCAGTCAAGAGGAAATTACAAGCGCTAAAAGCAGGTGTGGTTGAAAAGGAGCTTGCATTAACTAAAGTCTATGCACCTATTACAAAACGTTTACAAACACTTCAGACCGGTCTGCTGAAAGATATTAAACAGGAGTCCAAGATCGAAAGCCAGCACTGGTTACCACAACAACATGACGTACAATCTACTCCTAAAAGACGCCCTAAATTTCTCGATCAGGTGCGCAGTTCCAAACCAATCGCCGCACCACCAATAGAGGAGGCATGGGAACACAATCCTCATAGCCCAGTCCAGTCTGTGGAGTCCACCTTCGAAGAATCGGAGAGTAGCGGCAACACTCCAGAGACCCATACAGAGTACGAACGGTACCTAAACAGCGAAGAACATCAGGACTTACAACGATTCTTACCATCGGTAAGATACTATGTCGATAATCTGTTTTCCAACTTTACTGGTATTTATAACAATGACACGGAGCACTTGCGCAGGGATAAAGTACGTTTTAATCCGGAGACAGGAAAATTAATGATTGGTGATTCGGACATTATCTTCGGGATTGGTGAAAAGGTGTGTAGAACGATTTTGCTACAACGGTAGCAAAGGGTTGTACGAGCAGCTGTTCCTTCTCAATCCTTTGGGTAAATTCTCACTTAAAGAAATTAACGATTATGCGGACATTAAAAAGAAGTAATGCAATGTATAGCTTACGACAGCAAACTATAAACCCGAGTGGTCGTGGTCTACTCATGGATTATAACGAGAAGCCACTAGAGTATGTATACTTTGATGATCCCAACGAACTGTGCGAACGGCTCAAGCTTCTGGTCGCCTCGCAAGATGCAGGTAACACCGGTCACACAAACGAAATTACATCGATTATGGAAGAATTACGCGAATTGCGTATAATAGCGTAGATTGTGCGACTTGTTATTCATTATCACGATGGTTATCGACAAGTTTGGACATGCGTCTGACTGTGCTTCATATATTTATTATGATGATTACCGATTTTGACAACATGAGATTAGCGCGGTCGCTACACCACAAGAAGATGATGATGCAGTCACGAAAGCGTACTTAGAATCGCGGTTAGCAACGCTACACCAGCAAGAGGGCGAACCAACGCTTGGAAGTGGTTCCACTATTCAGCAGTATATAGACACGCTTGTGAAGGAGACAACAAACAGTATGATAACACAATTCTCGAGCGAGTATGTTACAAGATCAGACTTTAACCATTTTGAAGAGATGATGCGTAACCTTGTTCCAGCCACTGTGAACGCTAATGTTGCACAAATCGTAACCAAACGGATAGATGATTCTATGAATAGCATATATAAGACATTAGACGCTGCTATTCAACAAGTGAAAGCACAATTTAGAATAGACATTGCACGAATTCAAGCAGATATTCAACAGTTGCAAGAGAAACTTAAAACGCACGCATATAGCCGTCAACCATACACACACATATATTAGCAATATGTCTGTAAAGGAGCAAATCGTCCACGAGTTACATAAGCCTGCTCGCATTAACTTTCCTAGAAGACATGTAATCACAAAAGGATTAAACGAGCTGTTTCAAGCCGATTTGGTGGAAATGATCCCATATGCAAAGATAAATAAAGGATTTAGATACATTCTAGTTGTTATCGATGTATTTTCTAAATACTTATGGGCCGTACCGGTTAAGCGCAAGACGGGTAAGGCTGTTTCAAACGCTTTTCAATCAATTTTCAACAAAGACCATCGTATTCCACGGTACATTCAAACGGATTTGGGAAAAGAATTTTATAATTCAACATTTAAGGCTTTAATGGAAAAATATGAGATTACACATTATAGTGTGTACAGCAATAAAAAAACTTGCGTAGTAGAACGCGTTAATCGTACCTTAAAGTCAAAATGTGGAAACAATTTAGTTTGAATGGTTCGTATCGATGGCTGAATATACTATCCTCACTCGTGACTGCATATAACAACACCAAACATCGAACAATCGGCATGCGACCTGTAGATGTGTCAAAACGCAATGAACGCAAACTCTTCAATACAGTGTACAGTACGATCAAAACAGTTAACTTAAAGAGTAAAAAATTTTCTGTTGGAGATCATGTTCGCATTAGTAAACATAGAAGTCAATTTACCAAGGGATACACACCAAATTGGTCTAACGAAATTTTTACGGTGTACAAAGTGCATTTGACTAATCCTTTAACGTACCTGTTGCGCGATAGTCGAGGACAACCAATATTAGGCGGCTTCTATGCAGAAGAACTTCAACGAACACACTATCCGGATGTATATTTAGTGGAAAAAGTATTGAAGAGAGTTAAAATCAAGTATATGTGAAATGGTTAAATTTAGATTCTAGCCATAATAGTTGGATATCCAAAAATCATATTTTGTAGATTTGCTGTTACGTGTTTGTTTACCATCATATGTCATTCATCAATAAAAAATTTTTTACTGTTATATGCTTTATTATAGCGACACACACACACACACACAAATTACATCTATGTACTACTAATTACTGCACTAGTTCTACGTCAAGAAAGTTGTTTATAATTCCTCATGCCCGAAGCGCAAAACGTTGATGTAGGTTGATTTTCGCTGTTTTGGTTGAACTTGAGTATTTTGATGTCCGTGAATATGTGTAAATAACAAGCAGGTAAAAACACATTACCTTCTCAGCTAACAATTTCTCCCCGTACTTGACCAACACTCGAGGTATATATATTTATTGTAAAAGGTATGCGACACGTACAATAGCATCCTCCATTATATCTAATAAGTGCTATCTATAGCGCATCAGGTAGGATTACCAAGATGACATAATTTACATACAAAAAATAGTATTAAACTAAAACAATAACTTTAATAGCATATACACTTTTTTATAATCATCTATACTATTTGATGGCCATTTTCCCGAATCCGGACCACACGTCCATCCTGGTTGCTGTTTTGAGCCCTCCATTGCCAAATTCTTGAGGAGCCAGTTATATGTTGTTCTATGAGGGCCAACTACATTAGGTTGGTACTTATAATTTACCTTATACTTTAAAATTAACTTCAATACTTTTTTTAATACCATAGGTTGTGCGAAATATACAACATCTACAATCATATCGTCAATCGCTGTGACCAGTGATTTATAGTTGCATTTTATATTTATGATAGGATATGCCTTCGTACTCAATACAGCTCGGTTGGTTAGTAATTCTTCAAGGAAATATACATCGCTCAAACTATAATTACTCTCATTGCGTCTAGTACACCGCGCACCTGATGACATTTTAACTCTGTTTTGCCGTTGCAAGCATCAATGAAGTTTGATACAAATTGATCGCACCTACTCTGTTGTTTAAACAGCATGTCCATTACATCAATGGATGTATCATTGGTCAGCGTTAGCCATTTGAAGGCTTTAAAGGGAACATGAACACCTACTCTGAACAGTATACGTTTGATTTTGTCTACATCATTCAATACTATGGCATGTTTCAGATGTTGGTGTAAAATGCGTTGTTCACTCTCGAACAAATCGTACAGTACATTGTCCATGTTAACTTGAAAACTTCGCACCACTATCGTTGTTGTTCCACTCACTGCGAGATCTATCCAAGTACCTAGCTTTTATGGCACATTCATCAAAATAGGTAATGCTAAAGTGTTGTGATACTGAGCATCACCTAGTTATTCGTCTGATAAACCCCCCACTAGTTTTTGTAACAGCATTAATAAATCAACAACCTTGAGATGATCTCTGGCAAGGCGACTCTGTTGAATTTGAGCAATATATTTAAGGAAAATCCAATTAGAGGTGTTTTGGTGGGATAGATTGTTATTCAAATTATCTATGGGAATATCCTTTACTTTTAACGAAGGATGCATGCCCGGTAAATTGCAAATTAATCAAAAGAGTATAACGTTAATCATTACTCTACATAGAGCACAAAAGCTGTCATAGCCATGCGAGAAATATGTTGCCTGATAAATACTCCCTGTATGATTGTTGTGGTTTTGACAATTTTGACAACGATCCTAGGTCATGGATCGAAACGTAAAGAAAGATGATTTTAAAAACTATGAGTGGTTTAATTCCCAACGAAGATTAAGAAAAGGTTGTCTGATGTCGCTAAATCTATATATATATATATAACCAATGATTAATACCTTGAAAGTAATAGGAAAATAAAATTTAAAGTTGTCAACCATGTTCGGGTGGTAATGTTGATTCGGTCATTGATACCTACTGCAAGTTAAAACAAGTCGTATACAATGATGAAAAGTTTTTGAAACTAACTAAATGTGATCTTGAATACATGCTTTGTAAAAGCGATATAGTTCAGATTCTGCTACGATTCTTCAACAGACAACAACAGATAACAATAAAAACTCTGTTTAAATTAATTTTTAATAACGACTTAACATTGCGTAATTCTATTAAAATGATTTGAAATATAACGGTATTATTTTTATTGTTTAGCATCAATTTAATAACATTTGTTGATATAAGATGAAAATTGTGAATTTTGGTAATTGACAATTATGCTAAAATGTTTTGAAGTTACCTTGTTGCCATATGTTCCATTTAACAGAATTAAAACTCAGATATATTATAGACATTCTTGCAATTATTTACCATATGTGTATATATTTCTCTTGACAATAATTATTAATTTAAGAATAACTTATTGAATTAAAGTAAGTTATTTATAAGCACTAAATTCTACAATAATTAAAACGAGTTTGAAAATAAAATGTATTGACAATGTAGCTATACTTGTAATTTATTCTACCAGGATCAACAAAATATAATGCAAAATAGTTGTTTTAGGTATAAACCAGAACCATATAATTTACATATGGAGATATGTTGTTATATTTATACTATAAATAGCCCAATCGCCGAGGTCATTAACTACCATGCACTTTACTGAACGCGGTTGTTAAAGGGCGTTATATGAACGTTTTTGCAAAGAAATAAGTAATATTTATCTCAGTTTGCGAGATGTTGAAACGTTTAGATCCGTAAGTTATGCATATCTTTTAGAAAACATATTTGCTTTTATGGACAAATTTTTGCTTTACATTCCTTAACTTTAATAATTTCACTAATCATGTTTACAGAGTCTTTTAAATAATAATATCCTTTGAACATACTATCATCTGGAATACAAATTTTGTTATACCTATATCTAGTACTAATAATAATTAGTGTCTCTAGCACTGTAAAATTTAACTAGAATAAATAATTCACAATCTTTTATAGAGTTTAATTAAATCGGTCTTTTAACAACAAAAGAGGTATTTTGCACATTGCAAATTATTATTACCATGCTTGTAGCAATAAATATTACATAATAAATTGCTGGTTATTCACCTAACAATAAAATTTTACACTAAGAATATATAATTGGTGTATGCTGGGTTGCCTGCCATAGATATGCATATATTTTTAGAATTTATGGAGTACCATTCCGCATTTGAGAATGATTACATCACTATCCAAATTCTTCACCACGTTTTAAATAACGACATTATTTGCATACATTTAAAGGTTAAATTTTAGATCCGGGTACGAGTTCAGTGTGGTTGTATAAATTATTTTGGTGGTGCAATCATGAATAAAATAACGAGTGACCTGTCTTAACATGTTTTTTGCACACACACCAATATTTTAAATTAAAACCATTATAAAATACAGGTCGAATAATTTCTCCTATTCTTTTGATATTTAATACAAAATAATGGGGCAGAGCCCCCGTTTAGGGCACGTTTAGAAGCTCCTTCCCCACCATTCATCATTTTGAGAGTGATTATGTCATCCACCAATTTCCTATTTTTGCTTAACCTAAAATCTCTCTTTAATTAACTAAAGCAACGAGAATAAAAACAATGACGAAGCTCTAAAGATCACCGCTAAATTCTTCACTACATGCACGTTTTTGCATAACCTATAAATTTTTATCACGTTTGTGCAATTAAACGAGTTATATATATACAATGTCTAATACGTCATCTACATACAATCACCAAACCGCTAAAAGTAAAAGAATTTTCTTGCCACATAAATTAAATGTATAATTACATTTAAATATTTAAATATATTCAAATTGCTAAAATGTAAGCAAGAGATCCTTGATATAAGATTAAATTAATTTTTTATTTGAGAGTCAAATAAATCGTTATGAAAGGTGGTATATTTTGCATACCAAGAAGGAAATAGTCTTAACATGTTTTTGCAAACACACCTTATGTTAATTAAATCCATTATATTAAAAGTTGAATAATTTGCATATATATTACCAGAGAGCTATAATTCCAAACTCGAGGTTATATTCGACTGCGAATTCTTGTTATTTTATCGTGACATTGAAATCGCGAGAAGTGAACGACTTCTTTGTAAGCAAGACATCCTTGATATAAGATTAAATTAATTTTTATTTAAAAGTCAAATAAATCGTGATGCAAGGTGGTATAATTTGCATACCAATAAGGAAATATACGGCATACCTGTCTTGAAATGTTTTTAACACACCTTATGTTAATTAAATACATTATATTAAAAGTCGAATGTCGACGTGATTTACATATATATTACCAGATAAAAGCACGAGGTTATATTCGACTGCATGCAAATTCTTAGTATTTTATCGTGACATTGAAATTGCGAGATGGAACGACTTCTTTTTACAAGATTTTACCTGCAAACGTTTAAAATTTGACCTCCATCATATAACATTTCGTATATTTTCTTAATTTTATTTGCTACTTCGTACAAAACGCAGCTTATGAGGAGAGCTAAAACACTTCTTTACCACTTGCACGCGTTTGCCTAATATTAAAAATTCTTCACAGCGGCGTTTTAATTTTTAGCTTAACCTACCCCAGAAAATACGAACCAACACGTGAACTCCATTTTCTACACACACAACATTTTTTAAAATTTAATATTTAATATTTAACGTCGGGAACGCTTAAAAATTTCTTAAGAAAATATCTCCACCCCAGCGCACGCGCACCACCCCAAACAAAATCTAACGACCCCGCCGAACGCACACCCCAAAGACCTAACGACCCCCCGACGCAACAAATTTACACAAAAAGACAATTTTGTTCTCAAAGCGGCGTATACATATCTTGCTGCACGTTTTGTTTCCCAAAGCGGCTTAGCTGTTCCTATTTTTCTCGAACCGGCGTATACATATCTTGCTGTGGATCTCTGTTGCCAAACCGGCTTAGCTACCCTACTATACTACAAGAAAATTCGTTTCAGAAAACAAAATGGAGAAACTTCAATAGGTTCGAAGAACTAATATACCGGACCTAACGAAAAAGGTAGAGGATTATAGAAAAGGAAGAGGAAATGGTAGCAATCGCCGAGGACAGAGATGGAATGGCCTAACACTACGAAAGTCGTCGGAGGTAGCTACGGGTGAATCGGATTAAGCAAAGTTACTACGCAATTCTTCCAATTTGGTATCAATAATCTTTAATTCTTCCTCAGGATTTACTACGTCAAGACTTTATCAAATAATTCCAGTTTTACAAAACGACGAAGTCAAGATCTCACATGCTCAATGGTGTGCGTCGGTGACACAGATACTCCATCAATCAATAGCTCGAAAGTAATCTCATCCCTATATAAACAATTTATATAAATTTTATCATCATTCAATTTAACTCAAAAGAACGAAGTTTTTTATTATTAACTCAATCGATAATATGGGATCTAGCACTTTGATAAATGACATCGAATGTAACTGTAGTATCAGTATTGACTAAAAACTTCAAGTGGCACAACAAACAAAATACCATAAACCAAATCACCTCAACAAAAGAATATCGCAACCAACAGATATACTCGAAGAAAAAATTTGAATTCCAAAAAAATTAATTGGTTGGAGCAACAAATTAGAATCTAGAACAACTAATAAAATAGTGCCCAGGTGTTTTCAATTAAAACTCAAATTGCCAGCGAAAACACAATTCTGATAATTGGCATAAAGGAAAACTTCCAGAAAATTTCCATGTAGAGGAAAAGGAAAAATAAAACGGACGCAAATGGGAGTTTTTATCGGGACGAAAAGGTGTCTGTACAAAAAATTCGAGGCCAAATGTTGTAACAAAATTTTTGTTACATTAAAATCTCTAAAGAAAAACATTTCTAGCCGTTGTTATTTTACGAAATTGTCATTTAGCGTGAAATCGTTAAATAGCTTAATTTACTATAAGGAAGAACACCTCTTCCCTTTTTTACCTTATCTTCACCTATATAAGACATTTAATAATGACTCCTACGCTTTTGATATCTGCAAATATCCTGAACGTAACTTGAGTTGCATAAGCTACAGGCGTTCTGAAGCCCACTTGTGCAATTGCTAGACACAACGCCTGCGCGTAAGGTGACGCTATAGCTAGGGTGTTGACAAGAAGGGAACACAGCCATCTTGCAAGCAACAACGAGGAGGTACGCTTCGTTTGAGGATGCGGAACTTTTGCTTCAAGTGGGGGATTAGAATTGCTCTATCATCGGAGAGGGTGTAAAGGTTGTCGTGGCGGAGGTTTTGCAAAAGAGCTCTTACAATGCCGCCCAGACAATCAAGAGAAAACAGTAACAACACGTCAGTGGCGTAACTACACCCCTGCCAGCCCCCGCTATGCGGGGGGGCCCCAAGTGCAAGAAGGCCCAAACGATAATAAACTCAACTTATTCATCTTCAACGTATTTGGCAGGTAAGAAACGGTCAAGAAAATATTGCAGATAATTCAGAAACCGCAGGTTAACGAACGTTTTCTTGATGTTACTACTAGGAACTGCTGAAATACAAGAAATAATAATTAAGATAAATACTGAACACCACCTGCAGCCTGCATCCTTTCTTCTTTCTATCCGTTCTGTCCTATTTTGTAAGGGTTAATAAACAGATGAAAGAGACTGTAAACTTTAATAACAAAGATGTCTATATTATTCTTAAGTGATAAGTTGTATAAAGTGGTAAAGCATTATTAAACGACGTATAGTAGGGTTAGTTTGGTTTGTGGGATTTTAAATAGGAATAAAAGGGCTATTGTCTGTACAGTACAGATTCACAGGATGGCAGGTAGCTTAGTAACCTTCGCTTTCTAGAAATATAATACTAGAAAGAAATTCATTTTGTGGTTTCTAGTCAGCTGGTTGCAACGTATTTGCATTAGCTGCATTATATATAACGGGGAAGTAAAAAGCATTCCAGTACGTTTTACTCAATAGTGTTGTGTTCGTATTACAGGAGGTCTTTCATATTTAAACGTAAGTATTTATATCTATTTTTATTAAACTACTATTGATTTGATCATAGTTGAAGTCGCGCTGAGAAATACATATAAATAAATCTTTAAGCATTCAATAAAAATCATTTATATTTTGTTAATTAAAGCATTTAAAGCAAAGTATGTATTTATTTGTAATTTCAAAAGGCTTTTAAATAATTATTACTTATCTAATTACATTATAATTAATTTCATTCAAAATTGCAGGAAATAATATACAATGAGCATTACAAGGGGCTGCAAAAACGAAAAGGAAACTATTGGAAGAATCAAAGAGCAAGATTCCAAAAATAAGTTCCTTTTACTTCTAAAGAGTCCGAAAAACAAGAACAATCTATGAAAGAAATTGGGCTTTCGACAGTAGCATCTACTAGTTCCGCTACAGACGAACAGCAGTCGTCAACAATTTTAAAAACTCTCACCCAGGGCGCAAGTACATCACATAATGACGGCCGCGATAGAAATTTGGAACTAGATACCACTACAATTACAGAGGTAAATGTGAGTAGTACTTTTCCATAATGAACTATCTATGGATCTGACGAAAGAATATCCAACCGATTTTGCACATTTTTTAAAAATCAATGTTTTACAACATGACAATTTAAGAAAGAAATAATTAATTACGGATTGTGTAGACCAGATGGTGCGTTTCCTAAAGATAATAAAATAGAAGTTTTCAGTTCACTATTATTACTTAATAACTGCAAGCGAAAATAAAAGCAATACGTTAAACTTACCACACAATTCAAATGGGCGGTTGTGTAATTCTAAATTAAAAATTGTGTTTATTGTCAACCATGTTGGCTGTTTGCTTCAGTAAGGTCAAGTTGGACGACCGGAATTAATGATTGGCAGGGTTTATCAAAAAATTAAAGAGCATTTGCTTGCTCAATCTCATTTAACTTGTTGTTTTATTTACGATATGTGGAAAAAAATTATACCATAGATAAGAAAGATACTCTACTATTAAAACAAGAAACTGAATTTTGGAAAAATGTTTTACACAGACTTTTCAATGTTACTTTAACACTATCCCAGCGCATGCTCTCATTTCGAGGACATAAGAAAGTTTTCTGATTCAAAAGACAGTTACAACGGTAATTTCTTAAGTTTAGTTCATTTAATTAGTAACTATGATCCTATATTACAAAAAGTGCTTGAACGACCCAAAGGTTCAATTAAATATCTTTCCCCAAAAATTCAAAACGATATTATTAATACTTTAAGCGCACACTTAAAAATATTTTATTAAATAAAATTAGATCCGCTCCTTTTTCTCAATCATAATAGACACTACACAGGATATAACTAAGATTGATCAATTAAGTAAAATTGTAAGATATATTGATTTTAAAAAAGACAGCTTGGGAGAGGTAACCAAAATAGATATTTGTGAAACTTTTGTGGGTTTTACAAAAGTAGAGTCCCAATCTGCTGAAGGACTATGTAATACTATATTAAGCAATTTAACCAACATGCAATTAGATATAAATAAATGTAGAGGGCAGGGCTACGATGGAGCTAACGTTATGAGCGGTACGTATTCTGGCGTGCAAAGAAAATTTTAAACATAGAGCCTGCAGCCTTATATATGCACTGTAGTGCCCATAACAAATCTAGTCATAAATGATGCCGTTAAAGGTATAAAAGAAATAGAATCTTTTTCTACTTTTAGAAAACATATATACATTTTTGCTAATAGTATAGTAAGATGGAATTGGCTTTCTGTTTTTAAAGAAAATTTCACACAATTGAAACGCTTAAATCCGACACGTTGGGCGGATCGAGTAAAATCTTTAGCTGCCATAAGAATTCGGTATAAAGATATAGTAATGTCTCTTAATAAAATTATTATGATATCAAAAAACAGATGAACGAAATGACGCAAAGCAAATATTAACTAGCATGGATAATTTTAATTTTATTTTTTAAGTGTTTTTTTAAGTCAAATTCTAGAAGAGCTTAACAAGCTCTCACAAACTGCTCAGAGTGAAAAGGCGAATATTAATCAGATAACTCTCTTATTTCAAAAACTTTAAAATTTTCAAGGAAACAAGAAATAACTATTCCAACATCAAGGAGGAAGCAGCGAAAGTTGCAGGGCAATGGAATATTAAACCGGAATTTATAAAAAAAGGCAACCAAAATAAAAAAGCATTACGATGAATTATCCAATGATTATCGATTTAATGATGAAGAATTTAAATTTAAAATAAATGTATTTTATCGCGTAATGGATATTATAATTTCACAGCTGTCGAATCGTTTTAAATCGCTTTTCATGTAAACGAAAAGTTTAATTTCTTAGAACCTAATGTATTTTTGAATTTAACTGCAGACGATATTTTATCTAAGGCAAAACAATTGCAAAAATTTTACTACAAAGATTTAAATGATGCTATAGGTATAGAACTTACTACACTCAAAAATAATAGACTTATTTGTGATGAATTAAAAATGTTAACGGTATCTTACAATTTTTAGAATATCTAGTACTTTCCAAATCTACAGGTTCTAGCAGTTTTCCAAACACCATAACAGCCTTAATGTTATACCTAACTTTACCCGTTAGCGTTGCAAGTGCGGAGAGATCTTTCTCAAAATTAAAAATTATTAAAAATTATCTTGGAACCGCACTTCACAAGATAGATTAGACGATTTATCCTCTTAGCAGTAGAACATGACACTGCCAAAAATATGAATATAGAGGATACAATAAACGCGTTTGCAGCAAAACATGCAAGAAAAACAAAATTTTGAATTTGATTTGGAATGTCTGCTAGCTCATAGGTTTTTACTGTATCAAATTTTTAGGTGTAAATAATTTTGTGCGGCGTATAAATATGTAGATTTAATATTAATTAACTTATAAGTTTGAATTTATGTAATTTGGTTTTATAATTAATAAAGCACTTGATTAATATAGTATATGTATTTAATTCTATACTGCTTCCTTCTCTACATGTACTATAATTTAAAAATATGGCTAAATATAAGCCAGTAAAAGTAATACATTTTAAAGAGAGCCCACTTTAAAATTTTTGCGGGGGGGCCCAAAAATCGTAGTTACGCCACTGCAACACGTGCTGGTAGAAGTCCGTTAGTGGTGAGATCATGTAATAAAACTGCTTTATATAAAACTAATAGATGCTTTAATTTCCTTAGCACATTTAGGTAGACACATTTAGGTATGCTCGTCTAAAGAATAAAATTTTAAGGAAGCACGTTTGAGTATGTTAGAATTGAAAATTTAAATCGTTTGTATGTCAAGCAGACTTCCATGTAATGTTATTAGAGCGTAATTATGCATTGTGGCATCACTCGTTTAGAAGCTGTCTGAAGAGCTGATAATATAAGAATGTTGTATCTAGAAAATGCCAACTTCGTACCTTTTTAAACTTCAATAAGATGGAGTATTATGTTGTTTTGGTTGGTCTAGAACGTGTTGCGGCATCATCATCAAGCAGTTAAAACAAAACCATTCAGGTACTTATCAAACTATTTATTGAGAGAATTAATTTTACGTATTAATTACGGTCAAAGCTTTGATTTAACGTTTTCCTAATTATAGAAAACTTTTGTTAAAGAATGTTAATGTTAAATTTTTTTTGCAAGATATGTTTATGCTTAAATCCCATATAAAAACCAGTTAGAGAATTATATCCTAGTAACTTGATAGGTCAAATACCTTTTTGTTCAGAACTAAATTTTTTTTCATAAGAGGAAATTTTGAACTTTTAGATAATTTAAAGTTGTTATTCAAAGCACGTAAGTAATGCTCATGTTAATTGAGAAAAATAAGTATAAAGTTCACTTTTGATTGAAAGATGTTTAACTACAATATGCTATATGATTAGTAGAATATCAATGCTGCTTCTAACATATGATGAACTGACTTTCTTTAATTTCATATAATGTTTGAGCCATATGAACTTTTTGTGTAATAAGTTCTTTAGAGAAATTTTGTAAGCCATAACAGATCTGTTTTATGGATGTTTAAGAACCGACTGTATTAAATAATTTATAAATGTTAAGATCTCTCTATGTAGAGAAACAAATTCAGAGAATTTTGAAACTTATTTTATATTGATTATCAGATTTTTTTTATAAATAATTTTTGCAAAAAAAGAAAACTGCTAGAACCTGTAGATTTGGAAAGTACTAGATATTCTAAAAATTGTAAGATACCGTTAACATTTTTTAATTCATCACAAATAAGTCTATTATTTTTGAGTGTAGTAAGTTCTATACCTATAGCATCATTTAAATCTTTGTAGTAACATTTTTGCAATTGTTTTGCCTTAGATAAAATATCGTCTGCAGTTAAATTCAAAAATACATTAGGTTCTAAGAAATTAAACTTTTCGTTTACATGAAAAAGCGATTTAAAACGATTCGACAGCTGTGAAATTATAATATCCATTACGCGATAAAATACATTTATTTTAAATTTAAATTCTTCATCATTAAATCGATAATCATTGGATAATTCATCGTAATGCTTTTTTTTTTGGTTGCCTTTTTTATAAATTCCGGTTTAATATTCCATTGCCCTGCAACTTTCGCTGCTTCCTCCTTGATGTTGGAATAGTTATTTCTTGTTTCCTTGAAAAATTTTAAAGTTTTTGAAATAAGAGAGTTATCTGATTAATATTCGCCTTTTCACTCTGAGCAGTTTGTGAGAGCTTGTTAAGCTCTTCTAGAATTTGACTTAAAAACACTTAAAAAATAAAATTAAAATTATCCATGCTAGTTAATATTTGCTTTGCGTCATTTCGTTCATCTGTTTTTTTGATATCATAATAATTTTATTAAGAGACATTACTATATCTTTATACCGAATTCTTATGGCAGCTAAAGATTTTACTCGATCCGCCCAACGTGTCGGATTTAAGCGTTTCAATTGTGTGAAATTTTCTTTAAAACAGAAAGCCAATTCCATCTTACTATACTATTAGCAAAAATGTATATATGTTTTCTAAAAGTAGAAAAAGATTCTATTTCTTTTATACCTTTAACGGCATCATTTATGACTAGATTTAAGTTATGGGCACACAGTGCATATATAATAGGCTCTATGTTTAAAATTTTTTGCACGCCAGAATACGTACCGCTCATAACGTTAGCTCCATCGTAGCCCTGCCCTCTACATTTATTTATATCTAATTGCATGTTGGTTAAATTGCTTAATATAGTATTACATAGTCCTTCAGCAGATTGGGACTCTACTTTTGTAAAACCCACAAAAGTTTCACAAATATCTATTTTGGTTACCTCTCCCAAGCTGTCTTTTTAAAATCAATATATCTTACAAACTTAATTGATCAATCTTAGTTATATCCTGTGTAGTGTCTATTATGATTGAGAAAAAGGAGCGGATCTAATTTTATTTAATAAAATATTTTTAAGTGTGCGCTTAAAGTATTAATAATATCGTTTTGAATTTTTGGGGAAAGATATTTAATTGAACCTTTGGGTCGTTCAAGCACTTTTGTAATATAGGATCATAGTTACTAATTAAATGAACTAAACTTAAGAAATTACCGTTGTAACTGTCTTTTGAATCAGAAAAACTTTCTCTATGTCCTCGAAATGAGAGCATGCGCTGGGATAGTGTTAAAGTAACATTGAAAAGTCTGTGTAAAACATTTTTCCAAAATTCAGTTTCTTGTTTTAATAGTAGAGTATCTTTCTTATCTATGGTATAATTTTTTTCCACATATCGTAAATAAAACAACAAGTTAAATGAGATTGAGCAAGCAAATGCTCTTTAATTTTTTGATAAACCCTGCCAATCATTAATTCCGGTCGTCCAACTTACCTTACAAGCAAACAGCCAACATGGTTGACAATAAACACAATTTTTAATTTAGAATTACACAACCGCCCATTTGAATTGTGTGGTAAGTTTAACGTATTGCTTTTATTTTCGCTTTTATTAAGTAATAATAGTGAACTGAAAAACTTCTATTTTTATTATCTTTAGGAAACGCACCATCTGGTCTACACAATCCGTAATTAATTATTTCTTTTCTTAAATTGTCATGTTGTAAAACATTGATTTTTAAAAATGTGCAAAATCGGTTGGATATTCTTTCGTCAGATCCATAGATAGTTCATTAAGTGAAAAGTACTACTCACATTTACCTCTGTAATTGTAGTGGTATCTAGTTCCAAATTTCTATCGCGGCCGTCATTATGTGATGTACTTGCGCCCTGGGTGAGAGTTTTTAAAATTGTTGACGACTGCTGTTCGTCTGTAGCGGAACTAGTAGATGCTACTGTCGAAAGCCCAATTTCTTTCATAGATTGTTCTTGTTTTTCGGACTCTTTAGAAGTAAAAAGGAACTTATTTTGGAATCTTGCTCTTTGATTCTTCCAATAGTTTCCTTTTCGTTTTTTGCAGCGCCGCTTGTAATGCTCATTGTATATTATTTCCTGCAATTTTGAATGAAATTAATTATAATGTAATTAGATAAGTAATAATTATTTAAAAGCCTTTTGAAATTACAAATAACAATACATACTTTGCTTTAAATGCTTTAATTAACAAAATATAAATGATTTTATTGAATGCTTAAAGATTTATTTATATTTTTCTCAGCGCGACTTCAACTATGATCAAATCAATAGTAGTTTAATAAAAATAGATATAAATACTTACGTTTAAATTGGTTGAATACGAACACAACACTATTGAGTAAAACGTACTGGAATGCTTTTTACTTCCTTTCCGTTATATATAATGCAGCTAATGCAAATACTTGCAACCAGCTGACTAGAAACCACAAAATGAATTTCTTTCTAGTATTATATTTCTAGAAAGCGAAGGTTACTAAGCTACCTGCCATCCTGTGAATCTGTACTGTACAGACAATAGCCCTTTATTCCTATTTAAAATCCCACAAACCAAACTAACCCTACTATACGTCGTTTAATAATGCTTTACCACTTTATACAACTTATCACTTAAGAATAATATAGACATCTTTGTTATTAAAGTTTACAGTCTCTTTCATCTGTTTATTAACCCTTACAAAATAGGACAGAACGGATAGAAAGAAGAAAGGATGCAGGCTGCAGGTGGTGTTCAGTATTTATCTTAATTATTATTTCTTGTATTTCAGCAGTTCCTAGTAGTAACATCAAGAAAACGTTCGTTAACCTGCGGTTTCTGAATTATCTGCAATATTTTCTTGACCGTTTCTTACCTGCCAAATACGTTGAAGATGAATAAGTTGAGTTTATTATCGTTTGGGCCTTCTTGCAAGGGCCCCGCATAGCGGGGCGGGGTGTAGTTACGCCACTGACGTGTTGTTACTGTTTTTCTCTTGATTGTCTGGGCGGCATTGTAAGAGCTCTTTTGCAAAACCTCCGCCACGACAACCTTTCCCCTCCCGATGATAGAGCAATTCTAATCCCCACTTGAAGCAAAGTTCCGCATCCTCAAACGAAGCGTACCTCCTCGTTGTTGCTTGCAAGATGGCTGTGTTCCCTTCTTGTCAACACCCTAGCTATAGCGTCACCTTACGCGCAGGCGTTGTGTCTCAATTGCACAAGTGGGCTTCAGAACGCCTGGCTTATGCAACTCAAGTTACGTTCAGGATATTTGCAGATATCAAAAGCGTAGGAGTCATTATTAAATGTCTTATATAGGTGAAGATAAGGTAAAAAGGAAGAGGTGTTCTTCCTTATAGTAAATTGCTATTTAACGATTTCACGCTAAATGACAATTTCGTAAAATAACAACGGCTAGAAATGTTTTTCTTTAGAGATTTTAATGTAACAAAATTTTGTTACAACATTTGGCCTCGAATTTTTGTACAGACACCTTTTCGTCCCGATAAAAACTCCCATTTGCGTCCGTTTTATTTTTCCTTTTCCTCTACATGGAAATTTTCTGGAAGTTTTCCTTTATGCCAATTATCAGAATTGTGTTTTCGCTGGCAATTTGAGTTTTAATTGAAAACACCTGGGCACTATTTTATTAGTTGTTCTAGATTCTAATTTGTTGCTCCAACCAATTAATTTTTTTGGAATTCAAATTTTTTCTTCGAGTATATCTGTTGGTTGCGATATTCTTTTGTTGAGGTGATTTGGTTTATGGTATTTTGTTTGTTGTGCCACTTGAAGTTTTTAGTCAATACTGATACTACAGTTACATTCGATGTCATTTATCAAAGTGCAAGATCCCATATTACCGATTGAGTTAATAATAAGAAAACTTCGTTCTTTTGAGTTAAATTGAATGATGATAAAATTTATATAAATTGTTTATATAGGGATGAGATTACTTTCGAGCTATTGATTGATGGAGTATCTGTGTCACCGACGCACACCATTGAGCATGTGAGATCTTGACTTCGTCGTTTTGTAAAACTGGAATTATTTGATAAAGTCTTGACGTAGTAAATCCTGAGGAAGAATTAAAGATTATTGATACCAAATTGGAAGAATTGCGTAGTAACTTTGCTTAATCCGATTCACCCGTAGCTACCTCCGACGACTTTCGTAGTGTTAGGCCATTCCATCTCTGTCCTCGGCGATTGCTACCATTTCCTCTTCCTTTTCTATAATCCTCTACCTTTTCGTTTCCGGTATATTAGTTCTTCGAACCTATTGAAGTTTCTCCATTTGTTTTCTGAAACGAATTTTCTTGTAGTATAGTAGGGGCTAAGCCGGTTTGGCAACAGAGATCCACAGCAAGATATGTATACGCCGGTTCGAGAACAATATGAACAGCTAAGCCGCTTTGGGAAACAAAACGTGCAGCAAGATATGTATACGCCGCTTTGAGAACAAAATTGTCTTTTGTGTAAATTTGTTGCGTCGGGGTCGTTAGGTCTTTGGGGTGTGCGTTCGGCGGGGTCGTTAGATTTTTGTTGTGGGGTGGTGGCGTGCGCTGGGGTGGAATATTTTCTTAAGAAATTTTTTAGCAGCGTTCCCGACGTTAAATATTAAATATTAAATTTTAAAAAATGTTGTGTGTGTAGAAAATGGAGTTCACGTGTTGGTTCGTATTTTTCTGGGGTAGGTTAAGCTAAAATTAAAACGCCGCTGTGAAGAATTTTTAATATTAGGCAAACGCGGCAAGTGGTAAAGAGTGTTTAGCTCTCCTCATAAGCTGCGTTTTGTACGAAGTAGCAAATAAAATTAAGAAAATATACGAAATGTTATATGATGGAGGTCAAATTTTAAACGTTTGCAGGTAAAATCTTGTAAAAAAGAAGTCGTTCACATCTCGCAATTTCAATGTCACGATAAAATACTAAGAATTTGCATGCAGTCGAATATAACCTCGTGCTTTTATCTGGTAATATATATGTAAATCACGTCGACATTCGACTTTTAATATAATGTATTTAATTAACATAATGTGTTGCAAAAACATTTCAAGACAGGTATGCCGTATATTTCCTTATTGGTATGCAAATTATACCACCTTGCATCACGATTTATTTGACTTTTAAATAAAAATTAATTTAATCTTATATCAAGGATGTCTTGCTTACAAAAAGTCGTTCACTTCTGCGATTTCAATGTCACGATAAAATAACAAGAATTCGCAGTCGAATATAACCTCGAGTTTGGAATTATAGCTCTCTGGTAATATATATGCAAATTATTCAACTTTTAATATAATGGATTTAATTAACATAAGGTGTGTTTGCAAAAACATGTTAAGACTATTTCCTTCTTGGTATGCAAAATATACCACCTTTCATAACGATTTATTTGACTCTCAAATAAAAAAATTAATTTAATCTTATATCAAGGATCTCTTGCTTACATTTTAGCAATTTGAATATATTTAAATATTTAAATGTAATTATACATTTAATTTATGTGGCAAGAAAATTCTTTTACTTTTAGCGGTTTGGTGATTGTATGTAGATGACGTATTAGACATTGTATATATATAACTCGTTTAATTGCACAAACGTGATAAAAAATTTATAGGTTATGCAAAAACGTGCATGTAGTGAAGAATTTAGCGGTGATCTTTAGAGCTTCGTCATTGTTTTTATTCTCGTTGCTTTAGTTAATTAAAGAGAGATTTTAGGTTAAGCAAAAATAGGAAATGTGGTGGATGACATAATCACTCTCAAAATGATGAATGGTGGGGAAGGGAGCTTTTAAACGTGCCTAAACGGGGCTCTGCCCCATTTTTTGTATTAAATATCAAAAGAATAGGAGAAATTATTCGACTGTATTTTATAATGGTTTTAATTTAAAATATTGGGTGTGTGCAAAAAAAACATGTTAAGACAGGTCACTCGTTATTTTATTCATGATTGCACCACCAAAATAATTTATAAAACACTGAACTCGTACCCGGATCTAAAATTTAACCTTTAAATGTATGCAAATAATGTCGTTATTTAAAACGTGGTGAAGAATTTGGATAGTGATGTAATCATTCTCAAATGCGGAATGGTACTCCATAAATTCTAAAAATATATGCATATCTATGGCAGGCAACCCAGCATACACCAATTATATATTCTTAGTGTAAAATTTTATTGTTAGGTGAATAACCAGCAATTTATTATGTAATATTTATTGCTACAAGCATGGTAATAATAATTTGCAATGTGCAAAATACCTCTTTTGTTGTTAAAAGACCGATTTAATTAAACTCTATAAAAGATTGTGAATTATTTATTCTAGTTAAATTTTACAGTGCTAGAGACACTAATTATTATTAGTACTAGATATAGGTATAACAAAATTTGTATTCCAGATGATAGTATGTTCAAAGGATATTATTATTTAAAAGACTCTGTAAACATGATTAGTGAAATTATTAAAGTTAAGGAATGTAAAGCAAAAATTTGTCCATAAAAGCAAATATGTTTTCTAAAAGATATGCATAACTTACGGATCTAAACGTTTCAACATCTCGCAAACTGAGATAAATATTACTTATTTCTTTGCAAAAACGTTCATATAACGCCCTTTAACAACCGCGTTCAGTAAAGTGCATGGTAGTTAATGACCTCGGCGATTGGGCTATTTATAGTATAAATATAACAACATATCTCCATATGTAAATTATATGGTTCTGGTTTATACCTAAAACAACTATTTTGCATTATATTTTGTTGATCCTGGTAGAATAAATTACAAGTATAGCTACATTGTCAATACATTTTTATTTTCAAACTCGTTTTAATTATTGTAGAATTTAGTGCTTATAAATAACTACTTTAATTCAATAAGTTATTCTTAAATTAATAATTATTGTCAAGAGAAATATATACACATATGGTAAATAATTGCAAGAATGTCTATAATATATCTGAGTTTTAATTCTGTTAAATGGAACATATGGCAACAAGGTAACTTCAAAACATTTTAGCATAATTGTCAATTACCAAAATTCACAATTTTCATCTTATATCAACAAATGTTATTAAATTGATGCTAAACAATAAAAATAATACCGTTATATTTCAAATCATTTTAATAGAATTACGCAATGTTAAGTCGTTATTAAAAATTAATTTAAACAGAGTTTTTATTGTTATCTGTTGTTGTCTGTTGAAGAATCGTAGCAGAATCTGAACTATATCGCTTTTACAAAGCATGTATTCAAGATCACATTTAGTTAGTTTCAAAAAACTTTTCATCATTGTATACGACTTGTTTTAACTTGCAGTAGGTATCAATGACCGAATCAACATTACCACCCGAACATGGTTGACAACTTTAAATTTTATTTTCCCTATTACTTTCAAGGTATTAATCATTGGTATATATATATATATATAGATTTAGCGACATCAGACAACCTTTTTCTTAATCTTCGTTGGGAATTAAACCACTCATAGTTTTTAAAATCATCTTTCTTTACGTTTCGATCCATGACCTAGGATCGTTGTCAAAATTGTCAAAACCACAACAATCATACAGGGAGTATTTATCAGGCAACATATTTCTCGCATGGCTATGACAGCTTTTTGTGCTCTATGTAGAGTAATGATTAACGTTATACTCTTTGATTAATTTGCAATTTACCGGGCATGCATCCTTCGTTAAAAGTAAAGGATATTCCCATAGATAATTTGAATAACAATCTATCACCACCAAAACACCTCTAATTGGATTTTCCTTAAATATATTGCTCAAATTCAACAGAGTCGCCTTGCCAGAGATCATCTCAAGGTTGTTGATTTATTAATGCTGTTACAAAAACTAGTGGGGGGTTTATCAGACGAATAACTAGGTGATGCTCAGTATCACAACACTTTAGCATTACCTAAGCTATTAAATTTGTTTGCAGCAAACTACCAAGAAATTCATTTTCCCCCTTGTTATTTAAAACGTAGAAATTGTTATTTTAAACGTGCTTAACGTTTCTAAAACTGTTTCATACAACTTCATTGTGCTATAATTTAACCCTAAATTATTTTTTTTACTTATTTTAACATAAATATTATGATACATGGTCCCTAACAAAATCTAATTAAAATAAATTATTCCTACTTTAATGACGCGAGTTATGTATCCCCCAATTACCTATATATATTGATATATTGAATCTAATAGGAATTATTAGAAATTGTTAAGTAAAAGTATAAGTTCAATGCAACATTGTAACACAAGGATAACCCAGAGAGGTTATCGACAGTTCATGAGAACGGACATGCAACTTTGCATCCGTGAGGGCAGTGATACTGCAGGTGGCAGGTCACAGGCAGTCAACAGACCGCAATTACTTAGAATTAAGTTGTTACATTGTAATAAAGTGTACAATTAAAGAGAAACGCAGACATGAGATCTGCAAGTTCTCACAGCCGTGTGAGGGGCAGGTTATTATAAAAGGCCCGGGAGCTCAATGCCCGGCAGTCAGTCTTCGAACTCCATACTTCGTTGTTCAAGCTACTCAATCGAGTCAGTCTTTGTAATACAGCTTTAGCATTGTTGTCTACTTAGACTACTCGCCCAGTACAATTAATTATTTTTTATTAAAGTTATTGTGAACCAGTTATTCTAAATTTCATTGTAATTTCTGTATAAACTATTAAAACTTTTTTTGTTAAAGTGTCGATGTTTTTTTTTAAAACATAGCTCCAAAGGCCCGAACTTTAACTGGCGCAGTCGTAACGGATGTCAAAAGGGCACTGAAAATCCAAAAATCGGAAGATTGGTGACCAAGAATTTTAATTCGAAATTTTGGCAGAACCCAAACCAAGTTGGACGCAGAACAAGAATCGTCTAAGACCAACAAACAAACCAAGGTGGACAAGATACAGAATCGATCGAACCCACCAAAGAAACAGATGAAATTAATGTAAGTTCACTTCCATACCTTTTTTTTAACCAAAAACTATAATTGATATATGCTAGTATTATAATTATTGATTACCATTTATTATTACTGTTTATGAATTGTATTTTTATGAATATTGTTTTGAAAATAATTACAAAGTGAATTATTTCCAAAAAAAAACGAGACTGTATAACATTCTATTTTAAAAAGAGATTTTCTTAAAAAGCAAAAAAAAGACTTGATTATTTACAAAGAGACTTTCTTAAAAAAAACAAATAAGAATTAAATTTAAAAGAGATTCTTACCACAATTATTAAAAACAAACTCAAAATAATCCAAAAATAAACGGGCGCACATTCACTAACACCAAAATAAGAAGCGCGATTTAAACCCACGTTTATAAACCGGTAAGACTAACGCAAAATTAATTTCAAATCCTTTAAAGCAATCATAAAACGATTAATTAAAACATTGACTTCTATAATACTGAATAAATCACAGCAAAAACACTCTGCAATAATTGAAACTACGGTAATTTAAAACTACCGTAACCCAAAACCTCACCTAAGATAAGCGAAGTCTGCGAACGCAATATCATTATTACCTTAAAGAAATAGCTTTCAGAAACTTTCAACTTTCAGTACTAAAGTATAATTTCAATTTGCATCCATCACGGGATAATAAAAGCGACGCAGTTTTTGAATTTAATACCCACAAGTAGTTAATCCATAAAAGCAGCATTATAAGTAATTAAATCCATCACGGAACAATAAAAGCATTAAATTGCAACCAGTATTTAATAAGAAATTACACCCAAGCATTCACCATCTATAAATAAAATTGCAACTATCCCAGTACAAATACAGTATAACGCTAAACGTTATTATACAAAGAAATAAAACGCTCATAATTACACCTGAAAACTAACTACGGGAGATTCAATTACAAGTCAAGCAGTACCGAGAGATCTAAGAATAAACAGACATAACACTTTACGCAAAGCATTAGCGAGTACGGAAAGTAAATTGTCTAATTCCTATAAACTGACACCTATAAGTGCAATTACCTCAACGTACGTGATTAAATAACAAAGACTACATCCTTTAGTAGTTCACGCAAACAATAAAGTACAGAAGCAATTAACCTCAAGTAATATTAATTACAAACCAACAGAATTTAACTAAAACAACGCTAAGCGAGAATAAATCCATTTCAGATTCCTTAAGAAGCAGAAACTCAAGACTACGGTAATTAAATCAACGTTATTGAATACAAATCTCATGAATACGTCACCGCACTGTGTAATTAAAAATAAATAACAGCAACTACGATTTAAAAAATAACCAGACCAGTCTGAACTTAAAATTAATAAATCAAAACCGAAAATTAACAAATCCTGACCAAAAAAAATAACGCTGAAAAATAGCAAAGTAAACCTCAATCCTTACAAAATTTGAAATTACCTAATCTAATTGAAGAATTAACAAACCAAAACCAAAGTTAACGTCACAAAAAGCAAAACCAACCCCAATTTTTACAAAATTCGAAATTATTTAACCCAAAAGAAAAATTTTACAACCCAAACGGAAAATTAATAAATCCGAAGCAAAAGTAACAATACAAATAGCGAAATAAACCTCAATTCAAAAAAAATAATAATAATAAAATTTTTTTGAAATTTCCCAAAATCGAAAACAACCCTTAACCAACATGAGTAACACAGACTTGCGACTCTATTTGGAGACAATCCAGATATTTGATGGCACGGAAGCCCATCTCTCAAATTTCATTGTAGCATCCGAAATGTTCCTAAAAACCTTCTACAAACCCGGAGATGACGCAAGAAATTCTTTGCTTATACGCTTGGTAATAAGTAAACTAACCGGAAGGGCACTAACCTTAATCGCCAGTAGGGACGATTTACAGGAATGGCAGGAGTTTAAACAACTACTAATTGCATATTTTGGGGACCAACGTAATATAAAATGCCTGGTACGAGACCTAATAAACCTTAGAATGGAACACAATCAATCCCCTACCAATTCGGAATGAAATGCCAAGACGTGAGAAGTTTAATTTTAACAAAATTAAAAATCGAAGAAACCGATCAAAACGTTAGACATTTAAAAACAAAAATGTATGACGAAACGGCACTAGACACATACATAAACGCTTTACCAAAACGACTATCGGATAAAATCAGATTCCAACGACCCCAAAATCTAGAAGAAGCTATGAGCCTAGTAATAGAAGAAGAAAATGTAATGTATTACCGCAACAGACTATACAATCCCAACGCGAATAAAAGTTATTCACCAATAAAAACCATACAAGCCACAAGACAAACAAACCCTCAACAAAAATTCACACCCTTTAACGCACAAACAAATCAACCGCGAAGTAATAACCCAAGTTTTAACAATATAAATTCTAATAATCAATTTAAACATTTTTCAAAACCAACATTTAACCCAACTTTTATGAAACCAGCATTCCAACCAAGATTTAATCAAAACTTAAACCAACAAAGACCAGTATTTAACGCAAACCCCAATAGAAATACACCAATGACTAATACTCATAACAACCCTAACAATTATTACAAACCAACACCAATGGATACCTCATCTGGTAACACCAGACAAAACACAAAAATAACACATATCCTACCAAACCCTCATCAGAAACGTAATTTTACATCGGAAGAATTATTTCATCAAGAAATAGAAAAATTTGACACTGACCAGAATAATTACATTGAGACACCTACGAACAATGAATCAAACCATGCAGAAACTTACGAACGTGACGAACAATACGTAACTTACGAGGAGTACGACGAAGAAAACTCGAACTCAAATTTTCAAATGGACCCTTTCATAGACAACCAAACTTAATAAACTTAAATAATATAAATCACTTAGTATTACCATACATAGAAATATCCCACGCCAAATTCAAACTATTAATCGACACTGGATCCTCTAAAACATTACTTAGCCCCAGAACTGTATAAAAACATTATTTAGATTATGTAGAAAGAGAACCATTTAAAATTAAAACAGCTCATCAAACGGCACTATACCAATTCGTAGCAAATATACCCTTACCGAGGACATTTAATGTTAAAATGAAACATAAATTTTGTGTATTCGAATTTAACGATAAATGTGACGGATTAATCGGAATGGACCTTCTAAGAAAATTAGGAGCCAACATTGACATTAAAAATCGCTTATTAAGGACAAAATACGGAAAAATCCCAATTAAATTTCAAAACACACAAATTGAACAAAAATACACTATAGAACCCCGAACGGAAAGAAAAATAAAAACCCAGTAAAATCTAACAAAAATTTAGGAATAATAAATCATATGACATTTCAACAAGGAGTAGAAACCCCAACTGCCTTGGTACAAATAAAAGATAATTTTGCAACCACAACAATATTAAATTCAAACGACTATCCCGTAGAATTATCACTGACAGACCCAATTAACGTAGAAGAACTAAATTTTAACGAAATGGAAATAGACGAAAATTTAGAAAATAATTACAACCCAATAGAACATGACGAAATGTTAAGAGAAAATTTAACTAACATCCGCTTTAACACCGATATCAATCAAGAAGAAGAAAGAGCAATTAAGAACTTATGTTTTGAATACCGAGACATATTCCATTGCGAAGGAATACCATTAACATTCACCAACACAGTAAAACATAATATCGAGTTAACAGACAATAAACCAATCTTTATTAAGCATATAGACTACCTCATGCAAGCCAAGAAGAAGCTGACAGACAAGTAGCAGACTTATTAGACCAAGGCATAATCCAGCACTCCAATTCACCATGGAGCAGCCCCGTGTTAATAGTACCTAAGAAATTAGACGCAACCGGAAAGAGAAAGTACAGAATGGTAATAGATTATAGAAAGTTAAATGAAAAAACGGTAGATGACAAATATCCACTACCAAATATTACGGAAATTTTAGACAAATTAGGCAAATGCCAATATTTTACAACATTAGACCTAGCATCAGGATACCATCAGGTAGAGATGGAAGAAAAAGACATATCAAAAACAGCCTTCAGCACACCTAGAGGACATTACGAATACAAACGAATGCCATTTGGACTAAAGAACGCACCCGCTACTTTCCAGAGAGTCATGGACAATATACTACGAGGAATACACAATGAGAAATGCCTTGTATACCTTGACGACCTCATTGGTAGAACACATAGAAAGATTGAAAGAAGTATTCGAAAGACTTAGACAAGCACATTTTAAAGTACAATTAGACAAAAGTGAATTTTTACAAAAAGAAGTATCATTTTTAGGACATGTAATAACACCCCAAGGAGTAATGCCAAATCCAGACAAAACAAATGCAGTTCTAAATTACCCATTACCAAAAACAACCAAAGAAATTAAAGGATTTCTAGGACTTAGTGGTTACTACCGCAAATTCATTAAAGGTTACGCTCAGATAACCAAACCCCTGACAAATTGTTTAAAAAAGGGAAACAAAATTGAACACACCCCAGAATTTATTAAAGCCGTAGACAAAATTAAAAACATATTAACGAATCACCCTGTATTAGAATACCCAGACTTTACAAAACCATTTATACTGACGACAGACGCATCGAATTTAGCATTAGGCGCAGTATTGAGCCAAGGCAAAGTAGGTAGCGATAAACCTATCAGCTACGCATCCAGAACCCTAAATGAAACCGAACATAAATATAGCACTATAGAAAAAGAGTTATTAGCCATAATTTGGGCAACAAAATATTTTAGACCTTATTTATACGGAAGAAAATTTTACATATACACCGATCATAGACCACTAGTATGGCTATGCAAACTGAAAGAACCAAATTCAAAATTACAAAGATGGAGAATCAGACTCGAAGAGTATGACTACGAAATTATATATAAAAAGGGAATTTATAACAACAACGCAGACGCTTTAAGCCGAATCCAACTCAATGCATTAGAAACGGAATCCATTATAGGAAACGTAGACGAAGCAGAAATAAGGGAAGATCCAGACGAGATCGACACAATACATTCGACACAAAACGAAGAACCAAAAAACGCGATTAAAATTTTAAACGAGGCAATCGATATGAAACCCAACCAATTTATAATAACCGAAGTTTTAAATAACCCCAACCCAGTAAAATATACAAAAGTAGACAATAAAAAAATATACCACATTCAAATAACTAAAGATGACAATGAGGAACAAATAATTAAAATTCTAAAAGAATACACCCCCGAGAAAAAACGATTTTATTTTTATTTCAACACTGAACATTTATACCAAAGATTTTCAGAATTATACATTACACTATTCAACAGCTCTGGACCTGAACTCATCAGATGTACTAGAAAACTAATAACACTAGACGACCCTGACGAAATAAACGATGTAATTAGAAATCAACACGAAGGAAAAACCAACCATCGTGGAATTAACGAAACTATAAAGCAACTTGTAAGACGTTATTATTTTAAAGACATGAAGGACTTGACCACAGATTTCATTCACCAATGCGAATTATGTAACAAAGCGAAATACGATAGGAAACCCCCAAAGATACCCTTAATGTTAAACAAAACACCCGACAAACCATTTCAAAAACTACATGCCGATACTCTAGTAGTAGAAGCGCAAAACTATCTGACAATTATAGACGCATTTACAAAAATAGGCCAAGCAATACCAATCACCTCCAAAAATAGCATTGACGTGACCCAAGGATTTTTGCAATATTTCACATTTTACGGAACACCCGAATCAATAACTTTAGACAATGGTAGCGAATTTAAAAATGAGACAATTCAAAACACTTTAGAACTACACAAAATAAAAATTCATTTCATAACGGAAAACCATCCTGAATCAAACGGACTAATTGAACGATTACATTTAACCTTGTTAGAACAAATTCGATTATTAAGAATAAATTATAAAAAGGAACATATAACCAATTTAATGTCATACGCACTAATCGCCTATAATAACACTATTCACCCATCAACAAATTTTACACCCTTAGAATTAACCTTAGGACATTCAGATTCACGAAATCCCTATGACATACACTACAACAAGGAAGTATATCAACAATATGCAAAAGACCACAAAGAAAAATTAAAAATAACTTACGACAAGGTAAAAGATAAATTAGAAAACGATAAAGAACGTATCACCACAACCCGAAACAAAAATACCGACTCAAATAAATTTTCAATAGGACAAACCGTGTATGAGAAAAACTTTCAAAGCAAGCGACATAAAACAGCACCCAGAAATGTAGGACCATTTAAAACAAGTTGAAAATGCAAGGCATTGTCGCAACGAACTTCCAAATGTAGACTTACTTTAAAACAATTTAAAGAAATTAAAATTATTATGTTGTAATAATTATAGGTATTCAGATAAAATACAAAAATTTATAAACAACAAAAGAGACATTTTAATATATTTTATGTTATTGAATAAATATTTTAAAAGCTATATATGTGTGTGTGTATGTATGTATGTGTGTTTGTGTGTGTGTGTAAATAAGGGGGCATCATATTTCGATTCAGTTTTTTCAGAGGATTTTAAATATGTATCGCACATTAATTTTGGACCTATTTGAAATTTTGATAAAATTAATTGGGGGGGTCGGGTATCCGTGGTACAGATTTTGTGGGGGTACCATATTTCGACTCAGCTATGTTAGGGGAGTCCAAATATGTATCGCACATTAATTTTGGACCTATTTGAAATTTTGATAAAAATTAATTCCGGGGGTCGGGTATCCGTGGTCAGATTTTGTGGGGGTACCATATTTCGACTCAGCTATGTTAGGGAGTCCAAATATGTATCGCACATTAATTTTGGACCTATTTGAAATTTTTGATAAAAATTAATTCCGGGGGTCGGGTATCCGTGGTCAGATTTTTGGGTAGTACCATATTTCGACTCAGCTATGTTAGTGGAGTCCAAATATGTATCGCACATTAATTTTGGACCTATTTGAAATTTTTGATAAAATTAATTCCCCGGGGGTCGGGTATCCGTGGTCAGATTTTGTGGGGTACCATATTTCGACTCAGCTATGTTAGGGGAGTCCAAATATGTATCGCACATTAATTTTGGACCTATTTGAAATTTTTTTCCCGACGGAATATCGCGGGGCACGGCGCCCCGTGGCCCGATTTTAACTGACATCAAAACTTAAGCTCTGGACACCGAGCTGAATCGATTGATGTATCACACATTGATGTCCGACCATTAGAAAGGCCTCGGACGGACGGACAGACGGACGACAAATCGATTTCATAAACGAACGAAGTTCGTTGATTAAGGAAATATCAGATAAAAACATAGCAGTAGTAGACAACGGTAAAATAACAAAGTACATTCATTTAAAAAACCTAAGACACCCTGTAATTACAGATGGACAATCATCACCCTTACCGTCAACCTCCACCCAGGTAGAACGGACAACCAAGTAATAAAATAAAAAAAAACCACCCCAGTATACTACCAATTAAATTAGGCAGTATGCAAAACCCAATTAACATTTTCAAAACTAAATACCTTACACTCTAGTATTATTGAACCAACCGATTTATTAAACGAATTAATAAGAATTAAATCACTTATAATTAACAGTAAATTACCTTTTGATGTAACAGAATCGAACATTCTAATATTTGAAGAGATAGCTATAGTAAAAGGCTACATTAAGAATAACGAAATAATATTTTTAATAGAAATCCCAATAGTAGAAAGTAACAATTATCAATATTAACATTTATTTGCTTTTCCAACAAAGGTTACTAACACATACCAAGTAATCATACCCAAAACCAAATTCCTATCCCTAAATGAACTGAGATATGGTAATACAAACGAAAAATGTACTGAAGTAACACAAAACCAATATTTATGTCAATCGATGACGACAACAACCATTCAAGAAGACAGCCCTTGTGAAGTACAACTATTAAAATTCTCAAATCATTACGAAAACTGTGAAACCAAACAAGTGCAAATAACTAATATTAAAATTCAAAAAGTTACAGAAAACAAATGGATAGCAATTTTCCCAACAGAAGTAATAGCAACCATCCACTGCAACCAAGATGAAAATAATCAAGCATTAATCGAAAGCAAACTAATTACCCTCAAAGAAGATTGTTATGTGAAATTGAAAGATGAAGTTATCAGAGTTTATCAAGATCCCATAGCAACAAAGAAACTTGCAAACCTACCGGAACTACAATTCAAGATACAACAAGAAGACGAAGAAATAATTAAGAAACCCATGAAGCTAGAGCATCTAGACTTAGACGATCTCAACCACGCCGTGAAATTAGTGGAAAGTTATAAAGAACAATTAAATGAACTCAAAACGCCAAAGTTACATTATAATAATATAAGTGTGTGGACAATTGTATTGATCAATTTAGTAATTTTTGTAATCATGTATGTATTATACAAAATGTACCTTAGATACAAGAATGAAGGAAACAGTTCTAGATTTAAGGAAACAAAGGAAAATAAAGAAACGACAAGTATACCTTTAGAAATAATGAATTTTAAATGAAATTGAATTATGTATTTTATGTATTTAAAATTAAGAAAACCTTAATTTTTCATTTACGGTGGGAGGAGTTATGTATCCCCCAATTACCTATATATATTGATATATTGAATCTAATAGGAATTATTAGAAATTGTTAAGTAAAAGTATAAGTTCAATGCAACATTGTAACACAAGGATAACCCAGAGAGGTTATCGACAGTTCATGAGAACGGACATGCAACTTTGCATCCGTGAGGGCAGTGATACTGCAGGTGGCAGGTCACAGGCGGTCAACATACCGCAATTACTTAGAATTAAGATTGATACATTGTAACAAAGTGTAAAGCAGACATGAGATCTGCAAGTTCCCACAGCCGTGTGGAGGGCAGGTTATTATAAAAATCCCGGGAGCTCAATACCCGGCAGTCAGTCTTCAAACTCCATACTTCGTTGTTTGAGCTACTCAATCGAGTCAGTCTTTGTAATACAGCTTTAGCATTGTTGTCTACTTAGACTACTCGCCCAGTACAATTAATTATTTTTTATTAAAGTTATTGTGAACCAGTTATTCTAAATTTCATTGTAATTTCTGTATAAACTATTAAAACTTTTTTTGTTAAAGTGTCGATGTTTTTTTAAAACATAGCTCCAAAGGCCCGAACTTTAACTCGCGTTATACTAAATTGATTTTCCCTTAATATCCATTATTTAAGCTAGAAACTACTTGTTGAAAATCTTTTAACTCAATAAATTTATTTGACTGTACCTAATCGCTCTTACCCCTATGAGTTAACTTATGTATTTTATTGTTCCTTTTAATTACACGATAATATACAGGGTGCCAAATATAACGCGTCTACCATTGGTAATTCGTTTATTCTTAGAGATAGAAAGTAGGTTTAGTAAGGAATGTGTCGGTGTATTTCATTGTCATTTAAGGCAACCGAACACATTTTTTCTATCACTTCCGGTTTAACCGGAAATGTACCCAACTTTGAAATTCTTAATGGAATACTCTATATATTGTAATATATATCTCCGTTATTTTTCATTCTAGGTATAATTAATGCTAATACTTTTATGAAGCCAAAGGTATTTTCTATCCAAAACTATTACAATAGACAGAGTGTTCCATTGAGAATTTCAAAGTTGGTTACATTTCAGGCTAAACCGGAAGTGATAGAAAAAGTGTGTTTAGTTGCCTTAAATGACAATAAAATACCCTGACACTTTTCCTATTTAACCTACTTTCTATCTCTAAGAATAAAGGAATTGACAATGGTAGACACGTTAAACTTCGCACCCTGTGTATATATATTGCTGTGATAAGGGGTTGTTTAAGGGTGCACTTTATAGTAAAGGTCATTTAGAAATGAGTAATTAGCATAGGCAGCAGAAAACGGCACTTATTTAGGAAAGAATTAAGAAATAGACATAGTTTGTAGATAGTAAGCAGTCAGCACCCTGTATATAAAGTAGAAATAGTTTTAAGCGACGCAGATACACATAGGAAGACGCATAGTTGGCGTAGGAATGAGAAATACATGCATTAAGTAGATAGTAAATATTAAATACCCTGTAGATAAAGTTTAGTTAATTTAGGCATAGCAAGTAATAATATTTTTCAGTGGAAGCACGCGTATGTTTATAAATAAGTGATAAAGTGTAATTAGACACGCATTAAAGAAGAGTTCCAGACGATTAAATTAATACGGATATAGAAATAGAGCTTCAGGTAGCTAATATAAATGCGTACAAATATTCAACCATTTTTGATAAGAGAAATTATTAAAAATTGCGTGAATAACATGTAAATATGAAAATTTAAAGTTGAGTTGCATCAGTTGTTTATGGAAAGGCAAGTAATCTATCAAAATACAGCATGTTGATAACGAAAGACAGCTGCGGGCAGGTTGTAATTATGGGGAATCGTGGAGCATTACATCAGAAACTGCTCTAAAAGTAATTATTTGATTGGTCAGAAACAAACGACGAGTTCTAGACCATACCCACTGATGGAGTGGGAATTCGAGAATATATTAGCAAGCACCTTGATAAGAAAGACAGTTTTGAACTCAACAAAGGCCGAAGTGCGTTGCCATTAAACAAAGTAATACGTAATAATTATAAAAGTGAAATAAAATGAGTGCTAATATGAAGATTATAATTGCCGTTTAAACGTAAGTACGTTTTTAATAAATTTATTTTAAACTAAAACATTAAAAAATAATAGGGTTTCGAAGTCTGAGGGAAATAGACTACGATTCTGATGTTCAGGGAAAAATACAGTAATACAATGTTGATGTCCAGGAGAAAAGAAGAGTAATACAATTTTGAAGTACAGGGGTGAAACAAACTACAATTTTAAGTCTGGGGCAAGAATGATAAAAGTCTAAGTTTGAAGAAATTTGAAATGGAATGACAATAAATTGGGGTATAATTTAATAATGGTGGTCCATAGTGTAATGGCAATAATTTAAATAGAATCCAGAATTGGGGAAGATCATTTTTATTAGAAGCGTCGATGTGAAAAAAATAAACAAGGTCAGATTTTTAGTTATAAGACATTTTGTTTTTCTATATAAATTATTATTTTTAATATTGAATTTGCTGAATATGATATGCTTGTGAAAAGTCAACAAAAGAAGTTGCATACGTATAGAATGAGTAATATGATAACAGGTTTAGAATATTCTTCACTTTGTTAATAAAGATAATAAGTTTTTTTTTGGTGACTTTAGGTTTTGAGTAAATAATAGATGGTTGTTAATAAATGAAACTTATAAGGTTAACTAATTGTAAAGTGTATTACAAATAATTTCAAAAGCTGTACATAACATATTGGTTTCATTATATAAAATCGAAATTAACTGAATTTTATAATTCCAAATAAATGCTAGCCGAGGTCATAACATTTAAATAGTACAAAGGCGGAGCCACAAGTTGAATAGGAAATTGATAACACGCAAGGCGGTAACGTATCGAATTTTGTGATTGGTAGACAAGGTTGTTTCAAGATAAAGTCCAGTTAAGTTGATAGCAATACTAATAAGACAGCCGGAAGAGGAGATAATTACAATCTTGTTTATTTATAGTGAATATTAATGTGGTGGTCCATTAATTTAGAGTACGTAGAACGAAGGGGATCGAGAATTCCAGTTGATAGTAATAAAAATAACAGCCCAACGTAGGGGCATGATAATTCTTCTAATAGCATAGCAATATATATATATATATATATATATATATATATATATATATTATATACTTCTTTATAAAGATAACGACCTTAACTTCAATATAAAATGGTATTCTTTTTGTAGGTTTCAGGTCTTCTTAAATAATCAGTACTCTTTTTCATAAATCTAAGCTTTCCGATATATATTCAATCCTTTGTCAAAGATACTAAAATATACAGAAATAGTAATACTGTAAAATTATAAAGGTATGCTGTTACTTACTAAAGCGAGGCTACAGATATAAATTAAAAATACATTTGTTTAGCAATACAAACATTAAAGATATAAACTTGTTAGAAGTTAGGTAAAGTTTGACATTTGACGGGTAAGTGTTTTATTTTTGACTGAAAGCTCCCCCCTTTTTTTAATTTTTATTTAAATTTTAAATAGCATGTGTGTGTGTGTGTGTATGTTAGTAACTGTTTTTTTGAATACTGATTAATTTTTATTTTATTTGTTAGTGGTTTGAAAATTTAGAAGATATGTATGTATAGAGCTCAAACTATCAAAATCAGTTTTTTTGTTCATACTGTTAGAATTTTGAAAAATGTAACACATTTCAAGAAATTCTCTTTTTTTATGACTTTCAATGTCTAAAATTTTTGGTGTGTTGAAATTTATCTCATGATGAGTGCTACTAGCATGAGTAGTTAAAGCACGTGCATTGGGTTTGACTAGTATGTCACTTTTATGTTGAGTAATACGTTGTTTTAACTTTTGTGAACTTTGTCCTATGTAAGATTGGTCACAATTTAAACAATTTATTTTGTAGATAACGTTTCGTTGGTATAATGGAGTTGTTTTATTATTTACTTTAGAGAATAGGTTATTTAGAGTTAAACTATTCCTGTTCGCAATTTTTATGTTAAATTTTTTGAAAATATTTTCTATTTTAACGGTTAAATGTTCTATATAGGGGAGAGATTGAAATCTTAAAGTAGTATCGTTTTGGTTTTTGTGTTATTATTAACAATTGCATGAAGTGTTATGTGATTGTATAGAAGACGTTTAATTAAATTGGATGGATAGTTGTTGTTTTTTAGTATGATAAAGAGTTTTTAAAATTTTTTTTTTTGGTATAACGAGGAATGCCTAATTTTTTGAATTCTATTTTTTAAACCTAAGATGAAGTTAATTTTATTGTTGTATGAGTGATATGATAAATAATTTATATATCTATTGGAATTAATAGGTTTTTGATACCAATCTAAAATAATGTTTCTTTGTGAATTTCTAATTAGTAAAGTGTCTAAAAAAGGAATCGAGCAATTATTTTCGTTTTCTATGGTAAATTGTATTTTGTTGTTCAACAAGCTATTTAAAAATTTAAATAAAAATATAAAAGGGGAGCTTTTAGTCAAAAATATAACACTTACCTTTAAAATGTCAAACTTTACCTAACTTCCAACAAGTTTATATTTTTAATGTTTGTAATGCTAAACAAATGTATTTTTAATTTATATATGTAGCCTCGCTTTAGTAAGTAACAGCATACCTTCATAATTTTACTGTATTACTATTTCTGTATAATTTAGTATCTTTAACAAAGGATTGAATATATCCAAAAGCTTAGATTTATAATAAAGGGTACTGATTATTTAAGAAGACCTCAAGCCTACAAAAAGAATACCATTTTATATACAGGGTGAGTTTTTAGTGTGGCAACGGTCGATAACTCCGTTATTATAAAAGCTACGTAAACCAAATTTGGAGGCATATTGGGCATGCCTAAAGTGCATATTTTAAAAATATTTGGAAGCATACAGGGTGTTTCATAATTCCAGGGCATATTAAACTTATATTTTCTTAAATGGAACACCCTATATATTATTACATTTTTGAAAAGCCCATAAAAAGAGCTTTAATTTGATATAAAATTGTATCTGTCTGTTCCTTTTAGTTTTTGAGATATTCAACTGTTTTTAGAAAAAATGACCCCAATTGGATACATTGTCACTGCACTAATACACAACTTATGTTAATTTTCAAGATGCAGAAAATTTTACCATATACCATAGTATATTTGTAAATATCACTTTTTTTAAATTTCTTCCCAGTATACAGGGTGTCAGGTTTCGCAAAATGCAATTTTTAAAATTTTTTTTAAATGGCACCCTACCAATTCTATTGCTACAATGGATAGTTCATTAAGTGCCCTTTCGTTATTGTTAAGCATTCCCTATACCTAAATCCATTACTTTCTGAGATATTTTTGATTTTCTTCAAATTTTATGAATGTTTTTAATTTACATAACTAAAAATATCTTACTATTGGAGAATATTATAAAACAATTAATACATATTGATTAACAATCAACTACAGTTATCCAATAACAATTTTCACTAAAGATATAACAACCTACAATAATACGCTATCAACAGAATTCTGCCAGATCAACAATATGCATTTTATAGAAAATGTTCAAACAGGAAATCAGGCAGGCTTTGAAAAAAATAACTATTACATGTAAAGTGTCGTTTAGGTTTATTAATTGTAGTGTGTTGTCATTTAACAGGATATTTCTCTTCGTATATTCTTGATGCAAGTAGGAAATTTTTTAAACTTGCTCTCAATACCCAAATCATATTTATTTGTTCTTCAACTGTAAAATTCATTTTGAAAACTCCTTCAAAGATTACATTTAAAACAGAACTGATAATGTGTTAAATGACAGCACACTACAATTAATAAACCTAAATGACATTTTGATTGTAATTGTTATTTTTTTCAAAGGCTGCCTGATTTCCTGTTTTAACATTTTCTAAAAATGCATATTGTTGATCTGGCAGAATTCTGTTGATAGCGCATTATTGTAGGTTGTTATATCTTTAGTGAAAATTGTTATTGGATAACTGTAGTTGATTGTTAATCAAAATGTATTAATTGTTTTATAATATTCTCCAATAGTAAGTTATTTTAGTTATGTAAATTAAAACATTCATAAAATTTGAAGAAAATCAAAAATATCTCAGAAAACAATGGATTTAGTATAGGAATGCTTAACAAAATGAAAGGACACTTAATGAACTATCCATTGTAGCAATAAAATTGGTATGGTGCCGTTTAAAAAATTTTAAAATTGCATTTTGCGAAACCTGACACACCCTGTATACTGGGAAGAAATTTCAAAAAAGTGATATTTACAAATATACTATGGTATATGGTAAAATTTTCTGCATCTTGAAAATTAACATAAGTTGTGTATTAGTGCAGTGGCAATGTATCTAATCAGGGTCATTTTTTCTAAAAACAGTTGAATATCTAAAAAACTAAAAGGAATAGACAGATACAATTTCACATCAAATTAAAGCTCTTTTTATGGGCTTTTCAAAAATGTAATAATATAAAGGGTGTTCCATTTAAAAAAATATAAGTTTAATTTGCCCTGGAATTATGAAACACTCTGTATGCTTTCAAATATTTTTAAAATGTGCACTTTAGGCATGCCTAATATGCCTCCAAATTTGGTTTACGTAGCTTTTATAATAACGGAGTTATCAACGGTTGCCACAGTAAAAACTCACCCTGTATACGTATATATATATATATATATATATATATATATATATATAGCTGTGTTATCGGACGTTATAACTAATAATAATATAAAAAATTTTAAGGTGTTAGAATCGTCTTTGGGAATATGTTCGTCCACTCATTAATAAAACGTTCATTTATAAATTTGTCGACGTTTCGGATAATTTATTTCCTTAGTCATGACCTATAAGTGATAGGCTGTAATTCAAATGTACAAAATAGATGTTACTTACAATCTATGTGAGCTCTGAGTAATTCGAAAAACCATCAATAGAATAAAAACAGTTACTTTTAAAACATGAAACAAATTTTAAAAAATAACAGTCATAAAAATAAAATTAATTTAAAACTTAGAAACTATAACATATAAAAACGGTCACTAATTCAAACAAGATTCTCACAATATAGTGTTGTTGGTTTGCATGTTAATACTGATTAGTTATCGCAATTGAGAATTGATATTTTATATGAATTACATTTTAACGATATACATGGTGAGTGTGAATTATGGCTTTGCTGTCTTTATGCGCCTACTTAATTTATATAGTAATGAATAAACTGTATTTAAATTATCAATATCGGATTTGAAATTTATTGCACAATTGTTGTTTTTAATATGAAAAAGTTCTAAAAATAATCGTTTTTTGTAATTGTATTCTATTTCTAAAATTTGTATATCGTCAAAATTAGCGTTGTGTTTCTTTATTTAGATGTATTGCAAGAGCACAAGATTTTTTATTTATTTTATTATCGCTTTTATGCTGGCTTATACGATTGCGTAACCATTGTTTAGTTTCCCCGATATAGCATTGATTGCATTCACAAGTAATTTTATACACTACATTACTTAATAATTTTTTTTTGTTTGTAGGATCCTTTAGCGGAGTGAAGAGATTTCTTAGGGTTCTGTTATAATTTACCGCAATCTTCATATCCGGTGCATTTAATAGTTTTATTAAGCTCGGAGTTAAGTTTCTTATATAGGGGAGGCTTTTATGCACGGTTGTGGTAGCTCTGTTATCAATTTTATTTCCAGTAGCGGTATTAAATATTATTTTTTGTAGTAGGGTTCTAGGATAACCGTTATTTATTAATGTGTTTTTTAAGTTTGTTAGATTTTGTTTAAGAAATTGTGGGTGACATATTTTAATAATCCTATTTTTTAGAGTTAGAACGGTGTTAATTTTATGTTTAATTGTGTGGTCCGAGTAAAAATTAACATACCTTCCGGAGTCAGTGGGTTTTTTATATATATCTAGCATTAGTTGGTTATTATTGTCTCTTGTTATTTTTATATCAAGAAAAGGAATACTATTGTTTTTTTCCACTTCGACTGTGAATTTTAGATTAGGATTAAAATTATTGAATGCGTTTAACGTTTCCGTTATAGAGTTACTTGGTATCGAGCAAAGAATGTCATCCACGAATTTAAGTATGAAGGGCATCTTAAATGAAAGTAACGGAAGGGTTGTTTCTATTAAGTGATCGAGTATAATCTGGGCGATAATCGGTGATAAAGGTGAACCCATTGGAGTTCCAGATGTTTGTAAGTAAAATTGATTTTGAAACGAGAAATAGGTGTTATTGAAAATTAAATTTATTGTAGCGATGAACAGTTGACAAGAAAAATTGCAGTGAGGTTGAATTTCGTCCCACTATTCTTCTAATAGTTTTATAACTAGTGGTAATGGGATGTTTGTGAATAGTGATTCGGCATCCAGCGAGACCAAGATAAATTCTTTAGGTAATTGAAATTCTTTGAGCTTCCCCACCACATTAAAAGTGTCTTTAATACTGTAACTTTCGCTTAACGAGAATGCTTTTGTTAATATTTCGGTCATGTATTTAGCAATATTATAGGTGGGTGTATTGACAGATGATATAATCGGCCTTAACGAGAGAACTTGCTTGTGGATTTTGGGTAATCCATAATATTTTCCCGGAACCGAATTGTTTTTGAAAGTTGTTTTTTATATTTTCAGATATTATCTGTTTTGTATACAATGCTTTTAAATGATCATTTACTCTTTTTTGTATTGTAAACGTGGGGTCTTGTTTTAACTTTTTATATATACTAATGTCATCTAGTATTTCTAAAGATTTTGTTTCGTAATCTAGTTTGTTTAGTACCACCGTTACCTCGCCTTTGTCTGCTTTTATAATTGTTAAATCGGGATAATTCTTTAAGTATTTTTTCGCCAGGATGTACGTTCTCTCCACATTTGTTCTTCTGTTGTTGCGGGGATTTAATAGAAAATTTGTAATTTTGTTTGTTGCTTGTGCTCTAATTACTGGCCATTGTGCTTCCGTGTGAGATTCTAAAATAAATTCCAAGTTTGCTAATAATTCACCAATGTTAACCTGTGATGCTCGAGTAGGTAAGTTAAATTTTGGTCCTAATGAAAGTATATTTTGAATACAACCACAATATCATCATGGGATTTTACGACTTTATCAAATGTAATTATGGTTGTAATACAAAAAACGAAATGAAACAATGGGCTACATTATCTAGAAAACTAGTAAATTTGGAAAATCGTAAATTGTTCTTACTACGCTGCAGAGCGAAACAAATTGTGCCAAATCACATAAGCCAAAACACCTGCAATATATTAAATCTGCTTGAAAACAAGACCTGGAAGATCAACAATAAGATACAATCATTTAATAATCGCACCGAAAAAAAATACTGGATTTTGAGATACAGATAACACATAAAAAACTCAGCTTATGTAGGAGCGAAATGCAAAATATTAAAGCTTCACTACGAGAAATACTACCAATGGAACTTTACAAGGATTTCAGATATCGGCAGAATATTTTTTACCAAAAAAGGTTCAAACAAATAAAGAAAGCAAATGTAAATAAATTTGAGCTTTTAAAGAAAAAACAACAGTATAACGAAGCGTTGATTACGGATAACAGAAAATGGGTAGTTAATTTAACATCTACTCAAATTCCTGAAAGTGTACAAAATATACTTTCATTAGGACAAAAATTTAACTTACCCACTCGAGCATCACAGGTTAACATTGGTGAATTATTAGCAAACTTGGAATTTATTTTAGAATCTCACACGGAAGCACAACGGCCAGTAATTAGAGCACAAGCAACAAACAAAATTACAAATTTTCTATTAAATCCCCGCAACAACAGAAGAACAAATGTGGAGAGAACGTACATCTTGGCGAAAAAATACTTAAAGAATCATCCCGATTTAACAATTATAAAAGCAGACAAAGGCGAGGTAACGGTGGTACTAAACAAACTAGATTACGAAACAAAATCTTTAGAAATACTAGATGACATTAGTATATATAAAAAGTTAAAACTGGACCCCACGTTTACAATACAAAAAAGAGTAAATGATCATTTAAAAGCATTACATAAAAAACAGATAATATCTGAAAATATAAAAAAACAACTTTCAAAAAACAATTCGGTTCCGGGAAAATATTATGGATTACCCAAAATCCACAAGCAAGTTCTCTCGTTAAGGCCGATTATATCATCTGTCAATACACCCACCTATAATATTGCTAAATACATGACCGAAATATTAACAAAAGCATTCCCGTTAAGCGAAAGTTACAGTATTAAAGACACTTTTAATGTGGTGGGGAAGCTCAAAGAATTTCAATTACCTAAAGAATTTATCTTGGTCTCGCTGGATGCCGAATCACTATTCACAAACATCCCATTACCACTAGTTATAAAACTATTAGAAGAATAGTGGGACGAAATTCAACCTCACTGCAATTTTTCTTGTCAACTGTTCATCGCTACAATAAATTTAATTTTCAATAACACCTATTTCTCGTTTCAAAATCAATTTTACTTACAAACATCTGGAACTCCAATGGGTTCACCTTTATCACCGATTATCGCCCAGATTATACTCGATCACTTAATAGAAACAACCCTTCCGTTACTTTCATTTAAGATGCCCTTCATACTTAAATTCGTGGATGACATTCTTTGCTCGATACCAAGTAACTCTATAACGGAAACGTTAAACGCATTCAATAATTTTAATCCTAATCTAAAATTCACAGTCGAAGTGGAAAAAAACAATAGTATTCCTTTTCTTGATATAAAAATAACAAGAGACAATAATAACCAACTAATACTAGATATATATAAAAAACCCACTGACTCCGGAAGGTATGTTAATTTTTACTCGGACCACACAATTAAACATAAACTTAACACCGTTCTAACTCTAAAAAATAGGATTATTAAAATATGTCACCCACAATTTCTTAAACAAAATCTAACAAACTTAAAAAACACATTAATAAATAACGGTTATCCTAGAACCCTACTACAAAAAATAATATTTAATACCGCTACCGGAAATAAAATTGATAAGAAGCTACCACAACCTTGCATAAAAGCCTCCCTTATATAAGAAACTTAACTCCGAGCTTAATAAAACTATTAAATACACCGGATATGAAGATTGCGGTAAATTATAACAGAACCCTAAGAAACCTCTTCACTCCGCTAAAGGATCCTACAAACAAAAAAAAATTATTAAGTAATGTAGTGTATAAAATTACTTGTGAATGCAATCAATGCTATATCGGGGAAACTAAACAATGGTTACGCAATCGTATAAGCCAGCATAAAAGCGATAATAAAATAAATAAAAAATCTTGTGCTCTTGCAATACATCTAAATAAAGAAACACATAGCGCTAATTTTGACGATATACAAATTTTAGAAATAGAAAACAATTACAAAAAACGATTATTTTTGGAATCTTTTCATATTAAAAACAACAATTATTTACGCGCCAAATTAGTTAATTTATATAGTGAAAACGGACGGGTACTAGGGTATTTTTCTATAATTAAATTGGAATGTTAAAATTGCTTAAGGAAAAAAAGCTTAAAAGTACATAAAAGCACAAGGATACGAATATGTGATTATAACAACTTTAAATCAAACGCATGGAAGCAAAAAGGGAGCTTGCATGCATGGAAAATAAATAATTTCAAACGCAAATGTTTGAAATTGTAAAAGCCAACGTTTGGTTATACAAATACTAAGAAGCGAAGAAACCGAGAATTGTTGATTATCGATTGTTTCAAGAAACACCTGTTGTTAAATGTCACGTTCAGGGAACTTAAATAAACGTTAAGATAGAATTCCTATAAAGTTTGTTGCAACGGTCGATTTGACCAACTGCTTTGAATATCAAATGCCTTGAGGAGTGAATGGAATAAAGGATCGATAATATAAAACAGACAGAGAAACGTATAAATAAAGCGTTGGATAGAAGTCACGTAAAATATACACGAGCAAAGTGAAGGACGACTACGATATCGATTTTCTGTAACTTAAGAGGGGTTCTAAAGGAAACAACAAATATGCGTAGAACGGAGATGGATAGCTGATAGGTGCAGCGCTGAGGCGAAGAAGAGTTCTATCATTGGTCGATGACATGAGCGTAGAGATGGACACAACGACGAGGGTTTCTGGTAACCATCTTCAGCGGTGACGAAGGTGACTCCAGGTAACGAACTTTAAATTTCTGTTTTTGTAAAAACATTTCTGCTGATATTTTGGTGTTTGCGTATTTGACTTATTGGTGGCGTATTTTAAACCATAAAACTTGTTTAAAAAAGGTACATGTGCAGGACACTTAATTTGATTATTAAAAAAAGGTTTATTGATGATATATAAAGATTTATTGATGCTATAAATTGTTGTTGTAAGAAGCAAACGGGTCTTTAAAATTGTTTTCAATAAAATACAAGGTTTAAAAAGCAATAAAAAAACTGGGTTATAATGAGCTCACAATAGACCAGTATGAAGTCAAACTAGGGCGGTATGTGGGGCCCATCTACTCATATCAAAGAGAATTTGTTAAAATATATTAAAAACCAAGGACTTTAAAGCATTTAATAATTGAGCTGCTAACAATTGTACCAAACCGTTTGTACCGAAGTGTAAATAGTATATCTGTTAATATGTGTAAATAAAAGGTTGTATGGTTGTTGTATTATTTTGGTAATTTCATTTGACGGTGTGTGTGTGAGAGAGAGGTATGTACTTAAAATGATAGGTATTTAAGAAGAAGCCAATTGCTGAGCTAGCCAGGGTGAGAGCAGAAATCCGAAGGCGTCCAAAATAAAGGGTAAAAAAATTTTTTAAATTTTTTTGAAAATTTTTTGTTGGCCCAGTTTATGGGGCTCGAGGTTAAAGCTTAATACCAGAGTACACGACATAAAATTGTAGTAGATGCTTTTTAAGCACTCTACAACAAAATATCCTCCTATAAGAAATACACCTGCAAATCCTTTTTCTCTCCCATAAGCAAATGCACATGCAAAAAAATAATAGCACTACTGGTAACAAAATTTACACAATGGTTTTCTCAAACTAAACATTTTTTTAGCTCCAGGCACTGATAATTTCGACACTAGCAAGAAATTCTCACATCAGGTAACAAAAATTTGCACAATAATTTTCTTCAACTAAGCATTTTTTAGCTTCAGGTATGAATAATTTAATTAAATTCTAATTCGCCTTTATCTTACAGTATACCCTTCCACCATATTAGCAAATATTCGCACATTGGTAACAGTATTAAATAACAATTTCATCTTAAATTCGCACAATAGTTTTGTTCAACTAAGCATTTTTAGCTACAGGCATGGATCTTACTCTCGACACCCCGATCTGCGAGCTAGACCCTCCACCGCACTACCGCCGCCGCACTTGAAAAAAATAGTCGCACATCTGGTAACAGTAATTCATAATATTATCATCTTAAATCTGCACAACAGTTTTCTTTAACTAACCATTTTTTATCTTCCGGAGTATGGTTTATGCTCTCGCAACCCTGATCTGGACCATCGGCCCCGGTATCGTTCCGCAGAACCTCGGCATCCCTCCACAGGACCACCGGATCTGTAAATTCTTTCGTTGATTTATTTTAATCTTTTAAAACTAATCTAATACATAACTTAATTAATCCAATAAACCTAATGCAATCGTTTGCAAATTAAATTCTTATTTGTAACAATCTCAAATATTTGCATAAATCTTGTAGTAACATTGATTAAGTGCTATATTGCAGTACGGAGTATTGTGAGATAAATCTATCACCGACAATCCTAAGGTACTGCTATTGGCTTGGAATGCTGAGAGATTAACTCTGCACAATAGTTTTCTTCAACTAATCATTTTTACCTTCCGAGCATGCATCATGCTCTCGACACCCTGTTCTGGACCGGCGGACCCCCGTGTCCTTCCACATCCTTCCACATCCCTCCACATCACGCCACATCCCTCCACATCACTCCACATCACTTCACACAACTTTCACATATTGTTGATGACTTACTAAGTAGTTTTAGAATTCTCCAAACAATACTAACAACTAGTTTTAGCCTATTTAACTAGGTGATCGTGAAAACCAATTATTTATTACTTTCCTCAGGTGTATAAATACGAAGGAAACTGGTGTTAAATCTGTTTGAATTTACTTGTGAACAAAATCGTTCATTGTTTTGCATATCAAGTGTTTAGTGTTAGGAAATTTTCAACGTTCAGTCAGGTAAGTACAATAATTTTTTATTGTAAAACTTATATGTTAAAAGTGTTGTGTGAATGACACCATTTTTTAACAAATATTCCTAGAAAACAAAAGAAATTAGTTTGCTTCCTAGCATTTCACACTTGTTTGTTTATTACCAATATTTATGTTTTTGTAAAATTTTATATAATAAAACTAAGTAGTCAAAAAATTTATTACACTTAAATATATTACAATGCATTCTGAATAAGCAAAACATTTTGTTTGGCACATGCTAAATGGTTATCTATATGCATAAGACAATGATCCATCGAAGATAACAAGAAAACAATGGTTAACACACATCAAGAACTGATTTTAATCAGACTTAAATCGAACGTAAATTGCTACAAGTCGATTGAAAATACAGTAACGTTCAAAATACAACGTATTTCATGGGAAGTTTCGCATATAACATTAAGTAACTTCGCCAATGAGGCAATTTCACCCTATTAGGCAATTTCACTTGGATTTCATAAATAATTGGTAGTAATTAAACATGATATTTTAATTCTTTTAGTTTTTGAAAATATAATTTCAATGAGGGTATTTACTATAATTAAAGCAATAAACTTAAACCACAGAATCAGAAAGTTATTAAACTTGCTAGATAGGTGAACGTAACAAACAATTAATTATACTTTCTCGATGTGTTGAAAGTTAAAATTATGTACGGCGTATGCACACTCCACCAATATATAAAACGAATGAGAACATTTCTAATTCCTAGTCAGAGGTAACATGGCTTATAGTTTAGACATACAAGGCCTCCAATTTAAATCAAGTACCTTTTTTGTAAAGGAAATAGCTGTTCTGCATACGCAAACCAACGAATTATGGCATGGAATTTTGGATATGCCCTTGTCTAACGCGAATTTAAGCAGCAATTTCTAGAAACAGAACACCTTTGGTACACAGCACTTACACGGTCTACAATGGGACACGACTCCTGCTAGCCAGATATCTGTACTACATTTAAGTCTGTTCTTACAAGAGATTGTATCTGCAAATTCTACTATCTACGTAACAGGGTTTCAGAAACAGCGCATTATTTCTGAATACTTACCGGCAAATACTGTCGTGAATATGAAAGAACTTGGAGCTCCAAATTTGAAGATTTTAAGAAAAAACAGCAATCGATCAAACCACTGTCTGCTACATTCAAACAATTTGTTAAATTATGCAATGGAAACTGTATTCAATTAAACAATTTGCATTTTAAATAAAGTTCTACTGATGATGCGTAGTTTTTAATTAAAAATAGGTTTATTAAAGTATTTAATCATTCCGGGGCTCTGTTTGTAGAATTGGTCGCTTATTTGAAAATATGTGGTATTGACGCATAAAGCAAGTAATTTCATTTGCGATGATCATCCATCGAATCAAGACTGGTGACTTCTATTGCAAGGAGGTCGCCATTTTGGATATAGTGAATAATGTAATATGGTATGAGATACTGAACATGCCTGTTGAATATAACCCCCTAAGTGATGACTTCAAGAAGCAAGTTAAGTAGTTAAAGGAAAAAAATTATGGGCTCTGCTCAATTGCAGAGTGGGAGATGCTGACCATTCTGTAGATAAAAGTAGACTAATTGAAACAAATTAATTCAACGATTTTATACTATTTTATTAAAAATATATACAAAATGCTGAATTGTGAATAAATCTATTAACAATTTCCGTAAACGGATAAACGGATTATATTCAAACATAGAATCATGTATAATTAAAGCATAAGCCTTCATCGACGGTTCAAAATTTCTTGATTCTTCTAATTCATTCTTACGTCAACCTTTGCATCCTTGATGCTTTCAAATTGATGACGATAGTCGATTACAAAGACAGGCGATTCTTTAAATTTGCTATAGTCCATTAAACATTTATTTGATGATTTGTTCGAAAAGTATTTTTTCCATAAAAGATGCATAAGGCAGGTACGCAGGCAGGTAGTCGCTCTGCTCGAAATCCAAATTTAATCAGCCTTGAGAGAGTGTCTGAGAGTTTAAAAATACTTTGACATTAGTTATATTACTACTCGTAAAGCTTGAAGCATTTTCTTCTTTCCTGTCGTACTTCCCATTTTAAAACGCAACTAATACCCATCTTGCTTTTTCTGTCTCGTTCAATACTTTAATTCGCCACATTTGCGACTTTGATTGAGATAGCCATGTAGTTCCCATTTTCTGAATGCGGCCATTATAGATGATTGATATTGCATTTCCGAAAGCAGTAAAGTCTTGGCGAAGTTACTTAATGCTATATGCGGAACCTCCCATGAAATACGTTGTATTTCAACGTTACTGTATTTACAATCGACTTGTAACAATTTACGTTCGATTTAGGACTGATTAGAATCAGTTCTTAATGTGTGTTAACCATAGTTTTCTTGTAATCTTCGATGGGTTATTGCCTTACGCATATAGAGAACCATTTAACATGTGCCAAACAAAATGTTTTACTTATTCAGAATGCATTGTAATATATTTAAGTGTAATAAATTTTTTGACTACTTGGTTTTATTATAAAATTTTTACAAAAACATAAATATTGGTAATAAACAAACAAGTGTGAAATGCTAGGAAGCAAACTAATTTCTTTTGTTTTCTAGGAATATTTGTTAAAAAATGGTGTCATTCACACAACACTTTTAACATATAAGTTTTACAATAAAAAATTATTGTACTTACCTGACTGTACGTTGAAAATTTCCTAACACTAAACACTTGAAATGCTAAACAATGAACGATTTTATTCACAAGTAAATTCAAACACATTTAACACCAGTTTCCTTCGTAATTATACACCTCAGGAAAGTATTAAATAATTGGTTTTCACGTTCATCTAATTAAACAGGCTAAAACTAGTTGTTAGAGTTGTTTGGAGAATCCTTAAACTACTCAGTAAGTCATCAACAATATGTGAAAGTTGTGGGGAGTGATGTGGAGTGATGGGGAGGGATGTGGAGGGATGTGGCGTGATGTGGGGGGATGGGGAAGGATGTGGAAGGATACGGGGGCCCGACGGTCCAGATCAGGGTGTCGAGAGTATGATCCATGCCCGGAAGCTAAAAATGATTAGTTGAAGAAAACTATTGTGCAGAGTTAATCTCTCAGCATTCCAAGTCAATAGCAGTACCTTAGGATTGTCAGTGATAGATTTATCTCACAATACTCCGCACTGCAATATAGTACTTAATCAATGTTACTACAAGATTTATGCAAATACTTGAGATTGTTACAAATAACAATTTAATTTGCAATTGATTACATTAGGTTTAATGAATTAATTAAGTTATGTATTAGATTAGTTTTAAAAGATTAAAATAAATTAACGGAGGAATTTACAGATCCGGTGGTCCTGTGGAAGGATGCTGAGGTTCTGCGGAAGGATACCGGGGCTGACGGTCCAGATCAAGGTGTCGAGGGCATGATCCTAGCCCTGGAAGATAAAAAATGTATAGTTGAAGAAAACTATTGTGCAGATTTAAGATGATAATGTTATTAAGTACTGTTACCAGTTGTGCGATTATTTTTTGCAAGTGCGGTGGCAGTTGTGGGGTGGAGGGTCTAGCTTCGAAATCGGGGTGTCGAGAGCAAGATCCATGCGTGGAGCTAAAAAATTCTTAGTTGAAGAAAACTATTGTGCGAATTTAAGATGACAATGTTATTTAATACTGTTACCAATGTGCGAATATTTGCTAATATGGTGGAAGGGTATACTGTAAGATAAAGGCGAATTTAAATATAATTATATTATCCATGCCTGGAGCTAAAAAATGCTGAAAAAAACTAATGCTACGAGCTACCATTAGACAACTTGTCAAACACACAAGCACCGTAAGCAATGTATATACTACAGAGGCCTCGAACCTTCTAGCATATACGGGAGTATGAATCATCCATTTAATTCAGGGTATATATAAGACCGCTGATGAAGTACAGAGTTATTCTTTATCAGAATGTCGTATATAAATCATCTCATATATACTTAGTTGTTCGTTATGTTGAAACGATTTTTCTTTATTCATCTGGCCCTAGACGTTGGGCGTGAGTGCAACTGTTTTTCTCTAGACACCTGCCCCACTCATGGGCGCTAGTGAAACGAAGTCTTCCGACATAACTAGGGGTCTATTCCTTGGGTAGAGCTATGAGAAATGGGAGGGTAAGTCGAAATCTGTTTGTAGGTCAAACTTAATCTAAAACAAATAGGCGCCACCAAGTCCGGACTTATTCAGGATAATAGCATGGCATATTTCTAAGGGCGGACGTGGAGACCCAAAGAAAAAAAGATCGCCTTCGATGACAAAAACCTGTCTTAATAAAATAAGACGCTGTTCCTGTAAGAAATTATAATAGTTAGGTTAATAAAAAAGTGGAACACTATTTGTGTCCCGCAAATATACATAAGGAAGTAGTAAAAAGATATTTTCAATATAAAGTTGGCATCAAAATTCTACTCTTAAGGATGTTAGCTTTCTGTGGTTAGGTTTGATCATATTTGATCAAAATAAAAAATTTTAATCTTGAACCAATTGTTTACTAAAAAGAATCTCCTTTAAAATAAAATGAATTGCAACAAAAATTTAATTAATAACTGAATTACTTCGTGAATTTTAATTTCAGGTTTATCTAAATTGTTCAGAATCAAACATTTTACAGTATATTGTAAACTTGTTACACAAAAAAAAACTCCGACCCGTGCAGATCTGTTCAGGCTCGTTACATCTAAAAATGATACTACTCAAGTTTTTCCTTTTTAAATTACATGTGCAAGTTTTAGTTTCTAAAAAAGCAGATCACAAAAATACTCTTGTTTACATAACTTGTGCTAAAGCTGTTCGAAGCATTTGCTTTCAAGAACACATCTGTCAGCAGTATACTACAGAAAAATAAGTGACGTCAGTAACACCTGTTGTTGTTACTAATGATTCAAAATGAACCACGCGTGTTGTTTCTCAAAACATCAAATTAGTGAATTATAATTTCGACACTAGAAATCCAGCTCAGCAATAGTTGAAACTTTTATAATATTCATGCTTTTACACATTAGAATAAATTAACGTGTTTCTAGTGTGAAACACCAAGAAAGTACTTAAAGCTAACTACGAACCAAAAACTGCGTTTCTCGCCTTGATGAGGTACTTGTTATTTCATGCGAAGGTTACTGCGTGTAGCGTGAACCAAGTTCATACTAAACAACTTCTACCAAATGGAATTGTTCCACGTGTAGAATCAAATACGGTCACGATACATTCGTCAGCTGCTGCAGTCCGGATGTTGAATCATGCCGCCTCACCAAAGTAGCTTCTTTACGTTGTATAACAAAGTGGTCTTCTTAAAATTGGTTAGATTTTCTATTTTCTAAGTTGCATTGTTAATTGTAGCATTCTTCTTGTCGCGCTAGATAAATTATTTCAAATTAAACAAGTTAATAACCTTATACGATACCAACCGCTATTCAAAGATGTGTGCCGACTCCTCAAAGTTGATACGCAAATTGCCGGCCTGCAGTCTTTGGTACATCTTATCGCTTCTTCCACGTATGGCCGACTGATTACAAAACTAGCTCGGGCGACCGAGGCGTCCGAGGAGAAAACTGTCAAACCGAAACGCGCCTGCAAATAGCTGTAGAAGACACAGATATTTAACCACAAATAGAATACCAAAGGACGATGCTGCTTTAACGTATTACTTCAGTTGTTGAATGTATTTTACTATTATTTTAATAAGTGTTTTATTATTCTCGCACTTTTATGAAGGGATTTATTAATCAAAAATAAAATTGTTACAACGTTCTGAAAGTCTTTTAGTAAATATAAATTTGTGTTATTTGAACGTGTATATTGTACCACCAGCTTGTAAATTACATAAATAGACAAAAGTGTAATAAATAAATTATAGTAGTGTTTAATGTTGCTAAGAAAACTTATAGTTAAGCAATTAGTTTAAGAAGATATTAGTGCTTGTAAATAGCATTAGCGTGCTTGTACTTCATTGTTAATTGAACAGAAAACATCTATAAATAAAGCATATACTGTTAATTAGACTTGTGAACAGTGAGTAATGAAGACTCTTGTTATTACTTGTTTTAAATTGGCGAAACGCATTAATAGTAGCCCGCTACACTACTGTGCAAATTTTTATTACCAGATATGCGAATTTTTGCTAGTGTTGAAATTATCCATACCTGGAGCTAAAAAATGCTTAGTTGAAGAAAACTATTGTGCAAATTTTGTTACTAGATGTGCTATTTTTTTTTGCATGTGCATTTGCTTATGGGAGTGAAAAAAGGATTTGCACGAGTCTAATAACTATAAGTTTTGTACGCCCGTCTTTGTGTTAAAGTTGAGAGGCGCAAATCGATCGCTTATTGGGATTTGCGTCCGAGGGTTTCGGAGTTGGGGGCGCGGACGGGTGGTGGTTAGGTGGAGAATTTTTGCGTGCTTGGGATAGGCCTGTTTTTATGGCGGAAAACCGATAACTTGCGGAGAAATAAGGATTTTCCGGGAAAAGATTAATTTGAAGCGACGTATTCGTTAACGTGATAAAAAAACTTGGATCCCTCAAAAATTTCCGATCTTAAAAATCGAACGGCCCGTGCGACGAGGTCGGCAACTATTCCGTTAGCATTGGTACGAGAGAGAAGAAACATTGAGTTGGTTTCTAAAATTCGTATTCGGCCGTTAAAAAATATCTAATATATACCAAACAACGCGATTCGTATTCTACAACCTGAATTATTAACAATTTGCAAGCTGGTACTATAGTATTTTCTTAAAACAGGTACTAAAATTTGTATAATTACCTCCGGAAATGTCAAACACAGGTAGCGGAAGCATACGGAAGCGAACGAATATGTACCTTCAAAATCTATGAGGACACAATTTTTTTAAGTTTGTTAAATTTAACATTATAAATCATCCAATATTACGTAATACTTCCAATAATTGATTATTAGTATATAATAACATGGCTTTTTAATATACACGGGCTATTTATTTGAAAAATAATTTTTTATTGCATTTGACGTTTGTTTACGGAATCGCCCGAACAACTACAATAGACCGTGATTTATTCCTAGAGCGATGTATTTCTTATGTGACACTTGGCATAGTAAGTATACAACCAATGCGATTTCAATAAACAACGCTTCGATGGCGCAAGTCTAACATCGCTGCTTACGAATGCTAACCCCGGTGGTTCGGTTCCCAGTCAAATTCATTTTTTTAATTTAATTTTATGTTGCTTTTTAAAACATGCGATAGCATTTACTTAACAATATGCATTAAATAAACCAACACTTTCTTTCATATGCTTCAATGCGATCTACAATCTACAATTTATGAATTATATTTACTCAAAAATCATTTACAAAGTCTACTTTTCACAGATTGTCCAACTTACAGGTACGTATTCGCTTATATGTGTATAAAAACTAAAAACCTTTAATATTTTACGCTCTAAAAACCCAACGCACAGAACTAAAAACCGGTACATTTGCGTTCATGAACAGACGTTCGAGTTTGTTTCAAAAATTGATCTACGATCCTTAACAAATTTTCTAATGTGTACCAAACATACTGCATCTGTCATGAACTCTACATCTTTATTTAAAACTTTTACTGCGATTTGTGTAATTCATTTGAGAAATGTCAAAAGCAGGTTACGATCCACGATGGTGACACTCTATATAGGATTATGTTGGCGCATTTTAGTATTAACACTATCCGAATAGATGGCGCCCACAATTTTAAAAGCAATTACGTTTGTCATTCATTTGACATTAATTTGACGTTTCGTTTGGCGCTAATCAAAGATTGTTCAATTTGATTGGCTGCATTTCAAAACATTCATTATGAATTGTGATATTAATAATCGACTTCTAGAATATATCCCGGTATGTGATTAAAAAAAAATTTTACTTAATATTACATTACTAATGTTTTTATAGGTACTTATTTCACCGTCAATGTTGTTATTACGTACCTACCGATATTGCATAGACAAATAATTTATTGTAAAACTAAAACTTAAGAGAAACTGATGTCTTTATGTTAGAGCTTGGTGTTTGTTTATACATTACTGTGTTTAGAGGAGATTCATATTTATTAATTTTTGTGACAAATATTAAAATAATGGATTACATATTTTTATCCGAATCGTGGATTATAGATACGTTCTCTACTATGTGAGAAGTTGTGGAAATAAGAATGCCACTAGGGATAGATTTTCAAATCCCTATAACAATAAAATTACGTTTTCTTGATTATTTTTTAATTTGTATGCCAATGGCCCGTGTTTTGTTGTATTTGTCAATTGTACCTGAAATCGGTTTTCTTCTTCCTGCAATATGCAATAAGCCAATAATATACTTTGGTAAAATGTTTTTCATTTCTTAAAATCCATGTATGATGTACACACTTATACTTTCAGTTTTATAAATTTTACTTATGTACATACATAATGTATAAAAAAACCTCTTTTTATCTAAATCTCTAATAGCAAAATTGATAGCATAAACTTCAGGTGAAGGTTATCTTTAACATAAATTGCTATTTGCAAACACGTTATTACACATGTGCTCATATGTAACATTGGCAACAATTAATAAATATTACTTAATTTTGTTTGGTTTGCATGTATGGATTTTTATTTGGCCCGATCGACTCCCTGAAATGATTTCGACAAACTCTACTAAGGCGAACTTATCTTGGCCCGATCGACTCCCCCGAAGTGATTTCGACAAAGACTACTAGGGCAAAGTGATCTTGACCCCCCCAATCAACTTCCCGAAGTGACTTCAACAGTCTACTAGGGCAAAGTAATCTCGATCTTATCGCCTCCCGCAGTAATTTCGACAGTCTACTAGGGTAAAGTGGTCTTAAACCGGTCGACTTCCCGAAGTGATTTCGAGAGTATGCTATGGCGAAGCGATCTTGATCCAATCGACTTCCACTAAGTGATTTCGACAAAGTCTTCTTTGGCGAAGTAATCTTGATCCAATCGACTCCCCCTCAAAGTGCTTTCGGCAAGATCACTAGAGCGAAGTGGTCTTGATCCGATCGATTCTCCGAAATTATTTCGACAAGGTCACTAGGGCGAAGTGGTCTTCATCCGATCGACTCTCCTAAGTAATTTCAACATAGACTACTAAGGCGAAGTGGTTTTGATCCGATCGCCTTCCCAAAGTGATTTCGACAAAGACTACTAGGACGAAATGATCTAGATCCGATCGACTCCCAATCAATGATTTCGACAAAGTCTACTAGAGTGAAATGATCTTGATCTGATGTACTCCCCAAAGTGATTTCGAACAAGTCTACTGCAACGAAATGATCTTGGTCCGATCGACTCCCCGAAGTTATTTCGACAGAATCTACTAGGTCGAAGTGGTCTTGATCCATTCGACTCCCCGAAGTGATCTTCACAAAGTCTACTAGGGCGAAGTAGTCTTCATTCGATCGTTCCACGAGGTGTTTTCGACAAAGTCTACTAGGGCATCTTGATCCAATCGACTCACTGAAGTGATTTCAACAAAGCCTGCTAGGGCGAAGTAGTCTTGATCCGATCAACTCCAAGAGGTGATTTCAACAAAGTCTACTACAGCGACATAATTCTTGATCCGATCGACTCCCGGTGTGATTTCGGCAAAGTCTACTAGATCGAGGTGATCTTGATCCGGTTAACTCCCAGAAGTGATTTCGACAAAGTCTACTAGAGATAGGTGATCTTGATTCGCTCAACTTCTCAAAGTCGTTTTAATGAATTCTACTAGAAAAAAAGTGAAGACAGGGTGTAGAGGGCGGGGCGCAGAGAGGGCGGGGCGTAGAGACGACAGGGGAGACGGCGGGGCGTAGAGACGGCGGGGCGTAGAGACGGCGAGGCGTAGAGACGGCGGGGCGTAGAGAGGTCGGGGCGTAGAGAGGTCGGGGCGTAGAGAGGACGGGGCGTAGAGAGGACAGGGCGTAGAGAGACAGGGCGCACAGAGGGCGGGGCGTAGAAAGGGCGAGGCGTAGAGAGGGCGGTGCGCAAAGATGGTAAGGCGTAAAGATGGTAAGGCGTAAAGATGGTAAGGCGTAAAGATGGTGGGACGTAAAGAGAGTGGTCCACAAAGCGAGTAAAGGCGCTCAAAGTAGTCCCGTAGGGACTACAAACCGCTTCTAGTCTAATAACTATAAATTTCGGACGCCCGTCTTTGTGTTAAAGTTGAGAGGTGCGAATCGATCGCTTATTGGGATTTGCGTCCGAGGGTTTCGGAGTTGGGGGCGCGGGCGGGTGGTGGTTAGGTGGAGAATTTTTGCGTGCTTGGGATAGGCCGGTTTTTATGGCGGGAAACCGATGACTAAGGGAGAATCGGGGATTTTCCGGGAAAAGATTAATTTGTAGCTACGTATTCGTTAACGTGTTAAAAAAGTTTGGATCCCTCAAAAATTTCCGATCTAAAAACCGAACGGGCCGTGCGACGAGGTCGGCAACTGTTTCGTTAGCGTTAGTAAGAGAGAGAAGAAAGAGCGAGTTGGTTTTTAAAATTCGTATTCGGGCGTTAAAAAATTTCTAATATATACCAAACAACGCTATTCGTATTCTAAAACCTGAATTATTAACAGTTTGCGAGCTGGTGGTATAGTATTTTCTTAAAACAGGTATTAAAATTTGTATAATTACCTCGACAAATGTCAAACACAGACAGCGAAAGCCGACGGAAGCGAACGAATATGTACCTTCAAAATCTATGAGGACACAATTTTTTTAAGTTTGTTAAATTTAAAATTATAAATCATCCAATATTACGTATTACTTCCAAAAATTCATTATTAGTATACGATAACATGGCTTTTTAATATACACGGGCTATTTATTTGAAAAATAATTTTTTATTGCATTTGACGTTTGTTTACGTAATCGCCCGAACAATTACAATACACCGTGATTTACTCCTAAGGCGATGTAATTCTTATGTGACATTTAGCATAGTAAGTATACAACCAATGCGATTTCAATAAACAACGCTTCGATGGCGCAAGTCCAACACCGCTGCTTACGAATGCTAACCCCGGTGGTTCGGTTCCCAGTCAAATTCATTTTTTTAATTTAATTTTGTGTTGCTTTTTAAAACATGCAATAGCATTTACTTAACAATATGCATTAAATAAACCAACACTTTCTTTCATATGCTTCAATGCGATCTACAATCTACAATTTGTGAATTATATTTACTCACAAATCATTTACAAAGTTTACTTTTCACAGATTGTCCAACTTACAGGTACGTATTCGTTTATATGTGTATAAAAACTAAAAACCTTTAATATTTTACGCTCTAAAAACCTAACGCACAGAACTAAAAACCGGTACATTTGCGTTGATGAACAGACGTTCGAGTTGGTTTCTAAAATTGGTATGCGATCCTTAACAAATTTTCTAATATATACCAAAAACATTACATCTATCATAAACTCTACATCTTCATTTAAAACCTTTACTGCGATTCGTGTAATTTATTTGAGAAATGTCAAAGACAGGTTAAGAACCACGGTGGTGGCACTCTATAAACGATTATGTTTGCGCATTTTGGTATTAACACTATCCCAATAGATGGCGCCCACAATTTCAACAGCATTTACGTTTATCATTCATTTGACATTAATTTGACGTTTCGAATTATTGTTTATCTAACCATAGCGCTATTAAAAGATTGTTCAATTTGATTGGCTGCATTTCAAAAAATTCATTATGAATTGTGCTATTAATAATCGACTTCTTAAATATATCCTGGTATATGATTAAAAAAAAAATTACTTTTGCTTAAGATTACATTACTAATGTTTTTATAGGTACTTATTTCACCGTCAATGTTGTTATTACGTACCTACCGATATTGCATGGACAAATAATTTATTGTAAAACTAAAACTTTAGAGAAACTGATGTCTTAATGTTAGAGCTTGGTGTTTGTTTATACATTACTGTATTTAGAGGAGATTCATATTTATTAGCTTTTGTGACAAATGTTAAAATAATGGATTACATATTTTTATCCGAATCGTGGATTACAGATACGTTCTCTACTATGTGAGAAGTTGTGGAAATAAGATTGTCACTAGGCATAGATTTTCAAATCCGTATAACAATAAAATTACGTTTTCATGATTATTTTTAATTTGTATGCCAATGGCCCGTGTTTTGTTGTATTTGTCAATTATACCTATAATCGGTTTTCTTCATCCTGCAATATGCAATAAGCCAATAATATACTTTGGTAAAATGTTTATTTCATTTCTTAAATTCCATGTATGATGTACAAACTTATATTTTCAGTTTTATAAATTTGACTTATGTAAATACATATTGTATGTATGTAATTCATTTTAGTGAAATATAGAAATATAAATTTTTGCATCTATAAGCTTTCAAATTCATTTGCAATGCATTCTTAGATGTAAACCATAGCAGGGTTTTTAACCTTTTCGATATAGTTCAGATACTAACCAAACCTATAATTTCATAGGAAGTATTAACACTATCCGCCCAGATGGCGGACAAAGACGCCAACATCTTACAAACAGGAAATGGCGCATATAAACTAACTCATCTAACCTATGCTACAAGTAAAGACGTTGAGGCACGAGTACTCACTATCTGAAACTCTGTTAATACAGTTAATTTGCAAGTTTCTACAATTACAGCTTCTAAATTACATAATAATTCTTTACCGTACTGATAATTATTAATTCTGATTATACAAAAAGTATCACGCATTAATAGACGCGGTCTATTTTAAACACAAAAAGTTAAACATTTTATTTTACGTTTATTACCGAATACATCTGAAAAATTTCAAATCTACGTGAATAATTTAGAAAACGCTATATATCTTTTGAGGCTTCGGCTACTACAAGTATACAACCGCAGGATTTTCTACAAAATAAGGTTCGATAGCGTAATTCTAACACTTCCGTCTGCCCGCATTTGTATATAGTTTTTTAGTTTTTAGTATTTAGTTTTAAATTTTAGTTTTTAGTTTTTAGTTTTTAGTTTTTAGTTTTTAGTTTTTAGTTTTTAGTTTTTAGTTTTTAGTTTTTAGTTTTAGTTTTAGTTTTTAGTTTTTAGTTTTTAGTTTTAGTTTTTAGTTTTAGTTTTAGTTTTAGTTTTTAGTTTTTAGTTTTTAGTTTTAGTTTTTAGTTTTAGTTTTTAGGTTTTAGTTTTTAGTTTTTAGTTTTAGTTTTTTTAGTTTTTAGTTTTTTAGTTTTAGTTATTTAGTTTTATAGTTTTTGAGTTTTTAGGTTTTAGTTTTTAGTTTTTAGTTTTTTAGTTTTAGTTTTAGTTTTTTAGTTTTTAGTTTTTAGTTTTTAGTTTTTTTTTAGTTTTAGTTTTTAGTTTTTTAGTTTTTAGTTTTTAGTTTTTAGTTTTTAGTTTTAGTTTTTTAGTTTTAGTTTTAGTTTTTAGTTTTAGTTTTTAGTTTTTTAGTTTTTAGTTTTTAGTTTTTAGTTTTTAGTTTTTAGTTTTAGTTTTTTAGTTTTTAGTTTTTAGTTTTAGTTTTAGTTTTAGTTTTTAGTTTTAGTTTTTAGTTTTAGTTTTTTAGTTTTTAGTTTTTAGTTTTGTTTTAGTTTTTAGTTTTTAGTTTTTAGTTTTTAGTTTTAGTTTTTAGTTTTTTAGTTTTAGTTAGTTTTAGTTTTTTAGTTTTATTTAGTTTTTAGTTTTAGTTTATATTGGTATTATTAAGTTTAAAATTAGTTTTAAATAGGTTTTTCCATGTTTTCCTTATTGTACTTTAACACACAAGAATGGTATAAAATACAAATAAAATAGAAGAAACCGTTAATTATTTTAAACAGTTAGGTAAATATTTTAGTATAGATACTCGAATATTGTCATTGTAATTTACAGTTAAACGTCGCATCGTAGGTACTATTAAGGAAATCAATTGTTATTATTGTTAGTATTCGGCAAAATTGTATGAAAAAGTTAAAATAGATTATCTTTGCTTTCTTTCCTTTCTTTCGTTTCCTCCGTCTACCATACGCAACCTCGGTGGTTCAATGCCCAATTACATTAATTTTTTTCTTTATTTTTTGATTTTTTAAACATTAACAAGCGTCTAATTGCGTAAAATAGCCAAACAAAATTTATAACCCTACAAAATGGTCTACAATACGTTAACTATTCTTTATTTACATTAACCGTAATTAAAAACTTTAACATTTCAAGCGTTTGGGTTTTAATTTTTTCTACATTTCATTTATTTTAAATACAGACGTAGGAAACGTCCTGCATTCCTTTTATATTTGTTTATTTAAGGTCCACTTATGACACTTTTCTTTTAACAAACATCAAAGTTAAGAATAAAACCAATTGAAAAATTCATACGTATTTTCAACTTAAGTATTCATAATCGCATATGCAGACACTTTTTTTTTTATATTGAAATTTTACTAACATCCAAAGGAAAATCTACTCTAACAAAATTTTTAAACGTTATACAACTGTCTACAATAAGTTAATTTTTCCTTATTTACATTAACAGCAATTGACAACTTTGTCTTGCGAGCATACCTAATACGTATTAATGAGGCAGCATGGTGTACAGAGAAGGTAGAACCAAGCGGTTGCCTACATTAACTAAAAGTCTTTATAAAATACCAAATATGTGCTAAAACACGAAGCTTCCGGGCGTAAAACCTAAATTCAATACCGCTTACGTATACGTATTATACTCATTTTGAATTTAAATTGAGAAATGTTAAAACTGCATATTGCGGCAGAGAAAAACCTCTTTTATCTAAATCTCTAATAGCAAAATTGATTGCATAGACTTCAGGTGAATGTTATCTTCAACATAAATTGCTATTTGCAAACACGTTATTACACATGTGCTCAGATGTAACATTGGCAACAATTAATAAATATTGCTTAATTTTGTTTGGTTTGCATGTATGGATTTTTATTTCGCCGATCGACTCCTGAAATGATTTCGACAAACTCTACTAGGGCGAACTTATCTTGGCCGATCAACTCCCAAGTTATTTCCACAAAGACTACTAGAGACAAAGTGATCTTGACCCCCAACCAACTCCCGAAGTGATTTCAACAGTCTACTAGGGCAAAGTAATCTGATCCTATCGGCTCCGCAGTAACTTCGACAGTCTACTAGGGTAAAGTGGTCTTAATCCGGTCGACTTCCGAAGTGATTTCGACAGTATACTATGGCGAAAGCGATCTTGATCCAATCGACTTCCACTAAGTGATTTTGACAAAATCTCCTGTGGCGAAGTGATCTTGATCAATCGACTCCCTCTCGAAGTGCTTTCGGCAAGATCACTAGAGCGTAATGGTCTTGGTCCGATCGATTCTCCAAAATTATTTCGAGAAGGTCACTACGGCGAAGTGGTCTTGATCCGATCGACTCTCCTAAGTAATTTCGACATAGACTACTAGGGCAAAGTGATTTTGATCCATCCGATCTTCTTCCCGAAGTGATTTCGACAAAGACTACTAGGACGAAATGTTCTAGATCCGATCGACTCCCAATCAATGATTTCAACAAAGTCAACTAGGGCGAAGTGAATTGATACGATCGCCTCCCCGAAGTGATTCCGACAAAGTTTGCTAGGTCGAAGTGGTCTTGATCCGATCGATTCTCCGAAGTGATTTCGACAAGGTCACTAGGACGAAATGGTTTTGATCCGATCGATTCTCGGAAATGATTTCGACAAAGTCTACTTGAGCGGAGTAATCTTGATCCGATCGCCTCTCCGAAGTGTTTTCGACAAAGACTACTAGGGCTAAGTGATCTTGATCCGATGGACTCTCCGAAGTGATTTCGACAAAGTCTACTAGAGTGAAGTGATCTTGATCTGATGTACTCCTGAAGTGATTTCGAACAAGTCTACTGCAACGAAATGATCTTGGTCCGATCGACTCTCCAAAGTGATTTCGACAAATCTACTAGGTCGAAGTGGTCTTGATCCATTCGACTCCCGAAGTGATTTTGACAAAGTCTACTAGAGCAAAGTAGTCTTCATTCGATCGTTCCACGAGGTGATTTCGACAAAGTCTACTAGGAATCTTGATCCGATCCACTCACTGAAGTGATTTCAACAAAGTCTGCTAGGGCGAAGTGGTCTTGATCCGATCAACTCCAAGAGGTGATTTCAACAAAGTCTACTAGAGCGAAATAATTCTTGATCCGTTCGACTCCCGGTGTGATTTCGGCAAAGTCTACTACATCGGGGTGATCTTGATCCGGTTAACTCCCAATAGTGATTTCGGCAAAGTTTACTAGAGCTAGGTGAACTTGATTCGCTCAACTTCTCAAAGTCGTTTTAATGAATTCTACTAGGGGAAAGTGAAGACGGGGTGTAGAGGGCGGGGCATAGAGACGACGGTGGAGACGGCGGGGCGTAGAGACGACGGTGGGGACGGCGGGGCTTAGAGAGGTCGGGCGTAGAGAGGACAGGTCGTACAGAGGGCGGGGCGTAGAGAGGGCGGGGCGTAGTGAGGGCGGGGCGTAGAGCGGGCGGTGCGCAAAAATGGTAAGGCGTAAAGATGGTAAGGCGTAAAGATGGTAAGGCGTAAAGAGAGTGGTCCGCAAAGCGAGTAAAGGCGCTCAAAGTAGTCCCGTAGGGACTACAAACCGCTTCTAGTATTTCTTATAAAAGGATATTTTGTTGCAGATTGCCTAAAAAGCATCTACTGACGTACTTGTGGCTACTAGAGCTTGTTTTCTAGGTACTGCACGCTGTTCATTACCTTACGATTAGCTTTATTCAACTAGAGATCTTGTAAATTGTACAGGTTCTTTTTTATTGTTTTAGTGTTTAGTTTTTAAATCTACTGAAGCTGCTAGCCCTTTTGGGCAAAAGTTGGATTGTGTTGTTTTATTAATTCATGTATATTTTCTACTAGGTTAGGTGTATACGGCAAGGGCATGTAGTCTACCTTCTGCTTGTCATTAAAATTATGAGTATTTTCATGGATATAATTTTTATTAATTTGTGTTTAAATAGGTTATCAACACCCCGGGGCATTTTTGCTTTTTTATCTCAATTCCATATTAAGATCAAGTTGTCTACCCACCCAATTTGCAAGGCATTACCGCAGATTTTTTAAAGTGCTATGGTTTTTATACTCCTGAATAAGTAATACACTTCTAATATAGTGATTTATAGCTTTTTTTCATTTACTGTTTCTAATGCAGAAACACGACAAGGGTTACGCAATAATAAAATTTCTGCCAACTCCCATACACAATACCATAGTTTTTCTAGTTTATATTTCCAATCTAGCAATCCGATTCTCTACGGATGTAGCATTTGACATTATTTTGCGTTGCGTATTGAGTGAATTATGTATGAGATACGTGACGAAACTCTTGATTATGATTTACGGTAACAAATGGAATAAAATATTAGGTTCTTTGCAGACCCTTTCCTATCCATTTAATTTCAAGCCGGAGTAAATAAAATACGGTGTAAGGCTTAGAATATCTTTAACAAATCAAATGCGAAAGTACGTTTACGAAACTAACTTGACGAATATTCTTTCCTTACCAGAAAATTCTTACAGTAGGTGTATATTCTGAAAGCCGTACTAATATTTTATACATGCAAGTTTATAGGTTAATTTTTATCTTTGAACAACTGACTGGTTTCAGATAGATGTTTCAATATTTAAAATTTTCCCTATCCATTAAAATCCAATACAAAATTATTTTAAAATCCGCTATAACAGTCGTTCCGTTTCCACTATTCTATATCCAAGGAGCAGTTGTGCTGAAATCCACATAATCCACTTAAAATATACAAAGTAGAAAAGTAGCAGCCATTGAAAACCTTGCTAATAGAAAAAATTATAGGTTTATATAGTTGCCTTAACAATACGTTTTTCTGTTCCAGTTTGATGATAGTGCTTAAGTGGGAGGACTTCAACCATAATACATATAACAAACGTCTTCATTAGTTTAAATCGCTTGCTAGACATTCGGGTACTTTTTATTTTTTTAATCCCACTTTTAATTATGAGACATTCTTGATTTGTGCCTAGTTTTGTGTTTATTTAACTAACGCGATATCACTTCTTTAACCTAAACGGCGGATAATAGAAATGAGTCTAGATAAGAACAAACAATGAAGCTGAAAAAACTTAAAATTGTGACTACATTCACTCGAACCTTTTTATTTAGTTCTTTTGGTTCATTATGTTATATGGTATGATAAACTTAAAAGCTTTTGCCCAACATCTGTTTGTAATACACTAGTCGTTTACCTTAAAAATTAATACACCCTTAATTTAACATCAATGTATAGCAGCATTTCCTTTGCGTTTACTTGAAAGATCTCATGGAGACAAATATTTCTGCGCGAAGTGATTCACCCTTAAAATCAGATCAAGAAGTTAAGGATACTACTTCAACGTATTCTAGGGTTTTATCCTTTCAAGGAAATTTACTATCATGCCAGTGGCTGTTGGTAGTTCACTATAACTCTTTACTTGTGCACTTATAGTTTTAAAATGTGAACAATTTCTAATTAACCTGAACTATCGATGCTTCTTAATAATGCATGTGACGACAGAACATTGAATAATGTCTCAACAGTATACACTACTTAGACGTCGGTTAAATTAGGTAACATATTAGTATAATTTCATAAATTCTATAAATTCTATATAAATTCTATAGATGAAAATGGCACAAAATACGAAATCGATTACCCAGTTAAGGATTCCGATTTGTTCTACAAATGCAGACTATACTATTAAAACCCATGTCAAATTACTCTTGCTATGAATAGAGAAGCTGTGGATGAGAAAACCATTAGAACAGAAGAAATTGCATTGCTTGAGAAATTTTAAAATAAATAAAAAGCTGATAAGAAATAAAGCGAACTGGTTAAAGACTATTACAAAAAAAGCTTCACCGAAAGGATTCTCCCACAAATGTGATAGCTAGAAAAGGAAAGTGAACGATGTTAGACATCCTGAACTGTCGCGTTCTGGTTATAAAGAACGGTATAATAAAATAGAAAAAGGTATTTCGGGTCTTCTAACAAGAAGCATGGTATTTACGGGGCAGAAGGAAACGAAAATCGTTCGAGACCTTAAAATAGTAATCGGGTCAAAAGATAAAAATTAAAATCTGCCATCTTAGATTTTCAGAAAATTAGATTTTCATTTGCAAAGTAGTGTTTTTTAAAATTAGGTATCAACGGAAAATTTGTATGGATTGCTTTAAAAATAAATAAGGTAGCGGATTTGTTGCATCAGAAACCGATTATTTTTCATTCATTACATACAAATCTCAACGTTCTAGAAAAAAGCTTAAACACCTTGCATGAGTCATAAATTGAACAAAAGCATAATGTATAAGTAGTACACAGAAAGATGCAAAAAATAAAAGATTCTAGAAAATTAAATGTGAAGAAGTACCTTCACAAGAAAATGTTCAATAGGAAATACAACTTTGGCTTTCACTAACCATCTACAGACACGTGCGTTGATCATGACCATTTTGCTAAGCCTTTAAGGAATGCACTTCAGATGCAGAAAAAGATAGAAAAAGGCAGCTTACGTACCCGAAAACGAAGTTGAAGTATAATTAAGCAATCATTGCGATACCACAAGACGGTCATATTGTATGATTCGGAACGAAACATTGACTCCTAGAGGTGTAAACGAAATTTCATTCTGCATTATAAAATTAACTTTACAAGCAAAATCTTAAAGAAATTGTAGAACACACAATATGGTCTTACATTGCAGTGGCTAAATGGGAATAGAATAATAATGCCTGCCTATTAGTGATTGCTAATTTGCATATTTAACTTAAAATTATGAACCAGAAATGCTTTCAAAAGGACAGGCATGTGTAAGGCAGTTAAATATGCATGCAGTTCTAGAGAGAAAACCGAGGAGTTCTAAATCTCTGGAAATTGTACTATACCGCATGTGGTACAATTTGTTGGTAAATGTAGTACTAAAAACCCTTTTCTTCAGTCAATGGGGTTGGTGGTTTTAAAATAAGCTAGCTGTTCACTGGTCAGTGGAAAAATGATCGAAGAGATAGCTGTTTTACATACTTCAAGCAAGTTGGATTTGCTTAAGAAGCGCCAATATGCGTTTTCTATAAATATTACAGAACTTTATTTGAAAGAGAAAATTTTTAACCAGTTAATCTAAAACGAAATGCTAGGTCCTTAACCGAAAAATATCTAGAAATTGGTTTGACACACAATTCTTATCAAAATTTCCTAATTTCAGCACTTTTAAATTGGGTGGACAAGTCATTTCATTCTTTCGCCGTTTCTAAATTCAGCGGAAGATAACCCCGAAAATAATATTTGATTTAGTTAATGATAGCGATTAAAATATTCTACTTAAATCAAAGCAGTTCTTTCTTGATTTTTTGTTTTACTATACTAAATTTTACATAAATATTTTAGCAATAGGTTTTTAGTAGACGCGATAGGACGATTCTTGTGCCACCATCACCGGCTTCCCATCACCTTCCACCGGTCACCTGCTACCTTTTATCATCCAACTTTCACCTACCATCTTCCATTTTCCACCTTACATCGTCCACCTCCCAGATTCGAACTTCAACCGCCCACTTTCCATCTTAGACATAAAAAAATCTCACATTTTAATTACTCAATTTCCAAAACCGTATACCGTTTTACATCAGTGTTCGGCACTTCGTAATATGTACCCTCTTACTTTCTGCTTAGAATTTCGTCCGCTCATTCTACCTCTTTCTGGGTAAAAAATTTTATCTCCATGGTTTTCTAGACGTCTGGAAAACTATTAGCCCACTACTTTCGAAATTCAGTGATCATTATATATGTTGTAATACTATTACTTCTAAGTTTTACGAGATGCTATTATTAGGTAAGCAAATCAAATGCGTCCAATTAAGAATAACTAATATGTATTCTTGTTTTGTAAGCTTTTCTTTTGCATTGTTCATCTTAGTAAACAATGTTTTACAAAATTCCTTTAAAAATACACATCTTTGTGCCCGTTCTCTTCTGCAAGTGCTCCAACACAGGAATACATTCCTAGGTTACTTACTGTAAATGCAGAAACATTATATACAAAACGCGCCTCCGATTTAACCCATAAATTTCTCACTCAAGCTACGCTAGGTTGGTTAACTAGAAAAAAATGTTTAACTTAACTCAAAGGAGTGCGGAGGAAGAAGGTGGTGGGCAAAGTAGTGAAGGAGTGTGGTGAAAGGTGGCGGAAGGGATGTATCCCGTACAAGGTAGAACTAGTAGGTGTTTAGTTGGAGAATTTGTTAGAGAAACTGCAAAATATATTAGACTAGCTCAAAAAGATTTTGAAATCAGAGTGCTACGTACATTGACGTAGCTTAAAAGAAAAAAAAGGATGACCGGACTCAATCGGTGGGTAGACGGAGTCTTACCAATAGAAAAAAAGATAAAGAGCAGCAGGAAATAAAAGTAAGACATTAAATATACTTATAAATAATTATAATTAATCTCAGTGACATTTTGGAATAACAAAACAGTATAGTATAACAAAAAAACTAAATAAAAGAATCAATCACTACAATATACATACATTAGAAAGAGCACAAGAGCCACTTCTTAAAATGGCGAGCTGTAGTATTTAGGTCCCTCCTCTAAATTAATTACCAAAAAGAAAATTACAAGTCTAAAACAACAGCTCTGAATTCTCATTGTAAATATAAAATTATATCTACAAGGTTTTCGCTATGAGGTCTTAATTAACAAAAATTTACAATTAAAGCACCAACAACAGCTCAAAATCACCATCGTGAGAATAAAGTTAACTACATAAAATTATCACAGTAAAATGTCAGGATATAATACAATATTATCAATAAATATCATCTCACATAAAGAGAATCGTTTTACCCCTACAAATTTTAGTCGGCAATAGAAGAACTTTATAAATAAGCCGTTTCATCAAGTACATAAAACCCATATCATAAAGTGGTGGCTAAACACTACCTTCGAGTCCACAGCGTAGGGTTGGTCTTAATGACAGGGCGGAACAGAGGGGCTTAGGATTACGCAGTGTTGGTGTCCTTCACACTAAAAAGGAGCGGCAATCCAACGGGTCGTTAAGTCCGCCGAAGCAAAAAGCTACAATAATTGTTGCGTCATCATCGAACATTTATTGGAGTTGGTGACAACGAATACTATTTGTGCGGGTATCCTGCAGTTTAGTGAAACATTTATACCGACAGTAAAAGTGCGCGAAAACAGTCGCATTCGAACCCTTGCAGAAGACGGTTGTATGAGAGCTTTTGAAAAGCGACATCGACACCCAATCGTGCGTGTTTTTGGTTGTCCGTCGAAAGCTTTTGTGTGTGAACGTTTATTGCCCACAGCGGCACAGGCTTTAAGGTATTTATACCCTTTATTAAGTAGTTCGGTGTAGTTGGTTTTAGTTATTACATAACCGCTCCACCGCCAATCGGTATTGCTACAAAAGCAATTGGTCCTTCCCTGTAATTAGCATATTTATATCATCTCCTTAATCCCAATAATCCACCAAACGATCCGAATTCACCAGTCCTATGGTATACGCATGTCCTAAATTAAATATCATTTTGCATTTCAGCGAGCTTTTAAGTAATTATTTTAGCTTTAAATTTGTGTTTAAGCTCCATATTTAGCGGGTTAAAATATGTACAATATTAGCTACATACTTTCGTTAGACTAAATTAAGTGATTTCGCCGTAATTAAACCAGCAAGCGTTTTAATTACAAACAAATCCTTAATATAAAATTTGCTATTTTGCATTAAAAGCTATTGCACGTTTTGTATCACATACAACTTTCAGTCGGTTTACAACGTAAAATATTTAATACATCTGCAGGGTAATAAAGTTGTAAAGCTGAACGCTTCTTGCAAACACGTTAAGCCACATGTTTAAACGTTCCTGTGAGCTTTGATGTAAAGGCCGCCTTTGAACTGTAAATCTTATCTTTACGCTTTGTTTGACAAACCCTTGGTTTCCCACGTCTCGTTTAAGACCACATTGCAGGCTAATAGTCATAAAACGTGATTTATTGGTTTATACGCTGTCTTACATTTTCGTGCCTTGAACAATTCATAATATTTTAATATTTCTCAGTGCACATTTAGCTTTACCGTTTTACAACATTTTATTGTAGATCTTTCAAATAACAGTCACCATGGCTCCAAAGAAGGCACATGTAGTAGAACTAGAATTACTGAAAACACTTATTATAAAAATGTTTGAGCTTTGTAACCCTATACAAAGTGACCCAAGTTTAAAAACGTTGTTCCTTATTCAAACAAGGGGAGTAACTGACCTTAATACAAATTTCAGCAAAATTTTAATTGCTGTCTTAGCTTCATGTGACGAGGTAGAATCGTTAACTTACAACGCTGTACGGAAGGAAGTAGATTCCGCTTATTTTTGCATACTGCTGCATCTCGAAACGATGCAAGAAATGAAAGCACCACAAATCATTGAAAATGCTCCAAGCAGCTCGGGATCAAAATTGTTACCGTTAAAGCTCCCACTTTTTAATAATGAGGTAACTGAATTCACATCTTTCATCGATTTATTTGACAGTCTGGTCTATAATAATGCGTCGCTGTCCAATATCGAAAAGCTAAATCACCTTATCAGTTGCTGTAGCGGGGAGTCTTTGAAAATCATTAAATCGGTGCCCATTTCGGGGGATAATTTTATTATTTCATATAACGCCTTGCGTGAGAGATTTAGCAATCCGCGTTTATTGGCAACTTTGCATTGGAAAGCTATGAAAGACTTTCCACTTTTAAAATCAGAAGACCCTAAGAAACTTAGGGCACTTATTGATTGTTTTTCAGAGAACCTTGCTGTTCTAACTAACTTAAAGTTTCCCACTGAACATTGGAACTTTATTCTGGTCGATTGTCTTTTAGAAAAACTAGATCCGTTCACTAGAAAACGCTTCGAACTCCAATCGGATCCGAAGCAAATACCCAATTTCGATGATTTGAGATATTTTTTAACTCAACAATGTGCAGCGTTGAAACCTTTTCTTCAACCGCACCTGTTTCTTATTCGACGACTGTCCATACATCTCACACATCAGTGCCTAAGAAATCCTCAGCGTTTCAATTTAAACCAAGAGTTTCTTCTAACGTAGTTTCACTGGATACACCAAGTAGCTCCAGTGACTCAAATAATTCATTTTCGCACCATTGTCCTTCTTGCAAAGGCAATCACTTAATTTATAGATGTCAATCGTTTCTAAAGAAAACTCCAACAGAACGTTTCGACATTGTCAAACGCTTACGCCTTTGTTTAAATTGCTTACGAACAGACCATGCGTCCATGCAATGCAAATCTTATAATTCCTGTCGAACTTGCGCCAAGCCGCATCATACCTTGCTACATTTTGAACCGCCGTGCAGCTGAACCGATCGCTACACCTATGCATAAAAATGCCAATAGAACGCAGTCAGCCTTTCCTATTCCGGCAAATGTTTTGTCTTCACAGACGAATTCAAATCTTGGGGTTACTGTCTTACTCTCCACTACTGTTGTGGAAGTTCAAGATCGTTCTGGTAGATACAAACCGATCAGGATACTCTTAGATCCTGGCTCCCAAGCTAGCTTTATTCGAGACGATTGCGTGAGCAAACTTTGGCTTCCACGCATACGTTCTCAAGTTCCGATTTATGGACTTGGGCAGACAACTTCAGCAGTCAATAGGGGTGCCGTCAGCTGCACCATTCGCTCTATGTTAGACTCTGAAAAATCTCTAGAAGTCACAACTTTTGTGCTTTCGTCAATATCTGGCAAATTACCCAGCGTTGAAGTTCCTAATAATTGGGAACACTTATGCGGCCTGCACTTTGCAGACCCGACCTGGAACTCTCCAGGAACTATTGACATGCTCCTTGGAGCAGATATTTATCCGTTCATCATCAATGGCGGTGTTATACATGGCAAATTTCTTCAGCCTGCCGCCATAAATACTATTTTTGGTTGGACTATTATTGGTCCCACAAAAAGCTTGCAGTCTAATACTGTCCAAGCATTTCTTACTTCTGTAGAAGATCCTATCGACCAGACCCTAAGGCGGTTTTGGGAGATAGAAGAGTTGCCATCCAAGCCTTATACTTCTCCAGAAGAAGAAAAGGCAGATTTGATTTTTGAAAACACGTTTTCTCGTGACCCTAGCGGTCGTTTTATTGTTGCGTTACCGTTCAACGATACTTTGCCCGTTTTTGATAATTGCTTTGAGATGGCTAAAAAACGACTATTTTCGTTGGAGCGCAAATTGCATGCTCAACCGGAGCTACGCGCCCAATACAACAATTTCATGCAGGACTATCTTGATGCGGGTCATATGGCATTACTCGATTCTCCGCCCGTTGGGAACGATAATTATTTTTTACCCCATCACCCTGTGTTTAAAGAGGAAGGTCATACTTCTAAAATTCGTGTGGTTTTTGACGCCTCTGCAAAGGCTAAAAACAACGTGTCACTTAATGACACTCAATTGGCAGGACCTAGTCTCCAAAATGATATTTCGTCAATCTTATTGAAATTTCGTACTCATCGTTTCGTTTTTACTTGTGATGTTCGCCAAATGTATCGACAAATTTTGGTTACCGAAGAACATCGAAGGTTTCAATTAATTGTGTGGCGGTTCTCCGCAGAAGAACCCATTCAGACTTATCAGCTTAATACAGTGACCTACGGTATTAAGTCATCGCCTTATCTAGCATTAAAAACTCTTCAGTAATTAGCCATTGACGAAGGCAAAAGGTTTCCGTTAGCCGCTGAGGCTATACGGTCAAATCTATATATTGACGATTTCGTCGTCGGTGGAGATTCTATACAATCGGCCCGAGAAATCAAAGATCAACTTATCCGACTTTTACATTTGGCTGGTTTTGAACTTCGAAAATGGAGTTCTAATTCAGTTTCCATTTTGGAAGGCATTCCGTCAGATTTTTGCCAATATACTTCTCTCGTTTTCGATTCTGACGAATCAATAAAAATATTAGGTCTTCAATGGTCACCTACAGAAGATATTTTCTCATTTCGGGTTAAACCATTAAACCCAATATGTACAAAGCGCAACATACTTTCGCAAGTTGCCAGAATATATGATAAATTAGGGTTTTAAGCCCCACTAACACTTTTTGCAAAACGCCTAATCCAGCATCTGTGGATGTTAGGTTTGAATTGGGATGACATCCCACCAACAGACATTTCGTCTCAATGGCAGCAGTATCAAGAAGAGTTGCCGTTATTATCGTCATTAAAGTTAACACGTTGTTTACCCCCTTCGGATCCTTTTACTTGTCATTTGCATGGGTTTTGCGATGCTAGCGAGGTAGGGTATGCAGCGGTAGTATATTTCCAGTTCATAAATCAAACTATTGTACAATTTGTAACCGCTAAAACAAAAGTAGCTCCAATTAAGCGCATTTCAATTCCACGTTTAGAATTATGTGCCGCCGGTTTATTAACCGATTTACTTTCTTTTACCATTCGTTCTTATCAAGGCTTGATTGACGTCTCCGATGTTTCAGCGTGGAGTGATTCTACGGTCGCTCTCACTTGGATACGTTCTCCACCTTTTCGGTGGAAAACTTTTGTGGCAAACCGTGTTAGCCACATTCAAGAAATCATTGCACCTAGCCGATGGTTTTATATTAAATCTTCGCATAATCCGGCTGATCCTGCATCTCGGGGATTGATGCCAAGCGCGGTTATTTTATGTTCGCTATGGTGGGCGTGGCCTGAATGGCTTCACTACCCTAGTGACTCGTGGCCGCCTCAACCAACATTGTCAACCTCAATTGCTGAGGTAACTACGGAAAAGAAGATCCTAACATTTGTCGCTCAAACAGATCCATACGTCATTGACATTCTACTAAGTCGCTTTTCATCGTTATATAAAATCCAAGGCATCGTGGCTAACATTTATAGATTTTCTAAACCCATGGCTCAACGTCATGCGGGTCCCTTAACAGACATTGAATTACACAATGCTCTCATGATTATCGTTCGGCATGTACAAAGTGTTACATTTTCAAAGGAAATAGCTTCGATCAAGGCACACCGTAAATTACCTAAAAGCTTGCGAAAACTCTCTCCATTTGTTGAGCCACAAAATATCTTAAGAGTAGGTGGGCGCTTGACACATTCTTCGCTTTCCTATTTCGAAAAGTTTCCTGCGTTATTGCCTCAGCGGAACCGATTAACCGAACTTATCATTCGGTCAACTCATGAAAGGTATTGCCATCCCGGTGTTAATACCACAGCGTATCTTATCCAACAGAATTTCTGGATCCTTTCTATTAAAAATTCAATCAGAAATTATTTATCATCATGTCATAGATGTTTTCGTACCAAACCGGTCCTGGTAACTCCTCCTATGGGAGACCTACCGGCAGCACGTATTACCCAGATCAAAACTGCACATGGCACACTAAAACGACCTTTGGTTAAACTAGCGCCGCTACCGGTATTTTAATCTTATTTTTATGTTTAGATGTATATACACATTTCTTACATGTATAGTAGTATATTATTTTTACATATTTGCTTATTTACATATATATTTTTATTTTTGCATTGTTGGTAATATCGCTCGCTGTAGTGTACCACCCTATCTTTCGTTACCTGTTTTCCTAGCAAGGTCAAATCCTATGTGATTTCCTTCACACAACCTACTTCCCTCCTTTTCAAAATTCTATGAATTTGGTGGGCTGTATGTTGCGTCATCATCGAACATTTATTGGAGTTGGTGACAACGAATACTATTTGTGCGGGTATCCTGCAGTTTAGTGAAACATTTATACCAACAGTAAAAGTGCGCGAAGACAGTCGCATTCGAACCCTTGCAGAAGACGGTTGTATGAGAGCTTTTGAAAAGCGACATCGACACCCAATCGTGCGTGTTTTTGGTTGTCCGTCGAAAGCTTTTGTGTGTGAACGTTTATTGCCCACAGCGGCACAGGCTTTAAGGTATTTATACCCTTTATTAAGTAGTTCGGTGTAGTTGGTTTTAGTTATTACATAACCGCTCCACCGCCAATCGGTATTGCTACAAAAGCAATTGGTCCTTCCCTGTAATTAGCAGATTTATATCATCTCCTTAATCCCAATAATCCAATAATTATGAGTAAAGATTAATTTATTTACACCGAAAAGTACTTTTTTTAAAACCGCAAATACCACACAGTGTATGCACGAAATTGTGAAGCTAACACAAAAAGAACAAGTTAGCGACCAGTAATCGTTATCATACACTTACAGAAAGAATCTAGTAAATGAATTCGTTTTCTAGCAAGGATTCAATGCAATACTCGCGTTATCATACCGAAGTGCTAACTAGAGACTTGGAAACAACCTGTTTTCGAAGAACTGCAATTCATTATTTCAACGAGTCGTTTGGTCGTATCAGTATAAGAATTAATTGGACGCTATAGCAATGTGTAGCAAGCCAGTAAACACTGAAAACAAGGTACCGACTAATTAAATTATAGAGTAAACTTTTCGTTTCGAAGTAAATAGGTTTAAAATGAAAATTTTTTATAAACCATACTTATTGTAGGAAGGTAAAATGTACAAGATGTTGGAGTATTGAAACAAAATCTGCATCGATGAATAAAGTAAGACAAAAAGGGTGTGTTTTAATTTACCGTCGAAAGTGAAGTAACAAGCGTCTTAGTAATTCGACAAGTCGCAATAGTACGAAGTAGAGGTATTTTGGGTTTCTTGATAATTTTCAGATAACACAATATGCTCTAGCAGCTAATACACCAACAATCAAGGTATTCTCTTTTGAAGTAACCAAACCTAGGGCCTCTGTTTGCAGGGAAGGGATATGCAGGGTATAGCTCTATACTACTACACTAATTTTACTCCCAGCATCATTACCAATCTTTTTCCACATTCTTCGGTCCCTACACACTTCCTTCGCTTCTGCGGCATTCATCCATTACTTTCGGTATGCTCTTTTATTCCTCATACTTCTCACCTGCCGTGCTTTCAGAACATCCTTTATTACATCCAACCATCTTTTACAAGGTCTGCCCCTTGCAGCTCAACCAGTCATCTTAGGTGCATATGTACAATAGATGAGTCTACCGTCATTCATTCTTTCCACATGTCCAAACCATCTTAGCGTACTTAGCTGGCTTAATTCATTAAGGGTCACTTGCATCCCACACTCTACTCTGATCCATTCGTTTGACACCTTGTCTCTTTGTGCTTTTTGTACACACTTCTTAGGAACGTCATTCCTGCAGCATTTACATGACTAACATGCTTCGGATGCCAGACCCAGGTTTCGTTTCCATACAGAACAGTACACACGAACACTGTTGTAAATGGCTAGTTATGTATTTATATTCCAACCTTCATTCTTGTTCACTACCCACTACCTACTCAAAAATTTTCTGCTGAGGTATACAAAGTCATTTCGTTTCTCTATTGTGTCATACAAAATCATCATCTTATGACGGTGCAGCCAACAATACTGCGTCATTTGCATACAACAGCACACTGACATTTGTTTCACCGATTTTCGCTTTCTTCAATCCTTTATAAAATATGTCATGGAAAATTTCAGTCAAGTTAACGGCCACTAAAAAAGTGCTTAGGTAGCGGCTTTTGGGTTGGGGGTGGTGACAACTTTTGCTCCGGCTTAGTCAGGGTGAGACTCTAATTCAGGGTAGATCAGAAAATGTACTGTACAGATTATCTTAATAAGGGTTAGTATTGAATCAGAGCCTGGACAGGGAATGCCAAGGCGCCAGGAACTGATAACAATTAAGGAGCGTATGAAACCTAAAGTCCTAGTTCCAACAGACTTCGAAGGAACCCCCTTCCAGATCATAAATATAAAACACGCAACTTCACAAAATAACTATCTTTAATATCGCATCGGAACACAAAAATAATTAATAACAAAAATTCCTAGTACCAGTTGAATTTCAATATTACATCAATTATGATTAACACAAGATTAAAAAATACAAGATTAGTAAATATTACCGTAATGAACCCCGCACGAGTGCATATCAGGGAAGAAGAACTTTTAATTTCTCACTCACTTTAAAGTTATTTATTACTCACGTACTCATATACCCTTGGCCAAGAAAGCATGTAGTAGTACGTAAAATGCACCATAAATTAAGTGCTAGGTGTTCTAACCTCAATTTCAAATAAGCACCTCGTGGGAGCAATCTCTAACAATAGTGTAAATATTAGATACCTTAACGTACTGTTGAAATATTTCACAATTATCTTAATGAATCACCCTAGACAGTAAAGAGGGTGCCTAGAAATATACTAAATGTTGATTTTTAAATATTAAATTTTGTACATCAATATTACAGAATTTTGAATGAAGTAGATGTACTTCTTATGAACAGCAATAGCTCAAATTAGTAATATTAAGTACTAGTAAAAGAAAATAATAAAACCACAATGGCACCAAATAAGCACAAACGCTAACAACGAACAATAAATACATGGAATAATCTTACTCAATGATTAGTTTCTGTACGTAGTTATCTCACATCAAAGGTCGTCGAAGTCCTAGGCTGCTGGAATGGTAACCCAGAGTAACGACAGCTGGTCGGCAACGCCAATAAATGATAAATAATAAAGTTGATAGTGCGATAACGTTCTTGAGATAAAGGAGACAGGAGCATAAACAGAATGAAGAGCATACGTATAACGCACAATGAGAAGGCTTAGGGAGGAAAAAGAGGAAGAAGAAGGACCCTAAAATTTAATATTAGAAATCAAGTTGCAAACAAAAATTGAGATATTAATTACCACGTAAGTGGGTCAATTAAATGTGCACTAACTGATTTAGAGATAACAGGACTTTACAATATTTAGATTTCAATAACGAACATCTGCACCTAGAAAATAAAAATAATAAAATTTAATCTATTTTAATTCATACCAATTATGAACGATGCTGATGAATTTAAATCCACTACAAGTGAAAATCGAAGCTTGCAAAAGGTATTCTAGAACCATAAAACCAAAATCGCCAAACTCCAATAATTATTTGTCGGTTCTACCTAAATCCGTAATCAATACGTTTATATCGGCAGAATCCAACTTTCACCAACAACGATCAAAATAAGAATACCTCTTATCCACAAGGACAAAAGCAAAGTACAGCTTATTATCATATTTGTAATTTCAAATGCAGATAAGTAACGTAAATTTGAGTATACGGCAGTAACTTGTAATTATGAAGGTTGACACAAATGAAGCGCAAAGATAACAACGATATAGATAGCAGGACAATGCTATCAGCAGACAATTGAATTTAGAAATATTATATAAATATAATGCTAACACAGAAGTGTCGACCGGAAGGTTACAAATAAATACATTGAACAGCCACTGAAACATCACACAGCCTTTGTGATGGTGTAATAGCCAAATATCATAATAATTTATAGTTATTACATTGTATTAAGTTTATGCATTTAAAAGGTGAGTGACTTGTTATAGGAAGTGAAAAGTGCGGAAATTGTACAGGAAGACAATCGATAGGAAGTACACGTGCAACGAACTCTAGGCTAGGTGTAATTTGAACTAGTAAATAAGCATAATTGCAGAATTGTTGTTAGCAGTTAAGTACTAATATAGAATAAGAGCATTATAAGTCTAACCCTCCGATGTAACAGTTGTACTGCACCTTAAAGTGACAAGTAAATTAAAGATGTGAAATGGTCTTCGACTTTGTTTTAATTACCCCGACTGAAGCCCCCAAGAGAACACTACACCTTGTCTTACAACCTCCTCAATGTCAAAGTATAGCCCCATGTAACCATTTACACGCACACACGATCTAATGCCTTTGTACATCGCTTTGATAGATTTTATCAAACACTTGCTTACAACGTATTCACGCAGCGCCATCCATAATTGACTTCCTTTATCAGAGTGATATGATTGTTCCAGATCTACAAATGCTGCATACATTTTCATTCTGGTATGCATATACTTTTCGACAATTTGTTGCATTGCAAACATCTGATCCACAGACTTAAAACCACATTGAACGTCCCATATCTTGCTTTACGTTCCCTTGCGAACTCCTTCGATCACAATTTTTCCATACACTTTACTGGGTACGTTCAACAAACTTATCCAACGATGTTTTGCATTTATGCCCCACTGCCTTTACTTTTGTGCAAAGGGATCATGATCGCACCCCTTCCAATCTTCTGGCACCTTTGCTTGTTATATACACATCTTAACCAGTTTGCAAAAACATTTTATCAGCACCTCGGTCCCATACTTAAGCATTTCATTTCTTATTCCATCTACACCCGCCACTGCCATTTTCCAGAGTATTCACTGCCTTCCATACCTTATCTACACTTCATCCGAACTATATTATTATCTGCGTTTTTTACCAGTATACTACTGCTTTCTTCATCTTCCACACGGTCATCTGTATCTTTCCTGCCACTACCATACAGCGCCTTAAAATACTCTTTCCAACATATACTCACACTAGTTTCGTTCCAATTCCATTTCTACTGTTAACAACGCTATTCACACGCGTATGTCCACCCTTTTTTGTCTTTCTTACACATTTCCAAAACAAGCTTTTATTCCCTCCAACATTGACCGGATTAGTGTAAATTACTAGTTAACATTAAGAATAGATATAGCATAATAAATTACACCATATCAGTATTCAGTTTTAACTGTATATCGATTAATTACATAAAAGTTGGGAAGATAAATCAAACAAAGATGATGTACTAATTATACAAAAGTGTCATGTTAAAGCAGGATTCACGTTTTTTGCAGAGTCTGGAACAGTCTTCTCAAGACAATTCTAGAAAACATAACCATCGATGACTTCTAACTGATCACAACAAGCAATGTATCGCGCCGGGTTTTAAGAAAAGAAACCAAAAGACGCAACAAACTTTTACCGTACGCCGTAAAAGAAATAGAACCCCTATCGGCTGTTTATATACCCAATTAAAAAAAGCAGAATCAAATTAGAAGTAGTAGAATTAAAAAGGAGAAAGATAGATTACGATACAAAGATAATGGTTCACTTAAAGGAACGGTCTGAACATATATGGGGTATATAATGTTTCCGAAGTTAAAGTTAATAACCGAGAAGCATTTTTCTATGTCGGGTTCTAGTAGAAATTACGCGTCATAAGGATATGTATATTTTAAAAAGTGTAGAAAGTTTCCACTTTCGTGGCGCCTATTAATTTATTTTAAGGCATCTGGCTTACTACACTGTACTGTACCCACTAGTGCCTTTTTCTAGTAGAAAAAATTAGTACCGCGTCCTGAGCGTCTTAGCTGCCGCAAAATTTCATTTCGTCACCAACCTAAGACGAACATTCAATATCGAAACAAATTTCTTTTTTTGTGACAGCGTTAGATGTTTCAGTGTCCAAGACAACCTAAACTTTAACAAAAATGAATAATGCGTTACGACGAAATTTGCATATAATTCAGAAATACTTTACAACTACAAAAACTTGATTACTAAAATAAAATTGTTTTAAAAACAGAAACTTTAAGTTAATGCTGCTGTTTATAAATTTAATTTTAGAAAAATTTTCAGGCTTTAAATTTAAAAGTAAGATGCGACAAAATGATTATTTTTCATTTTCGGTAAAACATTTACTATTAACGTGCCCGGTTTTTCACAAATATGTACCATGTTACATTCAATTCTACCCTTACAAATATGTCCATTTAATTTAAAATTCTTTTTAAATATTACCACACTTCCGTTCCGGTATCTTGTGTAACTACCTATCATGAGAACGCCCCTGATTACGCTTCATAATTAAATAAATTGATTGGTTTCAGTAAAGCACATACTGATTCAATCAAAGCGAGTACTCTGTAGAATGTTATTAACGCATTTAGTTTAAGGTAAAGGTACCTCAATTTATCATTATTGTTTGAGATATCACTGAAAATACACTCGGTTATTTACAGTCTTTGTTTTCCGAATAGAATATTTTTTTTTATTTATAAGTAATGATGCAAGTATGAGTAGCGTAAGTTTTCTACTTATTGAATTCGTATTTGTCGGTTTTCGTTATCTATTCATCCATAACAATGACTTTATAAGTGTTCTTTTGAGATGTGTTACTCAAATATTAGAATCGCTTAACATTTCATTTCTTAATTTGACTTTCACTCTGATCTTGCTTTCCTCGCTAGCATGTACATTATGCGTAATAAATTGTTACTTCAAGAGCAATGTACACTTCCTTGGATAGGTTATATTCCTGTGCATTGATAAGCTCGTATGTGCTTATTAATACTAATGAGGTTTCTATTTAACCTTTCTACGTAGGCCAAATTATTTTTTTGTTACGTAGACCCAAATGCTCTTTTGCATCGAGACGCTGTAGCATGTATGGTTCCAGCATTAATGGATCCTGACTACAGTGGCGATATTTAGCTGATTCGCCTACGATGATTTGACTGCAAAATGAGAACCCAGCACGTAAAGGTATGCGACCTGTTTTTTTTGCATACGGAGAAATAAACTAAAGTCGTATTGCGCCGACGAGCAAAACACGCGCACAAAAACGGTTTAAAGACTAGCCTCACTGGTGTTACTATTTTAAATTGCTATTAAAATCGCTCTAAATGTATTGTTTAATTTTAAATTGTTTTTCTTGTTCATTGCCGATTAGCTTTTTTCTTACATGTTAGCTACGAAATGCGCACTTCGTGGATCAATTGTTACAATTTGTCGGTGGAGTATGATTGTTTTGTTTAAATAGTAACTTTTTATTTATTCTTTTACGTTTAAATATAATTTTTTTTTATTGTAAATAAAAAATCAATAGCGATGTACTATTTGTCTACGTGAATCACCCCACTCCAAGTATTTATAACTAGCCCTGTATTTCTGCATTTTAACCTTACAAATTTTACAATTACAACCATCCCAAAATTAACTTAACTAGTTGATACGTGCGAGCGTTGCCGAAACAGACTAGTACCAATAGCTTACCAGCAAAAACGCATGCTACGTCTAAGACGTCTGCCGAAGCTTCTTGAAGCTGGAAGACTCCAAACCAGAACAAGCTGAAAATGCTTAATCGCGAATTATTGATCACCATAACTATTCTGTATACGAATTCCACAATAAATTAATTAAATATACTTTTTATATTAATTTAGTTTCAGATTCTTCATTAGTACAAAAAGCGTTAAAAGAACAAGTTATAAACTTAATTCTATTTCTTGTGCTACAAAATGCAAGCGTCACTTAAGAGGCTCTAATATTCTATTAATTTTTCAAGATTTACCTACCACTGGTCGATTACAAATAATTATTTGGACCATCTTTTATAGAAATGGTCCCATGCAAGCACTTGGAACCTCGTATGCACTAATTCTGGCCGTCAAGTAGCACTGCATTCTGTCCAGCTCTTCAACTTTGAACAGCAAAAAGCACCGGCTAGAAATTGTGCTGAAAAACTATACGGAACATGTTCCAGCCATACGAACAAAAATATAATGTGCCATCAATAACAAACAAAATAATGTTTTACTAAAATATCAAACAAATACGAATTATGAAAGTCAAATTAGTTCAAGGAATTATCGTTTTTGTTAAAGTAGACATACTAAGTGAAAAATAATAAATACGCCACAATTTACCAAATCAGCTTGAAGTTATGGCTAGTCTTTTACATCGCAATCAAACAAACTGTAATACTTATAAAGCATTACTTAAACATCATTCGAATCTTTGCGAAAAACAGAATACTTGCTCAATAAGATTACCCGAAGAATCTGAAAAGTATCTAATATTTAAACATTTCCACTACCAAGAAAAGGTATCATTTGTAGTTTATGCAGATTTCGAAAGTATATTTGAAACATGCAATGAGCTGGAGGTAATATTAAACACAGTCCGTTACCAAAGACATATACCCTTTAGTATAGCATACTATTTGAAATGCTCGTATGATAATAAATATTTCAAATTTCAATTGTATCGCGGAAAGGATTGTATAGAATGGTTTGTTGCTCAATTGAAACTGATTTCAGAAACGACGAATAAAATTTTCTGTAACTTAAAAACTGTGAATCCTTTAACAGAAGAACAAAAGTCAGCATTTAAATTTGCCCTTCACTGTTACATTTGCAATAAACCTTTTAGTATAGATGAGATTAGAGTTCGCGATCACTGTCACTTTACAGGTGAATTTCAAGGAGCGGATCATCTAGATTCCAACACCAATTATCATAATTTTATGAAATGGAGTTGCAAAAGGTTAAACATACAGGAATTTACCTGGTAGAAAAAGTCCTTAGAAGGAGTGGAAATAAAGTCTTTGTAAAATGGTTAGGCTTCTCTAACGTACACAATAGCTGGATCGATAAAAATAATGTTTGCTAGAAGTTGTTATAATAATAATAATAATAATAATAATAGTTAATATGGCTAACATTGAAAAATTAAATTAAAATAAATGATACAGATAAAATTAAATAAAATGAATTGTCAATTCACTTGTTTGTTGTTGAGAACACCAGCCTGCGGGTGAGGAGAATATCCTCGATAGTGTTTAAAGCAACAATATAGTAAATTATAGGTTGGGAAGGTTTACTTTAGCCTAAGTGGTGAGGAGAATATCCTCTGAAGTGTTCCAGAACAACAGCTAATTGCTTTTTTATTTTTTATACAGGTTTCCTACTGATGATGACCACATAGTGGTCGAAATACGTATTTAGTAATTTAAATATTTTTTGTAGTTAAGGGTTTTTATTTAATTTTATTTAAATCGTGCCACAGTGTTCTTATAGATTATTAAATGATACAGGCACAATCTTTCTATTGCTTTTTATTATTATTAAACCATTCTTTAAAAAAACAAGGTATTTTGTTCTGCACATTGCGGACTATTATTGCTGTGTCTATATCCCGACACGGCCGACTACTTGAAAAATGACAGGTGAGCATTTTTCACAAAAATTACGCCCTCGTTCGGATGAGAGGTTAAATGGAGGTCCCGTGTGTGAGTGTTGTCACGCACGTTAAAGATCCCTACCTTGCTTGGAACAGCAAGGGTTCGGCAAAATTCTAAATTTCCAGGCAACAAAAAACTCGCCTCCTGGCCAATGTACTACCTTCTGGTAGAGCATTGGAAATATAAATGCACGGCCTTTACAACAGATTGCTGTATTCAGTCTTGAGCTGTGAGTAAGAAACTTATAAAACAGTAAAACCACAATTTATGTTTCACTTGCCAAAGATAATAATTGTGAAAGGAGTAACGTTAGTGAATAACTTTTTTAATCCTCGTTATTACTAATTCAAGATAAACAACCACTTTATTTTACGGAATTAGATTTTGAGTAAGATCTTTAATAACACTTATATTTTACGATTTTTAATCAACGTTAAGGACAGTTTTTAGTTTCCGTTGGTAAATTCGATTTAAATGTATAGTTATATTATACACAACCATGTTGCAATTCAATTGAACTGAAGGGTTACTCTTCGACCGTTGCGAAACTAAAGCTTATTACGAAATTTACATTCTTTTGTCTACAAGCTAATCAACTTGCGTTTAAAATTTAATTCATTTAAAGAAGAATATAATCCTATTTCAAATTTACATAACACTACGACCTATTTTAATCTAGTTGAGGGTTATTATACTAAATTACTACTGTGGTCTGGAACAGAATGAAATGCTACACGTTTGCATCGCGGCTAGCCATAGGCGCAGGAGTTCGGGTTTTGAGGCGGAGGCGGTACAGGCGGTACGGGCATTCATTGTTGGCAGTTACGGCGGGCTGAGTGCAGACGATCGATATAATAAATAAGTCGACCTTACCTGACAAATGGACCAATTTAGGATCCAAAAACCAATAACAACTAATACACAACTTGCGGATTTATAAGAATCATTATCAATAGGGAACGCACGCACACACACACAACACACACACACGCGCGCGCATTGACGTGATAGGGGGTCACAAGAGGTCATTGAAATACAAACTCCACAAATAAATCCCACTAAAAATATAAAATAATCCGGAAAAATAAAAATCTCCGTAAATACCTGTTTACGCCTTGTAAAATACAAGCGTACTTTTATTCATTAAAGTGCTATGCAGAAACGCAAATGGCGCGTGTACAAATAACCACCCAGTATGATATAGGCGTATTGTAAATAAATAGGAAGTAACGCAAGTCGTATATGTAAAAATAATTAATTGTAAGATACCGTATAACGCATTATTTTAAGATAAATACAAAGCTATTTATTTTACTTATTAATTATCAATACATTTTCGATGCACATAAAAATACTTTTGAATTGTTGTAAATGGCATAAGGAACTACGAAGGAAGTTTCGGAAGAATACGTCAAATTCGTATAAACTTATCAAGAAATAAACATTTTATTGCTAGATGCCGCAGGAACACGGAAAATCCATAAAAATCCATGTAATATCAGATATAAAATGATTATCTTTTAGCATTAGTATATGACGCCGCAATAATAGTATATGTGAAACAAGGACAAATAGCGCGTCACGAATAACTGGAATTAGATAATTAGGTAATAAAACGCCGCAATTTTAGACGCTAATTGGTTTTTCCAAGACCCTTACATCATAGTGTTCTACATTTTTCTACTAGCATCTGAAAACAGATAAATTTGAATATATAAGGTAGCGTTTATCAAATGGATTCGTTCATTAATTTGATTCGATTCATTGCAGCACTAAATGCTATTTTAAGTTGCAAGCAGTTGCTATGCGGAAATGGTATTTGGGTATGCAGTAAACATATTGTAATCTAATAGTGGCAAAGTTGCAATAAACAAACAATGTTTCAAACATAAGTTACAACGAAAAATAAAAATTATTAATTGCAAAAAAAAGTTCTTCAAGATAACGCTATTTTTAAAGATTTTATTAAATAATTCAAAGAAAGATTTAACCAGAAATGTATTTTGGTAATTGCTGTTTGAAATGAAAATTTTTTATGGAAAATATTGTAAGCTGATTGACGTCAATTTAAAATAAGAAGATGATTTATTAGGAGGAGCGTTTTATGGATTCTACAAGTATTACTTTTAAATTTATTTTTAACTGATTTATATTTAATGTAAGTTATAATAATAAATGTTAATCATATAATATTTTTTATGTTATTTTTTTTACCAGGAGAATTTGTGATTAAAGTTTGAATCCTTTTAATAGATTATTCGTCAAGGATTTTCCTCTGGTCAAAACAAACCTTACAAGCGTGGAAATAATCATAACCAAGTAAACCATCTTCAAAAGAATAAGTTTAATTCTGTAAATTTAAAATAAAGTAAGCAACAATTTGTGTTTGTAATCAATACTTCTTAGAAATTATTTTATGTTTGAAAGAAACAATGTTCTATATGCTTTTGTATGAGAGAAAATATTTCATGCTGTATAAATGCCATCTTATATTACTGTGTTTGAAATCATTTTGAAAACTCCGTCAGTTCCGTTTAGCTAGCCAGGCAAAATTAGAAAGGAAGGCAAGTGAATAATTTCAATCTAAACAAATTGCTGTATCTGTACCACAAAACTCTTTTAGCATCACCCCAAAGCGAGGCGTTGTCACAGCACTCTTTTAGCGACGCTTCAAAGCGAGACCTGTTTCATATCACCCTTTCAGCGACGCTCTCAACGCATCCTTGTCACAGCAAAATATATATATATATATATATATATATATATATATATATATATAAATATATAATTAGTTTTTACACAGGTAAGTTGATAAATACTTACGTATTGAAATTAATAAGATGAAATAATGACTTAGACTTTTAAGTAAAGCCCAAATGATCATTTCAAATCGAGCTAGTAATTGAAAGAAGGAAAATATATATTTTCCTTCTTTCAATTACTAGCTCGATTTGAAATGATCATTTGGCTTTACTTAAAAGTCTAAGTCATTATTTCATCTTATTAATTTCAATACGTAATATTTATCAACACCTGTAAACTAATATAATATATATATTAATATTTGGCTTATAGCCGTGATTTTGAGCGGTGCTTCCTGTCTATATCTGAAATAAGTCAGAAACTTGACAATTTCAGATATGATTGACAAAAATGCTAAACGTAATTGAAAGTTAGGTTTATATATGGTACTTGTACACGATTTAGATTTGTAAATTTTCCAATTATAGCCATCGGCCTCGGTAGCGTAATTGGATAACGCACAGTTCCGGCAAAACTGAGATGCAGGTTCAAATCCTGTCCAAGGCCTTATATTTTCCTTCTTTCAATTACTAGCTCGATTTGAAATGATCATTTGGGCTTTACTTAGAAAGTCTAAGTCATTATTTCATCTTATTAATTTTATATATATATATATATATATAAAATAATATTTTGAGTGGTTTTACGACCGTTGTACGTGATATATTAGGGGTGTATGCTTATACGGTCAAAATTGGTTGATATATATATATATATATATATATATATATATATATATATATATATATATATATTTCAAACCAAATTCAACCAATTTTTGCCGTAGAAGCATAGATCCTTAATATATATTGCTGTGATATTAGGCCCCACGATTTGGGCATGTCATAAAATGCTGTGATATTCCCCCGAACAATCAAACCCCTATAATGTGGAGTGTTAAATTAGGATTTTTGCCCGACTAACTTATTTAATTAAATAAAGCAATTCTACAATACACAATATAACGATTAAATATTTACAACTCTCAAAATTTTTCCCTTTTCAAAATATTTACATATACCAGATTTATGATATTTGAAAAGCTAGCAAAACTATTTTTGTACTTATTTAGGGACCTTTGTCATAAATTGTTAAATGACCCTTTTATATTTTATTGACTCTTACAAATACAAAAATGATAAATATTGAATTAAAAACGGTTTTCAATAATAAAGTGTATTGAGATTGCTAAACCGGAATGGGTTCTGTAGTTCCTTCCTAGTCTGTGATCTGCATCCCCATGAATTGTTTCGTACCAAGTCCGAATATGTCCAAATTAGAATAGTTTGATTTAAAAACTGTCTTCAATTGAAAGTCGAAATTAAAAGTCGATATCAAAACCAAAACTAAAATCCATATTGATATTACACTCTAAATTTCATGTAGGTATTAACACAATTTCAATATAGATATAAAAATCACATTGATATTAAAATCCAAATTACATGTAGCTATTAGAACAATTTCAATGTAGGTATTACAATCCAATTTAAATATCCGTATTAAAAGTCCTGTTTTATTAATATTAGAAATGGATTTTTAATTAAATCGTTTTACTTACGTCTATTAATAGATTGGCTTATTTTTGTTGCATAAATTCGCACACTTTTCAAATTTAATTTCACTTTAATTTTGTTTCACTGGTTACGTAAATTCTTAGTACTTTCGAACATAGTCGTAGCCCAGTTTGAATGTATACTCGCTTCGTCATTATCGTATATAAAGCCGTACCTCCACCTGCTTTTCATTGGTCTATTTACGTTCTTGGATGACACTTCGGCTTTATCTCGCATACCTTGGAATTTTCACCAATTATTTAGTTGAAATATTCGAATGCATGCCTTAACAGTCACGTGCGCTTCCGCATATAGTGGTATAATTTGAGGATTTTTAACTTTTGCCTTTTATTAACTCACGTATTCGAATGCTTGTTAATTATTATTATCTTTATTACATCGCCTGGTGCTTGTTTATTTCTACATAATATTGGATTTTTGAACAAATGTGTTTTCTTCCTGTCACGTACGATTTTCTAATAATGAATAATTTAAATTGCGTGTACGATGATATTTTTAACTCAATTGTTAAATATTTGTTGTGCCAATTCATATAGGTTTCTCGGTGATATAATTTTGATGCAATTTGTTGCTTTTTCAAATTTTATCTTTACTTGTAAACTACTCTTAGATATTTCTACATTCTTATGCATGTAATTCCGTGTATTATATATACAGAGTACTCTTAATTAACAATATGTAGAGTGACCGATTTACTCTTATAATTTCTGGAATTATGTGATTTTTTAAACTGGAAGTTGTTTTTATTTATTCTACGACCCCTATGACTTAACCTACCCCTAAACTACCCTATTATTATAACATATATATATATATACATATATATATATATTTTCTCCCAGCGTACAATGTGAGACACGCTCATGGGAAAATTACATATGAAGTGAGGTCCATCACAAAGTGAGGACCAATATACGGACCTCAAAATGTTAAATAACTGAAATTTAGTTTACATGGTATTCTAGTACTGTACATTCGTTTAAAGCAAAAAAAACACGGACCTCATTTGGTGAGAAAACCTGTCAAAATTGTATACTCTAATGTGCAATTATTCCGGTAGGTGGCAGTGTGTCAAATGTATATTTTCTAACCATGTATATTATCTGTTCTGTAGCTTAATGTACTAGGTATGCAGTGAGGACCGCAGAAGTGGCAACCATGTTCAAGCAGAGAAATGTAATCTTGTTATGGTAGTGCATTAACCTATAAACTGGGTATTGAATTTTAACAAGGCTATCACCACACAAACGATTTTGTTTAATAAGCAAAGCCTACGTTTGTATAAAATCATAATTCACCATTTCAGAAAAATTTAATGAACACTTTAGCCACGGACTTTCGTGTTTACCATTAATTCCACTGCACCTGACGACAATAAAACGTTTGGAAAGTATGATACATGTACAAGTGTTCATGCGTTGAAGCAATAAATTAAGTATTACAGGCACATTTATAAAGAAATACTACCCAGTTTGGAAGCTTTTCATTCCAACGATCTTAAGAACTTAATTTTGTTTGTTGTGTTATTATAAATTCCTTACATTATATAAATAATTTTCAAATCTTATAAAATATAATTTAGTTTATATTAATTCATACTCTTAAAATTATATTAATATTGGAATAAAATACAAAGCGTACCAGTAAATACTTCAGAAACAAATGATAACTGTAACGCTTCCATAGTGTAATGGTTATAATACTAGCTTTTTAATCAGCAGTGGAGGGTTCAATTCCTGTTGAGGTTTCTTTTTTTTAAATTTGGTTCCTAACTATGACAGTGGTGTTTGCAAATAGTTATTCTGCAAGTGTTTATATTTATACGATTTATGTAGTCAGCTTATTTGCGGAAGTAAACTCGTGGTAGTTAAATAAATGGCATACAATGAATAATTGGACACAATTATAATGAACTATGTAACTGAACATTATCATAAGGTCTAGGAATGCAAGAAACCCTTAAGTAGTTCAGCATCAATAGGTTTAATACCCTAGATGTTACAAGATAAAAATGCCTCAAAACAAAAGAGTAAAATCAGTTAGCTCCATATGTTATCTTGAAGGTAGGGCACTAAGGTGGTCACACTTTCCTGTGTGGTTAATTTTGATTTTACTTTCATTAGTGAATAGACTGCCAATAGCCTCTGTGTAAATTTAACATTGACTTACCGAATAAGCAGTTTAAGTTCATTAAATGTATGCTCTACTTGCCAAACATACTTTTTAATTTTAAATTTCTTTTAAGACAAGGCACATTAAGTTGAAGGTTATGGTTCTGAAGAACTTATATGAAATGTTTTAAAATTTAAAAATAGTTGAGGAGAATTTGCATAAGAGAAATAATTAATCAAATATATACAGGATAAAAAATTATTTGGGTCAAAAGTGGCCATGAAATGGAAAATGCTTCGACTAAAATATTTTGTAGTATATCGATATTAATCAGAAAATATCTCTACCAAATTATTTAGGAAGAAATTATACTGAACTAAGAAAATTCTTGTATTATTCTAAGCAAAATATTTGAAATACATCTAGTGCCTATGCATACACATTCAGTGTTTACAATTAAATGGTGTATATACTAATAATTACTACGAGATTGTGTGTCTACTTAAAACCGCAGTTAATACATTTGTTTGCCAATGTCAATATCAGCTGGGTATAAGTTATATTCAACAATAAAAGCATTTTCTTGCAAACATTCTAATTTCCATACCTACTTTTGAGGGTAATTCTCGTGCTTAATAGTAGTAGAAACCTCATAATTTCAACTTGACATTTACAAGGAATCTTTCAATTCTCTGCACAAATTATGTATACTTTTATTCCATGTAAGTTCACAGATGCAACAAAATTGTGATTTAAATTTGAAATTCCCATTTGTTTAGTTTGTTTATTGTAAGTCCTTCAAATGTAAATTGAAATTATAGGGCTTTAATTTAGAATTAAGATGCCTTTTACAGTATCATATTCCACCTCAAGGTCCCTAGCTTCCTGTAGAATCATCGACCTGTTAGATAATTGTCCATCAACATTAACAGTTATATTGGTATCGAAATATAGATTTCCACCAACTAAACATTGTTCACAAAAAATTAATTATTTTGATATTTGGATATATGGTTCGCAACTGCAAGTTTATCGTATTAGTAGTTTAGAAATTTATTAGTCAAAATTTGAAACCAGTATCTACTACATTCTTCACAATTACCAGATGAATATCTAAATATGTTTACTTTTGCGTTTGTTGATCTTGTTGACCTTATCAATGGCCTAATTGGAGCAATTTCAAAAGAAGTTCAGGCTCGTATAGTATGTTCTAAAATTACCTATTTAACCTCTTTCCTATAAAACATTAATTATGGTGGTCAAACCCTTTAGCAATGTACTCACTAGTTGTAGTGGTTGCAAACACATGTAATTAAATAGCGTCTTGAAAGTTTAAGTTTGGCGGTACGGAAGTGTGATGACCTATTCTTGTAAGGCCGGTGATGCACGAGTGTTGAGGAGTAAGGAGAAAATGTCCCTGGTTAACGAGAACTTGGCGAGGAGAATGATGAAGTCGACATCTTGAAAAGTATCCATGCTGATTAATAAAAAATTAATATGCTGGGTCAAGTTAAAGGGTAGAAAAGAAGATAAGTTTTATACGCTCCGCTGAATCGTCGTCTTCCAAAGAAAAAACTGTATAAAACTCACGATGACGCTGTACTGTCTGTATCGATTTATATGTGTAGATTAAATTGATTGAACCGTATTATTCTAGATTTCATAGTTAATATTAAGTATTTGCGAGTATCCATGACGTCATGAAGAATATATGTATTTGTGAACATTCATTTGTATTCGTTAAAGGTAAGCGTTTATAGAAATAAGTAATTGAAATTAGAGTAATTTGAGAATTTTTGTGCTTTCTTTTAAATATCCATAAGAACACACCCCACAAAATTAATTGAAACACTACATAGTAAATCCTAAAATGTATCAAATCTAGTATACAAAATTTCTAGTCCCAATCCATTTCAATAAATGTGTCTTGTTTCATAAGTGGTGCATAAATAAAACTGATTTGCTAGTCTAAAGCACTTCTTTTCAAAATAAGTTTTATTTGTGCATTTGATTCTTAAAGGAAAGTGATTAATGGCAGAATGCTGTCGTACCAAATCTCCAAAGTGAAGTAATAATGATACAACTGATAGCATATATTTATATTTCATTACTAACCAAATTACTAACAGTTTCAACCCGCCTTAGTGTAGGCATTTACCACAAATATTTTAATTTTTGCCCAACTCTTGTTAGCAAATATGCCAGGATTTTGCTCTTGCAGCTGAAGACATTCATTCTTCTTTGGAGGAATTTTCTCTATCAAGTGCTGTTTAAACCAGTCTAATGTAATTTGCTTCTGTCTGTCTGTCCATGGTTCAAGAATGCGCTTCGTTTTCCTTTGAGGTGTCATTGGTTTTCCCTAAAATGCAGAAAGAATAATTAACTTTTCAGTTTGTACCATGAGTTTAAGTTGAATATAGTGAAAACATTTTTTGTAGGTAATTTAATTGTTTTTTGTTTGATTAGTCAAACTAAATTTCTTATGGGCAGAGCCCAGAGATTGGAATGGTAAAAAGTTTATATCTGTATATTCGAAAATATTAAGGAAGGTATTCTTCTTAATCTTCTTTGGGAATTAAACCACTCATAGTTTTTAAAATCTATTTTATTTACGTTTCGATCCATGACCTAGGATCGTTGTCAAAATAATAAAACTTCAAGTTTGACATTTATGACATAAATTGAAGGTGACTTTGATTTATTGATATTCGAAATATTTGGTTTGAGTACACTAAGCAAAAATTTTTAAAGTTTAAAAGAATGATTGCCTTCAATTTGTGTTACGGCCTGGGACCGACTTTTTTTAGGTGGCCAATACGCTTAACGTGAAATCAGCTGATTAATTTTTATTGGTGAATTTTATATAAATTCAATAACTTAGGATTTGGAAAACATTTTTTAACATGTTTCTATTTATACAATTGAGAGGATGGTTATTAAAGAAGTGTGCATATTGGCAGCTTGTTAATATTTTACCAATTGCTAATTAAACTCATTTTTGGATTAAAATATAATATAAAATATCAAATAGGTACGTATATTCGTTAGTCTGTTATACATTATGTGCGAGTAAACTATGTTCCACATATTTTTACCTAATTACATAACTGACATATGTATTTCATATGATCAAAATAACAAAGATTATGCTACGGTATTGGTTTCTGTATCGGTTACAATACCACACTAAGATATTAAAATAAATATTATATATAATTTAAATTTTAGAGTTACTGATAATTTCAAACAATTTTACAATGAACATTAAATGTGCAAGGGAATTCAGTAAAATCTGAACATATTTTTAAATTTTGTATATATACCAGGTTAGTATAGTCTCAGAACGCTCGAATAATTTTTTATGTGAAGTGCATTTCTTTTGAAATTTGGTATGGATATGTGTTTAAAATTAATGGATTTATTTATGCCATTTTCAATTTTGTGTCACTTCATGTTTAACTGAAAATGCCAATCACTTTTTTAAATGAGACACTCATATTTTCGAATGCAGTATAAAACTACCTTCAGAAATATTAATATATTTTTATTTTTAAGAACGCATTACAAAAACTATAAAAACTACTCATAACATAAAATCAAGATGTACTTGGGAACAGATGATTTTATTGAATCTTTAAACGAAATATTTCCTGCATGCTGGATTGGGTACAGAGGATCAATTGAAATGCCAGTCCGTTCTACAGATTTATCACCACTCAATTTTTCCTTGTGGAGTCACTTGAAATGTCAAGTCTATAAAATTGACCAATTAGTCTACAAGAATTAGAAAAACAAATAGATGAAGAATTTAATCATATCATGTCGTAAATGGTACAGAATTCACAAAAACATTTCTTGTACCGTCAATATAATTTTTAATAGGTTTCAAAGACATTTAAATTTTACATTATCGATAGCTTTTATTATTTTTTGTAACGCATTCTTAAAAATGAAAAAATATGTTAATATTTCTGAAGGTAGTTTTTTATTCTGCACTCAAAAATGTAAAAATATAATGTTTCATTTAAAAATAAAAAGTGATAGGCATTTCCGGTTAAACAAGAAGTGACACAAAATTGAAAATGGCACAAATAAATTCATTAATTTTAACCACATAATCCATACCAAATTTAAAAAAACAATGAATTTCAAATAAAAAAGTTATTTGACTGTTTTGAACTTTATACTAACCAAGTATAAATCAATAGCTTGAAGTAAATACAAAGTGAGTTGCTTTTTAGTTACCTTGTAATGTTTCTCCATAGTGCCCATTGTTTGTTGCTGGATATCATCCACATCAATGTTATCATCGTCGCTATCTTGGTCATCTTCCACCACCATATCCAAGTTAATATCAATTTCATCTAAGGATTTTCCCTGGTACTTCGAAGCTTCTCCTTTTTCGTTAAGTAGCAGTAATTTAGAAACCTTAGCCATTTGATATATATCATTGGGTAGCCTATAGTACGTTTTATGTATTTCTGATGTGTGTCCCATAAAATTTGCTAACTGCTCCAAATCTTGCTTTGATAAATTAATGAGTTGAGACATAGTTGCAAGATGCTTGCGTAACTTTGTTGATGTCAGGGCAGCAGCATTTTTTTACACCAGCAAGTCTCACATGTTTGTAAATTGCTTTTGAGCCACTGATGCTAGATGACGATTTCATGCTTGCAAATAAATGCATATTTGTTTTCATAACAAAATTTTCTCTAAATTGCAATAGAACATTAGCATTTTCACCATATCTTCTGTAAATAAAACAGGAACCCTCGTCCTCTTTTCCTCTTATGACTACTCTTTTGAATGATCTCATGAGAATTTTTCACTTGCACTTATACAGTTATCAAACTCACTTGAGCTTTGATTATCGATATTTGTGATATATGCATTCACAGTCATTCTTTGCAATTCTCCAACTCTTCGTCTATTCAAAAGAAGAAGTTGTACGTAGCATATTTCTTGCAAAGTTTTAAAAGCCTTTTCATCATGTGAATTATGTAGTAGGGAATTTCTGGTCTTTTCTCCTTCCAAAGTTAAATAGGTTTTAAATAAAGTGAGGTCATCTGCTAAAGGGATGACAGATGGTTTATTCCATTTTTTTTGTTGTAAATCACTGTTTGCTAGGGTTGACACCTCATAACGCCATTCAGTAGTGATAAGTTCTTTTAAAATTTTCAACTTGTGAGTATTTGTGGTTTCAGTGCGGTTTTCTTTCAGTAGCATATTATAAGCCACATCAATACAATCCTTTAATTGGCTTCCCATATTAGCGCTAATGATGGAGCACCGTAACTTTCAGTTCTCGTGTTATATTTCGAAATTATTTTAGTACACTCTACTATGACATCAAAGTTCAGTGGATCTAATGCGCTCAATAAACTTTTACATTGAATCTTTTTCTTTATTTCAATAAGCAATGCACCTAGTTGTCTCATTTTGCGCGTGGCAACTAATCGAAACTGTTTATCACGATGACTTTTAGATATCTACTTGCCACAGAACAAATTAGGGAATCTGTTTTGCAGCAAAAGATATTGCATATGCTCTCATTGTAGGAAAGATTTCCTTTGTAAGACATCATTATGTCTATAGGCAGAAAACAAAGATTGACCCTCAGCTTGGGCTTTTATCCTTGTAGCCTTATCGTTATTATGCGGACACACTTTTACATGCCTATACAGGTACTTTTTTTTATAAAACCCTTTGCAGTACTTACATGGAAGATGTGTGAGAATAGTTGGCAGATCTAAATTTTCAAATATGGGTTTTCTTACTGGTACAATACTTTTTTCGGTAGTATTTTTCAAGAAGTTTCCTTCATTTCTCAGCTTGTTAAAAAGATTTTTTCTCCTTTTGTCACCGACACCGAGGGCAGTAATTTGTTGTACTTCGAATTCAAGGCTGTGATGTCTTAGAATATGACGTGAAAACTTCATAACATCAATGCAACAAAAATAGCAATAATCTTTTTTATTCCACGTCCGATTCGTGGTTTTCTTTTTTCCAGAATTCTTTGAGTTCTGACATTCACCGACCTTTCTTCTCTGAACCAATTTATTTTCATTGGAGATATGGTCTGCAAAATCTTCATGAAATCCATTAGAATATTCTCCATCACCAATAATTGTGTTTTCAGATTGACCTTCAGAAGGAAAAGAAGCATGATTTTCATAAGTTTCACTATCGACTAAGCTAATAGACATTTCTGTGAGTCTGGTATATAGTCATCTTCACTTTCACAAAAATCTGACAAAACAGGTTCATTAATAGCAGACTCATCAACAGTAGATGTGATTAGAGCTACGTTATCATTTTCTGAATTGCACTGCTCTTTTGTATCGGATATACAGAAAAGTTGTCTTTTTGCTTTGTCCACTTGAAATCTTGTCAAATATTTCTTTTTTGAGGTGGATGAAGATACCTCTTCTACTTGTTTTGGTTCGGGGGTAAGTGAAAAACGTTTGTTAACAGCAAGTTGATTATGGTAATCTGAAACGGGGATAAGTTTTTACAAATCATACTAATTAAATAGTTGCATTATTTTAGAAAATACAATGTCCATTGCTTGGTAATTTATATCTAACATTATATTATTCAGGGTGTTTTATTCTAGATAACTTTGTTATGCCAAGATTGAAAATGCTATACATGGATATAATCCCTTGTTAAAATTCAAAAGTTTTCAAATGCTGTGTAGATATTTTAAGAGAAAATAAAACGTGTCTTTTGAAAACTAGTATTTTATTAGCTTTATTCAAAATTTTATCCTTTCAAATAAAAGTTGCCAGGTATGATTTTAAGTAATTCAAAACGCAAACCCAAATTTAAATGAATCTCAGATGGCCGACTTATGCCCAACCACCAGGGTGGGTGATATCCGATTTTAAACATTGATATTTTGTGATATTTATATCAATGCAATAGGCCAGTATTGCTATCTATGAAACAAAGCTACATGGTCGGTCTAAATTAGAGAAAAGCTGCAGTTTTAGAAAATTATTGAGATCTATTGATTATGGCCAAACGTTTATTGGTTTCTGAAATACAGGGTAGAAAACGCCTAAAATTAAATTGTCAAAAATTTCAAAAACTTTGGAATTTAAAGATACGGTTTAAATTTAGAAGTTGTACGTTTTTTTTGCCGTACAATATGGTATTAATTAATTTTAAGTATCATGTTTCGTCTTCGAGGTAACATCATCAACTTTATTTTTTCATAGACCCGGTTTATTGTTAAAAAAAAATTTAATTTACAATCTAACTATGTACCATACATAAATGTTTGCCGATGTTCCCAAATGAAAAATGAAAAAAAAATGCAATAAAAAGTTTTCATGCACCACCAGTTGTGACCTGTTTCCTTGAAAATTATTAAATACATATAAATTTCACATCTGTTACCTTAAATTTATTGTGTTTTGCCAAAATTCAAGGTAAAAATGCGTTTAAATTTTGATTAAACTTGACTATTTTCGGTTATTTTATGTCCGTCGTGGAAACAGGCATGAAATTCAGAAATGCTTTAGAACAATGTACTCTTATTTTTATTTACCCAAACAATGCGAAGAAATTTTCATAAACGATGGCGTTGTTACACAAGTATAATTCTTGATGAAGACTATTAACCAATAAAAAAAGTGATATAATCTACAATTTAAACCTATGCTTTGCAAGAATTTGTCCTAGCTGGAATAAGTTCTTTTATTGGCAGGTACGCTACATGGGTTCATTAACGATTTTTCCACGTCTTGTATTTATCACTTTTGAAGTTTAAAGAAATTTAATTCTTTTTTTGTAACATATAACTTTGCAAGTTAAGTATGTTAAGTATAATTTATGGCTATAGTGCACTTTAGTGCACTAATGCAACAACTATTTGTAATGGGTATGGTATTTTGCAACTTTATATAGTGGACAATTATTTAGAGAATAAAGTCATCAATATGCCCATGCTAGCATTCATTATTATCTTGTTGCTATGGTTTTTTGTAACATGGACTTTTTGAATCAATTATGGAATTTTGAGAGCTGTCAAGTTTTTAGATTTGTTAAATATTGATTAATGTTGTATTAAATATAAATGTATTTGTTCTTCTACACTGTGTATTTAAAATGAAAAAAAAGGATCCCATTGAAAAATAAGTATCAGTGCCAAGAAAAAGTAATTACCATTTATAAACTACAGTTCATTCTATGGAAAAGTATTTGTTTATATAGGATCATAGAATAATAGCATGCTTGTTTATATATATTTGCAGTTTCAACAAAATGTATAGGAACGTTAAAAATAATTATGGTGTAACTGTGGGTTGAAAATTGCATACAATCCTATAATTACAGCACGCTTTAATGTAAGTATTTAGTTTCAGAAGTACTTTATAAGAAAAGATATATCTATATTTATAGTGGATATAGTATTTTATTATTGTTTACAATCTAACATATTTGAGTATAAATATTGTCATTTCCAGCAAAATTTATGTAAATAGCTATAAGTGATCATCATATACCTGCGTTAATATTGCTTGTAATTCCATAACTATACTATTCTTTATTATAAATATTTTCCAACACAATTTATAGAGATTCTATAACGTTTTATTTTCGATTTCTGATGTGCATAGCATATTGTATTATAAATTTAATATACATTATAAAAAACAATTTCTCTCGTGATGTATGTAAACTGTATTAGTAATCATTCTCTGCTATAAGTAATTATGGACATTATAACATTGAGGATGCGAGAGAGCATTTCCAAGGGTGCGACCAATCATTTTATGTTATATATATAGAATATCTATTGCAAATGTATTCATTGTTTATGACAATAGATGGTTATTCTTAAATAAAAATATAAAAACATTTTAAGGGGTGCAAAAACATTTTCAGATTCAGGGAGACGCTGAACCCTAAAACGGATAAGAGCCACTGCTACATAATCTATAATTTATATCAACCCCTCTTATTTTATATCTCAGTGTAGCATGCAGCAAGAACTAGTGTCACACTTTTCTTTCAGTGCAACTATATAATTTGTTAAAATTCGAATTTCCGTCCCAAGTATTGCTCACAAGTATATTAATTTGAATGATGTTAATAAAAAATTTAATTTATTACGATTATCATGTTTCTTTCTACCCAGTTACCTAAATGGTATCAACAATGAAGTAAAACCCAAAGTCTTATAAAAATTGAAAACTTTTTAAAAAAACAAGATTTTTTCTATGCCCCTAACCCCATTATTGTTATGTAGGTTTTCCATCATAAAATTTAGTACTTATATTCACAATGTATATTAACCTCAAATAAAACAAAAATTTATTACTAAACGTCCTCTACGACTAAATATACTAAATACGGTGCATTAAATAAATATTAAATGTATACTCACTTGAGAGAAGAATATTTTTTTCATTTGCAGTTAGTCCTTTTGTTTCGTATTTGGCAATATTCAGAAAATCTGAAATTTTTTTATCCTTTTCCAGAGTGCCCAAGGCCATCATTAATATTTTTGATTTTCTATCCATTCTGAAATTAAATATGGTCATAAGAATTGACTTAAAGCTGTGCAATGAATTATTAATTCCAAAAGCTATATATTAATCAATTATAAAGGGATGCTACCGCTTACCTTGAAATTCTTGTAACAAAGTTAACAAATCTGACCCCAGAATGAAACAGAACAACGTACAAGTTTGAAATGAAAGGGAACGATGAACGAGATTTGTATAAGATTGTCCTTTTCTGTTACTATAGAATCTTGGAATTTTCCGTTAGCTGTGGTATGCAATAAAGTGCTGCCACAACAATTTTGCTCCTACACTGGATATCACATGACGGGAATATTTTCTATTCCCGCCGAAACAATTATAATAATATGGCTTAGGTATGCTATATGTAATAAAGCAACTTTCAGACTAAAAAATTGTGAACTAGCAATCTTAAATTTTAGGCGTCTCGAATAAATTTTATACGGAATAACCGGGTTAAATACATTAAATTACTGTATTATACGTACTATGGAACAGCTTTCTATTCTAAATAAAGATATAATATAATTGTTAAATTAAATGGCAATTAGCATTTAGTAAATCAAATTATTTGTTTCATATCAATATAAATGCTTACGCGGAAGCGTAAACGGACTAAACAGTAAATGCGGTATAGACTCAATTTAATACATCGGCCAGACTTGGCAACATTGCACGGACCTTACAGGAATAGCATAACGATTATATACACACATTAGGGGGCTCATAACGATGGCGTTGCATAAAAAATATACTGTTCTCATTGTGATAGAAATATATATGGACCTCGCTTTGTATAGATATACACAGAAGAATAATTTTAGTCACTCTAACATTTTTTGAGAGTATATTTGTGTGTTTTACATTGCTAGTTATAAAAGAGGAACGTTCTGAATCGAAGGTGCCACTAGCACCTTTCCTTCAACCGGTCCTTAGATCGCACATTGAACGTCGCGTCCTCTCTTTGATAGCTGGCCATAAATATATATATATATATATATATATATATATATAGATGTGATATATAGATGTGATAATGATGACACAGGAAGCCACTGAACACCAAATTCTATGAAAAAACATCCCAAAGGGAAGAAAAACAGAAAAGTAAAATTTCTCTATATTTAATTTTCTACCCTATATAAATATAATCGTATGCGATTAGCACGGATTATAAGATTCCCGTGTGAAATGGGCACACATAGTATTGTTATACCATTTAAGAAGCCCAACTTTAAACCTTGTGTAGATAATAATTCTTTGAAATATTATTTTTTTGCATTTACAAAGCATAAGAACAAAGCCCTCATTAATTATGTAATTAAAATTTCGTGTATAAGCATTCATTGCAGAATGGCAAGATTATGAAACAAATATAAAATGTAAATACAAAAGCTATTCATATCAGTCATCTAAATAATTATTCTATACTTTGTAATAACAAGTTTGCATTGCATTTACAGTAGAACGCGAGTTACATATCCCCTAAATTAGGATATATATGTAATCAAACAGGATTATTAAAACTTAGGTTAGATTGCTACAATGTATAAATTGAAGGACATATTTAAAAGAGGTTAATAAAAGTTCACAAGCCAGACATGAGAACAGAAACAGACATTATATTCCAGACGCAACATGATACTGCAGGTGCAAGTCACAATAGGTTAAAAGCAATTATTAAAATTAAGATTACTAAGAAGTAATACAGAAATAGGCAGACATGAGCTCTGTTGTTCCCATAAGCAATGTGAGGGGCAGGGACCCTCGAGAGCCCAAGATGGCCAGTCAGTCAAGAAATTCACAACTTTAACATTGTTGGTATTTCAGCTACTCACCGTAATTTTAGTTTTTAATTAAAGTGAAAGTCAACTTAGAATTATATCGGTTTCCACACGTTACTGTTTATAACGTTCTTGTAAACTAAAATTAATTGTAATTTCTGTATAAAATAAATTTGATAGAAAAGTTTGTTGAAGAAGCTTTTTAAAAAGCCGCTCCAAGAGGCCCAAAACCCCTGTCGCGTTTAGAATTATATCAATTTGACGCATTTATAAAGCAACATATATTTTCAACGTGTAAATATATTATTTAAAATGAAAATGAAATATTTATTCTCCTTAAAAGATACCACTTAATGAGTTTAAATAAAGAATATGTTTCTTTCAAGGAAGTTATTCTGAATTAGTTTTAATGATAATTACGTTATTTAATAATACGGTATTGTTTTCGAGAAAATTCAAAAAGTCATTAATTATATACGTCATTTTACTAGAAATGTTCTAAAAGTTACTAAATAAGCTAATTATTTTGTATTAATGAATAAACACCCAATTCCAGGAAACCTTACTACCAAGAAAGCCTTTAAATCAGATAGACAACGAACTTAAAAGATCTAAGAAAGAGAGAACAAAAACACGTATGCTTTAATGCATTAACAAAGAATGGATGAGGTTTTGCGATAGCCATAAATTATACCGACCGCACTAAAATGCGAAATCAGCGTAATTATTACATCATCCGTGACTAATTTTTAGGAACATGATCTAGAATGAAATGAAAAATGAGGGACTTAGAATTTTAGTATATAAAACGGAATTGAATTGGAACGAAGTCATTTATTTATGATAACGTCGTGTAACATGCAAGTTACAAGTAAAGATAAATTCCTTAATTTATTTTACAACATGCAACATATACGTTTCGAGTAATTTGGAATATATTTTGTCGGGGCTCCATAAGTAACAAAACTTTGCATGATTCTAAAGTATAATTATTTTGAAGAATATTATGAAAATTAAACAATCTTTGACATAAATAATCTTAGTACAAGAGCACCTGCTAATTTTAATCTATTAAAAGTAAATGCCCTTTGCAAGCTGCTATTTCTAGGTTAAGACTGATTGGTAATGGTGTTTGAAACTTAATCAGGAAGTTTGCAATGACAATTTTATAAGCGCTATAAAGAAATATTTGACAATACCAATTGCAAATATAATTTTGTTTTGTTTTTGTATTCTAATAATTGAGTAAATTAAGCTAGAACAAGATTTTAATTTTATAAAAATTATTTCTCAAGGAGATAATCGCCAGTAATTTTAAAGTCAGAGTTCGGTGCATTTTGACCTTTATAGTAAGATTGGAGGTAAGTTTTAGATTAGAAAGCGACTTTGGATAAAATTTTAAATTAAAGGACAAGTAGAACAATTATAGAAGGCATGGTTGATGTTAAAGAGAAAATTGATCAAATACACGCGAATCACGACGTAAGTGAGAAAGGAACTAAAGAAAAACAAAAAATTTAGATCAAAACGTGAACAAAATCGAGAAAATTTGTCGAGCTGGGTTTAAAACATTCAGGAAAGACTTAGAAAATTTTGAAAATAAAGTGGGAAATTTAGAAAAAACGGTTAAAAATATTTATGTTAGGAAAACCTATGCGATAGAGTCCAACTAGTGTTCCGTTGAAGCAACACTTAAAATGTTATAGAGATAATAAACTACAGCTTAGGATATTTTTAAATAGCGCAAAAAGTTTAATACAAGGAAGTTGGGATGATCAAACCAAGTTGAAGTCCAACTGATTGAAAGTGGGCAAGTGTAGCAGCGATTCAGGCATGACAACCAAGTTATATGCCATAAAGATATTTAGTGTTGCTAAACAACTTGATACTCCTTTAGAGGACAAGCAGATTATTAAGTATTTAGTGGTTCACTTCGAGACTGAAGTAAGGCAATGCATAGCCTTACAAAACATAATAGATAGAGATGTATTTTTGGATTATCTTTAACTATATAATGAGATGGAGACCAGACCAAGGGGCCAACCCATGAGTACTATTAGGTTTCAAAAGACTAATGGACAAGAGAAATATCAAAGCAGACTATTTGATAGGGGAAATATGCAAAGCAATAGTTGGAATAGTTGAAATACCATTAGGAGAGACGGAGGAAGAGAGAACGGAATAGAATAGAATAGATCCGTAATCCAAGGAATTGAAAATGTTGCAAATATATAAAGAGATGGCATGAATAATAACAACGATAACAGTAGTACATACGCGGATAAAGTGAGTCACACTGGAACGTCAAGTCGGCAGGATTTTTAGAAACAGATAAATTAAACGACAAAATTATAAAGATTAATTATTATAAACAAGCGCTTGAATTTATATAACTTGATTTGGAAAATGGTATAAAAGATAACGGGAAAAATGAATTCATCATCAATAATAGACTACAAGTAGAGGGAAACGCGATTAAATTACTTTTCGGCACAAGAGCTGAACATTAGTAAGTGAAGGTTTTATTAAATACAATTCGGAGGTGTTAATGCAGAAAGTGGTATATATAAAAAAAAATTAGTTTCGCCGAATAACAATAAGTTTGCAGTAATCAGCAGTATCTCAATCCTGAAATTTAAGTTGGGAAGTATGGAGGAGGTTGAAGAAGAATTTTTAATAGTGCCAGAGCTAAGAATTGATGCTATTCTGAGAATAAATTTTATTAGTAAGATAAAGGGGATAACAGATACAAAGAATAAAGTAATAATTATGAGGGATGAAAGGACTAAATGGCATGAGAAAGTTCATATAGAAATAGAAGGCTAGTGTATAAATTTGAACCAAAAAAGGAAATAAGAGTTTAAGTAGTACGTGCCCTGGTGAAGTTAGAAAAGAAGTTGTATCATTTTTAGATAAAAGTTTAGAATTATTGGAAAATGCAGAGGGTAATGTTAAAGAGATGGAAATAATAGATGAAATAGATGAAAATAGTATAATTGCATGAGTTGATAAAGAGATAATGGAACTTTATGTGAATGCTGCTATTAAAAATAAAATGAATAAAGGTAAAATTTTAGATAACGATAAAATAATTAGGAAAGCAAAGCTTAGTAATTCGTTTCGGATAATTTCTATTAAAGGATCAAATCTTTCAATGAAATGACGTTACAAATATGATGAAATGGCGTTTGGTTTGCGAAACATTTATTTAGTTATGCAGAAGTGAGAAGGAGTTGAAAGTACCCTAGAACGTAAACACGGTGTTAGTGCACAAAAAGGGAATGAGTGACAACCTTCTATTGTGTTACACCTTTCAAAGATCACTTGGTTGATAGGTATAAGACTTTTACATTTAAAAGCTATTAATTTAAAATAGGATATATTCTAGACCTTGTAAGAAATCTCCAGAAAGTAATTTGCATAATTTTTAAAATGATTTTGATTTTTTTTGGTACAATTAAAATGTATATAAACTTTTGTGATGTATATGGGATGTTAGTTCTAATCGAAACTTTGATACGAATTCTGCGTGTAATTCCAAATATAGCACTAGACGTTAATGTAAAACTTTAACATAGAACTTTAGAATAGATATCTAACATCGATTATTCTATTGTTGGTATAGATTTGATATAAATTAATCATAGTAAATAGTGCTTTTATATAAATTATTTGTAGTGTCTTGAGATTAAGTTAATTAAGAAGCTATTATCTAGTGTTTAGAAGATCATACTCGTACACAGTAAAAAATCAGACCCGTGTAAATATACTAGTGTTAATGGTAAAAATTTTAGAGTAATAATCAAGTGTAAAACGTCACTCTAGTTTCACTCTGTTTAGAAAGGAATCATTTATTCTCTAAATAAATAACTTTGATGTTGAATTCCCTCTAAATGTTTCGAAATACCATGTATACGTGAAAAAATGTATTTTCAATTTGCATAGTGTAAAATATTACACTAATTTTATAATAGTGGTGAAAAATCCTTGTGTCCAACTACAACTTTCCAGTCGCATCATCGAGATTCGAGACACCGCCGCCATTATGACAAGTAATGGAATGTCATTAATTGCGTCTTAACCGTTGTTTGTATGATCGGTAGTTCACGCTTCACTTGCCGCTTCTTGTACCTTGTAGGACTAGGAATATTACTCTTCATTATTATAATTACATATTATGTAAGTATAAAAAGCACATTTTAGATTTATTGTTTCAAAATTGAAAACACATAATAAATAGTCGTACCTACTTATAGCCACTGTACTTATTATAAAAAATTATTTTCCAGGAAAAGCCATGAGGTTTATTAAATTAAAATATCTTCAGATTTCGAAATTAGTTAAAGTCGAAAAAGATTTCATTTATGATGACTATGTGGAATTAGGTAAGTTTTTATTTGAAATACCTACTAACATGAACAAGGAGCAATGAACTTAACCTCCAAAAGTTTTGATTCTTATAGTTAGAATAATTTCGAACTGTGGAAAATCTGTTGCAACAGCTTTAATAGCGCTTGCAGACGTTTGGAATATATTCTGTTTTCTATTTTGTTGGAAGGGAATTTGCAAAAACACTTTGTTGCTTGTCTATCATGTTTTGCAACTGTTAAAGATATTACGTGTGTTTGTTTGCAGTGACACAATCTCGCTGGAGCACCATGAAATGTCTAATGATTTAAAATTGAAGTAATTGAAATGAAGGGTATAGTGTAACACTTATGTTAAGATATACAAAATACAAACGTCAAAATTCTATTAGTGTATCGACAAAGAACCAGCCTGTTTTTAATCCCTAGTTATTCTAACAAATATGCTTAATATATGTGCAATATAAATTTTATAATGAAATACAGACGAATGCTTACTTGACACATCAAAAATCTTGAATCATACGGCCGAGGGTGTGTCTGTTGTGAATGCTCACTTACATTTTAGACTATCTCAAACTGCATCTAGAAAATAGTGCTAAAATATACTTGATATATTTATACCCTATAATAATCGAGATAGATAGATGGATAAAAATTGAACTTTGAAGTTAATTAAATTTATTATAGTTTTTTTAAATACAATGAACAACCTTACATTACCAACATCACCTCAATTTCAATTAATGTAATTTAGCACTATCTTCTGTACATGATGCTGTTAATTCTGTCTAGTGAACACGATACGTATGAAATGAACGGCCAACACTATCTACACTTTTAAGGGCAAACGAATAACTACATTTATTCGTGTGGAAATTTTTCAAGTCTATATATCGTGCTTTACAGCGCTATACAGACTAAACTACGTTCACATAAGTAAAAATTTGAAATGTTTCTGAATATCGGTAAATAAACATCACTGATTCCAATATATCAGAAAAACCAAAATATTGTTGATATATCGGTATCAGATTGTTGGTTGGTCCCTTTTTGGTCTGTCAGTGTAACAATAACCCTCAAAGATGTCTATACTAATATTTCAAAACTGAATAACGGAGTGTTTACAATGTTTATATAAATGACCGTTTTCTACGGATTCTGTAATAAATCAAATATCGCGCTACCTTAGGGTTTGTTGTATCAGAATTCCACTATCCTTTATATGTTTTGCGGTGTGTTTATCTTAGGTCTAATCTGTAAAATTTCTTATAAATTCACACATTTAAACTTAAGGTTCTGTTTAAGCAAAATCAAAATTTATGGAACTGGGGGGAAGATATCTTGTTTATGACATATGATGGAGCATTCCTTGAACAGGATGTTTTTACTGATTACATTAATGAGCTCTTTGATAGCGATAAACCCGTTGAATTATTAGTAACAACTGTTCACAAGCTTGATGCTGGTACGTACAAAAGTACAATTACAACATAATGATAAATCAAAACGAGTAATTTTATATTAATATATGGTAATTTTCTTTTATAGTCTAGTTTTACTATACTACCTATTTAATCAATTTCGAAAACTTTTAAGATCCTTACCGGAATCCAGGTCAACTATATCTGCCGTTTCAAATTTTAATTACAACGAACCGCTAAATTGTGAATCTCCTTCTGGAACGTCTATGTCGTCTATTTTGTCTGATGATGAAAATAGTGATGTTCCAGTCACTATTCAAAATGCAATACAACCTACAACTTATAATGATATTCTTTCACCCCAGGTGAGTGGAAACTTGAGAAATAAGTTGCATGGAAATATAACATTAACACTAAAGTTGTATAGAATTGCCATAGCTACAAGTGAAAAGTTTTGTTTATGCATGATCTGTGGGTTACGCATGGCATGTTGCATGTTAGATATAGTGGTCTTGCCTTGTACACAATGAAAAGTATTAGCCAATATACTGAATTGTCTTTTCTTTTTAAGCAATGGAAGGAAATTATATTAGCTAGAAATGCTGATCTAATATTTGATACATATAGCAAAGAAAATTTATTGCCTAATCCTATTAGGATGAAGCTAATTCAGATAACCTGCAGCAAACTTGTTGAAAAATATGGCCTGAAAGTACCTGAATTTGCTAAGCGTAATTTGGGGGGAGCCATTATTAGTTTATTTCCAAATTTGTGTGATCCTATGGGACAGACAGGATATGTATGTGAATCAATGACTCAGCTTGTTGTAATATATTTAAATTTTGGTTGTAGGAAGCTTTCTATACAAACAATAATGGCGGAGAAGGATATATAGCTTGGCGACTTCGCACCATTGCCAGAAGCTTCAATAAGAAAACTAATGCTAAACGCAATACAAAAAGCAGTAGTCCCAGCATGTTTCCTGTTATCAAAAAAAGTTACTCGGTATTTGACTTAAAAACTCCTGAAATTGAAGAGGCAGTTGAGTTTTTGAAACACATTCCATACAATGAGGATAATTGGAAATAATTAAAACAAAAATGATATTTACCTACCATCATCATCATTTTGTTTTCGACCTTACTTAAGGTCGGTTTGACGCAGCTCTAACTTCTTTTCTATTCTGTGCTAATCTAAAAAGCTCTACATACCCTTCACAACCTAAATTTCTAATAATTTGACTAATATAGTTTAGTCTAGGTCTTCCTATATCCTTCTATCTTTTTCCTATCCAGCTGGCTCTACATAGATATTAGCAACCTGATGGTTGTTAAAAAACTCTAACATGTTTACATGATTACCATTTATAGGGAAATGAAATATAACCTGGTTATCCGCTTCAAAAAGGAAAAGTGTTAAATTATATGTTATGGTAAGGCTTAAGCAACGAATCGCTGTCAACAAGCCAGACCGCTACCTAATTGTAAGTTATGTTATGGTGACGTTTATTAAATTATATGTTATGGTAAGGCTTAAGCAACAAATCGCTACCAACATGCCAGACCGCTACCTAATTGTGAGTTATGTCATGGTGACGTTTATTAAATTATATGTTATGGTAAGGCTTAAGCAACGAAACGCTACCAACATGCCAGACCGCTACCTAATTGTGAGTTATGTCATGGTGACGTTTATTAAATTATATGTTATGGTAAGGCTTAAGCAACGAAACGCTACCAACATGCCAGACCGCTACCTAATTGTGAGTTATGTGATGATGACGTTTATTAAATTATCTGTTATGGTAAGGCTTAAGCAACGAAACGCTACCAACATGCCAGACCGATACCTAATTGTGAGTTATGTCATGATGACGTTTATTAAATTATCTGTTATGGATAAGGCTTAAGCAACGAAACGCTACCAACATGCCAGACCGCTACCTAATTGTGAGTTATGTCATGGTGACGTTTATTAAATTATATGTTATGGTAAGGCTTAAGCAACGAAACGCTACCAACATGCCAGACCTCTAACTAATTGTGAGTTATGTCCTGGTGACATTTAGTTAACTGATTTTTTTTTTTTTTGTTTTGTTTTCGAACTTACTTAAAGTCGGTTTGACGCAGCTCTAAATTCTTTTCTATTCTGAGCTAATCTAAAAAGGTCCACATACCCTTCACAACCTAAATCTCTAATTATTTGACTAATATAGCTTTGTCTAGGCCTTCCTACTCTATTTTTATTTGGTAGTCTATAATCTAAGACTTTACTAAATAGTCCCTCATGTCTTAACTGGTGCCCTATCATTCTATCTCTCCTGACCTTCAATTGTTTCCACATACAGGGTTCCTCACCTATCCTTCTATAAACTTCCTCGTTAGTTACTCTATCTGTCCAGCTAATCTTTAACATTCTCCTATAGCACCAAGTTTCAAAAGCTTCTATCCTTTTCTTATCTACTTCTTTAATTGTCCAAGTCTCACTACCGTATAGTAGAACGCGTCATACGTACGACTTTAAGAAACTTTTTCTATTATCTAAACTAATACTATTAGCTATTAGTAAGTTTTTCTTTTTTTAAAAACATTTTTCTAGCTTGAGCTATTCTAGCTACTATATCCCTTCTGCTACGTCCATCCTTTGTAATTATACTACCTAAATAGCAAAATTCATCTACCTCCTCTAACTCGGTATTACCTATTTTTAATTTTGGTTTATAACTAGGCTGTAACTCACTTGTCATTATCTTTGTCTTTACCGAGTTAATTCTCATACTATAGTTACTCCGTAGTATCTCATCTAAAATATTTAAAAACTCTCCTAACTCTTTTCTAGACTCTGCTATAATGGCTATATCATCTGCAAAACGTAACATGTTTATTTTCTGTCCCTGTACACTAATACCTATCTCTTTTCTCTCTAGCTAAGTTTAAAGCTTCCTCAATATAAACATTAAAATCAAGGGAGACAGTATACAACCCTGTCTAACACCATTTCTAATCTTAGCTTCCTTTTCTATTTCATCAAATCTAATTACTACACTTTGGTTTTTATATAGACTGTAAATAATTTTTCTATCCCTATGAGAGATTCCTATTTTTTGCAAAACCCTGAACATAACAATCCAATTAACCCTATCAAATGCTTTTTCTAAATCTACAAATGCGAAATGAGTCTTTTATTTTTTGTAACCTTTTTCGATAATTACCCTAATCATTAGTATCGGTTCTCTAGTCCTCTGTCTTTACGAAAACCATATTGGTCTTCGCCTAAATAATTCTCAGTCAAAGCTTCTACTCTATTTTTAATTATTATTGTTAGTATTTTGGAAGCATGAGAAGTTAAACTAACCGTTCTAAAATTCTCACACCTATCAGCTCCTGACTTTTTTGGGATTGCGATAATAATATTTTTTTCGAAATCTATTGGAACCTCACCTGTATCATATATTAATTTCACTACCAATATAGAAAATTTTTAGAAACAAACATTCTTCAAGAATTTCCAAAATTCCTTGATTCCTCATCTTATGTAAGTTCTATTGCTCCTTCTGTTAATATTATTTACATTAATCTTATACGTTATAGATTGAGGATGATTTTGCCCAATTGTATGAAAAAAAACTACATTTTGAAAAACATTTTCTAGAGGATACGCCAAAAATTTTAGATATTTATCAAAAAGTAGTGAAGCATCCAAACAATACAATTATAGAACAAACAGCTACAGAAACAGGTAAAAATTTTGTAACGTCTGGATTACTTCATTTTCACCTTTACTGCATAAAATCCTAAACTTATTTATAAAACCTATTTGTTAGTATTGAAAATTTATTAATCAAGTTTTGCTAAATAGAAGTGTCATGTTTCAGGTTGGGACAAGCCTACCAGGGCATTATTGGCAATTTTGGAAATGCTTCCACCATCGCCTAAGGGCAGAAATAAATCTGTACAGCAGTGTTCTAAGATTGATAAGCTAATTGTATATAAACCTGTAAGTAATGTTGTATTATTTCAATATATAACTAAATCAGATTTTTTAGCCAAATACTTCAATTGAAGAAATTCATAATAACCAAAAAACAAATCAACCATTTATTATTGCACAGGGTGCAAACAAATTGCCATAATTCAATATCATATTGCTGTGGATCGTAAAACCATTCCATGTCCTTACTTAAGTTCAGCTGCTAAAGCTTTTGAAATTCTGTTTATGTGTCACTATGTTTTTAATCTAAAATATGATGAACATTTAAAGCATTTTTTTGAATTTATGCAAACATATTATTTTCAAATTGAACTGGATTCTGTAGTTTATACTCCTAAAATGTCTGAATTACGTTCACGAAAGTAGGGTAAAATCAAGGATCCCACAACCTCATTTCCTCCAGAATCCCTCATTTCCTCACTCATCTGGACCAAAAAGTTTTCTTCGACTAACCATTTTTCATCTTTCGAGATAAATATATCTTAAATTTTTTATCTTTCGAGATAAATGAGCATCCACATTTCCTCCCACGTGATAAACCTATTTTTAAGATTTTTTACCGCTAACATTCTGGACCAAATAGTTTTCTTCGACTAGCCATTTTTTTATCTTTCGAGATAAACCTATCTTGTTTGGTATCAATTAACAATAGAATTTTCTCAGCTACCCAAATCTCTAAGAATTTTTTAGATATCATCACCCCAAGGAGCTACCCCAATTTTAAGATTTCTTACCTGTAGCGACTTTTGAGCGTTCTTATAAAATTTTTTTAGTCATGCGATACATCTTGTTAGCTTAGAATTTTATGCAGAATTCGAATCTGCAAACAGATTTGAAATCGGACCACGCCCTGCAAAGTTATACTTTAAGCTCTTTTGCTCGTATATATTTAACTCCATTTTTAAAACCTTTTCGCTACCCAAGGTATATGCTTTAACCAACACAAAAATTAAGAACACAAAAGTTTAATAATTTATTTATCCAATTTACAGTTTAATAAACTATTACAATTTTTACAAAGTATAGCATTATTTCCTGTGTAGCCGAAAGTTTAACCTGTAACAAAAAAAGATTAATGGGTTGTTTAAAATAGAGGTGTAACAAAAGAGATTAATGTAAAAAGAGGAGACGTGTTTTCAGTCAATAAGACATATTGTTGTTAACAATATGTTTTACCGTCCAGCGACACCACGTGGAGGTAAACACATGCCGCCGGGAACAAAGGAAATTTAATTAAAAGCAGAAAGTTTTGTTCGGAAACGCTACTGTAAAATATATAGAGCAAATAAATTATTCCTGAATGTGTTTTCAATTGCAATAACTGACTATACAATCACAATTTAAATTACACTTTATTTAACTAAGTTACTTTAAACAAGAAATTACCGCATCCAAAAATTCCAATGCATGCTTAACAATAATGTAGAAATGGCAAGGTCGACTTTTGATGTCCAATGTAATGTGTTTTAAATATCTAAAAGAAAGCGCATTTTGCTGGTATGAAATCTATGGAATTTCTCCTGTAATGAAAGAAGAATGCATTCGTAATTGAAAATGCGTGCTACAACTTGAGGACAAACTAATTGCTTTACAATTATGTTACGTAAAGTGAAAGTAGCCTTTCTTTTTATTAATTAGCAGCTATGTGATTTGAAAAATACAATAGATATGCTCAATGCCACCCATTAGAAAATTCCCGGGTTTATTAATCATACAATGAGCGCTCTATTTTGGCCTCGATTGGGGAAAATACAAACCTCATTTAGTAGTATAATTAACGGATTTCAAACGTATATAACGCGGTGTAATTAGAAAAAAATTCTATTAGTTTCACACGCTTTGTGTAAAGCCCCTCGAAATTTTAAACAATCGTTTCGTGTAGTTCTTTTGTGGAAAGTTTTGAAGGTTTAAGGGTAAGTATTATTAAAATATTATTAAAGTAGAACTGAATTTATTTGCAAACACCAATTATTATGTATTCTGTTATTGGTTCTTATTTGTATTTTAAAACATTAATTTTCCAAAGTAATGCGCTGTTTTACAGATATACTTTTCCAAATTTTAAAGGTATGCTTTTGCTAGAATAAAAACAATTCTGACAAAATATTTTATTAAAATTTAATACATTAAACAAAAAGACCTCAATAACAATACGTTTTCTTTAGAACAGCTTAAATTATTCAAACAATGGTTTAAACAGTGATTGTACCTATTACCGAATCTTCTTAATTCTTTGAGCTTTGGAAGTGAGAAAACACTTTCCATGTTTAAAATGTTGTTTGATAAATATTTTGAGAGTAACTGCCTTTTCTGTTCGCCTTTAACATAGATTGTAGCATTGGGTGGTATGACTTCTTTCAGCAAATCGCCTACATTTGTATATCCACTTGTGGACTGTCCATCCCAGCTAAGCCCATGGATTCTTTGCTTTAACCACTGAACTTGCTTTTTGAAATCATCACTTAGGGTGTTATACTCCACAGCCATGTCCAGTATCTCATGCCATATTATATTATTCGCTACATCCAAAATGGCAATCTCCTTGCAATAGAAATCACTAGTTTTGTATTGATATCCTTGTAAATCGATTATGAAACACATGCTTCCTGCTTCAAATAACAGATGGAATGGGGTTCTAAGCAAATCTCCCTGTATATCCAGTTAAGGGACTTTACTCCTCCTTTTATGATTTTTTCATCCAGGTAATTATCTGGATGATACTAAAGCAAGTCTGTTTTCTTAATCCAACTTTTACCATCCCCAACCACGACACTAATAATTCGCGCCCGTGCTTCCGTTTCCGTAAAACTTTTTCCACTAAGTACGTGTCGGGTGCTGCTGTGAGCTGAATTTCATCACCGTAAAAAGCACCTAGAATTGGCCGACCTTCCAAATCTTGTAGCAGATAGGTTGTCGGTCTCGTTTTTTGTACTTTAACAATTTTGAATAGTTCTGTACTCCAGTTTGGGTGAAATCCTCGATCGAATACTGCTTTATATTTTGATATACGTACAATGTCTCCAACCTTATACTTGTAACTTTTAGAAACGCTGTTAGCGGTGTAAAGTTTTATTCTTTCCGGATGTTCTTCTGCCTCCATAGGTGTCATGTTAATAGCCCGATGCGGTGTATTATTGTATTCTTCCATAACCTTAGGCAAAATATTCACCCATTTATGACTGCCTTGCAAGTAAAATCTTCTGTACAATTTGTTTTTGATTGTTCTAATCAACCGCTCGACCATACCAGCTTTGATTGCGGAATACGTAGAGTAATGGTTTATCTTATATTTTTGCATAAGATTTTTAAACCAGCGGTTGTAGTACTCTTTCCCAAAATCCGTTTGTAGATTGATTTTAAGTTATTTTCTCCTTGCAGCATTTTGTCCAATATTTTTTCATAGCATTTGTAACTTCTGATCCAGTTTTATTTTTAAAGGTTCAGCTAAAGCATATTTTGTGAAACAGTCCACTGCTATTATAATATATCTGTACCCATTGTTCACACGCGAGTAAGGCTGCATTTCGCACAAGTCCGATTGGATAAGATCACGTTTCACATGTTTCAGATTTGTATGACGACGCTGAAAATTTTTCTCTGCAGGTTTAAATAATTCCTTAACGATGATTTCTTTACTCATTTTTGCTTAACACTGTTGCTAAACTAATAGGGTTATCTTTATCCAATTGCACCTTTGACATAAACTGAAGCTTTGGTTTGTAGTATTTGTTTTTTATAGCTGCTGGTGACGCTTCGTAAATCGATGCTATTGCAAGACCGAGCTCCTTCTCATTTGTCTCGAAGTTGCAGTCAAATTAATAAAAACTGTATAAACGTTTTAAAGTCAGATACAAGCTTATCCAATTTTTCATTTACATATTGTTTATTAACTGCATCAGATGGCTCAACTGGTTGAGCAAGCATTGCGATACGCTGGTTTCTTGCATTGAAGGCTTTATCTTTACGCTGTATATCATCAGAACTTTTTAGACAGTATGAAAAGGCTTGATTCACGAGCTTGATTACAGATTTCTTATTAACACAATCACTATCTTCTTTAGGATCCATTACATCCACTAGCCTTCTTTACGAAAACTAATTGTTTCTTCTCCAGACTTGAATACTATAGTGCTTCTCTGATTAACACAATCACCATCTTCTTTCGGGTCTGATGAATTCACTAACCTTCTTTGCTGCATATCGTACCCATCACCATCCAACGTTAGCACAAATCCTCGACCTGGAGGACCGCGCCGAATATCAGCATCTTTACGCTCTGAACGTCCGAAGCGGTCGATAGGCATTTTAAAACTGTGTAATTATTTACTGAGCTCACTGTATTATACCTTCTTCTCTCAACTCTTCTATTATGGACACCATCTCGTTAATGTTTTCCTCGCTTGTATTTCCAGCTCGGTTGGATGCGTTCAACAATCTCAGCCGATCTACAAGTTCATGTACATTATTCCAGTAGACATATTGCACCGGCTTTGAATTTAAACTTTTGTAAAACCGATTAGAAAAGCCTAAACCCGCTCCCTTGGACTGTTTTCTTCTCTTTGGCTGTTTTCTTTCAGGATTCCTCCGAAATTCGGTGAGATATTTTTGCACATATTTGTTAAACTTTTGTTATTTGTTGGGAACCCGCTTAAATCGTGCACCGCAAATGGGTTAAACTTTCTTCTCAAAATCGACGCAGATTTGATCATTTCCAAGTAATTCGGCAAATCTTCATGCAAATTGAAATCGCCATCTTCGGGGCTGATGTCTTTGTAAACCAGCAGGTTGTATAAACCCTTCGTACCTGGATATATCACATTATTTAATGTTATATCGCTAGTTTCCGGGTTAATTACCAATACACTTTTCCACAAACTCCATGTATCGGTTTCCGCATTATACTTTACTCCATAAATTGATTTGTCAATATTTTCGTCCTCGTCTCTAGCTAACACATCCGCATAGTAAAGATGGAACGGTTCTTCTGGAACGAGTTGTTTAATTTTCTTTATAGGTACGTCCATGTTTTCAACTTTAACCTTTGTTGTAGGTGTGGAATTTTTCGGTGATCGATTGCAACTTGGAAGCGGTTATTTCAAGGGATCAATCAATTGTTTGTGCATCTCTTTGAATTTTTGCTGAGATGTAGCGTCTCCTTTTGTACGCTACAAACTTTTTCGTACAGCATCCTGCATAAGATGAAGACTGCGTTTATTCGCAATAAAATTGTTAACGTCCGTCATCATGAAACTTTGGATGAGAACTAGCGGTTTTGAATAATGTCAAATATTTATATACTCGTCGAAATTCCTCCGATACCGCCCTTATCCAAATCAAAATCTTTCACAACAGTTATAAAATTATGTTTTGAGTCACCCCAACACTGTAAACACATTTCTTTAAATTTCGGATATGTCATGTCACCACTTATATGATCCGAAAAGATATGGCGAAGGTTTGTATCATCCTGTTTCCATAATGCGATTACATTGGCGTTATCTCTGAGTCTATGTTTTAAGGCACTAGCGTAAGTTTGACATAGATAGAACGAATCTATTGCTTTATGTCGGCCGAACGAGAAAAATTGAGTGATTTTACTTTGCTCGTTTGCAGGTATATCATCGAAAACCATAATTGAATCTTCTTTGGTATCTCCGGGTTCGATCAAATCATCGCAATTTTCAAACTCATGGTAACCAATTTCTTCTTTTAATGGTGTAAAAACGTTTCTTAACAATTCGTATTTCGGTTGATACAAACTCTTCGAAAATACATAGACATTTTGAAATCTAAGACCGTTCTCGTGCAAGATCAGAGATATTAAAGCGTTGGTCTTCCCACAACTCGATGGTCCCACGAATATAGCTCGTATGTTAGACGGGAACAAGGACCATGTTTACCATCCTCTCTTGCACTAGCAATAGCAAAGTTATCATAATTCTGTATAGGTATTTTAACTTCTTGTATAGCATCACCCGTGTCTCTCACATTTTCCGACCTAGGAGCACCATTCTTCTTTTGAGGTTTACGGTGATCCAAATGCCTGCTTAACGTTCTTCTGGGTATACCATATAACCTACTTGCAGAGTTAACACTAATACCCTTTTGTATTTCACTAACTGCTTTCTCTAAAGATTCCTTGGTGTACATCTTTCAAATATAAGTTTAAACTGATTCAAATTGAAAATAATATTCCTTATATACCAGCATGGGCAGTGTGCACGCGCAGGGGTGCGCATGGGCAGGTGCGCGCAGGGTGCGCATGGGCAGGGTGTGACGCGCAGGTGCGCATGGGCACAGGTGTGCTTAGGTGTACACCGGAGTACGCGAGAAACTGTCTTGGATCACCAAAAAAATCTTATTAATATTAAAACAACATAGATTTTATACAATTTTATTAAAAATATATACAAAATATTTAATTGTGAATAAATCTATTAACAATTTCCGTAAACGGATTATATTCAAACATAGAGTCATGTATAATTAAAGCATAAGCCTTCATCGACGGTTCAAAATTTCTTGAAGCTTCTAATTCCATTCTTACATCAACCGTTGCATCCTTGATGCTTTCAAATTGATGACGACAGTCGATTACAAAGACAGGTGATTCCTTAAACCTGTTGTAGTCCATTAAACATTTATTTGAGATTTGTTCGGGTAGTATTTTTCCATAAAAGATGCATAAGACAGGTACGCCGGCAAGTAGTCATTCTGCTCGAAGTCCAAATTTAATCGACCTTGAGGGAACATCTGAGAGTTTAAAACACTTTGACATTGGTTATATTGGCATTCGTAAAGCTTGTAGCATTTTCTTCTTTCTTATCATATTTTCCATTTTGCAGCGCTAGTAATATCCACCGAGCCTTCTCTGTTTCATTCGATACTTTAATTCTCCATACTTGCGACTTTGATTGTGTTAGAGACGGTAATTCGTGTAGTTCCCATTTTCTGAATGCAACCATTATAGATGATTGATTTTGCATTTCCGAAAGCAGCGACGCCTTGGCGAAGTCACTTAATGTTATATGCGGGACCTCCCATGAAATACGTTGTATTTTAAAAAAGGAAATGGAATGTTTCTAAAACCATACAAAAAAGGCACAGCATTATTCTTGAAACCGTACAAACAGGGGCGTGGCATTTGTAAAAAGTATCAAAAACTAAGCAAGTTACCTCGAAGAGCTCTACCGATGTAGATATAAGGAAACACGCATCTAACATTCCTCATTTTCGTGGTGTCTTTTCTAGAGATCAGTTACAGAAGATTACACCGCGTGTCAACGAATCGGGAGTGATTAATTTGGATACCACCAAAGGTTCGGGTACACATTGGGTGGGGTACCGAAAACGTGGAAATAGCGTGTATTACTACGATTCGTTTGGAGACTTGAGACCGCCGGAAGAAGTAAAGAGATATTTTCGAGGTTGTAAAATTTACTACAACAGTGTACCGGAGCAGACTTACAACACATACAATTGTGGACATTTAGTGTTAAAGTTTCTTAGTGACAATGGCTAAAACAGTGAGCGTGTTCGGTATGGTAATGTCATATCGACAGGATCCATTTACCCACCAATTAAATTGAAACAAGACGGTGAATATGCTTTGGGTCTAGTGGGATTGTACACTTGTAACACTGTGCAAAACATACACCCGGGAAACAACATATTATACTTTAACGATCCAGAGCATCGCAGAATAACCATTGAACCCGGATCATACGAATTAGAAGAAATAAATGCATATATACAGGACGTCTTCAAAAAATGGTTCAGTCAGAAGCCGGACATCAACGAGAACATTGAAAATATTTTAAACTGAGTGCCAACAATAATACATTAAAGTGTTCTATACGAAGCAGTATACCGATTGATTTTGGGGCAAACCGTAAAACAATATTGGAAGCATCTTGGGGTTTACCAACCGCAAATTGGCCGCAGATACCGTACATATCGCTAATCAGCAAGTGAACATAATATCGGTCTCAAACATTTTTGTGGAAACCAATATCACCAGCGGATCGTTCAGAAACAATTTTCTTACGCACAGCATATTCGAATTCAGTCTATCTGTACCACCCGGGTATAATCTGGAAAAGGAACCTAACCACATCATATATTATCCGCTGAGCGTGACAGAAATCGATAATATTACAATCAGACTAGTCGATCATTTGGGTGAATTGGTAAACTTTTCACCGGAAACATACACCTGTGTGAGACTGGAAATAAAAGTAGCTGAAAATGCCTATCGATTTTGTATATAAAGCATGCTACAACACCCCAGACGATTAGAAGTGAATACGACGTCAAAGCGTCAAGTTGTTGAGAGACTTACAGCAGAAGAAATACGTTTCTTAAAATCTTTGGGATTAAAAGTTATAAATGATGGGAGGCAGAAGTAAACGCAGCTTAGATCTCCACGGTGATGAAAACGTTAAACTTGGAAGGCTTAAATATGAGGACGTACCCAAATTGGATGTGTTTGGAGGTTATAAATTAGACGAGACCATAATAAAGGAAGATTATTATACATATCTTCCTTTACATTGAACGCAGAAAACAACGATCGAATTTCAATTGAAATCCAGAGCAGTGATAACATCACATACCCTCATGAAAGTTTTATATTTATAAAGGGTACCTATAAGCCTACGGAAGCATTAAGGGAAGCGTCAACAACTGGAGACCCGATTAGAGCAGCAGAACCAGACCCTAAAGCTTACGAGTTTACTAGAAATGCACCATATTTTCTGTTTGAGGAAATTCAATACAAATTGGGTAATAATCAAATAATAGATGTCTGTCGAATCCTGGAATTACAAGAACTATTAAAGGTTTAGTATCCATGGAAGAATCAGAAACAAAATCTATTACACATACCGGGTGGAAGCCAGATACCATATTCCAAGATGGACGGTTTAGTTGTGCTATACCGCTAAAACCATTTTGGGTTTTTGAAGATTACAAGAAAACTATCGTCAACATGCCTCAAGAGCTGATTTTAATCAGATCCAAGTCGGACGTAAATTGCTACAAGTCGATTGGAAATACAGTAACGTTTAAAATACAACGTATTTCATGGGAGGTCCGCATATAACATTATGACTTCGCCAAGGCGTCGCTGCTTTCGGAAATGCAAAATCAATCATCTATAATGGTTGCATTCAGAAAATGGGAACTACACGAATTACCGTCTCTAACACAATCAAAGTCGCAAGTATGGAGAATTAAAGTATCGAATGAAACAGAGAAGGCTCGGTGGATATTACTGGCGCTGCAAAATGGAAAATATGATAAGAAAGAAGAAAATGCTACAAGCTTTACGAATGCCAATATAACCAATGTCAAAGTGTTTTTAAACTCTCAGATGTTCCTCAAGGTCGATTAAATTTGGACTTCGAGCAGAATGACTACTTGCCGGCGTACCTGTCTTATGCATCTTTTATGGAAAAATACTACCCGAACAAATCTCAAATAAATGTTTAATGGACTACAACAGGTTTAAGGAATCACCTGTCTTTGTAATCGACTGTCGTCATCAATTTGAAAGCATCAAGGATGCAACGGTTGATGTAAGAATGGAATTAGAAGCTTCAAGAAATTTTGAACCGTCGATGAAGGCTTATGCTTTAATTATACATGACTCTATGTTTGAATATAATCCGTTTACGGAAATTGTTAATAGATTTATTCACAATTAAATATTTTGTATATATATTTTAATAAAATTGTATAAAATCTATGTTGTTTTAATATTAATAAGATTTTTTGGTGATCCAAGACAGTTTCTCACGTACTCCGGTGTACACCTAAGCACACCTGTGCCCATGCGCACCCTGCGCGTGCACACCTGCCCATGCGCACCCCTGCGCGCGCACACCTGCCATGCGCACCCTGCGCGTGCACATGCTTGGTATATAATATTATTTTCAATTTGAATCAGTTTAAACTTATATTTGAAAGATGTACACCAAGGAATCTTTAGAAAGCAGTTAGTGAAATACAAAAGGGTATTAGTGTTAACTCTGCAAGTAGGTTATATGGTATACCCAGAAGAACGTTACAGGCATTTGGATCACCGTAAACCTCAAAAGAAGAATGGTGCTCCTAGGTCGGAAAATGTGAGAGACACGGGTGATGCTATACAAGAAGTTAAAATACCTATACAGAATTATGATAACTTTGCTATTGCTAGTGCAAGAGAGGATGGTAAACATGGTCCTTTGTTCCCGTCTAACATACGAGCTATATTCGTGGGACCATCGAGTTGTGGGAAGACCAACGCTTTAATATCTCTGATCTTGCACGAGAACGGTCTTAGATTTCAAAATGTCTATGTATTTTCGAAGAGTTTGTATCAACCGAAATACGAATTGTTAAGAAACGTTTTACACCATTAAAAGAAGAAATTGGTTACCATGAGTTTGAAAATTGCGATGATTTGATCGAACCCGGAGATACCAAAGAAGATTCAATTATGGTTTTCGATGATATACCTGCAAACGAGCAAAGTAAAATCACTCAATTTTTCTCGTTCGGCCGACATAAAGCAATAGATTCGTTCTATCTATGTCAAACTTACGCTAGTGCCTTAAAACATAGACTCAGAGATAACGCCAATGTAATCGCATTATGGAAACAGGATGATACAAACCTTCGCCATATCTTTTCGGATCATATAAGTGGTGACATGACATATCCGAAATTTAAAGAAATGTGTTTACAGTGTTGGGGTGACTCAAAACATAATTTTATAACTGTTGTGAAAGATTTTGATTTGGATAAGGGCGGTATCGGAGAATTTCGACGAGTATATAAATATTTGACATTATTCAAAAACCGCTAGTTCTCATCCAAAGTTTCATGATGACGGACGTTAACAATTTTATTGCGAATAAACGCAGTCTTCATCTTATGCAGGATGCTGTACGAAAAAGTTTGTAGCGTACAAAAGGGAGACGCTACATCTCAGCAAAAATTCAAAGAGATGCACAAACAATTGATTGATCCCTTGAAATAACCGCTTCCCAAGTTGCAATCGATCACCGAAAAATTCCCACACCTACAACAAAGGTTAAAGTTGAAAACATGGACGTACCTATAAAGAAAATTAAACAACTCGTTCCAGAAGAACCGTTCCATCTTTACTATGCGGATGTGTTAGCTAGAGACGAGGACGAAAATATTGACAAATCAATTTATGGAGTAAAGTATAATGCGGAAACCGATACATGGAGTTTGTGGAAAAGTGTATTGGTAATTAACCCGAAACTAGCGATATAACATTAAATAATGTGATATATCCAGGTACGAAGGGTTTATACAACCTGCTGGTTTACAAAGACATCAGCCCCGAAGATGGCGATTTCAATTTGCATGAAGATTTGCCGAATTACTTGGAAATGATCAAATCTGCGTCGATTTTGAGAAGAAAGTTTAACCCATTTGCGGTGCACGATTTAAGCGGGTTCCCAACAAATAACAAAAGTTTAACAAATATGTGCAAAAATATCTCACCGAATTTCGGAGGAATCCTGAAAGAAAACAGCCAAAGAGAAGAAAACAGTCCAAGGAGCGGGTTTAGGCTTTTCTAATCGGTTTTACAAAAGTTTAAATTCAAAGCCGGTGCAATATGTCTACTGGAATAATGTACATGAACTTGTAGATCGGCTGAGATTGTTGAACGCATCCAACCGAGCTGGAAATACAAGCGAGGAAAACATTAACGAGATGGTGTCCATAATAGAAGAGTTGAGAGAAGAAGGTATAATACAGTGAGCTCAGTAAATAATTACACAGTTTTAAAATGCCTATCGACCGCTTCGGACGTTCAGAGCGTAAAGATGCTGATATTCGGCGCGGTCCTCCAGGTCGAGGATTTGTGCTAACGTTGGATGGTGATGGGTACGATATGCAGCAAAGAAGGTTAGTGAATTCATCAGACCCGAAAGAAGATGGTGATTGTGTTAATAAGAAATCTGTAATCAAGCTCGTGAATCAAGCCTTTTCATACTGTCTAAAAAGTTCTGATGATATACAGCGTAAAGATAAAGCCTTCAATGCAAGAAACCAGCGTATCGCAATGCTTGCTCAACCAGTTGAGCCATCTGATGCAGTTAATAAACAGTATGTAAATGAAAAATTGGATAAGCTTGTATCTGACTTTAAAACGTTTATACAGTTTTTTATTAATTTGACTGCAACTTCCGAGACAAATGAGAAGGAGCTCGGTCTTGCAATAGCATCAATTTACGAAGCGTCACCAGCAGCTATAAAAAACAAATACTACAAACCAAAGCTTCAGTTTATGTCAAAGGTGCAATTGGATAAAGATAACCCTATTAGTTTAGCAACAGTGTTAAGCAAAAATGAGTAAAGAAATCATCGTTAAGGAATTATTTAAACCTGCAAGAAAAAATTTTCAGCGTCGTCATACAAATCTGAAACATGTGAAACGTGATCTTATCCAATCGGACTTGTGCGAAATGCAGCCTTACTCGCGTGTGAACAATGGGTACAGATATATTATAATAGCAGTGGACTGTTTCACAAAATATGCTTTAGCTGAACCTTTAAAAAATAAAACTGGATCAGAAGTCACAAATGCTATGAAAAAAATATTGGACAAAATGCTGCAAGGAGAAAATAACTTAAAATCAATCTACAAACGGATTTTGGGAAAGAGTACTACAACCGCTGGTTTAAAAATCTTATGCAAAAATATAAGATAAACCATTACTCTACGTATTCCGCAATCAAAGCTGGTATGGTCGAGCGGTTGATTAGAACAATCAAAAACAAATTGTACAGAAGATTTTACTTGCAAGGCAGTCATAAATGGGTGAATATTTTGCCTAAGGTTATGGAAGAATACAATAATACACCGCATCGGGCTATTAACATGACACCTATGGAGGCAGAAGAACATCCGGAAAGAATAAAACTTTACACCGCTAACAGCGTTTCTAAAAGTTACAAGTATAAGGTTGGAGACATTGTCGTATATCAAAATATAAAGCAGTATTCGATCGAGGATTTCACCCAAACTGGAGTACAGAACTATTCAAAATTGTTAAAGTACAAAAACGAGACCGACAACCTATCTGCTACAAGATTTGGAAGGTCGGCCAATTCTAGGTGCTTTTACGGTGATGAAATTCAGCTCACAGCAGCACCCGACACGTACTTAGTGGAAAAGTTTTACGGAAACGGAAGCACGGGCGCGAATTATTAGTGTCGTGGTTGGGGGATGGTAAAAGTTGGATTAAGAAAACAGACTTGCTTTAGTATCATCCAGATAATTACCTGGATGAAAAAATCATAAAAGGAGGGAGTAAAGTCCCTTAACTGGATATATGGGGAGATTTGCTTAGAACCCCATTCCCATCTGTTATTTGAAGCAGGAAGCATGTGTTTCATAATCGATTTACAAGGATATCAATACAAAACTAGTGATTTCTATTGCAAGGAGATTGCCATTTTGGATGTAGCGAATAATATAATATGGCATGAGATACTGGACATGGCTGTGAGTATAACACCCTAAGTGATGATTTCAAAAGCAAGTTCAGTGGTTAAAGCAAAGAATCCATGGGCTTAGCTGGGATGGACAGTCCACAAGTGGATATACAAATGTAGGCGATTTGCTGAAAGAAGTCATACCACCCAATGCTACAATCTATGTTAAAGGCGAACAGAAAAGGCAGTTACCTCAAAATATTTATCAAACAACATTTTAAACATGGAAAGTGTTTTCTCACTTCCAAAGCTCAAAGAATTAAGAAGATTCGGTAATAGGTACAATCACTGTTTAAACCATTGTTTGAATAATTTAAGCTGTTCTAAAGAAAACGTATTGTTATTGAGGTCTTTTGTTTAATGTATTAAATTTTAATAAAATATTTTGTCAGAATTGTTTTTATTCTAGCAAAAGCATACCTTTAAAATTTGGAAAAGTATATCTGTAAAACAGCGCATTACTTTGGAAAAATTAATGTTTTAAAATACAAATAAGAACCAATAACAGAATACATAATAATTGGTGTTTGCAAATAAATTCAGTTCTACTTTAATAATATTTTAATAATACTTACCCTTAAACCTTCAAAACTTTCCACAAAAGAACTACACGAAACGATTGTTTAAAATTTCGAGGGCTTTACACAAAGCGTGTGAAACTAATAGAATTTTTTTCTAATTACACCGCGTTATATACGTTTGAAATCCGTTAATTATACTACTAAATGAGGTTTGTATTTTCCCCAATCGAGGCCAAAATAGAGCGCTCATTGTATGATTAATAAACCCGAATTTTCTAATGGGTGGCATTGAGCATATCTATTGTATTTTTCAAATCACATAGCTGCTAATTAATAAAAAGAAAGGCTACTTTCACTTTACGTAACATAATTGTAAAGCAATTAGTTTGTCCTCAAGTTGTAGCACGCATTTTCAATTACGAATGCATTCTTCTTTCATTACAGGAGAAATTCCATAGATTTCATACCAGCAAAATGCGCTTTCTTTTAGATATTTAAAACACATTACATTGGACATCAAAAGTCGACCTTGCCATTTCTACATTATTGTTAAGCATGCATTGGAATTTTTGGATGCGGTAATTTCTTGTTTAAAGTAACTTAGTTAAATAAAGTGTAATTTAAATTGTGATTGTATAGTCAGTTATTGCAATTGAAAACACATTCAGGGAATAATTTATTTGCTCTATATATTTTACAGTAGCGTTTCCGAACAAAACTTTCTGCTTTTAATTAAATTTCCTTTGTTCCCGGCGGCATGTGTTTACCTCCACGTGGTGTCGCTGGACGGTAAAACATATTGTTAACAACAATATGTCTTATTGACTGAAAACACGTCTCCTCTTTTTACATTAATCTCTTTTGTTACACCTCTATTTTAAACAACCCATTAATCTTTTTTGTTACAGGTTAAACTTTCGGCTACACACAGGAAATAATGCTATACTTTGTAAAAATTGTAATAGTTTATTAAACTGTAAATTGGATAAATAAATTATTAAACTTTTGTGTTCTTAATTTTTGTGTTGGTTAAAGCATATACCTTGGGTAGCGAAAAAGGTTTTAAAAAATGGAGTTAAATATATACGAGCAAAAGAGCTTAAAGTATAACTTTGCAGGGCGTGGTCCGATTTCAAATCTGTTTGCAGATTCGAATTCTGCATAAAATTCTAAGCTAACAAGATGTATCGCATGACTAAAAAAATTTTATAAGAACGCTCAAAAGTCGCTACAGGTAAGAAATCTTAAAATTGGGGTAGCTCCCTTGGGGGTGATGATATCTAAAAAATTCTTAGAGATTTGGGTAGCTGAGAAAATTCTATTGTTAATTGATACCAAACAAGATAGGTTTATCTCGAAAGATAAAAAAATGGCTAGTCGAAGAAAACTATTTGGTCCAGAATGTTAGCGGTAAAAAATCTTAAAAATAGGTTTATCACGTGGGAGGAAATGTGGATGCTCATTTATCTCGAAAGATAAAAAATTTAAGATATATTTATCTCGAAAGATGAAAAATGGTTAGTCGAAGAAAACTTTTTGGTCCAGATGAGTGAGGAAATGAGGGATTCTGGAGGAAATGAGGTTGTGGGATCCTTGATTTTACCCTACTCACGAATTTTACAGTACCTGACAAAGTAAGTTCGCTAACACTGTATATTGTATTTTTATTTTTAAAATGTTTATTTGTTATATGTGTAAGGTTAAGCTTGAAAACTGTAGAGACACCATCAAACATTTAAGGATAGTTCATTCTTTTTTTGATGGACCCAAATTATTTTTGCAATGTTGTTTATCTGGTTGTCTATATACGTATAACACTTTCAATGGGTACAGAAAACACCTACTAAAACATGAAAAAACATATAATGATGACCAAAATGTTGGGTTTAGTTGTATGAACGTGCACACGTTGAATTCAAATACTGTAAAGTCTGAAAACAATTTTTCTCAAGAAAATGTATCATTTCTTAATACTGAAGTACAAAATGAACAATCTGAATCCCATGATTTGGAAAAAGAAAACCTTAGTGCAAATGATATAATGAAAATGTTTATGTTACAGCTTTTAAATATTACTTTAACTGAGCCACAAATGCAAGTATTACTTAATTCGCTTTCTGAATTGATTGAAAATATTTTTACAAATATATTAGGGTCCAGTTTAAATCAAACTTTGCACATTATTGATTTTTATGATTCGTTTAAGCAAGAAATTTCGAACTACTCTACTGAATATAAACGCAAGAAGTTTGTAAATACTTTAGAATATGTCAAACCTAGAGAAATAGTTCTAGGCCATCGCACAGATAATGTTTATGATCGAACAAGTCAAACCTACATTCAGCACAATATTGCTTGTACTTTTCAGTACATTCCCATCTTGGAGACTCTTACTCTGCTGATATCGCAAAATTTAGACACTGTTGAGCAGTTTCTAATACATTCTAATAAGAATAACGAATTGTTTGTTAAAGGCACATATCTTCAGACTATTCCCATTTTCAAGAAAAAAAATACGTATTGAACTTACAATTGTATTACGATGATTTTGAAACTACAAACCCATTAGGTAGCAAAACAGGTGCTCATAAAATTGGTGCCATTTACTTCACTGTGAAAAACTTTGCAAGCGCTTTAAATACACACCTTAGTAATATACATTTATTGGCATTGTTTTTTACTTCGGATCTGAAATTAAACACTAACTTGCAAAGTATTTCAATAAACAATATTTTAAAGCCGATTGTTGATGATATTAAAATACTTGAAACAGAAGGTCTTATAATCAATGAATTGGAGCAGGCTGTTTTCGGAACATTAGTTTCTCTTGCACATATAACTTGGCAGCAAATACTTTACATGGTATGGTGGAATCATTCCAAGCTAACTACTATTGCAGAATGTGTTTAGTTCATAAAAAAGATGTTAAAGAAGTACTAAGTGTGAATCCAGTGTTGATGCGCACTTTGAAACATCCAAGGAACATTACCTACATCTAGGTGCAGAAAAACATTACTATGGACTAAAACAAGAAAGTGTACTTAATGAATTGCATTATTTTAAGTTGTTTGACTCTATATCAGTAGATATAATGCATGATGTTTTGGAGGATGTGTGCCATTAGATTTAAAATCATTTTAACCTGTTTAACTGAAGCTAAAATCATTAGTCTTGAACACCTAAACCATAGAATAAACTTATATCACTACGGCTACTTAAACCAAGAAATTAAGCCTAGTTTTGTATCATTAGATAAGGCAGGGGCACTAATTGGTCAAAGGGCAATGCAGTCTTGGTGTTTAATAAGATTCTTGCCATTGATCATTAGTGATTTAAATCTTACTCTAGAGTTGCAACACAAGTGGAGAGTTGTGCTTACACTTTTAGAAATCATGTCGATTATTTTTCACCTAGAATCAATTCCGATATGATAATTGAATTAGAAGCATTAGTAGTAGATCATCATACACTATTTAAGAAAGAATTTTCTCACAATATTACTCCAAAAATGCATTTTATGGTGCATTATACTGATGTCATTCGACGCATGGGTCCGTTGGTGAATCTTTGGTGTATGAGGTATGAAGGAAAACATGCACTTTTAAAAAATTTAGCAACAAAATTTAGAAACTTTAAAAATCTGGCCAAGACGTTAGCTTCCAAGGTTCAACAGTCCACATTTTTCAGAATCGACTTGCAATCAATTTATTGAAAGGGCCCTTTAAAACTTCTACCTTTGGAAATCTACATGAATATAAAAAATTGATATGTGATAATATAGAAGAGTTTCTTGATGATACTGAAGTATTCATCTGTAAATGGATTAAGCTTGGATATCAATATGCTAAGGGATTTGTTATTTGTACAGGCAGAATGCAAGATTCAATGTTGCCTAAATTTGAAAGAATAGTTGATATTGTTGTTCTTGCTGACTTACCATTACTTATTACTAATGAATTATTAACAAGTGAATATTCTGAAAACTTTAAAGCATTCAAGGTGCATCATAAAGAAAACTGTGTTAATGTTGTAGATCTAAGAATTTTGGTATATAGAGAACCTTATAATACGCATCAAGATCATAATGGTTTGGATACATATTTAGTACCAAAATACAGAATTATTTTCTAATTATTATTGTTTCAATTTGTTATATTGTTGAAATAGACCAAGAGCTGGTTATTTTAACCTGACTCTTGTAGTCATACTCCTCTAACCAATGGTTTACGTGAGACACCTTATATTAAATACATTTCAATTTTTGAATCATATAATTTGGGAAAGTTTTATGTCATACAAGTTTTCAAGATTAATTATAAGAATTTAGTTACGTACTATCTTTTTCTGTGTATTATATCATGAACTGCTTGTTGGTTGTGATTTTTAAAAGTATGACTTAATGTCATACCAGCTGCCTCAGTCGTGTTGTAATGTCATATCTCTTACTTTAAAAATTTTGATTAGATATTTTAAACGTGTAACATAGACCTAACGTCCTCTACAGCAAGCATAATAATAATAATATTCAGCACCTCCAGTTTAACCGGAAACTAACCTAATTTTTGAAATTTTAATGATGCCCTGTATATTTATTTCAAAATTTTAATTCTATGCAAAATTCCTTTTCAGTGATGTATTACACATTGTGTTTATGCTCAATGTTAATAAATGTCAAGTTTTAAAAATAACAAAAGTATTTATTTACGTCACTCGTACAATTGTAATAATATTGAAGTAGATCTAACCAAACACTAAAACCATCATTATTCATTGTGCTTTTTATACTTGCTTTAAATTGTTAAAGGGTTAAGGTCAATAAACTATAAACACAAACTGCCAAAATTACAATAAATTTAGTTCATTTGATTACGAAGCCTAATCCTCTTGTTTTTAAAATTTGATTTATTAATTAACATTGAGCTCTAAACATAAAATGTAATTCATCACTGAAAACGGAATTTCGCATAGAATTCAAGTTTTGAAATAAATATACAAAATGTCATTTAAGGTTCATAAATTAGGTTCGTTTCTGGTTAAACTGGAAGTGGTTTAATATTATTATGCCTGGTTTAAAGGACGTTTGGTCTATATTACACGTTTAAAATATCAAATTCAAATTTTTTAAATAAGGAAGATATGTCATCGGAACAACACACGGATACGCCCAGTATATATTGCACTGCCTACTGAATGCTGACTAAAATCATCATTCATTTATAATCTGTCACTAAGGCTCTGTATGTTTTAGTTAGAATATATTATAATTTATTGAATTCTAGAACACAATTTGAGTTTTACAATGTATTCTTTTAGTTTGAATAGAAAATGTGTAAAATTTGTGTTTATGTAGTTTATTGTTGTAGTTACATCAAGTCCAAGAAAGAAAACATGGCGTAGTTTATCTGCTTCATTGTATATTATTTAATTCTTTGAATTTGTGAATGAGTACTCTAAAACAACTCTGCTAAACTTATAATAATGATGAAGATTTTAGTTCGCAATAGGTTTGAAGAGATAACGAAGAGTAGTAACACAATCTACCTATGAAACTTTAATAACTGTGAAGGTGTTAGCGACATGTTTATGGCCACATTTCTAAGCCATCATCAGGATAGCAATAAACTAGGTAAAAGCAATGGGAAACATCAACAAACAAAAACATTTTTTGATCTAAACAATTTCCAAACAAAACACAAGGTTCACAGGGAAAATGTCTTAACTTATAGTTATAACAACATATTATTGGTATTATTATCGTTAATGTTGATATATAAAGGTTAAGAAGATTTCTGTGTGAACTTATGACTTTTGGTAGATGTTTTACATTAACAATTGTTTTTGTGTGTTGATATTTCTCATCGTTTTTACCTAGTTTATGCTAACCTAATCATGTGTATAGAATTTTGGACAGTGTTGCTAACACCTTTGTAGGTAATACAGTTTCATTAGGGAGATTGTGTGATTATTACTTGTTGTTTCATCTAAACTTATTTAAAATGTTCTCTAAAGCAGTGAACAAATGTAGGTACTCTAAATTTGGCAAACTCATCTAAACAGATGTAAAATGTTCCCTAATCAGTGAACAAATCTACTCTAGAAAGTAGCAAACCCGCCTAAACTTATGCAAACTGTTCCCTAATCAGGGTACAAATCTACTCTAAAATTTGCCAAACTCGTCTAAACTTATTTAAAATGTCCCCTAATCAGTGAATAAATGTCCTCTAAAACAAAACAACATCATCTAAACTTAATTTAAATGTTCCCTACTAAGTGAGGAAATCTACACTAGAATGTGACTTAAGTTCTCTAGTATGGAAGTACAATGTACTCTTAAACGTGTAAAGTATACACTAAGTTGTGTAAATAAATACCCTTGCACTAGAGTAAATTCTACTCTAAGGTTTAATAAATTGTCAGTGTAAAAATTTCCCTCTATTTATAGTGGACCTGTACACACTGTTTTTAGAGTTGTCTAGAGTGGAATATTTACTCTAAATTTCTTACTGTGAATTGTCAGTAAAACTCTGAAAGTGAATACCTGTGAGCTTTTGGAAACTTTTATAGCATGACGAGTCGCTATTGAGAATGCTTCTGTAACAGCTTTAAAATAAAGGACGCTTTATTATAAAAAGACTTTGTTGTTTTTGTTACAGTACCATTCACCACTACTATAGCGCCTGCTATGAGACGTGCCGTTATGGCCCTAACGCTCTTACAGTGCATTGGTCTTTTTTATATACGATAGGTACCTTGTATAGTATAATGTACTATGTACCAAAAATCCTTCAGTTAAAGCATATAAACTGTAGTCGTTTACAAGTAAAACAGTTGTGAACAGTAATACCTAAGAATATTGTTTACAGTTTCGCCACTACAAAGAAATACACATGGACTAGTATTATTCGGTTTAAGTGGCTTGAATATTTCACATAAACAAACTACGTGTCATACAAATGTCAGGACAGTATGTTTGTTAGTACAGCAACGTACTAGGTTGCATATTTCCGAGATTTGTAAATGCGTGGATTCTTTGCTTTCTTGCACTGGTTGATTTAGTGATTGGTTACTTAATACTAAGCGCTCTTCGAGCGCTTGCAGTGCTTTTCAATTTGGAGTTGAGTATTATTTAAAATAAATAATAAAAGCGCGTGCTTTATCGAAAGGTCAATTAAACTTTGTTCAATTGACAACAGCGCAAGATCGTTTTTGTTAGTCGGTCATATCAGAGGGCATTCGCTCTCGGGTTTCTGAACAAGTAAAGTGATTTTAAGTAGGAACTGAGGGTGCAACTTGCGAATTGCCATTTTTGATCACATCTGTTTTCTGCTTTCTCTGTCAACGATAGTCAAGTAAAAGTATTAAATTCATTATCTAACTTAATTTTATTTCCAGCGTTATTTTTCTACAGATAGTCTTAGGAAGACTACCATATCACGAAATCAGGTCACTTCTACATTTATATGGCGACCTAATTTAAGTTGTTGTATTTTATTGGTTTGTAGATGACGACAAATGAATCCAATTAGCAAATTATCTTTAAAGAGTAAAGGTAAGCTGCATAAAAGTTAAATTCTTTGGTATTTTGCTGTTACAGAAAATTGATAAAAAAGGTTGGTTTTTTACGATTGGAAAAATGACTCCTTTGTGTTATCTAGTAAACTTTCAACATTAGTTTGCCGATTCAAAATAAGCAATTAGCCGTAAATTGTTGTCTTGCAACTTGATTATTTCAAAGTTTAAAGAAAGTGCATTCCTAATTTCCACGTAAAGTATCAATGTTGTATTTCAAGTAATATTAGTAACTTAAACCGGATTGCGTTGCTCAGGCTAAGTGATTTATTATTACAAATTAATACCTAGAAATTAAGCAAATGTTGTTAACCTAAAGTTTAAACTACTTGTAATTGTGTCAATATTCTTGTGAGCCTAAATTATACAGATCTGTATACTAAAAGATTTCACTACTGATGTGTAAAAGGTATTTTCTTTACAAATCTCTTACACTATAACTAAATTTACAGTCGCTTTCCCAAAACCTTTTATTTTAACTAAGTATGTTTTTCATATTTTATCAATAATATTAATAATAAGCTTACAGATATATTGAAGGAACAAATTAAGCTAAATTTACTCTTTTATTTTGGACAAGTGCGTCCAAAAGTAGGGAAGCTTAATACAATTTTTAATCTATATTGCTAAATAAGTCAGATATTAATGTAGGCTTATGGATAATCACTTAACATTGTTTTTTATTAGGTTTCGTCAGTAATGCTTCTTTGTTTTTAATTGGTAAAGGTTTTTAGCGACAAGCTTTTTTCGTAGTCTTGTCTATATAATCTTCATTCTAGCTCCAATAATGTGGTTTAATAATAAATATATTTTATTATAGGATGTAATCTATTTGTTATTTCTTTTGCAAAAGTAAAAAAACAGTATTTCACTAGCTCTTTTAAAGCACGCCTATGTCCTTCTTTTGCCCTAACTATATTGTGCTACCCCCTTTTTTTTATAACCGCTTCATATAGCAAGGGCAATATTTTTCTCTGAGGGTTTCTAAGTTCTCTCTTAGAGTACATCTTGTGCTTTATGAGCCTTGGACTTAGTGGTGTCCTAATAGTGTTGTTTTAATTCTCGTTTCTATAGAGTGTCCTTGAAGATCCACGGCCATCTCTCATTGCCTTACACAGGAATAGACACCGAGTTACGTCACAAAACTGACTTTCTTTTAACAACTGGTTTTAGCAAGAGGATATTGTATTCACTTACGCACTACTGGAAAGGTTTAAAATTTCTTTTCAATTTAGCACGGTTTTCATAGTCCATACGACGTGCGTCGATGACAGCTCATAACAATGCAAAACAAATAGCTCGTGTTATAGCTGTATCGTTTGTACGTGCAGTTTTTGTATAGAAAATTCGGTAGTTATTTGACAGAGTAACACTGTGAAGTGTCTTGTCCTTAATTGTGTATTAAAAATCTGGATTACCTATAAACAAGTTAGCGTTGCTAACTTACTTAAGGAGAGATGACAGTAAGGGCTTGAATACCGCAGAAAGACTGTTGTCGGGAAAAACCTGTCAAAGTGAATAATTTTTTACTGATCCTCTCTATTTTTGATTGGTTTTGAGTTTTTGTTTGAGAACGGTCCATGTTTACAAAATGCACTGATTAACAGAGAACGAAATCAGAAAGTGGATTTGGCAGTGCTCAGTTGATGTTGGTATAATTGTAAAAAAGCAAATTAATATTTACAAACTCGAGATTGAGCTTGATTTAAATCGTGTGGCACCAGTTTAGGGTATTGTGATAATAAAAAGATACTATATATTCCGACCTAAATTAAACGAAATCCTAAAATCATTCTAAAATGAGTACGATAGAAACGTTCAATAAACCTAATCGAAGATAAGTCTGTATAATAAAAGGGTTAAATAAATCATACGTATATGTTGACATAATACGTGTAGGAGCATGATTCATCGCCTGGTAAATTCATAAAGAGACTGCACAATTGGAAAATAAAGTCTAAGGTATGTGCATATAAATGTGTGTAAAATAGTAATATCTGCACTACCGTGACACTTTAATGGAAAATATTTTACACGGTCAATGCTTCATAAGTGTTCTCAAAAATTTCAGAAAAAATAAAACCCCTTAAAATAGTTCCAACCGTTTAATTAGTTTCTAAGCCTTCCTCTTGAGAGAAGTTTTTAAGACATGTTTATACTTTGACGAATTCGGAGAAAGATCCATAGTCACATTCTGAAGGCAGCATCTGCATTAACCATGCCAACTATCGAAAATGGTTGGAGCAAAAAATCCGGCAGCAGCTTCTGAGGACTATTTTATCTCTTAAAATACATGACAATGGTAAGGAATTGGGGCGAGAAAACACCGTTAGCAGAATTAATAAGTGAATGAAGTATAATGAGTACTTTTGACAATATGAATGTACTACATAACCTTTAGGAGTACTGATGATATCTAAAATTATGTTCTAGTAAAATCGTTTTTATGCTTCTAGTAGATTGGTTTCCCACACTAACTAATAACAAAAAGTAAACACGATACTCCTTAACACAGATATTATTAATTAAAGTAAAACTGGACTATGTTTAAAATAACTTGTTCTAGTAAAATCATACTAGGTTAGACAGTGGGTTTCCAATCACTATTTTTTTCGCGTTGCTGGAAAATCCAGAACGTGAAATCACTATTTTTTATAAGCTAGGGAGCAATAAACTAATATTTAAAATTACTCAAATACAGAAATAAGTAATACAAATTGAACATTGATTCTAAAATTTCTAGAATAATGTTACACTTTCTTGAGTTTGAGCATCCTGAAAATAGAAACTCCGCGGTGGTTTGTACAGTTTATTATAATGCAGATTTTGTTTTGAATTGTTTTGAAAAATATTGCGTGTTTATATAAACTGAAAATATTCAGAATAAAGTGATACGCTACAATGCTGAAGGACGTTCAAATGAAGTCTTTCGAATAATGGAAATGTTATAAAAGATTTACAGACATTTTTTGAACCATATTTCAGATCAAGTTTGAATAACATAAGTAGAAACAAGATGGGCTTTCTAATGGGCTACTTTTCAATAATCTGCCAATAAAAATGCAAATAGGAGTAAAGTTTACAAACTAATCTTCTAAAATGATCCATATTGCTGTCCTTCTTATTATTCATGATATTCTTCTAATATCTAATAACATTTGGTGGACCAGTAGATTGAAAAACTGTCTAACATTTCTGAATTTACATGGTTCGATTAGGCAATCTATCTTACACGTTCATATGTATATGTACAGTTGTGTACGCGATTTACATTTGTAAATTTTCCAATTATGGTCATCGGTCTCGGTGGCGTAATTGGTAAACGCATAGTATCGGAAAGTCTAAGATACAAGTTCAACTCCTGTCCAACACCTTATGTTTTACATCTTTCAATTACTAGCTGGATTTGAAAAGATCATTTGGGCTTTGCATAAAAGTCTAAGTTATTATTTCATCTTATTAACTGTAATACGTTAGTATTTATCAACTTACCTTGTATAAATAACTACCTAGTATATATATATATATATATATATATATATATATATATATATTCTTCTACCTACCCTAAACTTATTTACTTCTTCTACCTGAATTAAACTTAACTTATTTACTTTTGCTTGTTTACTCCACCCTTTTATTTTTATTTTATAAAAAATGTGTGATTATATACTTTACTACTTTATTTAATTAAACAAAATTTGCTACACGACTTTTGTCGTCGTCCCTATTTTAGTATTCAATAAATGACTTCTATTCGAGGTGCTTTAGCAACGTTTGGTTGGTTATCTATTTACTGTTTACTATTTATTATGCCTCGACTATATGAAACTTTAATCTCAGGGCGTTCACCTACTCACCGTGAGTTCAATCGTGAGTAAATGTGCACTACCCAACCAAACTGCACACTCGTTTGTTTTACCACTTTTTTAAAGCACTGATTTACTATATATGCCAAATTTTAACAGATCAAAGTTGCTTGGTGCCAAATTAATTTATGTAACTATTTATGACTTTAATTTTGACGTTTTAAGATATTCACGGTACTTACCAGAATTATACCGCGCTGAAGGCCTTCTTTTAACTGCTGGCTCAAGATCGTATTCACCGTACGCACCTTCACAAGGATTCTCAATCGTAGTCCACTTGCGTATTGCCTCCAGGTGTTCTTAATCAATTTCGTTGACCCCAAATCTGAAATAATTTTACCCCAATTTAGAATTTAAAAAAAACCGTTATATCTACTTTCCCTGCGTTAATTCTTCCTCGTACTATACTGCTCTCCTGTTTCCCTACTTCTTATTCCAATTAATCCTCTCCTTGCTCAATCCAAATTAATCCAGCCGTCCTATTTTAAATCAATCCTTGTCCTGCTATTCCTTTAATATCCACACGATGTCCTTACTGCCGTTAATCTGCTCAAATCACTCCAAAAATTATCAATATCGTCGTTGCCTTCTATATCCACTCAAATCTCCTACTGCCGTTAAACCAAATCTTTCCAAATCCAACACCAATCTTGCTCAAACCTAAATAATCGTCGCTTTTCCCGTCGCACTATTAACCAGTCCAAATCTTCTTTAATACTCGTTGCCTTTACTATCGATGCTTCTTATTACTCTCACTTTACTAAATTAGACTCTTTAATACACATAAACTTTTATTTCAATAAATATTTGTACAACTTTTAACGCAGGTTTTGTAAAACACGTCTTTATCTGAATATAATCGAAATTAGAATCTTTATATTTATTTTGCTTAGCGATAAGATCAACAACCTTAGCTTACTTGAATTACAATTCTAAAACATACAATATCCAATAACAATTCGTCTTTCTTTTCGTGTCCAAAATACCTTCACTACAGTCTTTATAATATTCTTAATTTCTACTATTGGTCCAAAACACTTCACAAATCTCCAATAACCTTTTACATTTCTATTCACTTTTAATTTTGATTTTACAATTCGTCCAAAAGTTGATTCTATTAAAAGAAAAGCCAAATAATTTACACACGACCTGGTCGCTTTGTTGGTTGCAGATATCCATAAATGCGTTCGGCTTTCCGACGGCAAATGTACTTTCACTGGCTCATAAAATATCAACTCAGTATAAAACCTTAAGTACCGTGCATTGTATCAACGTCATAAAGTCATGTTGTCTACCTTTTGGCACATATGTTTCAAACTAAAATGGTACATACTTTAGCATATGTAAAGTACAGCAAAATATAGTTTTTTAGATTATTATATCTGATATATTAATCCTATTGTTTGGCATACACCCCTATTAACACAAATCTACCCTTAGAAGCCTTGTACCCCCCCCCCCTTACATAATATATATATATATATATATATATATATATATATATGTAATTAATAAGATGAAATAATAACTTAGTCTTTTTAAGCAAAGCCCAAATGATCATTTCAAATCGAGCTAGTAATTGAAAAAAGGAAAATATAAGGTCTTGGACAGGATTTGAACCTGCATCTCAGTTTTGCCGGAACTGTGCGTTTACCAATTACGCTACCGAGACCGATGGCTATAATTAGAAAATTTACAAATCTAAATCGTGTACAGTACTATATATAAACCTAACTTTCAATTACGTTTAGCATTTTTGTCAATCATATTTGATATTGTCAAGTTTTCGACCTATTTCAGATATAGACAGGAAGCAACGCTCAAAATCACGGCTATAAGCCAAGTATTAATATATAAATATTATATTATTAATTACAATACGTTAGTATTTATCAACTTACCTTGTGTAAAAACTACTTATAGTATTTATATATATATATATATATATATATATATATATATATTATTATTAGTTATGTATGTTGATATTTATATGTAATGATGCTTAAATATCCGAGTAAAATAATAGGTGCAACCTGTAATATGGTGTTAGTCTGTAATTGATTAAAATAAAACTCTCTCAATTCAATTATGCCACGGCTTTTTGAAACTCTTTCTCAGGGAAACTGTATCTAGTATTTTAACTCTGTAAGGAGAAGTAGGTTCTTTGTTCCCTTACAGGTATTGAAACACAAGCACCTAAAGCGTATACGATCAAAATCAAACTTAACCTCTAAGTCGTGCTTACGTATACCGATTAAACAAAGATTGATAAATCTATTCTGCAATTATTTATTCTAGTTAACGTTTGAAATTTAATTTATTCTAAATTACTTAATATGAAGAGTAGATAATATTAACTTTTATACCTGTAACTCCGTTGAATGTGTCTGGTTGTACAGGATTGGAACAGGATACGCAAAGTTGCCTCAAGCGCTTTCAGTGAGTACCTATTAAATAATATGTCTTAGTATAAAATACAATAATGTTTTTCCTCTAGTTTTAGGTTCTCTTATGGAACTACTTCAACCACTAATTGTTTTATTACTCTACAACTACGAACACCTTATACTTCACCAATTAACTGATCAGCTGCAACTCCTGAACCACAACAAAGGATGCCCTGATGGTGGTATATTGAAATCTTCTTTCTTTAAATTAATTTTCGTCGTTTAACTTTCACTTTCCTTTTACTTTATTATTTTGAATCAAAATGCATGCACAATTAACATGTATATTTAATTTGATATAAATTCTCAGTACAAGCTCTTTACAAAACAAATTTATCAATCCACAAAATTTATATGCAAACTTTTTCCAAAATTTTATAATTAATTCTCCATTTAAAACAATTATCACCATAACAACCAACAAAAACAAACTTATTTCTAGCCTACTACTAATATAACATAAGGGATGCATTCAACTAACTTAACTTAAATCTACCTAATTACTATTTTAGAACATGTTTGTTTTTATTTACATTTTATTTGACATTACAAAATTTTTATGTTGATTTATATTTTAAATGTATTAAACATATCTTATTTTAGGAAACTCAAAATTATAATTGGCATACAGTATCCTGCAAAATTTACAAATGCTAAACTGAAGACAAAACCTATACACATTCAACCGAAGATGCATTGGATACCCTTCGTATATGCAAACAAATAATAATGCTTTTTATAAACTTCAAACGCTGTACTTCTAGTACGCAATATCCTATTTATGCTTTCAACAAGTAACTATTCATCAATCTTTGTTAACCGTAGTGTTTTTAACTTTTTGTATAGCTTGATAAAATGGAAAATTTATGGTTTTATCCGTAGCACTAACGAACTACCTTTGTAGATCCTTTGATAAATGTCAAATGTCATAATAATATATATATATATATATATATATATATATATATATATATATATATTCCGCATAATTACCTATAGAAATCGTGCCCCACAAATTGGGTGCAAAAATTCCGTGTAGCTTAGTCTCTGGAAATCGTGCCCCACAAATTGGGTGCCATCATTTCCTGTAGGTAACTTGGATGGAACTCCTTTGCAAATTTCTGTTGTCATAAATACCTGCACCTACCTGAAAATGAAGCTCTACCACTTAGACTTGCAATTCATATCACCCTTTAAAAATGCTCTCCAATTCGGAAGCCAAACCTCCAGCTTCCTCAGGGATATTCGCCACGGCTGCTCACTTATCTTCTGAAAATCCTACCCTACTATTTAAATAAATAAAATTGACCTCCAAAACTGCATTACGATTTATTTGAACATCAAGTTGCAATTCAAAAATTTCAGTTTTACATTACTTATACATCTTGAATATTTAACAAATATTATCAATTTTGAAAGAAGTCATTTTAAATACAATAATTTGAAAAAAAAATTTTTAAATGCATCAATTATTAACCAAAAGTAACTGGGCTTATCCCCAAACTATACTTTAAACCCCCCAGGTCAAATACGAGCTTATAGCAAAAACCTTTCTTTACTTATGTGCTGACTACGGCACTGAATTTACCAAAAAACATTTTGCTTTGTGCAAAAAGCCAAAATTACACCTTCATTTTATACCACAAAATAGTACATAAATAAATTTTCATATACACCTTTTTCAAGATAAATCATCAAATAAAATGTCCTTACAATAAATACTATAATATACACCAATAATCACCAAATTGTCATAAACACCCACAAAATCACAATAAGCAAGAGTTTTACAAAGATTACCTGGATTATAGCACTACCAGCTCTCTACGTGGAAACCATCTCCAACGTAGTCGTTCTACTAGACTGCACGTTCAAAATTTACTCCAGGTGGCCTCTCACCATTTGGAACTGCACGCTTCTACTCAGATTTCTCTGCGGTTAACTGCACGGTACTTCCATGCTCCCATATATCTGCTATTGGTCCATCCACATACTTGATTTGTATCCAGACTACACAAGCGCCTCCAACCACAAGTAGTATAAATTCTACTTACATTGCTTTCAGCTTGAATTATTAACAGAATTTTATAGACTTCAGTATTGCCATATAACTTTGCACTAACTTGTGCCTATTAAATTTTAATAAAGTTTAAACTCACTTATTTACATTTGCACTTGTAAGTAACTTGGTTGAAGATCGAACAAAAAAGGTGACCCTTTACCACCTCCTATGGGTTTGTATATCCTCCAAAACTGCCTCCTTGAATCTATTCTTACCACCCCTATAACACACTTTCCTGGTATTGTTTTCAAACCGTACACCGGTTCCAGAAACCCAAGCACAGCACAACAACAAACGGTCGCTCAATTCCACAAACTAACCATTACCCTTGAGCTATTTTAGGTAAAATTATCAACGGTTTTTAAACCGTCGCAAAAATCGTGGAATTTTCAGTAACAAACAATCGTTTTACGAAAAAACCTTCATTAAAATTGGTAACCGGCTGGTACTTTCCGTGAAATCTCAGGCTAACTGCCATCCATCTTAGCCTCCAAATCACGACTCTAATGCACGCGCATATATGTCATTTCCCTCTAGCCTGCACTTACAATTTTCCATCTTTTGTCTTTTCATTTTCTTAATTTTCAACATTCGTTGTGCTTTTCTCTTATCTTTGTCTAACCCGTATGTTATATCTCGTTGTTTCTATCATCCCTATTCATAAGCTCCGTTCTACCTAACTGATCGATACTATAGTATATCTTGCTCTTGTACACCTAATCTAACAGTCGTACTCTGTTTGCAACTTTCTACTGGATTTCTGATTCTCTTTCCTAGCGAATATTTTCCGAAAATACATTGCGTCCCTGTCTCGCTTATTTGCCCTTAAATTTCCTCGTCTAACAGAAGCTTCAAGGTCAATGATCACTAACCATTTGCTATTTTCCCTCCTTTGCTACCTTGTGCAAAATATCGTCTATCTCTTTATATTATCGATATGTTTTCGTAACGTGCAACATTTTACCTAACATAGACCTGACTTTTAATTTTCATATCTGCCTGTTATTCACGCAATTTTTAATCTTCTCTCTTTATCAAAGTTCTTAACTACTTGTACGCATTCACATTATGCTTCCTGAAGCTCTATTTCGTATCTCCGTATTAACCTAATTGTTTGGAACTCTTTTGAATGCGTGTCTAATTACACTTTATTATGTTTACTTATAAATACGCGTGCGTCCACTGAAAAATATCATTATTTGCTTTACCTAAATTAACTAAAACTTTATCTACAGGGTATTAAATATTTACTATTTACCTAATGCATGTGTTCCTGGTTTCTACCCTAACTATGCGTCTTCCTATGTTTATTTGCGTCGCTTAAAACTACATATACTTTATATACAGGATGTTGACTGCTTACTATTTACAAACTATCTGCATTTCTTAATTCTTTACTAAATAAATGCAGTTTTCTGCTGCCTATGATAATTTCTCATTTCTGAACAACCTTTACTATAAAGTACACCCTTAAACAACACAGCAATATATATATATATATATATATATATATATATATATATAAAATGTTAAATAAAGAATAAAATAATAGATACACCGCGGTAAAGACAATGAATAAATTTACAGGAAAATTTATATTTTACAATTTTATATTCCTCCCGAAGATTATTGAAGTTGCTTTTACACTGAGAGCGTTGATATTGTCTTCGTAAACGGAGACATTCTTTACGGAGTTTAGCAATGTGATCATTCCACCAGAAAACGTTATTGCATCCTTTATAGGGTGACTTTCTGGGCATTGATGCATTGCAGGCCTTCTTTAAAGTATCTAGTAGTTGACTGGTTTTTGAATTTTCCGAGTCTGATATTATACATTCATCCAGTATAATTTTAAATAGTTCTTCATCAAAATTTTTACTTATCCAGCTATATGGTTTAACCTTTGGTATTTGGTTTTGTTTAATTTGGTTACGCACTTTCCAGTATACATTGTTGTTTATTAAGGAGCTACTCATAAATGTCATGTGTATTATTGATCCTATGTTACCTCTACTAAAAGTGTAAGAATTTCCTTTGTTAATACTCCCTGTGTGTTTGTTGTGATTTGTTTAGCATTCTTCTTAATCTTCTTTGGGAATTAAACCACTCGTAGTTTTTAAAATCATCTTTATTTACGTTTCGATCCATGACCTAGGATCGTTATCAACTATAAATATAAATGTTATTTATTTTAACACGCACAAAACTGTTTTCTTTTTTGTTCATAATTTCTTGGAAAATAAAGCCACAAGCCCAAATAGCGACTTTACTATTAATGTCTGCTACCCAACGCACATCTTTTATGTCTTTGTATCGTTCACAAACAATAGCCACATCGATGTTTAGTTCACTTATTGATTGTAACAATAGCTTTTGGGCAGCTTCACAATGATTTAGGTTTAATTGTAAAAGCTTCATGTTTTATGTCTAAGAAATTCTACAGCACTCCGATATGCTGTACACTTGCTAGTGCCTACAATATGGTTAGTGGACCCGTTATTATTTTCACTGCACAGAAAACATTTAGAGGGATTTGAACACGTTTTAATAATATGACCTAGTTCACCGCACTTTATACATAAATTTGAACGGTCGACTGGACTTTTGCATGTTTTTGCTAAATGATTATAATTTAAACATCGATTACACCTTAACCGATTTAATTTTTGTCTTATTCTAGAAAACACCCAACCTACCCGTATCTTTCTAAGTTCTAGTATCTTTTTTGCAATTTTAGCGGGTACACTAAAGACAGCGGTTTGTGTGTGTGTACGCGCGCGTGCGCGCGTGCGTGCGTGCGTGCGCGCATGTGTATTCGCGTATGCGCTCGTGATTGTGGGCATGCGTGTTTGAGTATCTCCTCGTGCGTGTGTGGATGTATGCGTATTCGCGTGAAGACGTGTGTATGCGTGTTTGAGTGCTTAACCGTGTATGTAATGCACATGAATGTGTGTGTACTTTCTTACCTAAATGGTCTAAATATAATGTGGTATCTGTTCACTAATTCCATTAAACTAAATGCAAAGAAGTACATCATCTTGAAACGTAGGATTGACTACTTTTGTTCAGTGTCGGTATTGAACATTTGTATCCGGTGTTTATGTTTTTTATATGACAACAGGGAAAATCCTTTCTTAGTTACTCATTTCTTCATTGTTGTCATAATTAAATTATAGAACGTTATGTAAAGATAAAGCCGGTTCAACCTAATAACTACAAGCGCGTTTTAGAAGATACAAAATCCAATATGTTTTTATATTCGAGGCATATCTTAAATTTCATTTTTTATAGAATGTGTCTCAAGACGATGCTTGTATAAACACGAATAACAGACAGGTATTAGTCTTATCTTTCAGATCAAATTTGCTATGTTTGCCTAACAGGAAAGGTTATCCAAATAAACACAGCTTCCTACCTTTCGTTAACGCAACCATTTGGAAAATTTACTTATACTGAACATTTTGAAGGCAGTCCAAAGTTAAAGAAATACAATATTTGTTTTGTGTTTAGTAAAAACTCAGATCGACATCGGCAAGTTGTAGACTTTTAAATAAATGCTGAAACAAGGATAATCGAAATTTCTAAATTGGATTTTCTAGCATAAGCAAATCTCTAGTTTCTTAGTTTGACGTGAAAACAATTCATATAGATCCGCTTTCCAATTTCTTTGTAATGTTATTCAGAACTTCGTGAAAAGAAAGAAAACATTTGCTAAAATCTCGTTAACGCTATCATTGCGTTTATTTAATCTTTTTAGAAAGCGAGTAGCAGGATGGAAATCAATAAGAATGTACCTCAGACTATCGGAATATAGATATTGTAACATATCTTATTGACGAGACATAAATAGGCGGTAATTTCTTGCTTCTTTACAATTAGTATGCTAGTTGTTTGATTCGGTAATTGATTCTTTAATATTAGCTACTATCCAAGCGTGTACAGTATTATCCAATTAAGAGTCGAGTATTATTTAAAATAAATAATGCAGGCACATGCTTTATTAAATAGTTGTTTGAATTTTATTTGACTGATAGTCACACAAGCCGCTGCATTTGTTCGTTCGTTAAATCTGACGGCATTGACTTTTGGTTCCGGAACAAGAGATTATGGGTTGGAGTTAAAGCACAGCACGCAATACGCGAATAGCCAATTTAAATTTACATCTTTATATAAGAAGGTTCCCAGTTAGATCGCTTTGTCTGTTATCGCAATGATTTTCTACCGATAGTTTCAAGAAGATTTACGTGCCACGAGATCAAGTACTTCTAGATATATGGTGACCCATTTAGATGTATTGATTTGTAGACCATAAGAAATAAATCCAATTTACAAATTATCTTCAAAGAGTAAAGGAAAGCTGCCTAAGAATTCAATTCTTTGACACTTTGTAGTTCGGGAAAATTCCTTTAAGTTATCTAGTGAACTTTTAACATTTGTTTGTCGATTCAAGATAAACGATTAACTGTGTATTTGTTATCATGCCAACTGCTCGTTTTTAAAGTTTGAAAAAAGCATAATCCGAATCTTCAGGGAAAGTATCTGGTTGAGATGGTTGATGGTTGTAGCTCTTGGAACGAACAGAACAGTTTGTGTAATAACTTGAAATGAATTACTTGTACTATTCAAAAATGTATATTAAATATGATGTAAAAGGAGCATTGTTCAATTGCTACTTCTTTAATAAAATGCAGTTAATAACTGTCAAAAGACAACAAAACTGATAGGCTGTTCCCAGCTTACTTTAACTAATGATAATATAAGGAGTATTTCTAATATCCTGCCCACCTGTTGTAAAAGATGGATTATAGCTATCAACAATTTTAAGTATTTTTCTTAATCTTCTTTGGGAATTAAACAACTCATAGTTTTTAATTCCCAAAGAAGATTAAGAGAAATACTAAACAAACCACAATAAACATACAGGGAGTAATTTTAAGTATCTAAGTGCAAGTAAGATACGGTACGATTAACAAAGCATTAAACAATATAAGTGATCAAATTTAAATGTATACTAATTAACAATGATTTGTTGAGTAACACTTAACTCTAACGCTAGTTAAGGTTCGTGGCTTCGAGCGGTCCTTTTTAAAAAGACTTCTTTGGTCCTTAACACATTTATTTGTTTGAACAGATTTGAACAATTACAATTTGAATTAATTTATTCTAAGTCGAAATACATTAATTAATTTGTACAGTGAGTTACCAGTGAACTGCAAGGTAAAAGCTGAACGTCTGATGAACTGACTAGGAGTGGAGCTCCTGGTCCTTATATAACTTTCTCCCCCTCACATTTCTGTGGGAACCTGCGGACGTAATGTCCGCTTACACTTTATAATACATAGTTGCTATCTTAAAAGCTATTCATAATTACAATGTTGCAGGCTTATTCTGCGTAATCTCGGTACGTGACATCCGACGACCGTCTGTGACCTGACTTCTGCAGTGTCACTTATCCTTGTGCTACTTTGTGGCGTTTCCACTCGTGGGAACTGAAATCATCATAATAATATGTAATAAAATGTTGCAACGACATTGTTGCACTGTCCTAACATTTCTTAATGTTTCCTAATATTTCCTAATACAGATATTAGTTTTATATATAATAGATGGGGGTTCCTATAACTCGCTAAGTATAACAAAATGTCTAAACGAGTTCATCTCGTGGTTAACACTAAACAATAATGTTATAAGTACCAGCTCGCACATAACAAAGTTTATTATTTACTGCCTTGAATAGGGAAAGGTCATGTATCTTTGATATAGAACGTTGAGTGGTTTCAAATTGTGTGCGAACTGTCACAACTCGAACAATGTTGTCAGTTCCATGATGCAATTGGATAACTCGGTGTAGTTTCCATTTTGTTGGAGGAAAACATTCATCTTTGAGGAGGACAAGTGCACCAAGCTTAACGTTTTGACAAGTCTTTTTCCATTTAAGTCTTGTTGAAGCTCAGAGATGTTTTCCTTTGACCAACGACTCCAGAAGTGCTGCGGCATTTGTTGAAGCCGTTGATAAACAGAAACTCGATTTTCTTGAATGTGGGTTATATTGGGATCTGGTACCATTGTAATTGGTTTTCCAGTAAGAAAGTGTGATGGTGTAAGTGGTGAAAGGTCTGACGGATTGGACGATAAGGGATTCAAAGGTCTAGAATTTAAAATCTCTTCTATTTGAACGAATATGCTATAGAACTCTTCATATGTAAATGGAAAGTCTGCAATTACCCTTTCAAAGTGAAATTTTGTTGATTTTACCCCTACTTCTCAGATACTCCCCATACAATTAGATAAAACTGATTATAACTCACATTTCTGGTTAATTAGGAAGTGAGCTAACTCATTGAGTTGAGAATGGGCACCAATATATGTGCGCCCGTTGTCAGAGTAAAATTTTGAGGGCATTCCTTTACGTGCAGCAAATCTATGTAGACGCAAAATAAATGGGACTTTTAAATAGAGAATTTTCATTTAATTTTTTAGATAAAAAGGATACTTTTGTGTCCGTTCTTGTTAGTCGTTTAAAAACATAGATCTGTCTGTGTCATTACTGAACGTTAATACATGTTGTAACGTGCATTTTTATAGCTTAACATTTTACGCTTTTTCCCAATTAGTAAATACATTTCTGTAACTACTATTTCCATATTTTATATTTATTAACTCCTTAGGCGAATGCATCGTATTGTAATGAGTGGATTGCATCGTTCTTGTCTTGCCGTTCGTATAGATTTTGTTCCTTATGTGGATATACAAGTCTAGATAATAGACGATAAGAGGTTGTAATAGAACGAGTTGAATAAACAGATGAGTAGTTGTAGTTTGTTCTTGGTTCCTATATATTAATTACGTTAAAAAAAACTGCTTCTTCTTTGCTTTGACAATAGTGAGAATTAATGCGGTATCAATTTTTGAATTGTTCATGAACAAGCACGATTTTAGTTGTTTTTCTTGTGAAATAAAAGTTGTATATTAACTGTAGAATGTGTAGTGCTAATTCCGATTGAAGTAGTATGGTTGATAGGCGAACGTGTTTGGTCGACGCACGTGCTTTACGGAACATTTTACGGACTTACTTTAGTGATACACGTGCTTTACTCTTTGTGTTTTTTTGGTGCTTTGTTTTTTGATATTTACACTGTGTGTGCGATCTAGTTTCGCGGTCCTTTTTTTATCAGAGTAGTGCATACTTTGGATTATCCAAATACAGTTGATACTGTAGTTTCTGAATTTTCTAACCCCAAAGAATCTAAAACAGATCATTGTTTGCGCAAATTTCGTTATTTGCGAAATTTAACAGATTACCGGTTTACAAAGGTATTGGTTGAAATTTCTCACTGCTTTTTTGGATGTTTATGAAAATAATATACATTTGGTCCCAGTTGAAATTAAACTAGTGCTACAAAATATTTCGAAATTATTGTCTCAGGAAATAGAATTAACAAGAAATTTATCAATGCTACTTAGTTCCACGCGTGATAATGTCTGCTGCTAACACCAGTGAAATACGTAGGTGTGATTAGGGTAACGTGTGATAAGTTCCATCAACACCCGCCCAGTCAAGGGTGAAGTGCTGCGTTAGTGCCGGACATCGTGAATCCCACACTTCAATTGCAAGGAAGCGTTACTGAAGGACCTTTTGTAAGTTGAACTATTTCCTACTTATTCTTACTTTAAATATCTATCTGTTGTTTTGCCATATCTTTGTCGTTCTAATACCTTTTAGCATAGACTTGCATGCTATTTGAAAAAAAAAAGAATCAACAATACTGGATGACTCATATCAATTGTGCTTACCTATTAATTTTTTTTGTTAAAAATTTTGTCTGATTTATGTTTAATTGGTGTGTGAAGAAACGTTTCTGCTACTCCCCAATATTACCGCACTTTGTACTAAAAAATTTTGTATTGCTTTTACAGTTGTTATATTATATAGATTATCCAAACAGTTTTCTTTTACATTCTACAAAGTACTAAACAATCTATGCTCGATCAGCATGCTATGCTTTTTCTTTATTTCAGGTTTGCAGGACTAATTTTTTTTTATTGCAGGTTTGCTATTCTAATTTTTTTATTGCAGGTATTGTTACTAACTCCTTACAACCGCGTACATATATGTTGGTCTGCTTTCTACAACCCTCTCTAATCTCCGATTGAGCCCGGTCATTTTTTTGATTTTCTTCGTGTTACGCCGGCTACGAGCCAACGTAACATAAATTTGGCGCCCAACGTGGCTGCCACGATAAACGTAACAATGTATTTCAAATTTTTTCTATCTTATTTGTTCGTACCTTTAGCATGCCCAAGAAATATATTACCCACCCCCTGACAATAGCCTTTTGTTAATCTACCGCAGCCACGAAGTCGATGCTAGTCCCGCCAGAGTTTTCTATAAAAACTCTGTAATTCTACCTTACCCTTATAACGTTCGGAGCGACGGTGCAATCTTAAAGCCTTCCAATGCAATTTCAACTTAACTCTTTAAAATCGTAACATTTCACAACTACCAGTAATTATTATAGAGAGCATATAAAATCCCTCAAACTTTTTTATGCATGTCACACTATGTACGGATTATTAGAATTTTCACCTTTGAAGAAAGCGCTAACTGATCAGATATCACTTTGGACCTGTTATTATGGTCAAACATGTAATATATAATTTTTCTCGTTTATTTGTTTCTACTTCTATAGTTGTTATCGGGTGGAGTAATTTATACTAAAGATGTTGATTAGGATGTTATAAGATAAGTACAGAACCACATAAACTTCTCTCAGAAGCTAACCAAAAATGTTGCTTTATCCGTACTAACCATAAGTATTTCTGGAGACTTCCGAACCAACTCTGAACTCTAACTTCAGCGGAATGAAACTAACAGGGGGGTTTATATAAATACGGAAATGTTAGGCGCCACAAAACTTAAGGATTTGACAAAAGCGAGACATTATCACTAAAAAAAGTATAGGAACTTTAGTAACGATTATACGCACGTATGGCACACAGGCTAAGATCGTTGTGTTCATACAATATTATCTCTGAAGAAAAAGTAATTATATATCAAGTACCAAACAGATATTGTCGATTTCGTCTGGGTGAGAATTATGTGTATATATCAATGCATAATATTGTAAAGGAACTTAAACTGATCCATACGCACTACTAATTTTTCATATACTATTAAGTTTATTAAAGTTTATATATATACCATATAAACTCTCTCTCTCTCTCTCTCTTTCTCTCTCTCTCTCTCTATATATATATATATATATATATAATTGATATTGAATTGTATCATGTCCTGCAATTATTTAAGTGTTATGGTACGTATTTTTAACTAATTTTAATTTATACTTAGTTGTTCTTTTTATAGCTGTGATAATGTGAATAAATTTCACGAAACATCGCATACAATTTAAGTTTTCAATTTTTAATTTTTATACTTCGGTCCTCAGTAACCGTAATCAGTTTTTATAAATATATATATATATATATATATATATATATATATATATATATATATATTGATATGATAACGCCGCACGCCGATAGAATAAACGTCCAGCTGAACGCCACCGCTCTGTTTTTCTTTAATCTTCTAATTTAATTATGCCACGGCTAGCCCAGATTAATTTACACAGAGTGCACAACGTTACGATGATCAATTTTATTTACCCCTTTAACTCTTATCTGTTTGAATTGATAAAGCGAAGTCAATCAATATTCATATAATGAAAAGAAATAATATTTATACTTCACAATTTTTGTAATCCTTTAAATACACCCTTCAATCAATTAATATTATATGGATCATTTATTCCAAAATTTATATCCTTTTAATTTAATTTGAAGTCGCCAAAAACAACACCTTTTACAACAAAAAAAATTGGAACGTTTAAGACCCTTTTATGATTATCACGCAAGTTTCAAGGTATTCAATATTTTTGTTGATTCCTTACATGCCTGAGAGAAAATTAATATATTCAGTGTTAAAATTTAAATTTGAAAAGATTCCTTAGAACTAGTTAGCCCTGACCTGTGATATTCTGATGAGTTGTTGTGTGTTGTGGATCAACACACCCCTCATTATCTTCAATCGAAAACCAATGCTCTGCTTTGTACTCCTTCACGTGCTTTGAACCAATAATTCAGTATGGTTACCCCTTTTTCCAAAATTTACCTCGTGCTTTATTCTATATTTTTCTGGATACGCCTTGGATCTCTTCACTTGAATACCACTTGGAATTCGTAGGTTTCTTAGTATCATGAATTAGAATTATTCCACTTATCGTCGTGAATTAAAATTTCTGAATACCAGACTTAGGATCATGAATTAGAATTATTCCACTTTAGAATTTATGAATACCATACTTAGGATCATGCATTAAAAGCCCTATATTATTATAAACATATAATTTAAATTAATTAACCAATTTTTACTCACGCTTTCTGCAAAACGGCAAAAGCTTTTTCATATTTTTTTAACGCAATTCGTCATCAACTATTATTCTTACACAACACTATTTTTCACTATAATATAAAATTTATTTATTTGATGCGTAAATATTTGATTAAGAGTATTGTAGGTTCGACGTGCTTAAAATTGAGACTGACCCTTTGTTATCAACTCTGGGCGTTATATAGCTTTTGCTCTCTACATTTGGATTGGTTTTACAAACACTTTTACAAAGTGTTGCAACTAACCATATTTGTTTTAGACATTTTTAGTATTTTTCAAGCTGATTTCTGACGAAACCATTCTGTACTTTCGTATCATGCTATTATTTACTATTGTTTTACGATCTTTGATTGCCTTGTTATTGTTATCGTTGTTGGACTTTACTTTAGCTTATGTCTGTTGTTTTGTGTAGATAAAGCTTTTGGAGAATCTGTACAAATTAAATGATGTTACATAAGTGCTGTTTTCGTTTATGTATCTATTTAAAACTCATCTTGGAAAGTGCGTTTTCTTATCAAAGCGCTTATTGTTCCTTCTTACTTACAAGCGTAATTGCATAAAGATTTACTAGGTTTTATCTTATCTTCTGCGTATCCATTTTATAACCTATTGAACGCTTCTTGACGGATTTTAATTACAGGTATGATTATTTCTCTGCTAAATGTGCGTTTTATTATTGGAAGATATGCTTGCTGGCATTGATTAAAGTTAATTACGGTCCATGTACAGGGTGTTAAATGCTTGTTATTTTCATAATGTGCGAATTATTTATTTTCCTGCTAAATAAATGCAGTTTTCTGACTCTCATTGCTATTTGCAGTTACTACGCGACCCTTACTACTCAATACACCCCTAAACAATCCCTTATCACAGCAATATATATATATATATATATATATATATATATATATATATATATACGTATATAAACTTTTGTATATCAAATTTAATCATAAGATTACTTTCTAAATAATTTGTTACCTTAGGAATTTAATAAAAAGTCTAAAGAAAGTAATAAATGTACATCCATTAAATTAAAGATTATTCTCTTAATGTTACAGATATTTAAAATTTCTAAAATTAATTTTCTTATGATATCATAGTTGAGGATGGAATTTATATAAATTTGTAGGGTTATATAAGAATGACAATTGTTGTATTTAATAAAATTTTTTATCATATTTAGATCTGAGTACGATGTACATATAATCATTAATACATCTTAAGAGATGTTAAATATTTCGCATTACATTTAATTTTCCAAATAGTCACATAGGATATTAAGGTGGATTTTAAATAAGTTATTCTACACTATTCTTTTAATCTGATGAGAAATTTATCAACGCATATAATTCTTATAGAAGATGATCTCTGTCATAATTCTGTGCTGTAAAGCGTATTGGATATAACAACAAAACATAACAAAATTTAAATTACACTGGAGGCTTAATTACATTAAAATGCAAAATAAGGCACTTTATATAAATAAAAATTTTACTTACCAAGGAATACGACATTAATTCTAAATAACAAAAAAACGCATTACCAAGCTATAACGATTTATCTCGATTAACAGCGCCTTCTTGTGAACGAAGCATACCAACAACATGGCTTCTATATGAACAGCTGTTGTGCAACAAGTAAGGAAGAAATTACGTCAAACCGTCTGCATCCAAGTTTTTAATCAAAGACTGGTAAATCAATTATAACACAGTTATCACATAGAAAAAAATTTGAAATTGCATAATATCAAAGATCGTCCATAGAATTAATTACAACGAGAATTGTCGTAAGTTAAGTTACGGTATAGATGATAGCATGAAGGTTGTGCATATTGTCCAGTTTAAAACATCGTTGACGAAACTCTGAGAGGATTATTTTAAAGAGCTATGCGGAGGTCTAATTTCACCGAATTAATTTGTGTAGACATGTTGTTTACATAAATGCTGTAATACGACTAACTTGTTTACGGGAAAGCCATCTATCTGGACTAAGAGCGTTCAACACAGCACGTGCAGCTTGATTATACCAGAAACCACACGTGTATTACAGCTAATCGACGTTTTCTATTTCAACAAATAGTTTTAAAGATGACTTTTTGATGCTTTTACAATTCCAAAGAAAAGGACTAGCGGATGTTAATTTGGAATATTTGGATATTCAAACAAAATTTGTTTTCAACAAATAAATTCTAATGTTGGCTATGTACATGGTAGTATACCAACAATTACCAAATTTAATATTTTCTAAACTGCATAATTGCATTAATAATATAAAAATGCTTCAAACTTTACTGGGATTTGACCTCAAAAAACACTACAATATCCATTTACACAAAATTGTTTATACGCAAAAATCTTACGCAAACTTAATCTACTAAAACTAGTTATATCATGGAATGTCTTTTAAAAGATTTTAAATAAATCTGTACTTGCGTTTCGAACATCAAATCCGGTGGGTATCTATGTTTTCGTTAAAATAGATTTTTGATTATAATCTCTATCCCGTGATTACGGTCGATGAAGAATAATTTTATCCATGACTGCATCGGAAAATTCATCTTTCCATTTATATTGCCATTTTTTTGATGAATTTTTGTTTGTCGAAGTTTGACTTCATCAGTTTCAGAATATTAAAATATCGAAGTCATCTTGTACCAAAATTTAAGTTATAACTTATATAGGAACAGACGATCCCTAACTTCTTCGACTAAGTAACTGTAAATTAAAATCATTTCTAAACAGACAATTTGTAACGCTTCACTACTTGTTGGTAAATAAATGCATAACTATCTACGGGCCTTTATATAATAAAATTTTCAATACGTCACTGGTTCACAAATTTCTACACTTCTCTAGGCGATATGTCTCATCAAGGTGTCGCGTCAACACGCTTGTTTAGTTATTACAGTTATATTTGTTAAGGGAGGCGGAGAATAAAATAAGTAGTAGTTGTTGATTTGATTGATGTCATGGAACAAAGGCGATGCAGTAATTAACTGTAATTTCATTTATTTTATGTGTGTTTCTTATCTTTAGCTGCCATTGTAATTTATACGATCGTAAAAATTTTACTATCTTTTTTAATTGGTTTGGTTTACAGGGATGAATGTAAAATACTCATTTATTAAAAACGTGTTATGTTATTTGGTCCTTAGTCTTTAGCTGTCTTATTCCGTTCCATAAACTCACTTAATTGGTGTGTACTCATTTATGTCAGGTTCTTAACAAAGAGATAATTAAGTTTCACATTCATTTATACATGATATATGACTATACGAACAATGTCGAATGTCTATCGTACGAAATAATTATCTTTCATTTGTGATTTATGGTTTCATTTTCAGTGTGAGTTTTATGCTACCAGACTGACCTGGAAGAATCTAAAAAACGTGAGTAGTTTGTTTAATTCACGTTTCGCATCAGATATTTTTTAATAGAAACTTGCAAAAAAGTTTTCAGTAGTAATTCTAATGTTTAAATAAACCTACCGCGTTTCATTTTAGTAATTCTTTAATAGAACAAATTTTAAAGAAATGCCTAAAAACTTGTTTTTAAATGATACTTAGTGTTGGAAAGCAAGCGTATTTCCACAAGGAACGTGATTGTACTTTCTCCGATTACGTAATTGTTTAGAATCTGTTTTAATTAAAATTATGAGTTTTACGTATGAGCTAAAAATGCTATACTAATCCTATCGTACTGCTAAAATATTATACAGAGTGTAGAAAATTAGGTATAAAAAAAATTGGCTTTACCAACTGTCGGTGAATGAATGAATCCTGCTAATTATTTACCAATATGATTCATAACATGATGTAGCTTTTAGGAAATTCTGTTTACTTTATAGCTGTTATTGTAATTTATGAGATGGTAAAAATTTCACTATCTTTTCAATTAGTGTGGGATACAAGGACTAATGTAAAATACTCATTCGCTATTGTCCTTGTTATAATTTATGGCCATTGAAAACGTCTTATTTTTTCTGATTTATAAGCTTTACCTGTTTTATCGCGTTCTACGGATGTATTAATTCACGTTGTGAAGATAATTAGCTGTCACTTAAGATTTATGGGTTTATTTACAATTTACAACATATATTTCTAAAGGTATGCAACAACGTTTAGTACGCTTGTACGAGTATGCAACCAACTTTACCCCTAACTAGCATACCAATAAACACGCAACATGTAAATGAATATCATGCACGCTTAAAGCGCCTCTCAAACAGTAACGAACTCGTCCGACGACCCTCAAAATACATAATAGAACCGTCCGAACGCAAAATACAAACAAACCCAGGATATAAAATAAGCTCCAAACGCTAGAGCAAATTACTTCTTAATTGTTTTCTTTCTAAAAACTTATTGAAGAGAACTTAAGAATAATACAAGACGAAAATCACCAAGGTCCTCGTGCACAAAGGGTTTTCCTTCAGATTATTTTATTGTGATCACCAAATATAGCCACATATAATAGAATAAACGCTTTTGACCACACTACAAACGCAGGAGTCCTCCATAACACAGCTTGGACCTGCGCACCTCCAAAGTCATAAGGACTGCCTCCTAGAGCACGTGACCCCAACATGCACGTCAGGATTGTGAACGCTCTATCGTCAACTTGCTCTAATTTTTACCTATTAAAGGCGTCGCCCATATGCCAGCATGTCCACCTAACATTCGCAAAATATCGAAGCACGAGTATCCTATCCCAATCACAACCGCATTGCTTACAACGTAACGATAGACATCATCCTTTACAACAACGCCAGATCCAGGTCTTCCTCGTAAAACCACAACATGCAAATATATATCGCAGAAATGCCTACCATAACTTTACAAACTAAAGTGATTTCAGTGTTAAAAAATATTTGCAATAATTGCGCGCACAAAAGCCTTTTAAAATATTTTCTCTGTGCGTTATAACCTTTTCCATTATTAAAAGGTGTTTGTTATTTGGTTTTTACTCCCATGTGACCAGCTGTAAGGCACAAGGAAGTTTGACGAGGATTTCCAGTAAGTGTAAAGAGCCCACGGCAAGTTTCGGTGGAAAATGGCTCGTAGATGAGGAAATCTCAAAAGGCTAAGCGGCTAGTCGAGCTATTTGCTCTGGGTAGAACATGAGCTGTGGGTCGGGGTTGGACTGCGCCAAAAAAATGTAATGAATATGGCGCCACCGAATTTTTGTATACGAAGAAGACCTTCCTTAAGTCCCATGTATAAGGCGAATGCGGAAATCTTTACTCAATTACCGCTATACAATATATTACTGAAATACAATCCCTAAAGTTTTCTTACCTTATGGCTCTAAATTGACCTCTATAAATGCACTGCTACACCTGTAAACAGATTAAAACAAAGATAGCACTGTTTGTGCCTTAATATCCAAAATTAATGATTAATTTGAATCAACCCTCATTCATTCCAATCAATAATCCTAGTCTTGACCAAACAAAAATCTATTCCTTCAATATTACAAGACATCTTCTTTAAATAAATTTGAATAAATTAAATAATTGAAAGATATGTACATATGTACTTAATAGTATCAGTATTTCTCACAGATGACATGATAACTTTGTACTAGCAATGTCTAGCAAAAATTACTCTCAAATGAATAAATATGAATTTCTTTTCTGAATGTTTAACTTTAAATTACAGCATTGGTTGGTTTTAGTAGCGCTACTTAACCTCACATTCTATGATTAAATATTCCACTCAGCAATTAGTGAAATGTAAAATGTAAGAATTCAATTTTTTAAGATTTGAATAAATTAGTTTCAAATAATCATTTAATTTTCTTTATATATAGAATTTAACTTGCCTTATTTTCGTAAGGACATCTGCCGTGTATTAATTGTATTATTAAAAAGATTTAATGTAAAACTTCATAGGTTCCTGTTGCATAATTTGAAAAACAACTAGTGAATCATTCACCCAATGAACTTGAACTTTACCACGTGATCAAACAAAAAATTATTTGTTCGCTATACCCAATGCTACAGCTGACGTATAAGAAAGCAATCTACATACCAGATGTTAATCCGATGGAAAAATACCTGCTAGGTATATGGGCCATACCCGGAATTATAGTTGATGATTTATAATTTGCTTACTTCAGCAATCAAGAATACAGGAAATATCCAATTCCATACAACCAAAATAGCTGCATACTGAATCTTCAATATAACATCACGACGTTTGTATTAAATAATTGAAGCTTGCCAATTCGACTTTTGAACAAGGTTAAACTTCACATAGATACTACCAAATTCTCATTTCTCATCCAAATAAATTAGTTACATTTCTTAAATTTCAAAACTAACATGTACAACATATCCTAAATTATATGTTAACCAAAATTGCACATTAACCAAAGTTGCACTAAAAATATCAATTTAGTAAGGCTATAAATTCAGTAATACTTACTGTTAACCAAAAGGCCATTCAAACAAATTAACGTCTCGTCAATTGCGGGCTAATTCCAGCAAGTGTGGACATAAAAATGCGCGTCGCCGAGACGATATCATTTCAAGAAAACAATTTAATTTTTTTATGCTTCCAACATGTGGACTGAATAAACGTCATGGTCCTTGAGTTCAAGGAACAATTGACCTCTTCTAACGACAGCTGAGTTGGAAGTGATAATATGGCACGGGTTGCCGCCTGACAACAAGCTTAATATTACAACAGAGGGAACTCTTATGATGACACTAACAAAAGGCATCTTTTGTCACCGCATAATTTAAAATTTTACACTTTTGAATTGAAAGCTAATATTGTTTTCGACAATATGTAATATTTATTTCGTAGATTGTGTAGCATTATTATAATTAAGTTGGTTATTAATAAATTAAATACGTTAGATATCTGTGAACATAATGACAGAAATTAAAATCGTTACAGCGTTTGTGCGTTTAATATATAATCAGTTCGTATTTTTAACTAGTAAATAAATGTTATCACTGTTGCTACGAAGCATTACCAAAGTTACCTCAGACAAGTCAGAACGCCGCATGTTAATTAGTAAAATACAACTTACAGTAATGTAGAATAAACAAAATATTTTCTGTTTGTAGAGACATAGCCTTATAGCCCCCCTCCCCCTTCGCCGCCCCGTATATTCTTTCTCTTCCTCATTAGCTAAATAAATATTGTTCACGAGTTTACACTTGTCTATAAGGTAATCTTTCATTTTAAACGCATAAAATATACTGAAATCTCAATTATTTATAGCAGTTTGAAAATTCTTTTGTATTAATTTTGCGTGTAGAAAATTTAATTCTTTTTCAATTAAAATGCATAGACCTAAGTTAGTTGTAGTTTGACAAGACAAAGTAACAAGATTACTAACCAGTAACTTGTGTTCGTCGCGTCGTCGGTCGGATTTAAAACTTCAGAATAAAGTTTCTACAACATTATATCCTATCAAATCCGCAGAGACAGCCTTATTTTAAACCCTACTCCTAAACTTTGTAATTTTCGACAAAGATCAATAGCTATTTCAAACTTGATAATCGCTCATAGAAGAGCAATGGTATCCCCAATATCAAATATTTAGCAAGCTTTTGAAACCTATAAGGAATTGTCGAAACCCATACTGAATTTTCAAGCACTATACAATACTAAACCAAGTAGAATGTTTATTTTTAAAATTAATAGAAATGTTAAATAAAGTTTTAAAAAATTAGGGATCGAGCATACATTGTATGAAATGATAAACATACACATTGTAAGCATTGCGTCTTCAAAGATAATTTATTAATAATGTTGCTACAAAGTTAAAAATTCTTCTATTAAAATAAATAATTCTTCTATTAAAAACATAATCTTAAATGACTGTATAATCAGAAGTCAGAAACTTGTGCACAATTATTATTTATCACAGAAAATGAATTTACCTGAAATATTTGATGAAGATGAACTGGACGAAATAAACATTATGTTGTATGGAATTCCAAGAAGAATATACGAAAGAAAAGATTATTTTCATGTCTTCGATAATTGGACTTTTGTTAAAAGGTTTCGGGTATCAAAAGATGCTGCTGTGATTATTTTACTCTTGGTTTTTTTAATTATTTGCCGTTCATGTAACATACTGAATTAAGAAAATACAATTAAAAAGTATGGCTCCTCCCTTGTTGGTATAGCCTTCAAACAAATGACCACTATACGTAATTTCTTTTAGCAATTACAGTGTCACTCCGATAAACCAGTTATTAATATTTCTAAGATTTTCTGCAACAGAAGCCACCTTGCTTGTGTAGCTGGTTTTGTTGAAGTACATGAATCTACTGTATCTCGATTGATTGTAAGAGTGAGCAAGTTGTTGACTGATCTTTGTCGCAGATTCATCCAAATGCCTATTACACCTGATGAAATTAGTAAGAGCAAGTTGGGTTTTTATCAAATGGCACGATTTCCCTGGGTCATCGGAACTCTCGATGGAACTTAATCTTTCAACATGTTGCCGCCAACCAACTCTTACAGATGATGCCGTCCAGTTTCGCACTAGTTCATGAAACAGCTACCCGGTTGAATCACCATCTTTCTATGCATGCTGCTACTCCAAAATCTCGTAATTTAAATTAAAAACATGAGTATCTAATTTCCAAAATTTACTCTTCGTATTCCCAAATAAATTAATCAATAATCGCTGCCTTCGCCATCAAGTGCATTCCAAAACTACAATAATAATCGTTTGTACTTACATACAAAATTTACTCTTCGTATAAAATGCTTTATTTGCTTTTTATTTTACTTGACTTGTCATCATACTAACTTATGTGCAATTATATTCACTAACTTTTACTAAAATAACTCGATGAAGCGCGAAAAGCAGCAGAAAAATTAAAAAGATTGCCACGCCCTTTGCAAGTGGTTTATATAGCCTTGCTACACCTTCTTTTTTTTAAGATCGCAAGTAAATTTTCTAACGTACAACAATATTCTGTGTAAAAGCACCAACCGTTCTTCATTTCTTAAAACAACTCGCATAACTGCCTTGATATTACCGCAAAAAACTATAACGACTCTTCGTTTCCGTAGAATTACGATAACAAACACGTTAAAATACTTGGTAAAGCATATACAACAACCAACCGTCCTTGTAATTTCGCGATAACTTGCCTTACCCGTCAATCGATTCCCAATACGTTACGCCTTCAAACTCAAACAAAATTTTTTATCTCCCTTGTTCATATAGTCCCTTTTCACATATATACTTCCATCAGTTGGATACTTGCCCTTCCTAATACAAACTTGTCGCACGTATACCTGTATCGTCCAATCACCTCGCACAATTTCTCTCCTTTGCTTTCAATCGATCCGCGTCTGCTTATAATATTCCTGGAAATTATTGATTTTGTTCACTCTCAAAATAAGTTTGTTCGTCGTATACTAATATGGATTTAAAATTAAAATAATATTTAGGCGAACGATACTAAAACAAAAAAGTTACATAAAGAAAGATATAGAAAAAATCATAACGGACGTAGAGGATGGAGCTTAGCGATAGAGTGTTTTAGCTTGCCCTGTATCGTGTTAAGAGTAACAACCCTAATGACCCCATAATCTAGATTGACTGCAACAACACGTCCAAGAGACAATCGAAGGGATGGAACGTTATCGGCTGTAATTAGCACTAACGTTCCCATCGGAACCTGCGGAAACGTTCTATACCATTTGGACTGTTGCTAGAGTATATGCAAATACTCATTAAACCATCAAAACCAGAAATATTGATGAATTCGCTGGAGGATTTGCCAACGAAGCCGGCGGTTGAAATGATGGTTGGAAATGATGTGTTCTAGAAAATCGACTAAGGACACCAAAATTAGAAAGTGACCTAGTGTCAAGCAACACAAGTCGTTGGAGTCACTGCTTAGAGCGGGTAAAAGGATCCGAATTTAAGATGACTTCAATCTGAACAAACACAGTGGCTAATATCTCGTAGGTCAAAACTTGCTAACCTATGGTACAAATAAGCAAGGTTTTAATCGGCTTCATACATGTCCCCACAAACCATCAAAATGAATTGCAGAGAACAAAATAAAGTGCCAAAAAATATGTCCCTTTACAGTAACTAATTTTGCGAAGAAAAATTAATTATCTATGGAAAATTCTAAAAATTGTGCCGCAATCACTGTAAAGATATTCACAGAAAGGCGTTGGTTGACAGATCAGAAACTAATTCAAGGTGGTGTGTCTTGATGGCCATACATATAAAGATACATAAATATGATTTCAACAGATTGGCCCCCGAATACGTGACATGGTAGTAGAAAAAGGGCCAACAAAATCAACACCCGAGCTCCAAAAAAAGCTTGGCTTGTGGGACCTGGCATGAAGGAAAGTAGTTAGAAGGTTACGATGCTGTAGAATTAGTCTTCCAACAAGCTACACACTGATGCAAAATTTGACGAAGGAATTGTTTGCCTGAAACAATTCAAGAACGAACAATATAATCAACCATTTAGACACAGGCGTGGAGGTAGAGGCATCTCAAATGAACAAAATTGATATTCAAATCCGGAAAGCGACTTTTGCTAGATAAAAGAGCGGTACATTTCCTGTTGGAAGATAAGAGTGCGTGAGATAACGTAAGATCCCCTTTTTAATAAAGGGAAACAATTTCAAAGAGTCTTTTTTAAAACTGACCCGGACTGGATTCCAACTCAATAGAAAAGTGAGTCTGTTGTGTATATTTAATTAGGGAGTTCACTGCACTATGGAGTTCGAAAAAGTACAAAGGTCCGGCATATTTTGCCATAGGATTTTGCATGTTACGAGAAGTCCAAGCGACAATGCGAATGATAAATTGAAAAGATGATGACTTGCCAAAATCGTTTTAGCCCAAGAAGAGAATGCGAGAGCGGTTAAAACAACAGAACGTTTCTCGATGAGAACTTCCGAAGGATTAAAAGGCGGATTGAGTGGATTATTGTCAAAGGAATAATGCAAGAGAGGCGACGCCGCCCACCATATAGAAATGATACATTTACAAAAGTAGCAAACCACGCGATCTGACATCGGCAAGATTCTCAGTGGAAGGAATATGATGACAAAAGACACGGGCAGTGTTTTCCTGAATATAAGAAACTCGATTGTGTAACTAATATACAAACCTGCCTCGTGAGGGTATCTAATTACCAATAAATTAATAGGGCATGACCTTTACTTCTAAAGTACCCAAACGTTTCGAAACATTGCCTCGCAAGCTTGCTACAGTCGGTGACAGGGTGAGATTCATTAAGCTACAACACACTAAGATATAAATTTAGATTGTTTTATTAACTGTACAACTAATTAAACCTTAACCTAATGACATTTGGGTACAAAATATATACAATATTTGCCGTTATATACAATAGGGCGCCACTGTAAGGGAGGGGAAGGCTTACGGACCTTATCAAGGTATTATCACTCGTTGCACTTTGTTCTTGAGAATGGGAAAAGATTGTCACAAATATGCACGCAGAAAATTTTAACACTGCACTACTTTGGATCTTTATAGTCCCCGGCTAGCTAAACACTATACGACTAAACCAAATTAATGTCTAAATTCCTTAGGTCTAGTCTACTTTTTAAGGATATAATAATCAATTTCGGGCTCAAACACCCCAATACAATAATTAATTATATTTACAGTATTCTAATAAAGTTACCTACTGTGACCCACGTTCTAAGTTAACAAATGTGTCACCAATTAACGGGACAGAAACGACCTTTTCACCGGTCAACTATTACTGTAACAGAACTCTTTTAAGTATACAACAAAGATTATCACTACGGGAGTCCTTTACTACTATACCCGACCTGAAAGTTGCGTAATCAGGTAGGTTTCGTTGCTAAGCTATTGCGTGAGCCCCAGGCTACTGTCGAAATAACAATAAAGCGGTGTACCCTGCTGAAAACTCGCTGTCTGCCGAAATAAGCACTCAGGGATTAAAATTTCAACGCGTTCAACATAAGCCCAAGCTCAGAGCTTTAATCTGAACGTCGGTATTTTTACAGAACGTCGGCACAATTTAGTTAAACAATTACGGATACATAATTCATAACACAACCCTTGAGTTCATTATTTAAAAAGATACCATAACCTCTATTTTAGTAACTAGGAAAGTACTTACTCAGAATAAAATTAAAAAAAAACACATTACTTTACTTTCAGAAGTACAGAAATCAACAACCTGTCTGGTGGAAGTATCGAAATAAAGAAAGCCCCTTCCATCCCACGCTGAACTCCTTATATACCTTTAAGTTAATTGAAAAATACCCAGTCCAGTGTAGCTCACATAATCGAAAAGGTTAAGCCTTTCATAAATCTTAAAAGTTAATTAAAACTAACAATTGCTTTAGGATAGCTAAAATCTTCCTCACAAGAAAACTCCGAAACTATAATTTTAGTTAAGTACCCAAACTAATTGAAAATTATTCAGACAACTCGGGCTGCTTTATACATAACTAGGGTCTTAACTACTTGATTGACATCTATTAGTTGATACTACTAATCTGACACGTTAAGTGCCTTCCAAGTAAAGCTTCGTACCTTGGGAATGTTAATTAAATCTTTGGATTATATTTTCCAAGAACCCTGCTCTGGCTACTTGGAAACGGAGCTTTTGACACCGTTTAAAATCGCAGACATATTTATGCTACAAAACCGTTATCCTAGTAATTGGGACGTTAAAAATAAACTAGAAAATAAACCAATTTGAGAAATAATAGAGAGTTATTTTTACATAACCGACTGTACTAAAACAGTATGTTACAAGTGATAGATGCAGACTGCAAATTTCACTGAAATGAGTAGGTTGGTTCAGACTAGGAAACAATGAAAGTACGCGTCCAACGAGTTCTAGGACTGAAGACCTAATGATGATGGAAGGATGCAATATCCCTGCTAAGTTTTTTCGAGGACACACGGTGCCCTATAAAGTGTAAAAAAAATAAAATTTTAGTTAAGACACATAACCTTTATAAACGTACATTGTACATAATAATAGCTAGTTCGCCCTCGAACGGCATCACGAGAAAGACTGGTTTTGTACAACACTCATAAAAAGAAATTGGGGTGAAAACCCAACAGCAGCAGGTTCCTTGACACTTCAATATGAAATCATGAATATAACTAATTCTAATTATAATTGAACAATGACAATTAAATGTAGTTAATACGATTGACAAATCGTATCGTAAGGGCCACTACTTCTTAATGAAGCGAACGTTTCCTCAGAAGCAAGAGAAGTGGATCGTTTATAGGGGCCCTGAAGTGCGAAACCTTAGAATTAGCAGGAGCTGGGCTCAAACAAGCATTGTTAGTAGCAGTAGCGAGTTTAGCTAAAATGCGATGAAAGTACAATAAAAAATGATGACGTTCATTACGCTGGCGGTGGAAAATAGTGGAACTACACTTAGTCAAAATGTGTGAACTACTAAGATACTTGATACTGAGTTTATGTTTTAGACAAAGTTTTAGCGATCTTGTGGAGAAAGTTGAGCGAAGTCATTACAACAATAAAGACTACGATCTTGACGACAAAGCGTACACTTAACGACACTAGGCCCGATAGTACTAACATGGAAACAGCGGAGCAAGACCTGGACGTGTTATTAGAATGAATAACTTTGTTTAAATCGGCTTTATGATTGATCGAAAATTTTGAGAAGTATTTACAAGTCTTTTCTAAATAAGCAGTTACTTTTCTATAGTTTAGGATTATGTGGGGTTCTGATGCAATTTAAAATTGCGACTCGTACATCAATGCGATCAAGAATCATGTGTACCGGAATGAAATCTCATTCCTCAACAGTTAGATCAAATATCTTAAGCGCCTGCAAGTTTTCAACAAAGATATCAACTATTTTTTTTAAGCCTGACGGATGGTTAGAATTCAACTTGAAAAATATTAACATCGCAGTTTCTGAATAAACAATATTTCTTATAAAATCCTCCTTTTTGAATAGCGGATATTAAGTGCTATAATAACATTAATAATAGAACGGATAGTTTTGTGGTTATACACTTTTGTTCTAAAATGTGGTAGGTATACTCTTTTTACATAAAATTAGGTAAGTTAAGTAATTTCCAAAACCAATAAATATAAATACCATTCAAGAAGAGTTTAGCCAATAAACCTTAAAATACGTAGTTCATCTTTTATGTATTGTTGCAATATTCTCCCATATATCTTACATTGATTAGGATTTTCTATCAGGAACAAGGGAAGTTTTAAACATGAATGCAAATACGTGTTCGGAAGAATAATATCAAATATTTTCTGAAAGTATATCTGAACTTTTCCTCAAATATATCGAATTCCAGCTGTTATAAAATGCGATCCAATTCGGAGTTTATGTAAATATGTAAGCAAAGGGTCTTTAGTTCTGTGTCGGAATTGAATTTGCAGTTCCTTCGAAACGTTGAAAGTGTACACTCGAACGGAGCTTTTTAACATTTTGTTAAGGCAAACACCCGAAAAATTTAGTTGTGCTGGAAAGCTGCAAAAAGAGTCCAGTTATACCAGCTGGCGTTCAAAGAAATGTAGCGTTAAATAATATATCGCGTATTGAGTATTAAGGGGCGTTAAATATGAACATTTTCTAGAAAACTGAAATTCGTCGTTACAAAATTCGTAGTTTTGACAATAGATTCTTTTTATTATTTGAAAAATATTTGCAAAGTAGGGGCTCCCTGTGCAACTAAAATTACTACTTTAAAGCAAAAAAGGAAACTAAATTAATTTGCTACAAACTAATGCATCATTAAAGCACAGTAATATAATATAACAACTAAGCTACACATAGATATGTACAACGTTCTGCAATAATGGCATCTGTAAATTACTACTGAAGACAACTTTCCATATAACGCTGACCTTATACTAATTGATTATTATTCGACACGAACCCGTGCCATACACATTTATATAGAAAATATCACAACACTAATACTTGTCGTACCCTATCCAGGATGCATTTAGGCATTCCACATGCTGGTTTCATATCAGCAGTTTCTTCATTGGTCGGATTTAGACTTTCAGTCAATCAGCGATCTGGTGCCAAGGTGTCTAGGTGAAGAATTCCGTAACGACATAGTAGTGTTGGCTTGTCCTTTTTAAACAGTTATACGAGCTACATATCCCCCAAATCAATATAGTATAATTAAATAGAAATTATTAAGAAACTTAAGTTAGATACAACATTGTAATTCAATGATAAATAAAGAAAAGTTCACATTTGCAAGTTGGGAGAACGGATGTGAATACAATGTATTCCAGACGTACGTGATACTGCAGGCGCAGATCACAGGCGGTTATAAAAACCGCAATTATTAGAATTAAGATTGTTACTTTGTATTATGTAATAGAATAAAGAAATAAGCAGACATGAGTTCTGCAAGTCCCACAGAAATGTGAGTGGCAAGGAGAACATAAATACCCCGGGAGTCCCAAATCACATCAGTCAGTTTTGAGCCTCACAGCTTTTACATTGTTGGTTGTTCAGGCTACTTAAATCCATTAAACAGTAATTTCGACTTAGAGTTTGTTAAAATTCCATTTGTAAATTCTGTTTAAGATAAATTTTATTACAAGGGTTTCTGGAAGAAGACTTTTTAAAATGGCAGCTGCAATGCCCAAAACGTAACTGGCGCGGTCGTACGGATTCAGAAGGTCACTAGGAAACCAAAATTCAAAGAACTAGTGGTCTGGAAGTTCAATTCCCAATCTGGAAGAACCAAAAAAAAATTTGGACAAAGTACAAAATCGACCAAGTCCAAAGAAAACAAAACTTAGACAAGGAAGAAGGAAAACAAATGAAAGCGACGATGAAATTATGTAAATTCATTTATCCTAACCAATTTATTCTTTTCAAATTATTAATGCTAGCTAGTGAGAAAATTTTATGTACAGATTTATTTTAATTATTGTTATCGCAATTTAGTATTTATACCATTTATGAAAGTAATGTACTCAGAGAATTTATTTTAACAAGAGAACTATAAAAGACGCATTTATGTGCACAATTTACTAAGAATTATTAATATAAAACAAAACGATTTTGTTCAGCAAAACTGAAAGTTTAAAGTATAAATAAAACGCAATTCTTATTATAGCAATTAATTACAAAAACGATTTATTCAAAATTAAATTTTCATCAAATTCTATAAATTAAACACTTCAACGCAACAATTGACAAAAGTCTTTAATTGTAAAGCATCATTGTAATTTATTATTAAATTAACTCGGCACAAGTTTGAAACAGAGCATGAAAGTTTATAACGCAATTATCATACAATAACTACCGAAAACCTTCACTAAGATATAAACTATTCAGAAAAATCCGAAAAACGTAACGCTGATTAAAACATTATAAAGCTATAATTGGATATTTTCAGTACGACGGTATTTAATTATTAAAAAACGTTTATGCAATTCTTTGCAACAAAAGGATTTACTTATCACAGAGACTGAAATACCATTACTCAGAAAACCTGAAACTTTATAATTGGACATTTAAGGTAACGAGACTGTACAATTATAAAAGAAGCATTTTATGCACTTATTAATACAACACTTACCGATACGAGATAATTAAAGCAAACACTTAATTAAAAACGTACAAATTATAACTCAGTTATTGCAAAAGATTATTACTCACATAAAACCACTTAAAAAATTAAAACTTGATTCGAAACAACTGTAGCATCTGCGAAGTATAAAGATATACGAATTCAAGGCTACAGCAATTGGCGAGACCTTACCAAGCACAAATTCCTTAATGTAATGGTAGCAATTAATAACTACAGGTAAAATATGAGTGAAACGACTTTTTAAATAACTAATACAATCCAAACTGTAAAGTAACAATACAAATTGCAAAGTAAATCTTAATTTATACAAAAACTCGATATTAATCAGAACTGAAAACGACCATTAAATTATTAGAGCAAAAATGAATTCAGACTTGAAGATTTATCTTGAGAGTATTCCGGAATATAACGGAGGGCAAGCACTGCGACGCAACTTTATTACCGCGGGCAAATTATTGCTAAAATCCTTTTATAAACCAGGAGACAACAAACTCAATGTTTTACCTTTACGCCTAATAATAAGTAAACTGACCGTACAGGCACTAGCATTTATGGTCAGCCGAGATGACCTTGAGCAATGGGAAGAATAAAATAAAATTAAATAAAAACCCTTGTGTCACACAATTCACTTGTTTGTTGTTGAGAACACCAGCCTGCGGGTGATGAGAATATCCTCGATAGTGTTTAAAGCAAAAATATAGTAAATTATACAGCTAATTTTTGTTTTTTTTGTTTGTTTTTTTCCTACTGATGATGACCACATAGTGGTCGAAATACGTATCTAGTAATTTAAATATTTTTTGTGGTTAAGGGTTTTTATTTAATTTTATTTAAATCGTGCCACAGTGTTCCTATAGATTATTAACTATGACTTCCCGGTCTTCGGAACTTAATAGGTATCGGAGCTTAGCTCTTAAAATTAGTTTTGTTAAAGCAGATATTCGATTTCTAAAAAGTTGTAAAGCCCACAAAGTTTTTCCAAATTTCATTAACGTAAAAATCAGCAGTAATTGTAAACGTAGTAACGCAATAATCAATTTTGCAAAAGATAAATGGCTTAATTTGGAAATAAAATATCTGTACAGTAAGCTTAGTAGATTGGAGCTGGAAACGTATAAATCGCACCTAGCACTAACGTGCAATTTATCCGAGTCCGGTTTTCAGGAATGGTATAATTTCCAGAGATTTGTTTTTGAAGTCAACAATCATAAATTGTTAGACAAAATTAATAGGCAAAACACTAAGTTGAAGTTTCTTTTAAAGAAACACGATGTCAATGTACCTCCTAAAAAACTGGAAATTACTTCACCTCAATTAGAGTCAATAGTTGTTAACGAATCGTCGAAAATCTTTAATAATGAAGAGTTGACTTTCCTTGATCGAGACCTAAAATTTGGAGTAGATCATTTGAAAACTCCTTTGGAAGACATTATTGCTGGCATTGAAAAATCCATTTCAAAATTAGATGACAATTCAAAAACATTATTAGAAACGCGTGCAAAATTCAACTTTCGAACAACTTACGCACTTGCGCAAGGAATGCCTCAGAACAAACAAGGAAAGATCATCTGATTATTAAAGATTTACGACAAAAGAATTGTTATTATTTAAAGGCTGATAAGGGGAATAGGTTGGTTATTCTGGATAAACAAGACTATGTTCATAGAGTAGAGACTTTGCTGTCTGAGGGTTCTTACAGACCAATAGTCAAAAAACGTAAAAATGAAGTTCCTTTAAATAAAATGATTAAATCAACACAGTCTGTTTTGAAAGAATGTCCAAACCTAATTTCGCCCACACTAAAATTAAAATTAAAAATTTCGAATCCTGAAATGCCAAAGCTTTACTGTTTACCAAAGATTCACAAAAATAATAAATCGATGAGACCAATAGTTTCAGGTATCAACTCACCGACTTACTATTTATCACGATGGCTGTCAAATGAATTTAAGAATTTAAAGTTTAATAGTTTGTCTGTACAAAACTGTTTAGAGTTCATTAATAAAATTAAAAATATCACATTAGAAGAGAACGAAATCTTAATTTCATTTGATGTCAGTTCATTATTCCCTAGTGTTCCAATACCACGTACTTTAACATATTTAAAGGATGTTCTTATCGATAGTGATATTGATGATGATCAAGTTGAGGACTATATCAGGCTTGTTTCGCATTGCATGTCCCAGAACTGTTTTCAATTCAACAACAAGTTGTACGAACAACATGAAGGCACAGTAATGGGAAATAGCTTATCACCTTTCATAGCAAATTTATTTATGTCTCGTTTTGAAACCGAGTTCAAAGAAAACTCCAAATACTTCCCAAGAATATGGTTAAGGTACGTGGATGATATTTTTGCAGTTTTTGACACTTCTAAATCAAATGTTGATGATTTTCTTAAAGAAATGAATTCAAAATTTCAAAGCATAAAATTTACGTATGAACTAGAGAATAATGGACAATTACTCTTTTTAGATACATTAGTAATTAGAAATGGTAATAAATTAGAATTTGACATTTATAGAAAAGAAACCAATGTAAATCGCTTTATTTTGTCTTCCTCTAATCATAGCATACAACATAAGTTGGCTTTATTTAACTTTTAATTAATAGATTATTGAATTTCCTTTAAATAAAAACAGATTTAATAAGGAATTTGCTCTTATTAAACAAATAGCGAATTACAATGGTTTCTCTTCTGATATTATAGATAATATTTTTAGAAAGTGTAAAATAGGATCAACATCCGTAAATCAACGACTTTGCAATCAACCACATCTAACGATAATGTTAAATATGTTAAACTTCCGTTTCACAAAACCACAAAGGGTCTTGATAAAATATTCAAACAGTGTAATTTCAAAATTGTTTTCACTAATACTAATAAAATTAAAGATTTGCTAGGTAATCCAAAAGACAAGGTGGAAAAATTGCAAAAGTCGGGGATTTATGAAATTAGTTGTGCAGGGCCAGGGTGTTTTCAATAATATATTGGTCAGACCAAGAGGAATATAACAACAAGATTTAAAGAACACATTGCTCACTTCAAATATGGTAAATATGAAAGGTCTCAGGTCGCCAAACATATATTTGAAACCAGCCACCCCGTTAAATTAGAAAATGTTAAATTGTTAAAAGCGGTACTAACGTTTTCCTCCTTAAATGCCTATGAATCAATTAAAATTGTTAAACATAAAGGACCCCTCTTAAACACCGATAAAGGGCCAATAGAGTCATCTGCTTTGCTTGCCCTATTGGTCAACAACCAATGAGAAAGCAAGATTAAACTGGTTCCGCTTCAGTAGATTTAGAATTAGTATAAATTAGGTAGATTTAAGTTATATTCTCACAATTCACTTGTTTGTTGTTGAGAACACCAGCCTGCGGGTGAGGAGAATATTCTCGATAGTGTTTAAAGCAACAATATAGTAAATTATACAGCTAATTTTTGTTTTTGTTTTTTTTTCCTACTGATGATGACCACTTAGTGGTCGAAATACGTATCTAGTAACCAACGTAACATCATATGTCTAATCCGCAATCTACTAAACCTAAGAATGGAAAGTAACCAATCACCATATCAATTCGAAATGAAATGTCAATACGTACAAAGTTTAATTCTGACAAAATTAAAAATTGAAGAACCCGACCAAAATATCAGATTATTGAAGACAAAAATGTACGACGAAATGGCACTAGACACCTATATAAACGCACTACCTGAACGGTTATCAGAAAAAATAAGATTCCAACATCCCCAAAATTTAGAAGTGGCAATAAATATGATTATAGAAGAAGAAAACGTCATGTATTACCGAAATAGACTATATAACGCTAGCGCAAATAAAAACTACTCACCGATAAAACCATACAAGCCACGAAACAAATAACTACACAACTAAAATTTACACCGTTTAGCGCACACACATATCAACAGCAAATTAACAACCCAAATTTTAATAACACCAACTTCAACAATCAATTTAGACAACTTCCGAAACCCACATTTAACTCAAATTTTACGAAACCCACATTTCCGCCAAGATTTAACCAACACGTAAACCAGCCAAGGCAAGCATTCGGCGCAACCCCTATCAGAAATACACCAATGACGAATAACAACCCTAACAGTTATTACAAACCAACTCCTACGGACACTTCATCTAGTAACACCAGACAAAATTCAAAAATATCACAAATTAAACCAAATTATAATTAAAAACGAAACTTTACTTCCGATAAACTATTCCACCAAGAAGCGAAAGAATTTAACAATGACAGGAATAATTACACACGCTCAAGTAGAGACGATGATCCAAATCGCTTAGAAAACTACGAACGTGACGACCCATGCGAAAATTACGAAGAAGACGACGAAGAAAATACGTGCTCAAATTTTCAGTTAGACCGATCTATAAATGACCAATAATAATCAATTTAAATAATATTAATCAACGAATATTGCCATACCTAGAAATACCCTACGCAAAACTTAAATTACTACTCGATACCGGATCTTCCACAACACTAATTAGCCCCGGAACCGTAAAAACGTTATTTAGTTTTTGTAGAAAGAGAACCCTTTAAAATTAAAACAGCGCACAAACATTACATCAATTTATAGTGAACATACTCTTACTAAAAACTTTCAATGTAAAAATTTTAGTAAATTCAGAGAACAACGTAGGCATTATAAACCACATGTTATTTCAACCCGTAGGAAAAACGCCCACAGCATTAGTACGAATAAAGGACAATTACACCACTACAACAATTCTAAACTCGAATGACTACCCCGTAGAACTATCTCTGACAAACCCAATTAACGTAGAAGAAGTGAACTTTAACGAAATGGAAACAGACGAAAACTTAGAAAACGATTACAACCCTATAGAAAACGACAGGATGTTGAGAGAAAATTTAAGTAACATTCGTTTCAATAACGACTTTAACAACGAAGAAGAGATAGCAATGAAAGACTTATGTTTAGAATATCGTGATATATTCCATTTCGAAGGAATACCGTTAACTTTTACTAACACAGTCAAACATAATATAGAATTAACGGATAACAAGCCAATTTTTACGAAAGCATACAGACTACCTCAAGCAAGCCAAGAAGAAGCAGATAGACAGGTAGCAGACTTATTAAAGCAGGATATAATCCAACACTCGAACTCACTATGGAGCAGCTCTGTATTAATAGTACCAAGAAATTAGACGCCTCAGGTAAGCGAAAATGACGAATGGTTATAGGCTATAGAAAGCTAAACAAGAAAACGGTAGACGACAAATACCCACTACCCAATATCACCGAGATTTTAGACAAATTAGAAAAGTGTCAATATTTTCAACATTAGACCTCGCCTCAGGATATCACCAAGTTGAGATGGACGAGGATAACACAACGAAAGCCGCAATTAGCACACCTAGAGGGCGCTACAAATAAATACAAACGGATGCCATTTGGATTGAATAACGCGCCCGCCACCTCTCAACGAGTCATGGATAACATTTTACAAGGAATACACAACCAAAAATGTCTTGTGTACCTACGACATAATAGTATATTCAACATGACTGGTAGAACACATTGAAAGATTAAGAGAAGTTTTCGAAAGACTAAGACAAGCTCATTTTAAAGTTCAACTAGACAAAAGCGAATTCTTACAAAAGAAGTATCATTTTTAGGACATATAATAACCCCACAAAGAGTTATGCCAAACCCAGACACGACAAACGCAGTAGTAAATTACCTCTTACCCAAAACCAACAAATAAATCAAAGGATTTTTAGGACTCAGTGGTCATTATCGCAAATTCATCAAAGGTTAAGCATAGATAACCAAACCACTAACAAATTGTTTAAAAAAAGGAAATAAAATTGAACACACCCCAGAATTTATGAAAGCCGTAGAAACAATTAAATGCATACTCACGAATCACGCTGTATTAGAATACCCAGACTTTTAGAAACCATTTATATTGACACCCGACGCATCAAACGTAGCACTAGGCGCAGTATTGAGTCAAGGAAAAGAAGGTGGTGATAAACCAATCAGCTACGCATCTAGAACCCTAAACGAGACTGAACAAAAATACAGCACAATCGAGATAGAATTATTAGCAATAATTTGGGCAACGAAATATTTTGGAGCATACCTTTATGGAAGAAAATTCTATATATACACCGACCATGGACCACTGTTGTAGCTTTGCAAACTCAATGAACCAAACTCTAGACTACAAGGATGGATAATTAGATTAGAAGAGTATGATTACGAAATTATATACAAAAAAGGAATTTATAACAATAACGCAGACGTATTAAGCAGAATACAACTCAACGCAATAGAAACAGTCAATTATAGGCAACGTTGACGAAACAGAGATAAGAGAATAACCAGAAGAAATAAACACCATACACTCGACACAAAACGAAGAACCAAAAACCGCCATTAAAATTTTAAACGAAGCGATCGATATAAAACCAAATCAATTTATAATTACCGAAGTATTAACCAACCGCAACCCCGTGAAATACACAAAAATAGACAATATAAATATATCAAATCCAAATAACCAAAGACGATAATGAGAAACAAATAATTGAAATTCTAAAAGAATATACCCACGAGAAAAAGCGTTTTTACTTTTATTTCACCACCGAATATTTATATAAACAATTTTCAGAATTATATATTCAATTATTTAATAACTCTGGCCCCGAAGTTAATCGCTGTACAAGAAAATTAATAACTTTAGATGACTCTGGCAAAATAAACGACGTAATTAGAAATCAACACGAAGGCAAAACCAACCATCGTGGAATTAGTGAAACACTAAAACAACTCATGAAGAGATACTACTTTAAAAATATGAAAGAACTAACCACAGATTTTATCGATCAATGTGAATTATGCGATATAGCAAAATACGACAGAACACCCCCCCAAAAATACCGTTAATGTTAATCATAACACCAGAAACCATAACTTTAGATAATGGCAGCGAATTTAGAAATGAAACGATACAAAATACCCTAGAACACCATAAAATAAAAATTCATTTTATAACAGACAACCACCTTGAATCTATCGGATTAATTGAAAGATTACACCTAACCCTATTAGAGCAGATCAGAATATTAAGATTAACCTACAAGAAAGACCACCTCACTAATTTAATGTCATACGCACTAATTGCCTACACTAACACGATCCACTCATCAACAAATTTTACACCCCTAGAATTAACATTAGAACATTCAATTCCCGTAACCCTTACGGCATACAATACAACAAAGAAGTATACCAACAGTTTGCTAAAGACCATAAGGAAAAACTAAAAATAACATATGATAAGGTAAAAGATAAATTAGATAACGACAAAGAACGTATTACAACAATCCGCAATAAAAATACTGACATAAATAAATTTTCAATAGGACAGACCGTACATACGAAAAGAACTTTTAAAGTAAAAGACACAAAACAGACAATATCACAATATCAGACAAAAATATAACCGTAGTAGACAACGGAAAAATAGTAAAATATATTCATTTATAAAAACATAGGACGCCAAATAATTTCAAATAGACAGCCATCACTCTTGAGGTCAACCTCCACCCAGGTAGAACGTACAACGACATATTAGTTGAAGACATTAAAAACAACCCCGGTATACTACCAGTAAAATTGGGAAGTATGCAAAATACAATGGATTACTGGACATTCGCACAAAAATTTGATTTAACGGTGTTACGTCATCATCGAACAATTCGGTATTTTGTGACAATAAATACCGTCAGTGCGTGCATCCTACAGTTGTCAGTGAAACATTAATATACCGGCAGTGAAAGTGCGTAAAGACAGTCGTACTTGAGCCTTGACAGAAGTGAGTCGCATTCGAACCCTGGCAGAAGCCGGTTGTATTTAGAGCTTTGAAAGCGAGACCGACACCATTCGTGCGTGTTACTGGTTTTCCGTCGAAAGCTTTTGTGCGTGAACGTTTTTATTGCCCACAGCGGCACAGGATAAAAGGTATTTATACCCTTTATTAAGTAGTTTGGTGTAGTTGTTTTTTAGTTATTACATAACCGCTCCACCGCTATTGTTATTGCTACAAAAAGCAATTGGTCCTTCCCTGTGATTAGCATATTTTTATCAATTTATATTTATATCACTCCTTAATCCCACCAAGCCATTGGTCCAATCGATCCGCATTAACTAGTCCTATGTTATACGCATGTCCTAAATTAAATATCATTTTGCATTCCTGCGAGCTTTTAAGTAGTATTTTAGCCTTTAAAATTTGTGTTCAAGCTCCATACTTAGCGGGTTAAAATATGTATAATATTAGCTACATACTTTCGTTAGACTAAATTAAGTGATTTCGCCGTAATTAAAACCAGCAAGCGTTTAGTTACAAACAAATCCTTAATATAAAATTTGTTAGTTTTCAGTTTTAAATTTATTTTAGCGGTATAAAGCACACAGCAACCTAAAAATTATAGTCGCTTTATACTTCTTAAATAAAAAAGGAAAGGGATTTGCTTTGTATTTAAAAGTTATTGTACGTTTTCTATCACATGCAACCCTTTTCAGTCGGTTTGCGGTAAAATATTGAACATCTGCAGAGGAATAAGGTTGTAAAGTTGCATCTTTCGGCAAATATGTTAAAACCACATGTTTGTTTCTGTGAGCTTTTGATGTAAAGGCCGACCGTAACCGTAAGCGGTATATCTTATCTTCACGCTTTGTTTGACAAACGTTTGTTTTCGACGTCTCGTTTTAAGACCACGTTGCAGGCTACTAGTCATAAAACGTGATTTATTGGTTTATACGCTGTCTTACCTTTTCGTGCCTTGAACAATTCATAATATTTTAATATTTCTCAGTGCACATTTAGCTTTACGGTTTTACAACATTTTATTGTAGATCTTTCAAATAACAGTCACCATGGCTCCAAAGAAGGCACATGTAGTAGAACTAGAATTACTGAAAACACTTATTATAAAAATGTTTGAGCTTTGTAACTCTATACAAAGTGACCCAAGTTTAAAAACGTTGTTCCTTATTCAAACAAGGGGAGTAACTGACCTTTATACAAATTTCAGCAAAATTTTAATTGCTGTCTTAGCTTCGGGTGACGAGGTAGAATCATTAACTTACAACGCTGTACGGAAGGAAGTAGATTCCGCTTATTTTTGCATACTGCTGCATCTCGAAACGATGCAAGAAATGAAAGCACCACAAATCATCTAAAATGCTCCAAGCAACTCGGAATCAAAATTGTTACCCTTAAAACTCCCACTTTTTAATAATGAGGTAACTGAGTTCGCATCCTTTATCGATTTATTTGACAGTCTGGTCTATAATAACGCGTCGCTGTCCAATATCGAAAAGCTAAATTTTCTTATCAGTTGCTGTACCGGGGAGTCTTTAAAAATCATTAAATCTGTACCCATTTCGGGGGATAATTTTATTATTTCCTATAACGCCTTGCGTAAGCGATTTAGCAACCCGCGTTTATTGGCAACTTTGCATTGAAAAGCAATGAAAGACTTTCCACCTTTAAAATCAGAAGACCCTAAGAAACTTAGGGCACTTATTGATTGTTTTTCAGAGAACCTTGCTGTTCTAACTAACTTAAAGTTTCCCACTGAACATTGGAACTTTATTCTGGTCGATTGTCTTTTAGAAAAACTCGATCCGTTCACTAGAAAACGTTTCGAACTCCAATCGGATCCGAAGGAAATACCCAATTTCGATGATTTGAGATATTTTTTAACTCAACAATGTGCAGCGTTGGAAACCTTTTCTTCAACCGCACCTGTTTCTTATTCGACGACTGTCCATACAGCTCACACATCAGTGCCTAAGAAATCCTCAGCGTTTCAGTTTAAACCAAGAGTTTCTTCTAACGTAGTCTCACTGGACACACCAAGTAGCTCCAGTGACTCAAATAATTCATTTTCGCACCATTGTCCTTTTTGCAAGGGCAATCACTTAATTTACAAATGTCAATCGTTTCTAAAGAAAACTCCGACAGAACGTTTCGACATTGTCAAACGCTTACGCCTTTGTTTAAATTGCTTACGAACAGACCATGCGTCCATGCAATGTAAATCTTATAATTCCTGTCGAACTTGCGCCAAGCCGCATCATACCTTGCTACATTTTGAACCGCAACATGCTTCTAGCCGTTCAGCTGAACCGATCGCTACACCTATGCATAAAAATGCCAATAGGACGCAGTCAGCCTCTTCTATTCCGGCAAATGTTTTGTCTTCACAGACGAATCCAAATTTTGGGGTTACTGTCTTACTCTCCACTGCTGTTGTGGAAGTTCAAGATCGTTCTGGTAGATACAAACCGATCAGGGTACTCTTAGACCCTGGCTCCCAAGCTAGCTTTATTCGAGACGATTGCGTGAGCAAACTTTGGCTTCCACGCATACGTTCTCAAGTTCCGATTTATGGACTTGGGCAGACAACTTCAGCAGTCAATAGAGGTGCCGTCAGCTGCACTATTCGCTCTATGTTAGACTCTGAAAAATCTCTAGAAGTCACAACTTTTGTGCTTTCGTCAATATCTGGCAAATTACCTAGCGTTGAAATTCCTAATAGTTGGGAACACTTATGCGGCCTGCACTTTGCAGACCCGACCTGGAACTCTCCAGGAACTATTGACATGCTCCTTGGAGCAGATGTTTATCCGTTGATCATCAATGGCGGTGTTATACATGGCAAGTTTCTTCAGCCTGCCGCCATAAATACAATTTTTGGTTGGACTATTATTGGTTCCACAAAAAGCTTGCAGTCTGATACTGTCCAAGCATTTTTTACTTCTGTAGAAGATCCTATCGACCAGACCCTAAGGCGGTTTTGGGAGATAGAAGAACTGCCATCCAAGCCTTATACTTCTCCAGAAGAAGAAAAGGCAGATTTGATTTTTGAAAACACGTTTTCTCGTGACCCTAGCGGTCGTTTTATTGTTGCGTTACCGTTCAACGATACTTTGCCCGTTTTTGATAATTGCTTTGAGATGGCTAAAAAAAGACTATTTTCGTTGGAGCGCAAATTGCATGCTCAACCGGAGCTACGCGCCCAATACAACAATTTCATGCAGGACTATCTTGATGCGGGTCATATGGCATTACTCGATTCTCCGCCCGTTGGGAACGATAATTATTTTTTACCCCATCACCCTGTGTTTAAAGAAGAAGGTCATACTTCTAAAATTCGTGTGGTTTTTGACGCCTCTGCAAAGGCTAAAAACAACGTGTCACTTAATGACACTCAATTGGCTGGACCTAGTCTCCAAAATGATATTTCGTCAATCTTATTAAAATTTCGCTCTCATCGTTTCGTTTTTACTTGTGATGTTCGCCAAATGTATCGACAAATTTTGGTTACCGAAGAACATCGAAAGTTTCAATTAATTGTTTGGCGGTTCTCCGCAGAAGAACCCATTCAGACATATCAGCTTAATACAGTGACCTATGGTATTAAGTCATCGCCTTATTTAGCATTAAAAACTCTTCAGCAATTAGCCATTGACGAAGGCAAAAGGTTTCCGTTAGCCGCTGACGCTATACGGTCAAATCTATATATTGATGATTTCGTCGCCGGTGGAGATTCTATACAATCGACACGCGAAATTAAAGATCAACTTATCCGACTTTTACATTCGGCTGGGTTTGAACTTCGAAAATGGAGTTCTAATTCAGTTTCTATTTTGGAAGGCATTCCGTCAGATTTTTGCCAATATACTTCTCTCGATTTCGATTCGGACGAATCAATAAAAATATTAGGTCTTCAATGGTCACCTACAGAAGATATTTTCTCATTTCGGGTTAAACCATTAAACCCAATATGTACAAAGCGCAACATACTTTTACAAGTTGCCAGAATATATGATCCATTAGGGTTTTTAGTCCCACTAACACTTTTTGCAAAACGCCTAATCCAGCATCTGTGGATGTTAGGTTTAAATTGGCATGACATCCCACCAGCAGACATTTCGTCTCAATGGCAGCAATACCAAGAAGAGTTGCCGTTATTATCGTCATTAAAGTTATCACGTTGTTTACCCCCTTCGGATCCTTTTACTTGTCATTTGCATGGGTTTTGCGATGCTAGCGAGGTAGGGTATGCAGCGATAGTATATTTCCAGTTCATAAATCAAACTACTGGAGAAATAACTGTACAATTTGTAACCGCTAAAACAAAAGTAGCTCCAATTAAGCGCATTTCAATTCCACGTTTGGAATTATGTGCCGCCGTTTTATTAACCGATTTACTTTCTTTTACCATTCGTTCTTATCAAGGCTTGATTGACATCTCCGATGTTTCAGCGTGGAGTGATTCTACGGTCGCTCTCACTTGGATACGTTCTCCACCTTTTCGTTGGAAAACTTTTGTGGCAAACCGTGTTAGCCACATTCAAGAAAGCATTGCACCTAGCCGATGGTTTTATATTAAATCTTCGCATAATCCGGCTGATCCTGCATCTCGGGGATTAATGCCAAGCGCGGTTATTTTATGTTCGCTATGGTGGGCGGGGCCTGAATGGCTTCACTACCCTAGTGACTCGTGGCCGCCTCAACCAACATTGTCAACCTCAATTGCTGAGGTAACTACGGAAAAGAAGATCCTAACATTTGTCGCTCAAACAGATCCAAACGTCATTGACATTTTACTAAGTCGCTTTTCATCGTTATATAAAATCCAAGGCATCGTGGCGTACATTTATAGATTTTCTAAACCCATGGCTCAACGTCATACGGGTCCCTTAACTGACATTGAATTACACAATGCTCTCATGATTATCGTTCGGCATGTACAAAATGTTACATTTTCAAAGGAAATAGCTTCGATCAAGGCAAACCGTAAATTACCTAAAAGCTTGCGAAAACTTTCTCCATTTGTTGATCCACAAAACATCTTAAGAGTAGGTGGGCGCTTGACACATTCTTCGCTTTCCTATTCCGAAAAGTTTCCTGCGTTATTGCCTCAGCGGCACCGATTAACCGAACTTATCATTCGGTTAACTCATGAAAGGTATTGCCATCTTGGTGTTAATACCACAGCGTATCTTATCCAACAGAATTTCTGGATCCTTTCTATTAAAAATTCAATCCGAAGTTATTTATCATCATGTCATAGATGTTTTCGTACCAAACCGGTCCTGGTAACTCCTCCTATGGGAGACCTACCGGCAGCACGTATTACCCAAATCAAACCGTTCAGTATTGTTGGTGTTGATTTTGCTGGCCCTCTTTTAATAAAGGCTAACCGCCTACGAGGCTCTAAATCTCTTAAGGCCTATATTTGTATTTTTGTTTGTTTTGCCACTAAGGCCGCACATATTGAACTTGTTTCGGATTTGTCGGCAGACGCGTTTCTTGCCGCTTTGCGACGATTTATAGCACGGCGAGGACGCTGTTCTCAAATATTTAGCGATTGCGGTACTAATTTTGTAGATGCCTATCGTCAGCTTACGAGTTATCTGCATAGTGCAGTAACCTCAGAAAGGATAAAGTGGTCGTTTAATCCACCTAGCGCCCCTCACTTAGGTGGCTTGTGGGAAAGCGGTGTTAAGTCGGTAAAGACACACCTAGCTCGCGTAATCGGCGAACAAAAACTTACTTTTGAGGAACTTTACAGTTCTTACGCAAATTGAATCTGTTCTAAATTCAAGGCCACTCTGCGCGTTGAGTTCGGATCCAAATGACTTGCGTTGCTTAACACCAGGTCATTTCCTAACTATGGAGCCTCTTTCTGCACCACCAGATGAGGACCATTCAACCAACGTTTTACCATTAAAGAGCAGGTGGAAACTCCTGCAAAAACTCCACCAAGATTTTTGGGCTCGCTGAAGCCATGAGTACTTACATACTCTGAACCAAAAGGTTAAATGGCACTCTAAGGTAGGTGTCCGACAAGTTGAAAAGGACACTATTGTCCTCATCAAGGACGACCAGCTTTCTCCACTTCAATGGAAGTTTGGTCGTATTATTGATACCTTTCCCGGTGCGGACGGTATTATACGTGTCGCTGAAATCAAAACGGCACATGGCACACTAAAACGACCTTTGGTCAAACTAGCGCCGCTACCGGTATTTTAATTTTATTTTTATGTTTAGATGTATATACACATTTCTTACATGTATAGTAGTATATTATTTTTACATATTTGCTTATTTACATATATATTTTTATTTTTTGCATAGTTGGTAATATCGCTCGCTGTAGTGCACCACCCTATCTTTCGTTACCTGTTTTCTTAGCAAGGTCAAATCCCATGTGATTTCCTTCACCCAACCTACTTCCCTCCTTTTCAAAATTCTATGAATTTGGTGAGCGGTATGTTACGTCATCATCGAACAATTCGGTATTTTGTGACAATAAATACCGTCAGTGCGTGCATCCTACAGTTGTCAGTGAAACATTAATATACCGGCAGTGAAAGTGCGTAAAGACAGTCGTACTCGAGCCTTGACAGAAGTGAGTCGCATTCGAACCCTGGCAGAAGCCGGTTGTATTTAGAGCTTTGAAAGCGAGACCGACACTATTCGTGCGTGTTACTGGTTCTCCGTCGAAAGCTTTTGTGCGTGAACGTTTTTATTGCCCACAGCGGCACAGGATAAAAGGTATTTATACCCTTTATTAAGTAGTTTGGTGTAGTTGTTTTTTAGTTATTACATAACCGCTCCGCCGCTATTGTTATTGCTACAAAAAGCAATTGGTCCTTCCCTGTAATTAGCATATCTTTATCAATTTATATTTATATCACTTCTTAATCTCACCAAGCCAAACGGAATTAAAACGAGAATTTTACATTATTAAAGACAACTATTACAGATTGAAACAATCAATGGACACAGCCAAATTCGGAAAAGAGGACGCAATAGAAATACTAATTTACAACAGTTAATTGAAAACCAAAATGATATAAACACCATTGTTAGAAACCAAATATCTCTAACCCAATCAACTACAATAAAGTTCAATGATACGTTAAGAAAGCTAGTAAAAAATCAAGACGGTATAGCCAATAGAATGCAAACCCTTGAAACTAACATGCAAACCACAATGTTAGGAATGCGGACTTATCAGATTCAATACGATATTCACTTAAATAATATCAACCCTTAATGTAATCCAACAAATGTTAGTCACATTAGAAAACGCTGTAACATTTGCAGAACTAAATACATTACACTCTAATATTATAGAACCAAGTGACTTATTAAAAGAATTATTAAAAATTAGATAATTTATAACTAACAGCTAATTACCCTTTGATGTAATAGAATCAAACATTCTAATATTTGAAAAAATAGCTATAGTGAAAGGTCATGTAAAGAACAACGAAATCACATTTTTAACAAAAAATTCCCAAGTAGAAAGTAACACTTATAATTATTATCATTTATTTGCTTTTCCCATGAAAATTACTAGCATGTATCAAGTTATCATCCCTAAAACCAAGTTCCTTTCCTTAAATGAACTCAGATATGGTTACATGAACGAAAAATGTAACGAAGTAACACCAAGTCAATATTTATGCCAATCATTAACAACAACAGCTATTGAAGAAGAAAGCCCCAGAATAAAGAAAGAAATTTTAGTCATAAGGAAACAAAGGTAGATAAAGAAACAATAAATGTACCCTTAGGGACAATGAAATTTTAAAAATTAAGCAAAAACCCTTAATTTTTCATCTACGTCGGGAGGAGTTACATATACCCCAAATCACTATATGTATAATTAAATAGAAATTATTAAGAAACTTAAGTTCGATGCAACATTGTAATTCAAGGATAAATAAAGAAAAGGTTAATAAAAGTTCACAAGCAAGTTGTGAGAACGGATGTGAATACAAAGTATTTCAGACGTAAGTGATACTGCAGGTGCAGGTCACAAACGGTTATAAAAGCCGCAATTATTAGAATTAAGATTGTTAGTATGTATTATACAATTGAATAAAGAAATAAGCAGACATGAGCTTTGCAATTCCCACAGAAATGCGAAGGGCAAGGACAACATAAATACCCAGGAAGCCCCAAGAGCATGCCAGTTTTTAGCCTCACAGCTTTTACTTTGTTGGTTATTCAGGCTACTCAAATCCATTTAACAGTAATTTCGACCTAGAGTAATTTTATATAGTTTGTTAAAACCTCATTTGTAAATTTTGTTTAAAATAAAATTTGTTACAAGAGTTTTTGGAAGAAAACTTTTTGAAAAGGCAGCTCCCAAGGCCCAAAACATAAAACAAAGTGATAGAGTTCTGCATAGAACAAGCGAAAATGCCCGAAGATTGGAAGAATGCGATCATAACCCTTTGCACAAAGGTAAAGGCAGCAAATATGAATGCAAAAATTACCGTGGGATAAGTCTGTTGAGTGTACCCAGTTAAGTGTATGGGAAAATTGTGATTGAGAGATTTCGCAAAAGAACGTAGCGTAAGACATGGGACGTTCTACGTGGTTTTATACCTGAAAGAGGATGTGTGGATCAGATGTTCGCAATGCAACAAATTTTCAAAAAATGTATGCATGCCAGAAAGAAAATGTATACAGCATTTGTGAATCTGGAAAAAGCGTATGATTCTGTGAACAGAAGTAAATTATGAAAGACGCTGCGTGAATACGGTGTCAGCAAGTACTTGATTAATCTATCAGAATGTACGATAGCAGTAGAACGTGTGTACGTGTGAATGGTAACATGGGACAATACTTTGAGATTGTGGAAGGTGTAAGGCGGATGTCTCCATGGCTGTTTAATGTATTTATAGATAAATCTAACAGGCAGGCTTGCGAAGGAATGAAAGGAGTAAAAATTGGTGAAACAAACGTCAGTGTACTGTTAAATGCTGATGACGCGGTATTGTTGCTTGAATCGTAACAAGATTTGAAACAAATGCTCAACAGGCTGTCAGAAGCATGTGAAAATATGCAATTGAAAGTGAAAGTAAAGAAGACAAGAAGTGATATCTTTGACAAGGATGGCATAATTGATGACTTTGTATTTAAAGTGGACAATGAGACAATAGAGAAATTGTATGACTTCGCTACTTTGGTATAAAGGTTTTGAATAATGGTAAGCTGGATAGTCAAATAAAAAGAAGAGCAAATGCTGGAAAAAAAGTGTCTGGAAGTATGTGGGCAGTGAACAGGAATGAAGGATTGAGTAAAAATGCAAAGTTGTATGTCTTTTCCAACCGTTCTGTATGGGAGCAAAACTTGGGTCTGGCAGAGTAAGCACGTTAGTCGTATAGATGCTTCAGGAATGAAGTTCCTAAGAAGTATGTGCGGAAAAACATTGAGAAACAAGGTGTCAAATAAATGGGTCAGAGTAGACTGTGGGGTGCAAGTGACCCTTAAAAGAGTTGAGCGCGCGAAACCCGGTTACATGGTTTGGACATGTGTATAGAAAATGCATATATGCAAGTTAGATGACTGGTAGAGTTACAAAAGGTAGGCCCAGTAAAAGATGGTTGGATATAGTAGAGAAGGATCTGAAAAAACAACAGGTGAGAAGCTGAGAAACAAAAAAGCTTGCCAAAGTGTAGTAGTTTAGAGCTATACTCTGCATATCCTTCCAGAAGAAGGTGCTAGGTTTGGTTACGCCGATAGGGAATACCGTGATTGGTGTTGTTGTTGATTTTTTGCAAAAAGAAAAGCCAATTTACTGTTAGTGCAGCTTGTAAGACTGACGCATGCTTTTTTGCAAAACAACCAAGCAACATCTTGGATTATACTCAAATCATGGTGCATTAATAAGTACAAAATGTTTTTCATGCGCTATCTATACACGAGCGGAAACAACTAACCATCGTTGACTGATTCAAGTTCCGACATGATAGTATAGATGGCATTGCCTGACAAAATTTTAATAACTAGCCAAAGACAAGATAAAAATAAAGTCATTCATTTGTTGATGATTTTTAGTGTTAACGTTATTTGTTGTATAAGTTAATGATTTTAGTATACTAATATATATATATATATATATATATATATATATAAATATATTAGATAGTTAATTACACAAGGTAATTTGATAAATACTATCGTATTACCGTGAATAAGATGAAATAATAACTTAGACTTTTATGCAAAGCCCAAATCATCATTTCAAATCGAGCTAGTAATTGAAAGATGGAAAATATAAGGTCTTGGACAGGACTTGAACCTGTATCCTGGTTTTGCCGGAACCACGCGTTTATCAATTACGCCACCAAAACCGATGACACAATTAGGAAATTTACAAATTTAAGTCGTGTACACAACTATACATAAACCTAACTTTCAATCACGTTTGGCATTTGTGTCAATCATATTACTTGAATTTTTGAAACATCAAAATGGTTATTATATTATAATAAAGCAAGCTAGTAAATTTGCATAGCTATAAATGATAAGAAATTTTTATTTCATAAAGGAATAAACATTCATCTACTAGTTTCGATCTCACTGGATCTCATCAGGATGAAGTAGTTTATAACCCTTATGAAACAACCAAAAACAATAAGGAAAAATAACTTCGGAAAAACTTCTATAAGATAGCAAGAGAAAAGTAAGAACGCCATCAGGTAAGTAATCACTAGTACTATACTAGTCTTTTCTCTTGCCATCTTATAGAAGTTCTTTCGAAGTTATTTTTGCTTATTGCTTTTGGTTGTTTCATAAGGGTTATGAACCACTTTATCCTGATGAGATCCAGTGAGATCGAAACTAGTAGATGAATGTTTATTCCCTTTATGAAACAAACAAATTCTTTCATTCATGGCTATGCAAATTACTAGCTTGCTTTGTATAATTAATAACTTTCTTTCAATTCTTCGTAAAGTTAGTGTTTATTTATACATCGTATATACTTGTTTTATATATTAAATTTGCTATAAGCAATTATTTTTAATTTATATATATATATATATATATATATATATATATATTGTTATATTTTGGTATATATTGAGTTATAGAGAACCCTTTTATAATCAATTACCACCTATTTTGTATTGTTTATTCATGATTACAGGATTGATCTTTCTTTTTTTTATCTTAGGACAATTATGACAATTGCAACCGAATACACAAGCATTCTTCAAATAATTGTAAATGCCAAAAGTATTCCCAAACACTAGTTCCACTTTTATAAATTTGATTAAAACACTGCGTAGATATTAAATACTAATACCTGGAATCCAGATACAAGCGCCGCCTTCCAGCCGTCCTGAAGCCAAGTGACCAACTGCAGGCACCTCCTGTAAATAATAAGTAACTCGAGCAACTGGTAATCTCCAGACTATAAAACTACTAATATTTCTACAAATTTTATGTTATACAAATACTCAGATAACTCCAATTCCACTATGCTTTCGTCTTCAAACAATAACGGTACAGACCAGCACTCCCTCTTTTAATTAACTTTTATTCGCCGTAAAACTGCTACTATTTGCTATCTCCAGGTACAACTTGACTTTCAAAACTTTCTCGTAACTTTTTAAATGTAATAAAACTCATAACAGTACAAAAACACGTCTATTTTTCCGTAATATAAATTTGAAGTCCCTTATAAATAAAAACCGTCTTCTTTTGTTTCCGTTGCCATAACAACTATCTCTACGCACACTATGTAATTTATAATTATTAATAATTGATTAATAATACAGTTGTTTTCTAGATACATTCATTTTCTAGATGGTTTGCAATCCAGTGATTTATGTATATTGAACTTTTACAATATTGAAAATAGCTAACAAACTTTGATGGTTCAGCTTTTAAATTGTACGTAACAGACATTTATGTCTTATTCGGTAAACGTCCTGTCATTACATAACCAATCTTTAATTGTTACAAACATATTCAAACTGAACTTCATTTACAAATTTTTTAGTAGTATCACTTAACTCCTTAAAATTTTAAAAGCGTACAGTATACCACACAATTTTGATATTTGTTTTTACATTCAAAAGATTCTGAAAACGCTAACTCCAAATTAAATTTCATATACGTGCAACCATAACAATTAAAATACGTATACAATGCAAACTTATAACTAGCTTAGCCTGGTCTATGGCCGGTATATGTTGTTGAATGCAATGCAGTTTCAAAAGCTTTATAAATTTATAAACGTGGAATAGTTGTTGTTAATTTATAAACCAAAAATACCTGAAAGAAAATACTCAAACAAAACCAAATATACCCCCATTCTAGCAAAGTCGTTTCGAAGCCTTATTTAAACATTTTATAAGCCCACCTCCTTGACAGTATATAAGGCCCCACTGATTTTAAATAAAAATGAAAATTTACTTCCTGGATATAAGTAATTCTTTTAATGGTTGAGAAATTTTAAATTTTAGTTAAAATCACTATAGTTTTTTTTTTCTTTATGTATGAGGATTAAGTGTTAGTTTCTGTATGTTCTGTATAGTTTTAAGCTCGTTAGTATTATTTACAGTGTTAATTTTATTCTTGCGATACTTTACTTTCCACATGGAAATATGGATACAAATTTTCTATATGAAAACGTCCCCGACATTCACCCCTGTCATTCTCCAATTCGTAAGTATTCCCTTCTGCAAAATTCTTCTCACTCGATAAGGACCTTCGTATGGAAATAACAACTTGGCACAAATATTTCTTTCCCAATTTGACATTCTCAATCTTTTAACAATAACAAGATCCCCAACTGAAAAACCACTTGCTTCTTGATTTTCTTGTTACGTTTCTCCAACTCCCTTCTTTGTATCGTTTCGACTTGTTGTTTGGCTTTATGCAACAACTCCGTTATATCCTCCACTTTTGTTCAGCTCTCCACGGTCTTGCTGGAATCACCTTCTTCATCAATGTCACAGGACACATTCCTGTCACTGAACTTGGTACAAAATTAATATATTCTTCTATTTGCGGTAAATACCTTACCCACCGATCATGTTGTTCCTGCGTTATTAACCTCAAAAACTTTATTACTTCTCGAATATATCTTTCACACGGATTTCCTTGAGGATGTCTGATACTACAGAATGTCATCTTTATTCCATCCTTCCTTAATTTACTTTCAACCCTTCGATTACGAAAATACGTTGCATTGTCCAACAATACCCTATTCATCTTACCTATTCGTTCTACAAACTTTCTTACAGAACTCAATACATGCCTAGAATTACATCTCCTCGCTGGATAAAGCTGCACAAACTTTGTAAAATATCAACTACAACTAAAATATGCTGATATCCGTTCCTACTCGGTATCAAATTACTCAAGTAATCCATTGCCACAATATCTAATGGACCTTCCGCTCTTATACATCTAACTTGATTCTGCAACACCACATTCTTATCCTTTCCTAACAAACACGTCTCACACAGATTTATGCAATTTTTCACCAATTTTCTATCGTTTCGTGCATAGAAAGCTTCCTAAATATCAAGAACGTCTTACGAATCTCTATATGACCAAACGAAGTATGAATTTCCTGGATCAGCTCAACGGCTACCTGTGTCGTTAACACTAATAATTCATCATCCCATAACCTTTTCACCAAAACTCCCTCGACCATATAAAACCTCTGTCTTGTTCTAAATTCTCTCTGAATAATTTTCTCTGATCACCCTTATTTCTTCGTGTGCTTGCATCCGATGAAATCTGGCATTCGACCATCTTCCCAGATCTTCAAACACTTGCAATGCAATCAAAAATCCATTCCTACTATCCGTTAGCAACCCTTCATCCTTCCTACTAAAGAAATCAGCCGTAACATTTTCTTTACCAGGTTTATGTCTAATCTCAAAATCATATTCCTGCAATACTAACGCCCATCTATACAATCGACTGTTCAAAAACTCTTTCTTCTTCAGAAACGTGACCACTGTGTTATCCGATTCAACCAGAAATTTATTACCCAATAAATAAAATCTTAACTTCTTCACAGCATATACGATTGCCAGCATCTCTTTTCCGCTGTCGAATACCTAGTCTCGCAGTCTTTCAGAGCCCTCGAAATAAAACAAATTGGCACTTCTCTCCTTCTTGAACCTGCACCAACTCAGCCCCTATTGCAAAACTCGAAGCGTCTGTCCTTAAAATAAATGGATCCGTAAAATTGGGATATTTTAATGACAGTTCCTATAAAATACCGCCTTCAACTCCCGAAATGCCTGCTCCTTTGCTCGTTCCATTTCCACCTTTCGTTCTTTTTAACAACTCCAACAATGGAATGCACAACTCCGAATATTTTGGTATGAATCGACGATAATAATTTAATACACCTAAAATCCTCTTAAACCTTTCAAATTTCTTGGCTGTTTCAAATTCTTCAACTCGTCCAAGCGTTTTTCACAAATTCTAATTCCTTCGCTGCCAACGACAAACCCCAAATACTTTACCTGGTCCTTTAAAAAACTCACACTTCTTCGAATTCAACCTCAAACCTCCCTCGTCTAACCTTCGGATCACTTTTCTTAAATGTTCTAAATGTTCTAACTCGTTCTTAGAAAAATCAAAATATCATCGACATAGTGCGTACAGAAGTCTTTGTACTCATCTAATAACTTCTGCATGGCTCGAACTAATGCAGCGGATGACGTTGAAAGACCAAATGGAACAACTCTGTACTGATAAATCTCCCTTCAATGCTAAATCCAGTATACTTCCGACTTTCCTCATGCAAAGGAATTAGCCAAAAGAATTCTTTAAGTCCAGTTTGCTAAAATTTTCATCTCGCTTACCTTGTATAACAAATTATCTAGTGATTTTGGTTGTTCAAATTGTGGTTTAGTAATCGCATTCAATCTCCTAGCATCTAAACATATTCTTAATTCTAAATTATCAGATTTAGGCACAACCACTACCGGATTGATATAGGGTGTTCTCGCTGATTCAATAATTCCTCTTTTAACATCTTTTAATCTCATTTTCACTCGACCCTTAATGCAAATGGTATTGGATATACCCTAGTACGAAAACTTCCCTCGTCTGTGACCTCTAACTTATGCGTATACTCCTTCGCAAACCTAGGCTCATTACTAAAACTCCTGCATGTCTATTAAACACCTCATATAACATTTCCTTCATATCCACCCCTATTAATCCTATCTGTTCCTCATCAAATAGCTTCTCAAATATATTACATAACCGTAACTCATCAATTCCATCATAAATTCTATTCTTAGTCTTTCCTGATCCTATACTATCTGTATTTATCTCATCCCTAGTATCCCAATTATCCTTAGGCACCACCCATTTCTTCTCTAAATTTAATACCTTTACCATTCGTGCTTTACCATCTATAACCAGTCCAAATTCCTCAATTACATCTATCCCTACAATAAAATCTAAATATAATCCTCTTGCTATCCAAAACCCTACTTCACCTAGTCTGGTACTTCCTAATACAATCGATACTCGTACAACTTTGTCTATCGTAGTTAACTTCCTCTTAATCGCAGACCATAAATTAATACTCTTAACCCTACAAATTTTCCTTTGAATAATTCTGCATGTTTCAAAACTATTTCCTCTCACCAGCGATAACTGCGACCCTGTATCTATCAATGCCGTGTAAACAGAATCCCTAAACTAATATGAATAAATGGTAACTCCCGCCTTCTTTCAAACTTATTATCTAACAACTTATCTACTAAACTAATACTATGCTGTGTCCCTAAATCTGATTTTCCTAACACTAATAAATCGACGTTTTTTTGTACCGTGGGTTCATCGTGGACCTCCACTTTCTCTATCCTATCCTCCGATCTCTGTCGCGTGTCTCTTGTTGTTACGTGTTGGATCGTCAAGTTTCTATCTGTCTCCCGTTCTCGGTCTCTAATCCCTGTCGGTATTTCCCCCTGATCCGTTGATCTCTGCTCCCTTTCTCTCTGCCATCTCTGCTCAAAACCCGTCCTTTGCTGTCCAAAACCTCTGTCATTCCTATCCGTCCTGTTCCAGTCATTGTTCCCCCTATAATTATCGTCTCTATTAAAACGTTGTTCCCAATTATTATTCGTTCTCCTTTGATTTCCCTGATATTGCTTTCTGTAGTTGTCCTGTCCATTCTCCCTATAATTGTATCCTTGCACCCCAGTCCTCTGGTAGTCTGTGCTATTCCTATTCCTATCCCAATTCCTATTATCACTATTTTCCTGGTATTCGTTTCAAACGTCCTAGCTACGTCATAATTTCGCATCATTTCCAAAAGTCTCTTAAAGTCCGAACGTTTTGTATCGCTACGGCCCTAGTTATTTCCGCCTCCATATGCCTTGACAACAATAATATAATTTCATCTTCTCTTAATTTAGGAATCAGGTGCTGCGCCTGGTTATACTTTTCAATCACATAATTTTCTCTCGATCCCTGGTATGACCTATAGTTCCCAGTGTTTAAATCCGTTCGAATATTAGCCTGATGCGTGTTTCCCCAATATTGTTCTATGAATAGCCTTCGAAATTCCTCGTACGAACTATATTGCCTCCTCACGATACAGTGCCATTTCTCTGCACAACCCCCCAATGTCACGCTCACCATCTGCATCTTCACCCTCTCAGGCTCACTCTCTACCATCTCGTCCAACTTGCTAAGATAGACCATCGGCTGCTCATTCTTTCTGCCTTCAAACCTCGGCAAGGTCTCTTTCCTAGCCTATACTGGTATCCTGCATCACAAACAACTCTTCCCTTTCCAATTCAACCAACTGTTCTCTCATCTGTCTAACATTCCCTTCAAGACCAGACAATCCATTTACCGTATTCCCCAGAACCGTCGTATCCCTTCTCAGCTTCTCTGCCACCTCCTGACTCGCCCGCAATTTGCCTATAATTTCGTTTTTAGAGTTAATATTGTCCTCCGTCTGAATCCGAACTATTTCACCTAAATTCTGCAATTTTTCTGTCTGTCTAACTTCGACCATGTACAGCTCTTCCCTTAATTCATTTAAACCTGTTGTTACCTTCCCTTTTACAACCTGGACTCTATCCTCTACGTTCTTCAGAACTTCATCCTTAAATGAACACAAACTGCTCTGTATTGATACATTAATTCCTTCAATTTTCATTTCCATCATATCAAATTTTTCCTTAACTTCCGCTTGTGAATTTCTAACCTCGGCCAACAATGATCCTCTCAATTCTTCATGCGACTTAGTTAACGACCCTTTTAATTCCAACAAAACCATCATCACATCTTGGATCTGCATATTCTCTTTTCCCTTATCAATTTCATTTTCTCCCGATGTACCCCCTGAATTCACAATAATCACCTCCGGCTCCACATATCCTCCAGCTTCATCCCTAGCATCCCCTGCCGCTACAGTCTTAACCACTGGTTGCCCTCTCACACCAGTCTCAACTCCATAAACTTTCCTGACCTCGTGATTCTCTCCTCATCAGACATGTCCCTTTAATTTTCAAAATAAACTTCAATGATGTGCCCCACTAAGCTACACAACCTCTGCAAATCTGAATCAGCCCTATCGAGCCCCCTTTAGGCGAACAAATATTTTGTTGCGAAGTTATTTACCTATTCGAGCCCCACCTAATGTTTTACCGCCGCTAAAATTGACCAAAGTGTGAATATCAAATTACGTCTTAGCCTACTACAATAAATTCAAAACCTTCAACAACTGTTAAATAAATATATATGAAACGTCAATCAAATATTAATTTTCACTTTTAAATAGAATATATGCAACGTACAACTAACAAATCTACTCTGCCTCACGTTGTTAGCGCCATCTGTTATATATACTGTGATCCTACCTTATTAGTGATAGGCGTAATATATCTATCTGTCACTCCTTGTCTTATTTTAGAGCCTTGTTGAGTTATGCCACACAATTTATCTTTAAATATTTTACACGGCTGCTGCACTTAAATATTCTACAGGGCCGTCAAACACGTAGCGGAATCTACCTAGGGTGGGTCCGTCCTAGGCAAACACCTCTCAACTAGACACCCAAACAAATATCCAAGGAGTTTTCAAAATAATTTTAAAAGCCAAAAGTATTCCCAAACACTAGTTCCACTTTTATAAATTTGATTAAAACACTGCGTAGATATTAAATACTAATACCTGGAATCCAGATACAAGCGCCGCCTTCCAGCCGTCCTGAAGTCAAGTGACCAACTGCAGGCACCTCCTGTAAATAATAAGTAACTCGAGCAACTGGTAATCTCCAGACTATAAAACTACTAATATTTCTACAAATTTTATGTTATACAAATACTCAGATAACTCCAATTCCACTATGCTTTCGTCTTCAAACAATAACGGTACAGACCAGCACTCCCTCTTTTAATTAACTTTTATTCGCCGTAAAACTGCTACTATTTGCTATCTCCAGGTACAACTTGACTTTCAAAACTTTCTCGTAACTTTTAAATGTAATAAAACTCATAACAGTACAAAACACGTCTATTTTTCCGTAATATAAATTTGAAGTCCCTTATAAATAAAAACCGTCTTCTTTTGTTTCCGTTGCCATAACAACTATCTCTACGCACACTATGTAATTTATAATTATTAATAATTAATTAATAATACTGTTGTTTTCTCTAGATACATTCATTTTCTAGATGGTTTGCAATCCAGTGATTTATGTATATTGAACTTTTTACAATATTGAAAATAGCTAACAAACTTTGATGGTTCAGTTTTTAAATTGTACGTAACAGACATTTATGTCTTATTCGGTAAACGTCCTGTCATTACATAACCAATCTTTAATTGTTACAAACATATTCAAACTGAACTTCATTTACAAATTTTTTAGTAGTATCACTTAACTCCTTAAAATTTTAAAAGCGTACAGTATACCACACAATTTTGATATTTGTTTTACATTCAAAAGATTCTGAAAACGCTAACTCCAAATTAAATTTCATATACGTGCAACCATAACAATTAAAATACGTATACAATGCAAACTTATAACTAGCTTAGCCTGGTCTATGGCCGGTATATGTTGTTGAATGCAATGCAGTTTCAAAAGCTTTATAAATTTATAAACGTGGAATAGTTGTTGTTAATTTATAAACCAAAAATACCCGAAAGAAAATACTCAAACAAAACCAAATATACCCCCATTCTAGCAAAGTCGTTTCGAAGCCCTATTTAAACATTTTATAAGCCCACCCCCTTCTTGACAGTATAATATATATATATATATATATATATATATATATATATATTAATTACTCTGCATAAGTTCCAGGAATAGGGCGTCATAAATGCTCTGAAGTCATGGGTACTAGAACCAATTCGAGCTTTATGTTGCTTATCCCTATAACTCAACTTCATCAGAGAAGTTCCCCACGGTTGCTCAACTGCTATCTGAAATATACTACCATACTAATCTACAATAGCAAACCGGCTACAGTAACGATCTACTCATAGAAAAATTCTACACCAAAAACTCTCATCAATTTCTTATTTCACACATTGGTTAAATTACAAACAGTCTCCTTTGAAATAATACATCTTTCCTTCAAATATTTCCTGATTAATCTTTATCCATTAAGTAAAAAAATACTTTATTTTAAAGTAACAGGGCGTTTTTATAAACCTTATTTTAACCGAGGTTTAATAAGAGCTCATAGTAAAACCTATAAACTCGTGCTAATTTTCGCACTGCAAAATACCATAAGTCCCGTTTACCTTGTTTATAAACAAATATTACACAACTTATTTTACACATATAAAATTCTCACATAAAAATATGATCAAATAATAAATCATAAAAATGCATTTAGTCCACAAAAGCAATTATATACAAATTTGTATTATACCATTCTAGACTGCAAGTTGCTACTCTATTCTCTCAATCACCACTTGACGATACAGCCAGACTCTGCTACTGGTCCAATTTACCATAAGTAAACCATCAAATCGATCCATCAACCATCTGCACTGCATTTTTGTGCATTCCTTGCACCAATAATCATATATAAAACAATTTGTACTTACTTTCATCAAGTATACTTCGTATCTTTAAACTAACTTTCTCATTAACTTGTATACTGGAAATACAATCTCTACACCAACTTGTGTATAAATTTTATTTCAATTACTATATAATTACTTGTTCACCACTATTAGCGGACGCGTCGATGAAAATCAAAAGAAAGCCCTACTGCTACCTGCTGGCGTTTGTATGGCCATTTTTGCCCCTCTCAAGCTTCAAAATACTTGTAACTTCGTTGATGCAAACAAAGCAGGCTTGTTAGTAAAATTTTAAACGGTTAACAGATTTCTCAAAAACCTCTTACAAACAAACGCTCAACTGCCACTTTAATTCCGAAAACAGCAGGTTAGCCTTCACCAATTCTTTGTAAATTACTACCCTAGTATTAATTGCCACCGAAATCTCAGAATTTTAAAGATACAAACAAAATCTTTTCTACGAAAGCACAAGTTTCGCGTCGCAACCGATATCCACTTCGTCGAATCTTAACTACTACCTTCAAACGTTTATAATAAACACGCATTCTACGGAATTATCTGTCTCCTTTTATCCGACTCACAAAATCTTCTACCTCTTACGTTATTTTCAACTTGCTCCTGTCCTTGACGCAATAGCCCTCTCGAAGCAATATTCAAATAATCCTGTACATATATCTTATCTGATACACGTTATCTCTTTATCTTTAGCAGCTTGCACATGTAACCTATCTATCTTATTCCCTACTAAAGCATCACAATCTTCAAATGATGTTTATAGAAATATACGACGTATCACTCGTATCTATTCAACCTAATCTTTCCTTGTCTTACTTCTCTCTCCACAAGTCAACCCAACACCTAACACATGATATTTCTGTCGTTTCTATGCCTGCTATTAACACTCCCTCTTTTCAACGGTTATTTGTGCACATTCTCTGATTTCTAGAATCTAGCTACGATAGAACTTATTTACCACAATATTAAGAAATCCTTGACTAAAACGACTTTCAAACGCGTAAACAAATACTATAAACGTGTTATTTGTTTACCCTCTTCATTCTACTACATTTACTACATTTACTAGAACCGGTAACCGTTAAGCTTGCTTCTCTTTTGCTATAATTAAGCTTTTGAAAGTTATACAAATGCTAACGTTTTACCAATTATATTTACACTTTATAAACTATGATTAAATATGCACGTTAATGATATTTACATTTATTATACCTGTTAATTCATAAAAGTTAATATTTTAACTTCCTTGATTATGACCTATGAATTATTGATTTTTACGCTAAAAGAATCTGAAAAGCTTTTGAGTACTTTGTATACATCTAATCTGCTATAATTTAAGATGCTCGTTTTTCCACTGCACGTTACAAATATTTACATCTGCAATTGATTAGAAAAGTTTTTGTTACTTTGCATCTAGGCATGCTTAAAGTTCTTTTATCCAAATTAAATTGTATCTTAAGGGTTTGCAATGCGTTAAAAAAATTGTTGCTTTTTGCTATTTGCATGCGAAAACTTGAAATAAATTGTCCAATAAATTATCTATCCAATTTTAACATTTAAATTTCACATAAATATATACCTTTCGGTAGGTAGATAATTGTATGTGCGCTATACTGAAAAATAAATGTGACTACATTGTAAATGAATTTAATAGTTTCCATAAACAATTAAAATTTATGGAGTGAAATTAAAAAGAACATAAAATAAATTTTTTAGACATGACGCAGTACCGCACAGACGGAAAAATAAAAACCATATGTATAGCAACCCTACGTGGTCCAGTGGGTACCTAAATTATAACTCGCAACATCTAATAACCCAAAAAAGCAACTATTTTAAGCTTAGCTTACAGAGCCCTAAATTAACAGATCCAGAATACAGAAAAGATGCAATTGAAAAAACTAAGGGGTTAAAAGGGGTAAATAATTATCCACAAAGCCTGATAAATAACATGTTTAGGAAACAAATAAAGAAATATTACAATAATGGCCATAAAGACAACATGAACAATAATACACACATTAAAAATAAAAGAAAGTGTGTTAAAATACCTTATATTCCATGTTTATCCGAAAATTTACATAAATATTTAAAAAAATACAATATAAATTTAGCTCACAAAGTTATAATTTAAATAAAATTGGTTTACAAAAAGGATATCTCCTAAAAACAAAATAAGACACACGCCATATATAGCATCCCATGTCAAAATGAATGTACAAGCGTCTACATCGGACAGAACGAACTGCACTTAGAGAAGCGCTGGAACGGTTATAAATATGACCATAAATAATAAAGCCGCGCTTACAAAACGTGAAAATTACACTAATCATAGCTTTGCCTTTGATAAAATTTAAAATTTTAAAAGCTGAAATTAATAAAAAAAAGAAGAGAATGGTTAGAGATGAAACATATTATAAAAACCCAACAACGGCCGATATACAAAAATTGTGTAAGATATATCAGAGTATAATAAAATAATCTCCACACCCCAACAAAAAATGTTTAAAAGTATACAAAAATAAAATAAAAAACATACGGTAAAATTTGGTCAAGCAAAGTAATATAATTTATGTTTCCTAAAACACAAATCGCAGTTTTTGACCAAAGTTGTAACAGTTTTTTGACCACTGCAGAACGTTAACGAATTTTTAGTTTTACAAACTCTTGTATAGTCATTTATATCATGTAAACCATTTTTAAATAAATAAATACCAGTATTGATATTATGAGTGCTAACCGCCATACAGAAATGCTAGTTTGGTTGCTAACATCAGGCGTAGAATGTGAGTATAAATATTATCAAGGCCAAGCAGCTTTCCAGTTTCGTGCATATTGCATCTGCATTCACTTTAGCTAGAGCTCTCGTCGAGAACCATCATGGAAACCAAAAGGGTTCTAGCATGTAATTTGCGTCTTGCCTTGTGTGGTAGTAGAGCCCTAGTGCGCTGAACACTAGGCTTAGTGGTTTTAACAATGGTAAGAGTTAAAAAATAAGTTATTAGACAAACTGAATAATTTTCTTGTAGCGCTTTTTTAACAACGTCTTTTAATGACTTCTTTTAATAACATTTTTGGATAGTTTCTTTTTATAACGTCTTGTAATGACTTTTTTTATAAAAAACTTAGTTTGAATAATTCTTTTGATAATTTCGTTTATTAATTCTTTGGACATCTGTTTAAATAGCACTTAAAATATTCCTTTAATAATTTCGTAAAAATTACGATAAAACACGTTTTTCAACGCTTCGTTAGAAAATCTTTAATTAGATATTTATTTTATAATTCTCCTGCAAATGTAGAGAAAGAACTTTTAAGAAGTCGTTTCGTATATCAATTCTAAGACTTCCCCGTAAATTCATTTGTTAGAATGAACCCGCCTTATCTGGTTTTAGAAAAATAAGGCAGTCTGTATGCTGTATTTCAAGAGGATATTAAGTCTACTTTCGCACCTGCAAGTATCAAGTTATAGTTCATTCACGCCAACTTTGCGATAAAACATCGATACAAGATGAACGTCCTTCAACTGTACGATGAATAGTTGGATTTTATGTAATGTTATGCGAGGAAACAATAAGTTTGGATTTTTAAGGAAACGTTCAATTAAGTACGTAGAAATTTTTATGGTTTGGAAATAAAGTCCGATGATAAATTGAAATGATATTTTTTGAAGTTGTGAGTATGGAATTACAAGTAATTAGGAGGAAGACTATACGATGGTAATTAGTTTGGTCAAGATCTACACACAGCAGAACATCTAATTTTGCTATTGGAGTTTGGTTGGTCCAGTTTGTACGTATAATAAAAACGCATGGAAGTTCGTATGGTCCGGTCTAAGGATCAAGCAGCTGTTCGTGTCCTGTAGAACATGTGGATTTTACGTCACTTGTTTTCTGAGAAACGTTTGTATTAAAACCTGCTCTAACATGCTGTAACGCCAACACGTAAACAACACCTGCTGAACCCAGGTAAGCGATTAGTATCATTCTTACATCACGTCTAGATTTGGTGATCTCTGATACAAGGCTGCTTCAGAAAATATCTTTGTAACCACTTATTATCATTAATCCGTTTAACAAACTAAAAAGGACCTTAGTCAATTTTTATTGTCAATACTAGTACAGTGTAATCACAGTTACTAATTTTAATGAAGTTAGGCAAACTTAAAGAGTTCTTATTGATGTTTTACATATGCATGATTTCACTTACAATTTCTGAATGATGAATTAATAGACAATGTAGTTAAATTTTTATAAATATGTAAACAGAAAAACAGATCTAATATTTCTGGCATAAATTCAAGTTAAATTTTTGTAACAAAAGCAACATTTAAAGTTTTTAATATTTCTTTTGCATATATAATCCTACCTTATGGGTAGATGAAACTTGTATTATCTTTTCTTAAACATGAATTTTATATTTACAATTTTTATAAAGGAACAATTTTAATTAAAGAAGCAACATTTAATTTTCTTAATTAATTGTTTTATTCTGAACAAGCACGTTCAGAAATAGGGTAACAAGGTATAAGATCAAATAGCGTAAAGAAGCTTTGATAGCCGTTTCAGAATTTGAAGCATAAAATCTGTGTTCATATTATTGTTGCCTGATTAATCTTTGTTTCTTTTTTATATGAGGTACACAAGAGAATACCTCTTGTGTCCTTAATTTTTGTAAATTTAATTAAATTTTCTTTACAGCTTCTGCGTTAGCAGTTAATACGGCATTCTTCCCTAAGGACGCCCAAGTCCCCCTTAGGAAAACCCTGTGTTTAAAGTTAATGACTTGGTGGCGTCCTATTTAAAACCCTGTTTTGTTAAGAATCTAGTCCTAGTAAGAAAATAATGCTTTGTAAAGAGAACCACAACCAATCCTCATAAGCTCTGCCCAAGGAATAGTTCCCTAGCATAGTCGGAAGATATTTGCGTTCCATCATTTTAAGGAAATCCTTTCTTAAAGGTCACTGGTCACATTGAGGATATATAAATAACCCCTAACTAGTTAACCCACCAGTTAGTATAAGTTATACTGGCACCCAACGTGGGGCTTGATTATTTTGTTACACCTAAATTGGGGCCGGATTATTTTTCTAAATTAAGGCTCAATTATTTTTCTTACACCTAAATTGAGGTTCGATAATTTTTCTTACATCTAAATTAAGGCTTGATTATTTTGCTTACGCAATAGCTTACACATAGCTTTTGTTTGTTTTGCTAGCACCCACCAAAATGGGGCTTTGTTTTTTAACTCACACAAGGCACGAGTATAAAAAAAACCTTGTGTTAGAGGTTTCGATTGTTAACAGCTATGTTGATACGGCGTTGAGAATGTCAATTTTTTTTTAACCTACTAAGAGGTAGTAATTAGATTTCTGTCGTTGTTGAGAATATTGCCACGCAATGTCGCATAAATTTTTTTGATTAAAGACTTAATGAATTAATTGGAAGCAAGATAGTGGTTGCTGTAGTAATTTAGTAATTACTAGGGAGAAGTTGTGAATTCTAGATCTAATTTTAGTTCCCCTATTGAAAATATTTTGTCAATCGTGAATAGTTGAGATAGGTTTGGATTTGAAATTTCGTTTAAATTTCAAGATTTTAGTTAATTTTTTTGACATTGACTTCATATGAGTATAAAAATAGCTGATACTTTTCAGGTTGTGTACTTATTCAAAGAAGAGTTAGATTATGAACTCCGAATAAGAGGAATTGAGAGTTCTAGACCAGTTGTAGACAAGCGGAAGACATTAGGTCGTCTATTAGCGAAAGAATCAAATAAACCAGGATGTCTAATAGATCTTACAGATTATAATGTAGAATTTTCAGTAGAATGTGTGGAAATCAACAAAACCGTTGTGTCGATTAAAAAAGTTTTGTCAGAATTTGAAGGTGATCCTTCTGATTCTATTTTTAAAAGGGTACAGTCAAGATTAGTACACCTGGCTGATCGAGTTAAAAGGATGAAGCTGTCATCACAGAATCATGAGGAGCAGTTGTATTTGTGCGAGAGACGTTGGCTACGATCCTTATCAACGAAGCAGAATTGTTCGGCAAGGCAAAAGATAAGCCTAGTAGTTTAAATGAGTCAGTAAACTTATCTCTCCTTGTTAGTAATGAGCCCCTTAATACAGTCACGTTCGTAACACAACCCTTACCTATAGGAACTTGGTCTGTTAAATTTTCTGGAGATTCTAAACAGCTTTTTTCATTCCTAGAAAGGATCGAAGAGTTAGCACAGTCACGTAAAGTAACTGAGGACGACTTATATAACGCCTCTGCAGAGTTATTCGTGAATGATGCCCTCGTTTGGTTTCGACAAATTAGGAATTCCGTGAAGGATTGGAGATCTTTAGTAAGTCGATTGAAGGAGGATTTTTTTCCTGCTCATGTTGAGGATGAACTATGGGAAAAGATTAAATCACATCAAAGGAAAGATAAATCTGTAGTTTTGTTTGTGGCCCATATAGAAAATTTATTTAGTAGGTTACCCAAGATGCCTGCAAAAATTACGAAAGTTCGTATTATAAGGAAAAATTTATTACCAACTTATGTCACCCAACTTGCTCTGTCTGAGATTAATAATGTTTCCACAATAGTAAAATTAGGTAAAAAGATTGAAGAGGCAGTTCAGTCAAAACAAACTATGGTAGCTACCCCGTCAAAAGATAATTTTTGGTTTCGTAAAAATTTTAGGTCACTCTGAAAATAAATGTCCAGAAGAAGTTAGAAATACTTCAGTTCGTAGTAGGGTTTATAGAAACAAATCTTCATCTCCTCGGGTCCACGTAGCAAATCAAGAAAAACCTTTAGATGTGAAGTCACCAGGCGTTGAGAGAGTCAGGAAATTCGTGTGTTGGAATTGTACACGTCCAGGTCATACGTTTAATTATTGTAGAGCCCCTCTGAAAAAAATTTGTTTTAAATGTGGAAGTAAATGTGTAACACCAACTTTGTGTCAATCATGCCCAGACGGACGACTCAAGCGGGTACATAGTAACTGGCGTGGTAATTCAAGTAATGAGGCCACTATCATGGTGTGTACTTGTATTATTACTGTATTTACCCGTTTAGATTCTAATCCAGACATAAGTACTCCTCCGTTCTTTTGTACGCAGTTTTCTACGCGGTGTCCTATCTTTTTCGAATAATTATCCTCATGCCCGAAATTCCTTCCTCTGATCCTGTATGAATGATCCTAAAGTTTTCACTCTAGAACTCCCCCGCCTCTGGCTATCGAACTTTGCTGATTCCTACTATATCTATTGCTAACCTATCTACTTCAATTTTTAAGTTCTCTAGTCTACCTGATTGCTTTATGCTTCTGACATTCGACACTCAGACTCGCAGAATGTTCACGACTCTTTTTTTTATACTTTTCGATCACATCCCCTGAAGTAGTCCCCTTACGGAGATCCGAATGGGGGACTATTTTAACTCCCACATCTTGTATCCCAGAGGATGCATCATCTTTAATAACAATTTAAGTACGCTGCGTACTTGGGAGGTAATGCGCTGGTTTTCCCTTGCCTTCCACATCGCAGTAGTGTGTCTTAGAATGCCATACCAACCCCTATGGTCTCTGCCAATCTAAGTACCGGAAGAGCTGCTACCCTCTTTCGGGGACCTATCTTAGTCTTGTTCCTCAATAAAGACTCTACTACTTTGGTTGAACCTGTAATTTGTACCTGTAGGTCACTGGAACGGGAAAGCCATTCCACCCGTTCTAGTAATGTAGAACTTCTTCAAAGCGCAGGTCCACTCGGAATGGCTTTATGGTTTACCATTTGTAAAATATAATGCTGGTTATTATTCAAATTTCTGTTGCATGGTTTAGTAAATGATCCGTATTTGGCTACGTTTGTATCAAGCTTCAGAAACATAATACGCTCGAATTTTGCGCCAATACTTTGTTTCAGGGTAGACAAGCTCAAATTTGTCATCTATGCTATTTGAGTGTCTGGAGTAACACAATACGTTGGGGAAAATATTAAATAACCAGATCGCGTTGTGAGTGCTTTTAAACGGCTACAACAGGAAATTTTGGTGTTTGATCGTTTTGCATTGTACAGAACGCCTTCCAGATCATTTTTTCGTGCATTGACCGAATATGATGTTTGCTCATAACATATCCACATACAATTAATAAGTGAAATAATAACATAGCTAGTAGTCGAAAGATAGAAAATATAAGGTCTCGAACAGGATTCCAACCTGTATCTTAGGCTTTGACGTCCTTACGTTTTTAATTACGCCACCAGACGGATGGCGACAATTGAAAAATTAACAAATCTAAATAATGTACATAACCATACATCAACCAAACCTTCAATTACATTTGGCTGCGGTTTTAATGTATTCAAAAATTCAATTCTTGGTTAGAGAATTGGGGCAAAACGTGTCCATATTTCAGCTTCGAAAACTTTACCAAACATGGATATATGTATGCCCTATGTTATAATTGCTGATGATACTTTTGCCCTATAAAACAACATTTGGAGTCCATATCCAAACCGACATGTTAGTGTTCAAAAACTATTTTTTAATTGTAGGTTAACTAGGGCCAGAATAATTGTTAGGTGGGCCTTTGCTATACTAACCAATAAATGGCAGGTTTTCCATAAGGCAATGGCACAGTAATTAATACAAACTCATATTCTGCATAATTTTGTTCACAAAAGAGATGAAATTAATTAATTAATTTTGAAGACACTCTCTATGAATGCTGAATTTAGAGTATTCCAAAACGGAGGAATAGAGCTGATAGTTGTAGTATTGAAAGTATATATAATTTTGTTGATTATTTTATTTCCCAACTAGGTGAGGTATAACGAATGTTTGGTTACAGATTTTCCCAAAGGAAAAAGTTTATAATTATATACATCTGACACATATCCGACATACATCCGGCCCATCCCACACACCGGAAGTGTTTGAATATTTATCCTAAGCTATAGTTGCTTAGTGATAGAATTATTTTATTCTACAGCTTCATAAACCACTATACGTTAATTTCCGATGAAAATGCAGTTACCGTTTCGTGGCTTCACCGAAATATAACTAGAATCACAGCAAACTGAAATTGTCGTGAAGTTAGTTTATCCAAGGGAGTGCCTGATTCATATTTTATCAAAATCGCTTCCCATGCAAGCGGTGAAATAGCACTTCTGTGCATGAGCGGAAGCCAATTAGAAACGGGTTCGTGGTATCGTTAGCTGCAGTTGCGGTCAGAATACCAAGTAGACAAACCGGTTTGGCATTTGCTGCTGAAGTTACTTTTCTGCCAAATACCAAACATCAGCGATGAATTCAATTGCATTTTATACAGAAGCTAAAAACTAAAAACGACAAATATTTGTAAACTTTGGCGAAAACACGCTACAGTACAACAGAGTATTAAAACATTGGCTTAATGCACAAAAGTACCTACCAAACTTGTAAGCGCTGTTTAAAAATTCCTAAAAAGCAAACCGCAAGCTCATTTTTAAAATATGAAATACCATAGCAGAAAAGTTCAATCAAACATATTATTTCCTATTGTATATTAAATTGGTGTGGATTTAGAATACTTTATTTAGCATTTATCAGTAGAAAATATTTATGCATGTGAATTTACACCAAAAGAGTTTATGAAACACTTATTTAGTAACAGTAACTGTTAGTGAAATATTTCATGTCTTTGTAACCCGTTAGATATGTTTGGCGACTTCATTCTAGCCAGAAAACACAAAAACCAACACCAAAGGTATTGAATACAAAGCGGAAAATTTTTAAAACACTATCTAGCCAAACTCGATAACGAATATTGTAGACAATTTTCTATAAAAGTAGTACCTAACTGTCGTATTGAGCGTCCTGCAATCAATTTTTAAACCAGAAACGAATACTAACTTTATTGTATTTGTAAACAGATTGTACAAAAAAATTTACACAGACCGGATGATCTAGTCGTGACATCATTGTTACGTGCCGAAATCGGCACTAAACATTTTCAATTCAAGTTTTAATTTGTAAGGATTTCGCGCCAAGGAGTTGAAAAGACGTGTGTGTATTTCCGTCACTTCAGACAATGCGTTTGCGCGAGATTGCGCCGACGCGGTGTGCCAAGAATGGTGGTGGTGATTTCCGGAGACGTGTCGTGACTGGTGACCGAGACGCGAACGAATGTAGTTGCCTTTGTGTCTTATCGTGTCTTTTTTTTTGATATGTAGGTTTCCTCTCATTTCTACCAATTACCGTACCTCTACCTGTCTTCCTTACCGTACCTCTACATAGAAAGAAGAAGATAGTTTGAATTTGGTTTCGACCAGAGCCAACGAATTACCCACGCCCGAAAAGGATCAACGGAGCCCACATTCATGGAATAGTGCTGTGAAAATCTCTACAGTTTACGTAAGTACCCTTTTGATTTTCATCAAAATTAGTATTACTTTTTTATTATGTTGTAATAAGTTGAATATTGTGTGACGTAATCTTTTATTTGCGCGTCATTTTTACAATTATTTAACATTGCTACCAACTGACTGTAGTGACTCGCGTACCCTACCGACGGGGTTATAATATCATAAGATGTTAAGAGAAAATTCAACCAATCTATCACTCTGACAGGTGTCACTTTGACACCTTTCATCTTGCAGTAGAGTCGGTATAACTTACAGATTACTTTGACTACTACGCCAATATTTAACTTGTCACCATACAATTGTACTAATCATTCCATTTGATTATGCAAGAACTCCTGTACGATGACAATACCTTCCTCTGGTACGTCCCCATCCATAAAACCAGCAGCAATTTTATGTGTAAAAGTGGGTAGATGCGATGCGCACATCGATTCGGGTACATCTACCATGCTCACATCGCATCTAATATCTGCATGTTTTTTCTTCGGGGCGGGTGCGTCAGCTGTCGAACTAGCCATACAATTTCAAAAACAGCACTTTGAAAAAAAGTTTGTTTGGTACAAGACCGAATAAAAATGAGGATTTATGGTAAGCAGCGACTTATATACCAACAGAATGCTATTAGAAGCGGGAGACTAATGATGTAGAATACCACCTTGGGTCATTCCTGTCAAGATTCGTATAATAGAATGTGGAAGGTTAAAATAATTGATATTGTGTATTTGAATATTGTAATTGCGTTGTAATCTGCATTTCGAGACACTATAAATTATGCAAGTGTGATTGCTGACAAGCTCAAATCCACCGTTCCAAGACACGACTTTACAGAGAGATATATTAATAATTTATCAAAAACTATTTAATATTAAAAATTACAAAAAGTATAAATAAAAGTGTTTTGCATATTTTTTTATTCATTTAGTTGTTGATAGTGGAGGTGTGCACATGTGTGATTGTACATTCTGGTTGTGGATTGCACAATAAACCTATACATAAATATTTATAAGAAGTCCATATTCCTAATTATTCTTATAGTGGTCTAAAGAATCCACTGGAAGGGCGTTTAGTCCGAGGCGGTCCTGGAATAAACGTAAACGCGACAGTAATTATTCAAAGTACCCCGATGATCTCCCTGCTAGACATCGAGCACATAAAATTTTAGAAGAAGGAGCGTGGTAACGATTAAGATTAAAAACGCAAAGTTTGGCGAGAAGACTGCAGCTTGGTTTGTAGCAACCGCAGTGAAGGTGAAGAGAAAATTAGGTATTGGATTAAAAAAAAGAAAATACGTTCCAAAGAAAGATTCTTAAAAAAAATGTCATCAGCAATCGATCGAGTGGGCTCCGACAACATAAAAAAGCTACTCACCGTTCGAATTGATGTTCGAAAAAGTAAAGTAAAAGGTGCTGGGGAAGAAAGAAAATTAAAATCCTGCGCATTATACCCGTACACCAGAAAAGATGTTTTCTACCACTGATTCCGAAATTTGCGAAATTGAGTGCTCTTGGAGCTGAGGCAGGTGGCGCTGCAAGGATTCCAAAGCATTAGCGATGCAAAGGCGGCTTATGAACAGTTGAAGTAGAACAAACTTCACAACTGACCTATGAAATTATCGGTAGTTGGTAGAAAGAAAAATGAGCAGTTCCTAACACATTACAAAAAAAGTATAGCATTGCTCTTGAAACATTACAGAAAGGGGTATAGCGGTTGTAAAAAGATATAAAGAACTAGGCAAGTCACCTCGAAGGGTTCTGACCGATATGAATGTAAAGAAACATGTCAAACAAAACGTTCTTCACTTTCGCGTTGTATAATTCAGAGATCAGTTAAAGAAGATTAAAATGCGCGTGAACGAATCAGGTGTTGTGAATTTGGACACTATAAAAAGACCAGGTACTCACTGGGTTGAGTGCCGAAAAGTTTGAAATTAGATGGTGTAGTACGATTAGTTTGGAGACTTGGGACTCCTGGAAGAAGTTAAGAAATACTTTCGACGTTACAAAATTTACTACTAGAGTGTACCGGAACAGATCCATAACACATACAATTGTGGACATTTACTGTTAAAGTTACTTAGTGAAAATGATCAAGTATGAGTGTGTCTAGATACAGTAACGTCTTATAACAGGACCTATCAACGTACAAATTAAATAAAAGCAGGACAAAGAGCATGACTTGGGGTTAATGGAGTGTACACATGTAACACTGTGCAAAGCGTGCACTCTGTGAATAATGATTTATATATAACGTTTGACTCTAATCTAGCTACACAGGAAGCACAATCATTTTTAAACCTAGAGAAGAAACAAATCGTTTTAGAAATAAATGCATAGTAGATGTGATAGCACCTCAAGAGGATAGGAATTGTGCTAATAAAATATTTACAGTTAATCTAGTAAATCGTGTTTTTCCTGACTGCTTAGAAAGTACCGAAGACACTTGACGTACTAATTTCAATGCAAACCATGATTGTTTAACCATGAATGGACATTCAGTTGAAGAAACAGATGCAATAACTAAGCACTACGTTGACGAAAAACTAATAATCTCATATCTGATTTGAAACCGTTTACACATTTCTTTATAAATTTATCTGACGCGTCTAGTACTAACGAGCATTGGCTCCCTCTAACAGTATAATCGATTTATAACGCATCTCTAGAAACTCTTAGAAACAAGTGTTATAAACCAAAACTCTAACTTACACAGAGGGTACGACTAGAAAGTGGTGCACTGATTAGTTTATCATCAACATTACGCAACAACGAGTAAAGAAGTCAACGCAGAATTGTGGAAATCCAACAAACAAAACCAATTACGTATTTATTAGAAGATTTAGATGGGCAACCAATCCTTGGATCCAACCTACAAGAGCACGCAACACGTACCTAGTGAAAAAAGTAATAAGAAAGAGAAAGAATGCTCAAGAATATAGTGGTTAAATGGTTAAACGAAGCCATATTTAGAAAAAATAACTTGCTCTAAAATGTACATATATATTGCTATGACGAGCCTCACCTTAGAGCGTCAACAAAAAAGTGCTGTAACGTTACTTGGCGTTGGAGGTCGCTAAAAGAGTGCTGTGATACAGGTACAGCAAATTGTATATTTTGAAATTGTTCACTAACCTTCCTTTCTAACTTTTCTTTGTCTGACTAACTCAATGGAATTGACGGAGTTTACAAAATGAAATCAAACTGCAGTATCAAAAAAAATATCTATACAGTCTAAAATACTGTTTCTCATACAAAAGCATCCAGCCCATTAACAATATCGTTTCTTTCAAAACAAAAACTTATTCTTAACAAGTGCTTATTTACTTAAAAATGTTTCTCACCTTATATTGCTTACAATTTACAGAACTAAAACCTCTTCTCTTGTGGATAGTTTACCTGGCTTTGATTGCCACGCTTGTAAGGTTTGTTTGGCCAAAAATCTTTAACAGATAATCTATACAAAATCTGAATGGTTCAAACTCTGACTACACTTTTCTTGGTAAATACCCTTACAAAAACAAAAAAATATACATGATTAGCTTTTATTCCAGCATAAATTAAATGACAAAATTTAAATATCAGTTACAAACTATATAATATAAAAGTAATACCTGCAAAATAAAAAAAAACTCTCCTCCAATTCGCAATTAACTGTATTAAAATGTTGTACCTCTTGGTTCTATTTTTAATTGACGTTCAAATTCCAGTTTACAAAATAATGCATATTCTAAATCTTCTACTTGGTTTCACTTTAAATTGAGTTAAAGTAGCATTGTATCGAAGAATTTTCTCTCGTCATTATATATAATTACATTTAATAATTTCCATATTTATACAGATTACGTTTAAAATATACTTCTTTATTTGCTATTACATCTCAATAATCAATTATGATATGCGTACCACATACTTGATAATAACATATTCGCCATTTAAATGAATTGAATCCAATTTCTTTACTTGCTGCTTGTTTCACGCAAATTTATCATTTAATTCTAATGCCGATTGCTTCCGTTTATATATATATATATATATATATATATATATATATATATATATTCTTATATACTCCCTCTCTCACTCTCTGCCCCCCTTCTTTACTTTTTATTCGTGCCTTTCTTATTAATTTAATGATTTTATACGATGTGCAAATATCTATTTCACGCCCCGTACTTATGCAACGTTTGGTTGGTTTTTAAATCAAAAAAAAAATTGTTTTTAATATGCCTCGACTATATGCACTTTAGTACCCTTTAGTACCCTTTTTTAGAATTTACTTTCGTATATGCCAAATTTTATATGATCAACGTTGCCTTGTGCCAAACTAATTAATACCACAAAATTTATGACTTTGACGCTATAATACACAGAACTCACCTGGATTATACGTCGTTACTGGCCTCTCTTAATGCTGGCTCAAAATCCTTTTTGCCGTCTAGCCTCCAGGTATCTTTCTTTAATTTTGTTGCGCCCAAATCTGAAATAAATGACCCGAATTTTAGAATTTAGAATACCCTTTTTATTTACTTCCCCTGCGCTAATTCTTCAGTAGTAATTTCTTCGTTGACTCGTACACTTCCGCTTTTAATCCGCTCTTTCCAAATCGATCCTCGTTCCTGTTTTCCACTCAATCCAAATCTATTTTCGTTCCTGTTTACCACTCAATCCAAATCTATTCTCGTTCCTATTTAATACTCAATCCAAATCTATCTGCGTTCCTGTTTACCACTCAATCCAAATCTATTCTCGTTCCTGTTTACCACTCAATCCAAATCTATTCTCGTTCCTGTTTACCACTCAATGCTCCTCTACATATAAATCCATATCCAAATCAATCCTATTCAATTCTTCACTTATATATTTCTCACTCGATGCCTTATGCCTTTATCAATCTCGTTCCTATCCAATCTTACTTATTTTCCGCCGGTTCGCTGTCGCACTAATTCCAATATTTACTTTTATTCGTCGACGTTATTAATTCTCTATACACTGATGCTTCTCTTTACTCTTCTTATATAAATCAAACTATTTCAATTCAAACACATTTATTTACTCTTCCAAAAATATTTAACAATTTAGCGCAGTTTCATAAATACGTCTTTACACAAAAATAATTTGAAATCAACTCCCGTTGTTTACTATCCTAGGTGATAATTACAACATTTTCTGCCTACTCTATTACATATTATATAAAATAAAACCATCCAATAACATTTTATCATTAAGTTCGTGTCACAAATACCTCAAGTTTTGTCTTTAGCACTTTCCTATTTTATATATAATATTCTATCATTGGTCCTAAATGTTTCACAACCCTTCAATCATATTTGACACTGTTATTACTTATAATTTTGAGATTACATGTTTGTCCAAAAGTTGATTCTAATAAAATAAAAGCCAAAATAATTCACATATGAACCTGGATCTGCGTGGTTAATAGTGGACAACCATAGACGCATCCGGTTTTCGGTTGGCAAATGTACGTTCAATGGCCTATTAAATTATAACTCAGTATAAAACCTTGAGCACTGTGTATTTTATCACGTCATTAAGTCATTTTAATTTACATCTTGGCACATACATTTCAACTACTTTAGCGTATGTAAAGTACTGCAAACATACATTTTTAAATTACTGGATCTAATACATGGATTATTTTATTTGGCATACACTACCTTCTACTCAAAACAACCCTTAGAACCCTTGAAGCTCCTACTGACATTACATTATATATATATATATATATATATATATATATATATTACTCATATTTAGACCAGGGTAGAAAATTAAATAATCACATCAAATAATTTTAATCACCGTGTAGAAGCTTTGGGAAAAGGTACGCGTTATTAAATAAAAGCGTGAAGCATAAAAATTCATTCGGTTCATTAAAAATAAGGGAGATAAATTATGTACAAGACGCTTGCTATAAAAAAAAAGGGAAGCAGTATTAAAAAGCTCTACGTGTAATTTAATTATTCCTAGTGAAGAAACAAAGAGAAATTACGTGCAAAATTTATATTAATTAACTCAATTTTAAGTAACCGGTATTAAACAAAATGTACTGATAATAATTGAATATTTAATTGGGATTCACTAAAAATTAAAGGGTATTATTTTAATTGGAGTTAATTGAACCGTTAGTAACATATAATATCTATAAAAACTTGTAAAAACTCAATAAAATACAAATCGTAGAAGTGTTATGTTTAAACACCTGCGTATTTTTAAAAAACTCATTCTGCGTAAATTTTGCAGATAATTAATGGTTACAGAGAATGTTGGAGAAACCGTTGCATAATAGTTACGGGAAATGCTAAAGGTGGGTTATTTCACAGTCCACATGGACTGAAATAATCAATAATAAAGAATATCAATTTTCACCAATAAGAACAGGTTAGATAGAGACAGATAATATGCGCAAAACCGAGACACATATAGTGAAAGGCGGGAGTAGAGCAACGTCATTGGGGTGCGATTGGTTGAAAGTAAAAGGCAAAATTGAGAGGTAAAGATAACATTTCTGTATAAAATTTAATTAGTTATTTCCAGACGTTGCAAGCCGTGTCGAAATTTCTGAGATTTAACTGGTGCGAGTGCACATTTCGTAAAAATCGCATGCCGGGCTGCGGAATGGGAACCTAGCATGCGAAATTCTGAAGAATTGTCTGTTTTGGGGACACGACCGACAGACAGGCTAACCTCTATATATACCCAGGTTAATATGGACAAGCTCTCTTAGATCTGCGACTTGATTCAATGCGTTAAACAGTGATTTTTAGTTTTCCGAGTTTGATAGAATAATTTAAAGTTTGCTCGTATATTTTGGTGATTTAAAACAGTTTGTTCTTTACGTGCTACAATGAATGTACTTTAGTGCACTTAGAAAAGAAGATACAAGGTAATAAAGTTTAGTATCACTGTACCAATTAGTAAAATTTACAACGACAAATGAATACACAAAAGTAGGCAGTTTTGGCGTACATTAGTGAAAGAAGTATGAATTTCTTTGTTATTTTTCGGGGGTATTAATAATGAAATGATTCGTAAACGTGTCTGGATCCACAAAACAAGCTTCAGATATACACAAATGAGTTCCGGAAAAGCACTGAAACTACTTTAGATGAATGGTGATGTAGAAAATTTTAAAGGCGACCAGCAATACGAGGACCTAAACATAACCCAGTTGGATTGGTGTGATTAACAGAGGACGATGTACATTGAAGCCACTAGTGCAGTAACCTTCAGGTAACTTATGCTTTGTTGTTGGATTTTGATATTTTGGTGTGTGTTGAATAACTTTATAATTGATTTACTTAAAATGGACAGTAGTGAAATTGTACTAACAATAAAATTTTAATTTTAAGGTGAAATTTGCTTGTTTAAGTAGAAAGGGGTATTTAGTATTGATGTTCTGGATTATGATGAAAATTTGGGTATGTCTTTGAGCTCAATTAGACGAACCTGGTTAATTAACGTAAAAAGGGTGGTAGATGCTCCTTTTGTACTCAGACTCAGGTCTGCATATATTGTTATAGTAATTAGTAGGCATCCTACAAGGATGTTAATTCTGGATGCACTTTAAAATGATAACAAATTTAATCTTGAAATTTTCTGATACTGAAATTTATGCTGAATTTTAATTTTGAAATTTTAATGTATTGTGAATATTGATGTAAATAGAGTTAACGTTGATGTTTGTGATAGGAATGTGTTTGTTTTTTTATGATTGAGGATGAAAGTTATCTAGAGGAGCAGCCGAGGCGAGTAACAGAAGAAAATGACGGACTATATATATATAAATTATCTCTTCTAGAATGAACGAGTGCCGTATGAAATTGCATTGCATTTACAACACGCCCATCTGACGCAAATTTCTGTTTCTCCCTCGTTGGTGTTGATTTATGTGTGCTGTCCATCCTACGCTATCTGCCAAGGTTATTGTGTGCATAGTATCTCTCTTAAAGTAATTGCGAAAGTTATTAAATAATTCTTATCTATTTTTATAGGTTTTTCAATGTTTATTTATTAATTAGGCATTTACCTTGTTCTAAGTACGGATTGCGCATTTTCTACATTCCTAATATTCTAAAAAGTTCTTTACTTAAAATGAATTTATGTAGTACAAAAGTCAATTTATATGATTAATTTAAAGTTCTATAAAGCAAACGAGATGCTATTTTGCAGAAAATATTTGCTTTCACGGTCAAACGTGTTTTAATACACATAATTAAGATTAAAAATTGGGGTTTTAAATACACGAAATTATCTACTTTTATGCATTGAACGTGCATTCTTGCTCTGCATACATTAATTGCTTGTGTTTATAGAACACTTATATCATATACGGTGATTATTTATAAGCATGTAAATGCGTATTCGCTTCGTAAAAGGTAGGCTTGTAATATATAGGGAATAACTATGAATTTTCAAAAATTTCTATTTTTTCAGGATTCTTCTTTATCTTGGTGGGATATATTTGTACAATATAGACTTCAGTGACCTCTTGGGGCTCCTTATCACGTCATTATATTATATTGAATATAAAATGCTGTGTAACTAAGGTCATTTAGTGGTAGTTAGGACTAATAGTATAGCATACTTCATATAAAATACATGAGGGCTCAGAAAACGAGACAGTTTTCTAAAGTAAACAAAAAATACGATGATTAGACTGGAAAGTAAATGACAAAGCCCTGTATATAAACCATAATCATAATTAATTTAGTTGATGAAAAATATTTTGAAGATTTATTTAAATAAACAAATTCGCTATTCGTAAAACCACATAAACGCAAGCTGAAATTTGACACGCATGGATAATGCATCATTATTACGCCAAGAAACCTAATTAAAACAAGCAGGTTTGATAATGCGTAAGATGGCAAACGCATATAATTTAATGCATAAATTGTATTAAGTCTACGTGACTAGAAAGCTAAAATCGACACCTGATATATTGGAAACTAACAAGGCATGGTAATTAAAATCAAAGTTTACCAAATTTATTTAAACAAACAATAGTCTACTTATTTAGAAGTATGAAAATCCAATGAAATCAATGCTATTAACTCGAAATGATACGTGACAAAAGCAACACGTTGATTTTAACATACAATAAAATACGATGGAATACCCAAAAACCTGGTATGAAAGTATCGTGCATAACAACGAACTCTGCGCTTGTCAATTGATAGACGATGCATTTAAATATGACCGGATTTGTAAACAAATCAGTTCAACATAAAGTAAAGCTTACTTCTGATCGCTTAAGAGGAAAATATTTAGGTGAAGTGATTTATTGTAATGTGTGAAATAATATAATGATAGTTAAGGAAAATTAGGAGATTTGTCGTTTTACCCTTCAAAAACGTCAGTAACTAAAAGTTGTTTCAATTTGAATTCTAATATTAACATTAATAAAAAGGACTCTAAACAATTACTGGATGACGATTCTAAATGATTACTGGATAAGAGACTCTGAATGATTACTGGATAAGCAATTCTAAATAATTACTGGATCAAATGAGGAAATGCAACAAGCATTTATTTTAATTATTAATTGCCAAAAAGTTTAACAAAGGACGCTAGAATAATTTAAAGAAAAATGCAGACCATGTACAAAGCAGATTAAACGTTGGAAGTATAAAACCACTAAGCTGAATGCGGAAGCAGTTGGACGAGGGACTGATTCGAGCTGGAAACAACAGGTTAACCAAACTGAATGCTTTATTATTTTTATTTATATTTCGTTGTACATTTCTAAGCTGAATAATTTAAAAATTAACATTTTGTTAAATATTTCCAATTTAAATACTTTAAAAATTGCTTTCATGATAATTTATGTGAGGGGTCGGCAAGGATCGTCTTTTTTTGAGTACACACGTTATGTAATCCCCTAATTGAAATACATATTTAAAGAAAGTATAATTATGAAATTATTAGAAATATTAGAAAACGCGCTAAGTGATGTGCAACATTGTAAATAAAGGACAATTTATTCAGTTTATTAACGTTCATGTGAACGGAAGCGCTACTTTGTAGCACAGACGATAAGTGACACTGCAGATGTCAGGTCACAGGCGGTCACAGACCGTCACGTACCGAGATTACCTAGAAAGTAAGCTCGTAACAATGTAATTATGAATAGAATTAAAATCGCAACATTGTATTTATGAATAGTGTGAAGTGTAAGCAGATATTAGGTTTGCAAGTTCCCACAGCCATGTGAGGGGGTAGGGATAATATAAAAGGCCCGGGAGCCCCAGTCGACGACAGTTAATCCATCGTTCAGCTTTTACCCTGTAGTTTGTTAGATTACTCACTTTTGTACAATTAATTAATTTATTTCGAACTTAGAATAATATTTCAAAATTGTCAAAATTCCAATTAATTTCTGTATTAACTAATAAATGTGTCAAGAAGTTTGCAAAGGTCTTTTTAAAAAGGCCGCTCCCAAGCCACGAACCTTAACTCACGTTGTAGATTACGTAAATACTTAAAGAAGTCGAATGCACGTTCATGGGACTTCAGTTAATAATAATAAGGGTGATTTTTGCTGGGATTTTGATCAACTTAGGGAATGATAATTATTAATTTTTTTATTCAATTATTAAATGAACGTTCTATTTAGATAATTTTAAAACTTTTCATACGTTGTAAATGTTTTTTTGAGCATTATAATAGTTTGTGTTCAATGGTGTTTTGGTTTGAAAATAAAAAAAAGGAAGTAGAGGTAGAAGGAAAATTTAAAGTCTTTATTTGTCGTATTGTCGCAAGCTCCGTTCGTAATTTAAAAACTGAGCTAGCCGACGCCATTAAAATTATATATTAAAAATCAAAAATTGACAAATTGAAAATTTTTAGCCATTTTAATTCACAAAAAGAGCGTGCGGGGCTCATTGTTACATATCACAACAATATATATATATATATATATATATATATATATATATATATATTAAAAGTGCTTGCGATTGTACTTTCTATAAAATTCTGTATTTCCCGCCTGTAAATATTTACTACTACCTTTCACATTACGTAGCGGCGTACCTTGATATGTCCCAATGACTTATTCTGGTGTTTAAAAATAAATTTGGTGTTCTGGATCAGCTTTGCCGATAACAACTAAAGGTTGGAAAGACCATACAGTAAAAGGTCCTACATCGTGGCATCTACCACCTGATGACTAAATAACAGACTTCTGGAAAACCGATTACCAGCATCGGCAGATGGCGTTAGTAAACCTGAAGAGCGAGATGGTCGGATTTGAAAACAAGGATTTGCCTACACCTAGATTGGTTGTGGGCACGTTGGGTTGGATTGGAGGTTAATACGAAATATATTAGAGGTTCCGTTCCACAAAACCGGGATTCAGATCTTGGTGTTTTATCACAATCCAAACGGTATGGCGCCTACCATGTAAGATGTTGATTGCTACATGAAAACTACGGTAATGGTATCTACTCCCCTTACCGCCACAGGGACCTTCAAAGTCCGGGTCACAGAGGGTTTTGAGATGGAATAGCATTGAGACAGGGACACTAGAACGCCGTTAGGTGTAGTTTCGGTCAAAATAGTTACATTGATATGTAAGCGACTCGTTTGTATACAAAAATAATTGATAGGCTCTTTGCGGGCGAACGACTTGATTCACGCGTTCACGAGTTTTGCACTTAACAGCTTTATTTTGCTTACAATAGGTGCTTCGAGATATTATTTGCATATTCTGGTATGTTCTCGAAATAACCAGAACAATTGGATAAAATATATGGTGCCATAATGAATGTTAATTACTTCAGTTGTAATTGAAGTTTTGATTACAGTTTGGGTTCTGATGTAAAGTTTCGAAAACAGTGATGTGAAATAAATTAATGGTAAATAACTGTTAATATAAATTGTCTTATATGATATAACCATTCCGAATGAACTTGCACCTGGAAGAAGTTCTAGATTACTAGAACGGGTAGAAAGACTTGTGCGTTCCAGTGACTTACAAAGTCAAACTAAAAGTCCAATCAAAGTAGTAGGGTTTTTAGTGAGGAACCAGACTAAGACAGGTCCCCGAAACAGAGCATCAGCTGTTTCGGTACTTAGATTGGCAGAGACCATAGGGGTCGGTGTGACATTCTAAGACACACTATTGCGACGTGGAAGGCAACGGGAAACTACCACATTACCTCCCAGCTACACAGCGCACTTAAATTGATATTTAACATGATGGCATCTTCTGAGGTAAAATATTCCTGAGTAAAAATAGTCTCCTATTCGCATCTCCAGGAGGGGACTACCTCGGAGGATGTAATCAAAAAATTTAAAGGAAGAGCAAGGTACATTTTGCCAATCGGAGCGTGGAATGTCAAAAGTATGAAGCAAGTAGGTAAGCTAGAGAACTTGAAAATTGAAACAGATAAGTTAGAACTAGACATAGCAGGGGTCAGTGAACTTCGCTTGCCAGAAGCGGAGGATTTTTGGAATTAAGACTTTAGGGTAATTCATACAGGATCAGAGGAAGAAAATTCGGGTGTGGGGATCGTAAAGCGATAAAAGATAGGAAACTGGTTACAAAAGAACGAAAGAGAACTCATGTCAGTATTAGAATCTAAACCGGTAAATACAGTAATAATACAAGTATGCATGCCCACCTCTAGCTACAGTGAGGAAAAGATAAAAGCGATTTACGAAGGTATCGAAGACATACTTAAACGGACATAAAAATTTAATAATTACGGAAGATTTTAATGCAGTGTTAGGTAAGGGTAGTGGAGGAGCGGTAGTAGGTTTTTGGTTTTAAGCACGAGAAATAACAAGGGAAATAGGCTGGTAGAATTTAGCGACAAGAACAATTTAACCATCACAAACACGTTATTACAACATCATGCTAGAAGACAACACACGTGGAAGGTGTAAGGAGATATAGGAGGATATCAAATAGATTATATTCTTGTTAGACAACGATTTAGGAATCAAGTAAAAGAATGTAGAAACTACCCAGAAGCAAATAAAGATACTGACCACAACATCGTTATTATAAAGACCGCACTTAAATTTAAAAATTTGAAAAAAGAGAACCGAGAAAGGCACTTTGACTTTGAGAAACAAAAGATAAAGATTTCCACGAAAGATTTAAAAAAAGTGAAATGAATTGCTGAAAAATATCGGAAAAATTTCTGATACTAAGAAAGTAGAATCAGAGTGGAATAACATTAAATCCAGCCTAGACATGGCGGCCAGAGATATTCTGGGGTATACACAAAAAGAAAATAAGAAACCAAGACTAACCAAGGATATCCTGAATTTAATAGAAGACGAAAATACAAAAATAGATCAGATGAAGCAGGAACCAGAGATACAAAGCTATTAAATGGTAAATAAATAAATAAAGGATTCTCTACAAACAAGCAAAAGAAATAAATTAAGCGTTACTATTTCAAAGCAAACAATTATGTGATACGAACAATTTAGTACTTTAGACACGAAACGCGCACCTCGTATTTTACACAAACTAAAACTAATCAGTAGAAAATAAACATGTAATAGCTTTTGTCAAGCGTTTTCAAAATTGCACATAATACCTTTCGTAAAATAAACTAACCAGTAGAAAAGAATTAACGTGTGAGAGCTTTTGTCAAACATTTTTAACAATGGTACATCACACCTATAGAACGATAATATCGATTTGCAGCAACAAACAATAGATCTACAGTTTCACGTTTCTTATCACGTAACTACACCAAACGTTGATAAGGAATACGCCCTTGATCTATATATAAAAGATACATGTTGTATACCTGTGTGTGTCGGGATACTTAGTTTGCACGCATCTCGAGTGAATCAGCACCGCATCGCTCCGGTCGTCGAGATCTATTTACTCTGTTACCATAACGGTAATAGCGATCTACAGGCAACGGCAGTTGATCTGTGGCAAATAGCAGTTGGGCCTACATAAAAAAGAACCAATTTTGCCTCCCATCTAAGAACAATACACGCAAGATACTTCCTATTTGTCGAACAAAAAAACGTGCATCGCTCTTGAAGTACTGGTACAAGTAATGCAGAAAATATTTCAATGCACAAGCTGCAGAATCAAATTAAAAATTCGTTCAAATAACACGAGTTCAAACTGCAATCCTCGCGTTATCAAAACGCGATTAGCAAACTGGAAAACACGCTGTCAAATATTAGTAGGATCCATTATTCCGACAAGTCTGTAGATGGGAAACACAAGAGAAAGCAATTATACGTTATTGGAATGTTTAACAAATTAACGGATACCTAAAACAAGGTACTGACTATTTAATTTATCGAATAAATTTTGTTTTAAAAGAAAAATAGATTTAAGATAAAATGATGTTAAATCTTGTTTATTCTGAATAGGTACACTATATAGGGTATCGTTGGAGAATTTAAGAATAGAATTGGAATTTATTCGAGCAGGTAATAACTTAACCAGGGAAAAAAGGGTATTTAATTTATGTTAAAAAATAAACGTAACAAAGGATCTAAAACATGACAAGTCGCCGGGTGCAGAAAAGCTGCAAGTAGAAACTCTAAAAACCGCTAGATAAGCAGTAACAGAAATTTCTTCCAACTTGTAAACTATATGAATGAGACAGGCGAAATACCCAAAGATTTCAAATGTAACATCATAGTCACTATCTCAAAAAAGAGAGGCTCAGATAAATGTGAAAATTTTCGACCAATAAGTTTGACAGCACACGTGTTAAAAATATTAACTAGAACTGTACAAGGATGAATGGACAAACGACAAGAAGAAATATTAGGAAAAGATCAATTTGGGTTAAGGCAAAACAGTGGAACACGGGAGGCTATTTTCGCTCTGAGGGTGATAATGGAGAAAACAATTGAAAAAGGGGAATCTGGAAAAAGCATTTGACAATATAAAATGCAAGAAAATGTTCAAAATACTCAAAAAAATTGGAATGAGTTTAAGGGATAGACGGAAAAAGCAAAGCTTATACAAAGAGCAAACAGCGGTAATAGAATTAAAGCAGGAACATAGAAAAATAAACAAGAATTTCTGCTACTTAGGAAGCCAAATAACGCAAGATGGGAAGAGCGCAAAAGTTGTATAGCAAGGATTAGCACGGAGTCGTGCTACATTTAACAAAAAAAGCAACTATTGTGTTCAAAGACAACAAACATAGAAACAAGGAAACGATTGCTTAAAACATATGTGTGGAATCACAGCATTCTACGACTATGAACGGTACGAGAAGCAGAAAGGGAAAAGATAGAAGTCTTTGAAATTTGGTGGTATAGACGTATCATGAAGATATCATGGACAGACGAAGTAAAGAACGAAGAGGTGCTAGAAAGGATAGGAAAAGAAATAAGTGTTTGGAAAACAGTAAAATGTAGGAGAGATAAGGTGATAGGCCACATACTAAGGCATGAGGGAATAGTGCGGAGTATATTTGAAGCAGAGATAGGAAAAAAGGGAGGTAGAGGTAGACCTATTTTAAACTATTGCACATAATAGTCAAAGATGTAGGCTGAGGAATTTCAGGGAAATGTATAGGTTAGCTCAGAATAGAAATCAATGGAGATACGCGTCCAACCAGTTCCAAGATGGAAAATGTAATGACGAAATGAATAACTGTATTTAAACCTGATGATACTTCTAAGCAACTACAGGTATTGGTTTTGCAATATTCTCAACTAATGTTAATTGTGCAAAACGATTTACTGGAAAACAATTAATTCGGCAAATGTCTAGCTGTTGGTGGATTCTTGGCAGCCACAGGTTGCTTAACCCCCTTCACATACCCTACATTTGATTTTTCAATGCTCCGCCCGAAGGTTCTACATTGGCCAGCCAACAAGCGAGTTTTTTTCCACCTGGAAATTTTGAATTTTGCCGAACCCTTGCTGTTGCGTGACAACACTTACACAGGGACCTCCATTTTACCTCTCATTTGAACGAGGGCGTATTTTTGTAAAAAATGCTCGTCTAACATTTTTCAAGAGGAATGTGTTGGGATTTGAACACGGGACCTTGGGCATAGTAGTCACACGCATACCAACTACACCACGGAGCCGCTTCCCCCTTCACGTCCGCAACGTGCGAGTTTCCAATGCTCCACCCGAAAGTACTACATTGACCAGGAGGCGAGTTTTTTTTACCTGAAAAGCTTTAAATTTTGCCGAACCCTTGCTGCTGCAAGCAATGTGGGATCTGTAACGTGCGTGACAACACTACGCAGAGACCTCCATCGGATAAGAGATCCGAACGAGGGCGTACTTTTATAAAAAATGCTTGCCTATCATTTTTCAATCAAACCGTGTCGGGATTCGAACCCGGGAGCTTGGGCATCGCAGTCGCACGCACATCAACTACACCTCGCAGCCGCCCCCTAAATCTCGGTGGAATTGGACATAATTAAGAAACAGTAGAAAGGGGAACTGAGCTGTACTTGTACAAAATAAATAGTTAGGGCAACACCAGACAGGTAGTTTAAGACACAACTCAAGTCTGATTCACTTAGAATTGCTATTTTGTAAGGTATCTTAAGCATTTTTCAAAAACAAAACAGTCATACTTAGTGGTTTGGCGAGATGGTGGTTTAAAATGCGCCAAAGCACATACTGTCTGAGTGCGTCGGATGTGTCAACAAAAAACATCAGACGTTAGTTAATTTATGACATGAACTGAACACCATGAACATAATTCAAATGATGTTGTGTGAGAAAGAGCTCGAACGTTATACATAAATTTGTTGTTAAAATTACATTACCCATGGGTAGACATAAAATCTTTCTAAGACGATAGCAAGTTTAAAAAGTCAGTTAGACGTCGTTCAAAAGGACAACAGCCATACCAACCATATCTATTAAAATCTCCTGAAGTAGCTACCAACACTACCAGTGGCTCTGTGATAGAAGAAGCTTCAGACACAAGAACGCAAAAAAAGAGTTTAATTGCTGTTGATCTTAACATAATACCGAATTTAAGTGGGTGTCAAACTTTTCTGAATTCTGACAATTGAAGGCTCGACTCCAGCTCAGAAGGCATGGCGATTCTTTAATTTTTTTTTTAATTGAAAACGCATTGTATACATATTCAATTGTAGAAATATTGCATTCTCTCTTTGAACTGAGTGTTTAAAATGCCATTTATCGTATCTTGCCTTTAAGCAATGCTAATACAAAATATTTTCTCTAGCTATTACTGTTTTGCAAACGAACACACATAATTGCTTTGATGAAGTACCCAACTTCTCCAGCACATGACTTTCCTGAACTTTACCTACACAATTATTTTTATAGAGTTGAAAATGTTTCTCAGAAGCTGTACTACGGTAATTAAAAGGATTCTAATTTAATTATAAAAGTCTAATGCTACTACAAAACAACTAGTGCTACAAAGCAATGTACAAAGGACACACGAGGAAATAATTTTTATCGCTTGTGCTTTAAAACTGCGGAACAGAATTAACTTTGAATATTATCATGTCTTACCAAGCCACAGTATATACCTCACTCTGAAGTTTATAGCTGAACTTTCCAATAGCGTTGATATTAGTCACGGCTAATGTAAACAATAAATTTACGTGGTAGTAAAATAACGCAAGGTATTCTGGAAACTTGGTTTAAATATTTTAAAATTAGGCAACATAAAGGCTTATTAATGACATTATTATTGCAAAAGGTTTAAACTGTGGCTTTTAAAGGCCAATTGAGTTAGTATATTAAACATTGGGAAACTTGTAAGTTACCTCTGGGTGAGACGTTTAATTTAAACATTCTTTGTTTTGGCAATGTCTTTGAATTTGAATCATTGGTAAGTTTGAACTAAAGTCAAGAATTCTGAAGTTAAACATTCCTAAGATAAATAAACTTTATACATTAGCTGCTTTAAATGAAATATTATTCATGGAAACTAACCGGCAGCAGATACATTTTAGTAAAGGTGAGATTATGCCAGCATTGTTGTTTTAGCGCTTCTGGCGAACTTAGGCAATGAGCAATTTGAGATCCCTCTTTCAAAAAACTGATGAAAGTAGGTATAGCATGCCTACATATCTTCAATTTCTGTATTTTCGTGTTTTACCAACTTTATAACATTTTGTAGATATGTCAGAGTCAAAACTTCATTTTAATTACTAACTTTTGTTTTGGAGGAACCAAATATTACATTAGCGTTAATTTTTTTTGCGAAAAATATTTATTTAAAGCTAGTATCTACAGAAATGAGTTTTTTGAAAACATCGTTTTATTAGAACATATTGTTTTAAATTTATTCCATTTTAGTTTTAAGGATTAGCTTCTGTGTTAAGTGGAATTTTAATACGTTAAAAAAGCGATAAAAACTTAGCACAGGACTATCGGACAATTGCAATTATATTTACAATAAGCACTTAGTAACACAGAAAACAACTTTCTCTTGTATTCTTTCATTGTCCATTTCAATTATACTGAATTTATATGCATCTACTGACATTAAGTTTCACCAATAAAACTTTCCTTTTACCCAATTCTTTCCTTAATTAGTCCAACCATATAATTATTTCCCTTGATTAATATCTTATTACGTAAATACGAGTAATAGATATTTTCAGTTCACAAATGTATACTTAATAATTCTAAAACCAAAAACTCATTCTACCCGCAGTTTAATTCCAGACTTTAAACGTCAAGCATGTTCAGAGTCCTCCAGTGTTTCAATTTAAGCTAACCAACTACATAACTTAAAACAATCCACATATTGTAGCTATCCACCTAGGTCACACACGAGTTTTCAAAATCCCAAGCATGGATAAGCATTCCTTTGGAAAATTGCAAGTGAATCACCTAAAAATAGCTCGCGCAACATTTTAAAATTTTCCCTTGAATAGAATGACACCTTACATCTTGAAGCTGGTTTACCGTTCAACGTTACGTCAAATTTAACTTCATATTAATCTGCAACTACGTGGTTATTTCCGCCGTTTTCTATTCGCGCGCATCGCTGCATTTTAATGCTTTTTGATTAACAGTTCGCGGATAATTGATTTAGTTTTTCCGTCCGATGCAACCACTGTCATTCCATCCCCACTACATAATTTCGTCCTTACTATAGGATATATTTTAATCTGTTCTTAATACAGATTTTTGTTATGCAACAGTATAGGCCGTATAGTAGAGTTCATGAATAGGGATGCACTCGGGCCGGGCCGGGCTGGGCCGGGCTGGGCCGGGCTTTTAATAAGCCCAATGCAGAAAAGTGACCGACCCGGCCCGAGGCCCGACCCGAAATGAAAACTCGAAATTTCAGGCCGGCCCGACTTTCATTCAATGAATAAGATATTTTTTTCAGTTGTGTTCAACAAGTAACTATCGCCCTTTTGTTTGATTTAAGAGTATGATGATTTTGAGTTACAATCAAGATATTGTGGAACATACCGTAGTATAACATTTGATTTTTCATTCTTTAAAAAATCCTAGAAATATGTAACAAAAGTACAAAATGTTTAGCAATTTTCAATGTTGATGAAATTGTTACAGACGGATTTTTATATCCTTTTTTTACTTTGAGAAACTGAAACTTTTGGAATTGAACTTTGATCTGCGTATGTGTTTTTATCGACCAACAGCATTTTAAACAGTTAATCAATTAAAAATACACTAACTTGCAATGGACGCCAGTTGCGCTGGTTTGAAGTAATTCATTGTGGACTGTAATCTGCGTCTTGCACGACCGCCGTGAATTGCATAAAACCAAAATCCACTATTCTTGAAATGTCTTCACCAATGAAAATGCCATGGTCAAGCACACCGAACTGAATCGTTACGGTCACTCCCGTTGCCAAGTTAATAATGCACTGTTCGATGCTCGACTTCGACTGTCCACGAACACAAAAAGGCAGTTCCGCGCACACTTTACAATATCCAAGGTTGTATATATTTGTTATAGGATAAGATACAACGAAAGGAACTTTGATAATGTAAGTATCAAACCAAAATAATGTAAATTGATCGTATGTCATCAAAAATGCTATAAAATGCATAACATACCGCCCACCAAAATAAGATTGAAAACTTATTTTAACCAATGTAATTAAATATATACCACAAAAAATTAAATAATAATGAATGCGTAGTTCCACCAACAAAAAAAATAATTATTGAGGAAAAAAAATAATTTTTCCTTTGTTATGTGTCCTCTAATGGAAGAGCACACAATTTAATCAAAGGTCGTTTAATCATGCCGTTTGCAGTTTGAACCTGCGCCACTCTGACGACATTATCTGTACCAGGATACAAGTGGGTAATGCGTCCCAGTCGCCAATGTAATGGAGGAGTATTGTCCTCCTTAATTAGGACTAATGTCCTAATTTTGACAGCAGGAAGAGATGAAAACCATTTAGTTTTCTGCTGGAGAGTATGTAAGTACTCGCTATGCCAATGGCGCCAAAAAGATTGTTGGATTCTCTGAATGAGTTGCCAACGATCTAAAAACAATTTCAGGTCCAAAACATTTGGGTCAGGAAGCACTGAAACTGGTTCGACTCCTAGGAAATGACACGGTGCCAAATAAGAAAAATCTTGAGGATTTGTACTCAATGAACGCAAAGGACGAGAATTGAGTATGGCCTCAATCTGAATTAATACGGTATTGAATTCCTCATACGAGAGAATTTGAGCGCCGATAACCTTGTTGAGATGTCTCTTAACTGACTTGATGCCAGCCTCCCCCAACCCTCCGAAGTGAGGGGACGACGGGGGATTGAAAATAAATTCAATACCCTCTGCGATAGCAACATGTTGCATAAGTTCTGCCAGTTCACGGGCAGCACCAGTGAAATTTGTGCCGCAATCACAGTAAATTTTGGCACATTTACCACGAAGAGCAATGAAACGCCTCAATGCCGCTATAAAGGCAGATGAGGACAAATACGAAACTAGCTCTAAGTGCAGAGCCTTAGTTCCAAAACAAACGAACAAACAAACTTAAGCCTTTAATGACTTTGAACCACGAGTGCGGCTCATGGTAATTGCGAACGGTCCACCAAAATCAACCCCAGTGTGGAGAAAAACTTTACCCGAAATGGTGCGGGTTGCTGGTAGGTCACCCATAGGGGGGGAATACGGAATTGGTTTTATACGAAAACAAATGATACATGCCTTTAGACATTTTCGAACAGCTTTTTTTACGGCCAAAATCCAAAAATTTTGCGTTAAAAGAAATTGGGTTGTTCTAAGACCAGGATGAAAATATTTTTGATGACAGTCCAAAATATCGAGATCTGTCAAACGATGAGTACGGGGTAATAGGAGTGGAAATTTTTCCCCATAAGGTAAATTTGAATTTCGAAGGCGACCGCCCACCCTGCGTAAACCATGTCTGTCCAGAAATGGGCTAAGAGGTCTAAGCTGTTTGCTAATGGTTCTCCCTTTTTTAATATTCTCTATGTCCTTATAAAAGAATTCTGATTGAACTCTTTTAACCAATAAATTAAGTGCAACTTGTTGTTGCTGACTTGAAATGATTTGCGATGCGTTTGAAACGATATCCACGAGGATTCTCAAAATGCGAATGAAATGAAGGACATAACATATAATGCGACAAACTTTATTTATATCAGAAAATTTTCTTATTAAGAGATCAAGAAAATGATCCGAAATGACAATATTCAATGAGATGATTCTCTTTTCCAAATCCATAGATGTAGAATGTATATTAGAAAATTTATCACAGATCAATCTGATTGTGGCAAAGAAAGCCAAATAGGACCGGACCACCATAAACGATGCTCTACTAAATCCGTAGCTAGTAAACCCCGAGAGGCGCTATCCGCTGGATTATCTTGAAACTTGATGTGGTTCCAAGACCCAGGAGGAATTCGATCTTGAATGTGTAAAATTCTATTACTAATGAAAGTTTTCCAATGGTAAGAAGGCGATCGAATCCATGATAAAGCCACTGCAGAATCTGACCACGCATAAATTGATAACTTTAGCCGAACCTTGTAAATATTGAACAAAAACTCAATCAAATCTGATAGAAGTACCGCGGCAGATAAATCTAGCCGAGGCACAGAAATGCGTTGAGTAGGCGCAACCCTTGATTTTGCACATACCAAAGAAACTTTGATATTACCATTTGCGTCTACCACTCTGAAATAAACTACTGCGGCGTATCCTTGTTCGGAGGCGTCGCAAAAGCCATGCAACTGATATTCCAGACAGTTATCAGATAAAATCAACCGAGGAATTTTCACCTTGGACAATTCTGATAATTGATCAAGGTAATCTTTCCATTTGACAGTGACATCAACAGGAGGATCGTCATCCCAATCGATGCCCCGAATCCATAAATATTGAATTAGGTGTTTTGCAAAAATACCAACGGCGTCAACAAACCCAAGGGATCAAAGATCCGCGCTATTTCTGAAACCATGTGTCTTTTAGTACAAATCCGATCCACCGGATTTACTACATAAAAAAATTCGTCCGATAACGGATGCCACTGAATGCCCAAAATTTTTTGCGAGAGATTAGTTGAATCTTCGAATGAAAATGTCTGTTGATACCTAGACGATTCAGGTACTACCTTAATTACGTCATATACGTTACTGTTCCATTTACGCAACGTAAATACGCCCAACAAGCACAGTTTGTCTAATTCCAAAATCAATTGTTGAGCTTCTTCGACCGATTGTGACCCGGTCACGACATCGTCAACATATGTGTCGAGTTCCAAAGCCTTAGCAGCTAAAGGAAATTTTGATGATTCAACACGCGCCAATTCTTGGATCACACGCAATGCCAAATATGGTGCTGATTTGACACCATAAGTTACTGTATCTAGTACAAAATCTGTAATAGGTTCTGTAGGATTAGACCTCCAAACAATTTTTTGAAATTTCCGGTGTTCCGGAGAGATCAGAATTTGTCGATACATCTGTTTGATGTTTGCGGTGATGACAATCGGATGTAAGCGAAAATGCAAAAGTAAAGCCAAGATATCCTTTTGTAAGGAAGGACCGGCAAGCAAATGGTCATTAAGAGACCCACCAATGAGAGTAGTTGCCGAAGCGTCAAAGACTACCCTTAATTTTGTTGTGTTACTTTCTGGTTTAATAACCGCATGATGCGGAATGTAATATTCTGTCGAATAATGCGATGATTCCTTCATGCTAGAAGAAATGAGTGACATGTGGCCACTTTGTAAATAATCTTGCATAAACTCCCTGTACATTGTATACAGTGAAGGGTCTTTTTGTAGACGAACTTCCAATGCCAAAAACCTACGAAGTGCGACTTTCCGAGAATCCCAAAAAATGGGCTCCGGACCATTAAACGGAAGTGACACTATAAAACGGCCCTGCTCGTTTCTAGTGTGTGTTGCCAAAAAATGCTGTTCACAGGCTTCTTCTGTAGAAGAAACCTTGTGGACATCTGGAATGCTTTCCAGCTCCCAAAACCGACGAATTAAAGTATCCAGGGGTTCTATTAGTACACATAATGATGTACTATCTGCTGCAGGAGAAATGATTTTCCCTGTAAGAACCCAACCAAATTTTGTATGAATCGCGACTGGTTCGTCTGCGGTTCCCATACGAGTCTCATTTAACAATGAGTGTGCAAAAACATCTGCACCCAAAAGTAAATCAATTGTGCCTGGCTTATCGAAATCAGGATCAGCCAACGGCAAGTCCGCTGTATGCGGCCAATGTTTGGTGTTTAATTGCACTGCAGGCAATTTACCACAAATATTTTGTAGAATATAAACATCTACATCAAATTGGGGATGTTTTTTATCCCGAGGTCTAATTTTGCAAGATAAAACTCCCGAAATGTGTGAGGAAGCTAAACCTAGACCTTTCACTTTAATGGCAACGTTGGATTTTTGTAAGCCAAGTCGCTGACGACAATTTTCCGTCATAAAACCTTCCATACTGCCGTTGTCCAACAATGCTCTTACCTTTTGAATCTTCCCGTTCCCATCTCGAAATGCAATAGCTGCAGTTGCCAACAAAGTGACGGTTTTCAAAGAATGCGTCGAAAATAAACTGCTAGTACTTGATCTACTTGCACATGGTTGAGTTGACTGTAGTGCGGGCGCGTTATTAACAAATTGATCCGTCAATGATTTTGGTTTGTAAAATGTAGCAATGTTTTGTGAGGTTTAGCACACTTTCTACAAACAGATTTTGAAGAACATTTCGTGGCTCGATGAAGCCCCGATAAACAATTAATGCGGAAATTTTTCTGCTTAACAAACTCGTAACGCTCATGAGGCGTCTTGTCCAAAAAATTCTGACATTGATATAAAGCATGTTTGCCTTTACAATGAATGCAACTTTTGTTGTCCGATATTGTCACCAATGAAGTTTGATATGGAGATTTTGTATAAATTCCAGTAGGTTTATCAAAATGTGTAGATTTATTATTTGTTTTAGACTGTTTGGTCATACATAAACTGCTAACTTCCAAGGCTTTAGAGTGCTTTTCAACAAATGTTTTTAATTGCCTATATGTGGGAATCAAATTTAAACCGACAACATTGGTTTCCAATTCAAATAATTTTAAAAATTCGTTATCCAATTTTTTAGATAATGTACGAAACTGAAACATGTCCAAAACATCTACCTTAGCTTGCTCTAAGCATGCCAAATTTTCATCAAAGCAATTTATGAGAGCTCGAAGCTCTTGATGAGAATTATAGTTGGCCTTTGGAGCATTTTCCAAAGCCGCAAAATGTGAGTTTACCAAAAGTCGCTTGCTTTCATACCTTTCAACCACGGTATCGTAGGCCAACTTAAAATTATCCCCATGTAATAGGTAAATGTTTAATTAAACCTTTAGAATCTGAATCTAATGCGTCCAGCAAGAAATAAAATTTATCTACGCTTAATAAATTCTTGTTATCAACAACAAGATTTTTAAAAAGCTCATTAAAATGCATAAACTCTGAAATTTTGCCAGAAAATTTTGGGATAGATATCCGAGGAAGTCTTATGTTAGACACGCTTGTTAATTGAGAAAACTCTTGTGTGTTGGCAAGAATATTTTCTTTCTTGATTTTAGATAAATCAAGCTCCATTTGTGCCGCACTATTTTTTACTGAAATGACTAATCCATTCATGCTGGATTTCAAACTTTTAATTTCCTCCAGATTTTCTGCGTCTAAAGTGCACATTTTGTACGCACTATCTATCTCATGTTTGAGATCGACAGCTGATTGCGTTAGAATTTGAGCCAAAACTAAATTTTGCTCTGTTGAGTCCAAATTAGACGTCTGATCAAAAAGCGAACGAAACTGTTCAATAGCCAATTTTAAATCCAGGATAAACCGTTCGGTAGAAATTTTCTTGGTAGCCATTGTAGCTACTAAAATGCCCTTATAAGTTATAAGGAATTGTTTTGAAATAAATGACAAAAATCAAAGACAAAAATTTGCCTTACAAATTTAAAAATTACGCAAATAATTTTTAACCAAGAACACGATGTTCACCATTAAAATATCTACAGCTATTATAGATATTCAAACACCTTGTATGAGGTATCGTTTAAAATGAATGCAAATAAACCAAAGACAAAAATGTGTCTTTAACAAATTAAAAATTACATAAATAATTTTTAACCAAGAACCCAATGTTCTAAATTGGAATATCCATAGCAATTATAGATATTCAAACACCTTGTATGAGGTATCGTTTAAAATGAATGCAAATAAACCAATGACAAAAATGTGTCTTTAACAAATTAAAAATTACATAAATAATTTTTAACCAAGAACCCAATGTTCTAAATTGGAATATCCATAGCAATTATAGATATTCAAACACCTTGTATGAGGTATTGTTTGCAATGAATGCGAATAAATCAAAGACAAAAATTTGTCTTTAACAAATCAAATTAATTATGTAATTTAACATGTTTACCATTTCAATGAGTATCGGTGCTAAATTGTAACAATTATCAACAACTTTTATACGAATTAAATTGACACCAAAATCAATAATGTTCGCAAACTTGTGTTGAATGCGCGAGCAACTTTTATGTCGTTAGAACTAAGTCGTTATCAGAAACAACAGGTTGAAACTGCCGGCTTTCTGACCTCGAAACTTATTATTTGAAATGAATGCACAGGTGTTCTTAAAGCGGTATCACACTTGTAAAAACTGAACCACATCGATTATTTTCAACACAAATACACAAATTGAATATTAAATTAATGCGATTTAAATTGAAATTATAATAATTTAAAACCATGAGATCCAAAGAATAGCAATGCGTTTTGTTTTGTAATAAAATATTTATGCAGCAAACGAGGATGTGATATGCGGTAAGGAGTGTTAAGATGAAGGAGCGTGCAGGAAAAAAATATGTTATATGACTCAGAAGGATCAAAGAAATGTATGTGCTTTTTCGACCAACAGCATTTTAAACAGTTAATCAATTATTCTTGAAATGTTTTCACCAATGAAAATGCCATGGTCAAGCACACCGAACTGATTCGTTACGGTCACTCCCGTTGCCAAGTAAATAATGCACTGTTCGATGCTCGACTTCGACTGTCCACGAACACAAAAAGGCACTTGCGCGCACACTTTTCAATATCCAAGGTTGTATATATTTGTTATAGGATAGGATACAACGAAAGGAACTTTGATAATGTAAATATCAAACCAAAATAATGTAAAGTGATCGTATGTCATCAAAAATGCTATAAAATGCATAACAATCTATAATTTGACTGTCTTTGTTCTAGTTCTTTTAAATTTTCATTTGACCGACTGACAAATCGTGCCAAAGTTCAAGATTTAATACTTTTTTGGTGAATTACTGAATTCTAGAAATTAAATAAATTGTTTATAGGTCATAGTATAATGGTACCAAACTTCATCGGTTAATGTCTTAAGTGATTGAAAATTGGTACCTAATGTTATTAGAACTTAAGGAATTTGAAAGTCAAATAATATACCGAATGTTGCTTAAAAAAAGGTGGAGTTTCAAATTGTGGTACGTAGAGGATACCTTATTCTTTAGAAATACATATTATCTGATGGAATAAAAGTAAAATGAAGTAATTGTTTAACGTTGAAAAGTTTTTTAAAAAATGACTACCAATATACCAATAAAATTTTATTTACTTTATCCTTTTTATGGCATGAGTTCGATAATGGCATTATTATACATTTTCCCGCAAACGTAACATGGGCACTAACTATGCTTGTTTAATAATAATAAGTTGATTTATTTTTCAATATGTATCTTGCTATTCAAACTAAACATTTTATTTTTGTTTTTAATGTTTTTTAAAGGTAAATAATAATATAATTTTCTTATTTCAACACATTAATGAAATCATTTACAAATAACACACTACTATGATTCATCCAAATTACATAACTAGCAATTATGTCCTGCGTGATTAATCACACTGAAGTGCGCGTACTTTATGCGTGTTTAGTTTTGTCCAGTTTTTACGACTTAGATGACTCAGTCTATATTGAAATAAATCAAACAAATGCAACTAACAAATATCTCCAGTTAGTCTGATGTGAGCTCTCAGATATTGCAACTCATTCGTCGGGTACCGATTCTTTTCTTATCAGTTTGTGATTTAATTTTCAGTATTGTACTGTTTAAATGATCTGTGTTAAGTGTTTGTGAGTGTATTACAGTGAAATTTTCAATAAAAATGCCACGTAGTTGCATTAACCACCCAGACTTTTTCTGCTATGTTTGTGGTGAGGTAACACTAAAGTCTCAGAGGAGAAATATAACTCCATTAATAAAAAAAATTGTATGAATTATATTTTAGATGTAAATTGGGTGATCAGGATAAGTCTTGGGCCCCTCATAGTTGTAATTTGTGTGTAACGTTGTTAACTGGTTGGTTGAATGGATCCCGTCACATGACATTTGCAGTTCCTATGATTTGGAGAGAACCTAAGGATCACTTCACAGACTGTTATTTTTGTTTAACGAAAATATCAGGGATAACACCTAAGACTAGACACACTGTTAAATATCCTAATATACCCTCTGCTTTAAGACCAGTGCTTCACAGTCCACAGTTTCTAATTTCGGTAGCACCAAAAACATGGTAATTAGACGACGATGTTGTTGAAGGTTGTGCAGATTTATCGGATGATGAAGAAAGGAGGGACCCAGACCTTTTAAAAAATACAAATACTGAACCGCACTTAATAAATCGGTCTGAACTATATGATCTCGTTCGTGATCTACATTTATCCAAGAATCGAGCTGAAATGCTAGCATCACGACTGGAAGGATGGAATCTTTTACAACGCAACACAAAAATAATTGGTTTCCGTGACAAGCAGTGCGACTCCGAATGTTTTTTCTCAGTGTGCGGAGTTAGTTTACTGCAATGATGTGGAATCTTTACTGGAAGCTTTTTGACATACCTACAATTTTAATGATTGGCGTCTTTTTTTGACTCTTCAAAACGTAGTTTGAAAGCGGTTCTTTTTCATGTTGGGAATAAATACCCGTCAATCCCTTTGGTTCATGCAGCTAACATGAAGGAGACATGAAAGTATAAAACTTGTGTTGGATATGATTCAGTACGAAAAACATTCATGGCATGTTTTGTGGAGATCTTAAAATTATAGCACTGTTACTTGGTTTACAACTTGGTTATACAAAATTTTGTTGTTTTTTGTGCTAGTGGAACAGCAGAAATAGAAAGAATCATTATCTTAAGAAACAGTGGCCAAAAAGAGAAACAATGTCTGTTGGAGGGAGAAGAACGTTGTGAGTCCAGCACTAGTAAAACCTGAAAAAGTTTTCCTTTTCCCCTACACATTAAGCTAGGTCTTATGAAAAATTTTGTTAAAGGAATGGATCGGGAGGGAAGTGGATTTCAGTGCCTAAAAAAGAAGTTTCCCAATTTAAATGATGCGAAAATAAAAGAATGTATATTTGTTGGTCCGGATATAAGAAAACTAATGATTAATATTGGATTGGAAGGCAGTTTGAATGACTGTGAACTTGCTGCTTGGAAATCTCTTTAAAATGTCAATAACTTCCTAGGAAATTAAAAGGCAGATAACTACAAAGAACTGATAACCGAGCTTCTGGAAAACTATAAAACACTTGACTGTAACATGTCACTAAAGATCTATTTCTTAGATTCACATCTGGTCTTTTTTCCAAACAATATTGGAGCTAGGAGTGACGAACATGGTGAACGCTTCCGTCAGGAAATATTCGCCATGGAAACACGTTACCAAGGAAAGTGGAGCTCCAAAATGCTAGCTGACTTTTGCTGGAATCTTAAGACCGATTTACCTGCAGCAGAGTACGCCAGAAAATCCAAGCGAAGCAGATTTTAGGAATTTACCTATTTTACATGTGTGTATAACAAAGGATTCGTGAAGACACTACGTGAAAATATAATTCAGAACGTTTACTTACTCAATGTGAGATAGAAGTGAAAGGATAGTGGAGTATCTACTCATGCGTTTTTCGGCCCGAAAAATTCGGGCCGGTCCGAATCGTTTGGCTCGGGTCGGCCCGAATCGTTTGACCCAGCCCGGCCCGAAAGAAGATAGGCCCGGCCCGGACCCGGCCGGAATAAAGTAGTCAACGACCCGGTTCGGATTCGAGCCCAAAATCGGGCCGGTCCCGGGCCGGGCCGGCCCGAAAGCCCGAACCCGAGTTCATCCCTATTCATGAAAAGCACGCACGCTTTTCTTTCAAATCAACATGGTTTTAGAGAGGGCCATTCGACTGTAACTGCTCTTACATCTATAACTATAATAGACCTTATTGCATAGGAATTTGATGAAAATCGTGCTAGTAATTCTGTTGGAGAAACAATGGGAACATTTACACTAAGCGTGAAACCCCAGATTATTTCCTTAGAGCAAGTGGACTGTGACTTGAGGGTAGTGTTGCGATAAAATACTCTTAGCGGTAAATCAAACAATGATCATGCACTTACCTTAATGTTCATACTGTTGGCTTCTACGGAAGTGGTTAACAGCATTCAAACCAGAACAAATCTCCGCTGACGGATTATGTAGAAACGCAGTAGCACACACATTCACCAAAAAATGTATATTGTTTTAATACATTACCGCACGGGCCGAATGCTTCGAAACGAGTGTACAAAACCAGTGCTAGATAAGACCGCCTGGTTTATCGCAAAACAAAACCTTGACTGTTTAAATAAAATAACATTGAAAATGAAGAGTGGCGTTCTAACCCAATTTTAAACATACCCCCCACCCAAAATAATTAAATTTTGATAGCTAAAGGGAGTGAAGAAAAGAAAAAAAAGAAAAAAAGGGAGAAATTAAAAAAAAAAATGCAAATAAGCTCTATTGGTGTAGTTGTGTACAGGTAAAACGAGAAAATAAAAGAAACTCTAAAGAATGATCAATTAATGTGATTGTTGATCACGTCATATTAATTTTAAGGAGGTGGAAGCGGTACCACCTTATTTATTGGTCGTACCGTTTCACCTGAGGGTGTCTTCAACCGAACAACACGTACTACGCCGTCACTTCCAGGTATCAGCTTTGTTACCCTTGCTAAAGGCCAACACGTAGGGAGTATACCTGGGGTCAAGTACAACACCAGATCGCCTTCCTCCAACTGTTTAGCCGGGTTAGTCCATTTGGGCCTATGCTGAAGGGTGTGGAGGTATTCATTTGACCAACGCTTCCAGAACCCCTGGATTAACTGTTGACAAAGCCGCCAACGAGAGAGTCTGTTAGTAGGAATGTTTGTCAAATCTACTTCGGGTCGTGCCAGAATAGGACCGCCTGTCAGGAAATGTGCCGGCGTCAATGCATCAATTCCATCATCGGGCGAAGCTGGTAAGGAGCAAAACGGGCGAGAGTTTAAAATGCCCTCAATTCTAATAACGATTGTGTTAAATTCTTCTGCAGTAAATTGGTTGTTACCAATTATTCTCTTTAAATGGAATTTAACACCTTTGATTTCTGCCTCCCACAATCCACCGAAATGGGGTGCGTAGGGATGATTAAAGGACCATTCAATGCCCCGAATAGCTAAATAATGTGCAATCTCGGGCTTAGACGAGTCAAAAAAATTTGAAATTTCAGAAATTTCTCTAGCAGCTCCGCGGAAGTTCCGTCCTTGATCGGAATAAAATTTCGCCGGAAGTCCGCGTCTAGAAATAAATCTGTCTAGTGCGGCCAGACATGCTTGGGAAGTTAACGAGGTGACGAGTTCGATATGAATGGCACGCGAGACCATGCATATAAACAAAGCAATATATGCCTTCTCATACCTAGCTGTGCGCAGATTAGGTACTTTTACCATAAAGGGTCCGCCAAAGTCAATCCCCGTGTGTGTGAAACATTTTCCCGGTTCGAGTCGGTAAGCTGGAAGATCCGCCATAGGTGGTTGGATAGGTTCCGCCTTATATCGGTAACATGTAAGGCAACGAAAAATACGATGTCGAATTAAGTGTCGTATTGAAGGAATCCAAAATCTCCTATTTACAAGAGAATGTACCAGGCGATTTCCACCATGGCCCGAGTATATGTGATAATGATCGCATATCAAGATAGCTAATCTGCTGTCTCGCGGAATTAGGTAGGGATATTTAGTAGCAATTGGGAGTTTCAACTGGCGCAAACGTCCCCCCACCATGATTAAACCCACAGGGGAGAGAAAAGGGGACAAATGACGATAATTTTTTGTGCAAGGTTGACCCTTTTCTAATAACAAAATTTCGTTTTGATTGTGCTCGTATTGAGAAATTCTTATAATAAATAACAAAGCGTCAGTACATTCGAATGACGTTAAATTGCCAGTACGCAGCTGATCGTTTGGAGCATCATGAATGCGCGCAAGGCAATTGAATTTGAATCTAAGTATATAGGCAAAAATTCTTTGTACTTTAACAAAACTTGAATGTCGTAGCAAAATGTCCGTAAATGGTTGAACATCAATTGCGGACAACAAGGCTTGAGGTGTCATAGGGGTAGAAACGTCTAACCCTTGTGCAGGCGAGTATTCAAATGTACTACCTGGCCATTCAGAAATGTTCCGATATATGAAGTCGGGCCCTTTCCACCACAAATCACAACAAAGCAGTTCCGATGGCATTAACCCGCGACTTGCCGGGTCAGCGGGATTATCTGCACTAGGTACATGCCTCCAACGAGCTGTGGGTAGATTTTCGTGGATTTGAACAACCCTGTTGGCAAAGAATATTTTAATCGATGCGGAGGTGCGAATCCACGACAGGGTGTTTACTGAATCACTAAAACAAATAGGTTCCTGAAGGTGTAAAGAATCAAATGCTGGGGAAGTAGACTTCATAAGTTTTGATAGAAGACATGCCGCCCCTAATTCGAGACGTGGTATCGTCCACGTTTTTAGTGGAGCCACGCGAGTTTTTGAAATTATTAAATTTATGAAAATTTGGCCATCAACCTCTAATCGTAAATAAATAACTGCAGCCATGCCAAGCTCGCTAGCGTCAGCAAAACCTACCATGAAATCTTGTACTTCACCTACTTTCCATACACAGCGCGGAATAGACACGTTTTCGAGAAGTGGTAATTCGGCTTGAATTTGATTCCACTTCTGTAACACTACGGCAGGGAGTTCGTCATCCCATCCTACTTTTAGTAACCACAATTGTTGAATAAGAGTTTTAAGTATAAAAGTAAATGAACTGATGTATCCATTAATGTCAAAGGTTCGCGCAATACGGGAAAGAATGCCTCTTTTCGATGGTGTATCAGAGGCATTTCGAACTTTGCATTTAAGTACATCTAATCTTAGATCCCAACAAAGCCCTAAAACTTTATTAATAGAATCAGGACTGGAATTAGGTAATTGTATCGTATCTGAAGAATTACCAATTACATTGGCATGTGAACTGGCCCATTTGCCCAGTTCAAACCCACCCAGTTTTAACAAATCAATGAGTTCAGTTTTAAGAAGTAGAGCATCTTCACTGGAATCTGCTCCTGTCAAAATGTCGTCTACATATGTAGAAGAACTGAGAGCGTACGAAGCTCGTGGAAATTTAGAACCTTCGTCAATCAATAATTGTTTTAGAACACGAAGGGCAAGGTAAGGACTGCAACATGCACCGAAAATAACGCGTGTGTGTTCTAGCTCTGTTAAAGGTTCATTTGGATTAAACCTTCAAAATATGTGCAAGAATTTCCGATCATCAGGGTGTACTAAAATTGATCTGAACATTTGACGAATGTCACACGTAAGGGCCACTTGTGGAATTCTGAATCTTGTGATAACAAGACCTATATCCGTTTGTAGTTTCGGACCCGGCAGTAGAATATCATTAAGGCATTTATTATTACAGTCTTTATCAGTCGGGTTGAAAACTACACAAATCTGGGTATGTGATGCGGGATTCTTTAAGACCCCGTGATGAGTCATCACATACGGGGATACGTCAACCGCAGGTTCAAGGTGCTTCTGTGATAAATAATCACTAATGTTTTCCGCATACAATTTATGAAAATTTTCATCACGTTTGAAACGCGCTTCAAGCTTTAAGAACCTATTGATTACATGTTCTCTAGTCGAACCTAGAGCTTGGGAAACATCGTCTTTAAACGGTAATCTGACGATATATTGACCTGAGGCCGTACGCGTAGTACTAGATTTGAAATGCTCTTCACAAGCATTCTCCTCCGGGGAGGGCAAAGGTGGAGAAAATATTTCTTCGGATTCCCAAAATAAACGTAAAGTTTCATTTAGAGATTGCGTTTCTACCATATTAGTCAATAAAGCGACGTTTGTAGGTGAATGTATCATTTTAGGTACCTCACCCATGATTACCCATCCAAAAGAAGTAAGAAATGCCGCGGGTTTGCCTTTCAAGTATGAAGGCTCACTTGGCGTGATATCTAAAACAGCCGACACCCCTAATAAAATATCAACTGGTGCGGATACGTGGAAATCGGGATCAGCTAACTTAAGAGAGGAAAATTGTTGTTTTAACTGTATCGGTAACGTAACTGTAGGGAGATTCGTGGTAATCTTTGGTACAACTACAGCTTCACAATTTAAATAAAAATTGCTGTCGTATAAGGAGCCAATTTTACAGTCGACTAGACCCTGAACTTTTGTTAAATGCGACTGTCCTACACCACGTATTTCAAATGGGCACTTTCTTCGTTTGAGGCCTAACCTATCAGCTAAATCGATAGTGATAAAATTCGAATGCGATCCTGTATCTAAGATTAGGCGACAGTGCTGCCAACTACCATCAGTCGCGAGGACTTGTACTTGTGCTGTGGCTAAGAGCGCAACTGGTCCGTTTTCGACAGCGCAAGAATGAACAAAATTCACTGGCGTAGGAATCTTTTCTATTACATTGGTATTGGCAACAATCTGTACATCGGCGTCTGTACATAAAGGCGTAGTATTAGAGGAGCTCTGTACAGGGCTAGGATTATCGAAATGTAGTAAAGAATTGTGCTTTTTACTACCGCAATGTAGACATCGAAATTTGGATTGACAAGAAGAAAGCGGATGCGGATTTAAACAAGCATAACATCTACGGTTATTCTTGACTAATTCATGTCTATCTTTTGGTGACAATGCTCATAGTTTTGGGCATCTATTACATTTATGAGCTTGATTGCATGCCGGACAAGAAACGGAAGCCACTGTGTGTACAGTAGGACCTTTAGACGCGACTTCTTGCGAAGTCATAGAAATGCGTTTGTTACTAGCATTATTGTAGCGATCGCCAGATTTTGCGGCACATGACTTTGGTATGCTCTTTGAAGCAGAGGTACTACCAACTAACGCTGAAATGGAGCATTTATTACGTAAAACTTTATAAAATTTTTAAACGTAGGATATTCGTGTTCTAGGTAATGCTCTTTTTCAAATTCTTGTTTTGTTTTGGAATCTAACAATCCAAGAGAAAAATGTAAAAATATATAATCGGCTAAATCGGGAAGTTTCATATCGGTTAATGCTGTAACATTAGCTTTCGTGTTTCGCACAAATCATTAAGAGCTTGAAAAGAATCTGTCTTTAGTTGAGACAGTGTAAAGATTTTAGATAGATAATGATGAGCAATTAAGCGTTTATTTGTGTAGCGTTGGACCAGCAGGTCGTACACTACCGAATAATTTTCTGGTGAAAACCGCACGCTTTGTGCTAACTTTAAAGCGGAATTTTCCAGGTAGGATAGCAAGTATGTAAACTTTTCGATGTCACTCAACGTATTGTTTTTGTGAATCAAGGTGTCGTACAAAGATCTAAATGCGTCAAATTTTTCGGGATTACCTTCGAACTTATACAATTTTAATTCAGGTAGGCGAACATTCGAATCGCTGTTCGATGTTGTATTACCGTTAGAACTAACGTTCGTGGTTGTGGTGTATCGACCAGCAACGCTTAAAATCTCGAAGTATAACCCGTCAAAACTAGATTCTAATGATACTGTATCTGTTGTAAAGTTTGCATGTACATTCGATAAATCCGACAATGCATCTAAAGTTTGTAGAAATTCATCTCTAACTGGCATTAAATAGCCAACACGATTTTTAAATATGATTTAATTTAGCAGGTAAATCTTTGATCAAATCAAAACAGTCCTGTAATCGCCTAAATAACCTTTCTTTCCGATTGTGTAATCTCTTAAATTCAGCAATACTTTGCTGATCGGGTTCCATATTAAAGCTGATAACCAGAGTTGAATGAAATTATCGATAAATTATTTATTATTTACAATAACAATAACGCGAGCCGTAATTTATAATTTTGAAGAATGAACCTGACAACAATCACAATTGGCGATAAGGTGAACTATTATATTTTTCAAGTTCAAGAACAAACTTTGAGCTTTGATTAGAATTATGCACATGTATCAATGCAATTAGTGAAATTTAATATAAAAGTATTTTATCTCTACACAAAATTTACATATGGATCCTGTGCTCAGAAGTGACCACAAATGTTTATGTTGGAGAAACAATGGGAACATTTACACTAAGCGTGAAACCCCAGATTATTTCCTTAGAGCAAGTGGACTGTGACTTGAGGGTAGTGTTGCGATAAAATACTCTTAGCGGTAAATCAAACAATGATCATGCACTTACCTTAATGTTCATACTGTTGGCTTCTACGGAAGTGGTTAACAGCATTCAAACCAGAACAAATCTCCGCTGACGGATTATGTAGAAGCGCAGTAGCACACACATTCACCAAAAAATGTATATTGTTTTAATACATGACCGCACGGGCCGAATGCTTCGAAACGAGTGTACAAAACCAGTGCTAGATAAGACCGCCTGGTTTATCGCAAAACAAAACCTTGACTGTTTAAATAAAATAACTTTGAAAATGAAGAGTGGCGTTCTAACCCAATTTTGAACATTTCTGTGTCATCTTTCTAAAGCACATCATACTTTTCTTAGATAAAATGCATAGTTATAGGTTTAAACAATACGTTCCAAAGTTCTTTAAATCATACTATAACGTTACTTTTATCTTAACGACAAACTTGACTTAATGACGATAGAAACGGTACAGTATCGGATCGGATTGCGAAAATATTAGTAACGGTATACCTCGACTATTATTCGATAGTTTGGGGTGAGTTTGGAACGTACAAACCTTAAATAAAACTTAGAGCTGTAACTGCAAATTAACGAGCGCCATCTTATTTTATATAACTGATCTCCGTTGATAATTGAAAACTCACCGAAAGGTGAACTACGGTGCTCAATCTCATACGTACGCAGACAATATTTAAAATTTTTGTACATATAAATAGAATACGCTTCACGAATGACCAGTTTAACGAAGATAATCTTGCTGTTTTCAAACGAAGTTCCTTGTGTTTATTAGGGATGTTAGTGAAAACGGAGAGATTAATATTTCAATTGAGTTGGTCCTTAACGTGTTGTCATATTGATGGGGATCCTTTTGATTAAACTTTTAGGAAAGTATGTTCGAGACTGATTCGTGTTTTTGATCGAGTTAAGCGTATGAAAACCTCTTTAGTAAATACAGAGGAAGCCGTTCAGTTTATAAATGTGACATTAGATACTGTATTACCTTAGAAGCGGACCTGTACAGTAAAGTAAACAAGGGTCCCGAGACCACTAGTCGTTTTAGAACTATTTTAGAGCCACCTGCAGGGGATAATGTACCCATCCATATCGTGATTAGTATTGAACACCCATGCCTATAGGTTCGTAGTCTGTGAAATTTTCTAGCACCCCTAAGCAATTGCTGTCGTTCTTTTATACAGTTAGTGAGCTAGCGCATTTCCGAAAAGATCCTCAAGATGATCCATTTGGTGGCGCAGTCGAACTTTTTATTGGCGACGGGTTTATTTGGTTTCGTAGTATAAGGAATTGCATGACAGACTAGAATTCTTCAGCGCAACGTTCAAAAGAGGATTTCTTACCTAGTCTTTTGAGTTATTAAATATATGTAAATACCTATATTGTGCGGCTAGTATGGGCTCTGGCCTAGGTATAGCCCACAATAAATTTAAAATTTTATCTATCTATCTACCTAGTCTTTTGAATGAAGACGTTCGAGATAAAATTAATAGCCGTCGTCAAGGAAAATACGAAAGTATAGCTTTGTTTGTTACGCATATGCAGAACCAATAAAAAATTTTCGCTATCGATGTGATCGTCAAAGTGTCAAGTCAGTGTCATGTCACAATCTTTTTCAAAAAATGAGATAACGGCAGATGCTAGGTAGTCAACATTCTGACACGCTTTTTAAGGTTACTGCTAAGAAGTGGAAACATAAAGCCTGAGACCGACCCCTTGTTTGTGAAGAAAGTTTGCGACAATCATTCGTATATTATGGTTTGTGCGATTCAAAATGTACTACTGCGGTGGTTGGATCGTTAGCACAACCACTAACTGAAAAGTTGAGATTTAGAATTTTTAGTTCTGGGAAGACAAGCCTAAGAAATAATAGATTTATTTAATAAAATTAGCAGCGTTGATAGTTTAGCATGCACTAGTCTAATTGAGATGGATATAGATGCAGGTGATGCCAAACCGTTCCGTAAGAAACCCTATGTGATGTCACCCTGTATGAGTAAAATATTTAGTGATGAATTAGACAATATGCTAAAACTTAAGGTAATAGAACCGCGTCAGTTTGTGGTCTTCACCCGTTTTGCTCGTAAGAAAAATATCGTTTTTGCCTTGATAGTAGGGCCTTGTATGATTTAACCGTTCACAACTCGTACCCACTTGCAAACATAGACAAAATACATAATATGTTGAGAAGAGCAAATTATATCTCTACCTTAAATTTGAGGAAATCATTATAGCAAGTATCTCTTAGCGAAACGCCAAAAGATAAGACCGCGTTTGGTGTTATTTCAAGAGGACAGTTTAGGTTCGCGAGTATGTCCTTTGGAATAAAAAACGTTGCGCAGGCGCAATAGCAATCAGCTAATCCAATTTTTTAGTCCCCGTTTAGAACACTGTGAGTTCTGTTATTTGGACGATATCATCCCGTGTTCGTCGTCATTTGAGGAGTATCTAAGAGTCTTGTTAGATTTCAAAAAGTGTCTTAATGAGGCTAATTTGACAATACATTTAGGGAAATGTGAATATTTCTAAAAAGCACTTCAATTTTTGGGTCATATCGTAGGCTCGAATTCTTTACGCACAAATCCCGATAAGGCGTCGGCTATACAACTAAGGTGAAGAGGTTTAGGGGTTTGTGTAGTTAGCATTGTCGTTTCATTAAGAATTTTTCGCCATTTGTTTCGCCTTTTGATGACCTCAATAAGCAGAAAAAAATGATAAACTATCACCTGGACGCCTGCGGCAGCGAATTCAATTGTGTTGATTAAGGAAGCCGTGGTTTCTGCTCCCCTTCTTTCGCAGCCGGACTATTCCGCCTCTTGTAACATACTGTTTTAATACGCTCTAATAGTTCTATTATTTTTAAAAATAGTTATTTTCTAGTTTAATTTTAGCATTCTAATTATTAGAATGAAGGTCTGGTAGCATAAATATGTCTGTAATTGTAACGGTTGCAAGACTACCCAAGTAGCGTCCTAGCGAAGTTCCAGGAAGATATAATCCAAGAGTTAATTAATTTTTCTAAAGGCACTTTACTTCAAAGGCACTAAACATGTCAGATTAGTTGTTATCTATGATTTGATGTCAATCATGTTCTAGGACCCTATTTATGTCTGGGTGGTCGGAAGGAATTTTTTAATTAGCGGAGTACTCAACTAAAAATTAGTTCCGAGATCTACTTGTGTGGCTATCTTAGTGCAATTGGCAGTTTAATTAATCTTAAAGATTTACGACCGGCGTATCCTAAGTCGAGTATGAGAGCCAAGAAAGGGGTTATTTTTCAATTAACTTAAATGTATATAAGGATGCCAGCCGGTGGTAATCGGGGTTGTTTATTTCCAGGCGCGTTAGAGGTTAAAGCTGGCTGTTATTTGCCAGATTGAGTGAAGTATTTTATTTCTCTGAAGTCAAGTGCGTGCCGTTATGTTCTAAGTTAATTATTTCTTTGAGTAAGTAATTAGTATATGTGGTAGTACCATGAACTCAAGGCTGTTTTATGCAGCAATAAGTCAGTTATTTGTTTAAATACAGTATTTGTCGACTTCCATAAAATACAACTCCGGGTTAAAGCTCAGTTCAAGTGAATTGATCCAATAGATTATTGTTTTGGGAGACCGAATCGTTTTAGAAAGGTCTACTATTATATTGTGTTTCGACGGTGTCAGAGGCCGTTAATCACTAAGCCACGAGACTACCTGAGTATGCAAAGCTCAGGTCAGGAGTCACGTTACTGTAGTATTTGACCCTTGAGAAGGTCGTATTTTTCCTGGTGTTGATGACCCCGTGGTTAAAGGAGAGTCGTCGCCATAAGCAAGCTAATTAGACTACGGTAGAATTAATTAATTATTGTATTGGGGTGGTTTCACCCAGAACTGTTATTAATATTTATAAAATAAGGATCTTGGTTTAGTTTAGTTAAGTTGTGTTTGTGCTAGCCGGAGACTTTAAAAGATTAGCCCCTGTGAAGTGAATTATTTTCTGTCCTGCATCTTGGTTCATCGCCCACGAACAAAATGCGACGAGAGCTATTACCGCGATTGGTCCATGGGCCGTTTAATTCCCATTGTAAATAATGTTATTTATTGTATATTTTTGTTATTCATATGTAATTAGTTGAAGTTTTAGTTAGTAGCCCATTTAATAAAACAATCGGAATTTCGTCTCAGTGTGTTTGTTTAATGAACCACCCTCTCACCGACTGCTGCAGTTTGCGAGGCAACGTCCCGAAACGTAAGGGTCCTATAGTGCTAGAGGTCTTGTCATTTATTATTTATTGTTAATTGGATACCCTCACGCGGTAGGTAAATATTTAAATTACACTCTTTCGTCGTTGGTGTGATGCAAGAAACACAGTATTAGGTGCGCTGTTTGTACATAATACTAATGGTGAAGAGTGTATGATCTACTATGTTAGTAAACCCTCACTGTACGGAATATAACTACTCTGTTACAAAGTGAAAGTTTCCTGCAGTTATTTTTGTAATGGAGAAATTTTGCTAATGGGTGGAAGATACTTCCTTCACTGTGGTCACAGACCATTTTTCGTTGCTTTGGTCGAGTAAATTACAGAACCCCACTGGAAAGCTTGACAGTTGTCAGTAAAATTGATATAGCATTCATTCGATTTAGTACATAGAAATGGAAGATTTAGTAAGGTACTGTAAGGTACTGTCTTAGTTGCGCGATTCCTGAATTAAGTCTTGCTATTGACTTAGTAGAGATTAAACTTGACAATTTGGATGAACGGTATGGCTCCTTAAAGAAAAAGATTTTAGCTTTTCTAGTGAGTTACATACAACGGAAAGTGGAAGATAGTTTTTGTCTTCAAGTTATTCCTTATAACTTACCTATTGCGTTGAATATCATTGAGTGGAGGAGGTTAGTTCTGAAACCTCATACTATGACGCACGGAAAATTATATGTTTAATACTATATCACTTGCCGAAAAGTAGTAGTGTGCGTTGTGTAGCGCATGCCTCACTCTGCCTATGGACATAATTGTAACGACAGGATCCGTCATAGAGTTTCAGAAAAAAAATTTAAGTTAGAGAATTTTTCAGTCGGGTACTTTGGTTTTGAGAAAACGTTATCTCGTGTCCAAGAATACTTTCATAAGCCGAAGATAGGTTTTGATGTATTTTGTTGAAAATGTTTAGTTCCAAGCATGGACATCAATGGCTTTTAGTTGTCGGGGATTAATATACAAAGTATATCGTGCTACAAACCTTGCGTAGTGCTAAGGCACAGATTATCAAACAATTTTTTTGCGACACCGACCATAATTTGCTGACCGCGTTTTTAAAGCTTTGTGTGATAAATACGAAATTCAGGACTTGATACAACGCTGTTTACGCACCCCGGTGTAATTTTGTGGAGAGGTTTAATAGGACCATCGATACAGCGATCCGTTCGTGTGTCGAAGAACATGATACGTGGGATGTTAAACTACCACAGTTTCAGTTTGCAATCCACTCAGCCTAATATGACTCGACCCACTATTCCCCAAATTTTCTAGTCTTTAGTAGTCAAGTTCCTTTAAGTGGTAGACGTTTCAGCGTTGAACCTCGAGAGGATTTTGATATTGTTTCTAGTAGTAGATCTTTTTCTGTTTTGGATCCTCGAGCTGTTTTTGATATTTTTGAAGATGTTAGGGAAAAATTACATTTGAAGTGATAAACTTGCCACAGCAGTGACAAAGATTTATATCCTGCTAGTTAGCATGATTGTCTCCTTTGTTAGGAACTGCAGTGGAAAAATATATTGTAGTGTGAAAATATGCGAAAAGATTATTATCAACAGCCGGTTCGTATATGTGCACAGGAGTAGATAGCTCCGAGATTTGACTGGCCAAGTAGTAGTCAACTTTTTGTCTTATATCAGATATAGGCAGGAAGCGACGCTCAAAATCACGGGTGTGCGTCAACTATTAAATATACATATAGAATAATTGCACAGGGTAAGTTGATTATTACAAAGGTATTAGTTAATAGGTTGAAATAGTAACTTAGATTTTTATGCAAAGCCTAAAGGATCATTTTAAATCGAGCTAGTATTTGAAGGATGGAAAATATAAAGACCTGATCAGGATTCGAACCTGTATATTTGGCTTTTGCGTCTGATGGGTTTGCCGAGACAGGTGACGACAATTGGAAAATTATACAAATGTACATCATGTACGTAACCATATATCAACCCAATGTTTAATTACGTATGACAATTTTGTCAATGATATCCGGCAGTGTTAAGTATTTAATTGATATAAGATATAAAGAAAAAGCGACGCCCAAAATCATGGCTTTAAGTCAACTATTAAATATACATATTCGATAACTGCACATTTCAAGTTGATTACTGCTGAGGTATTAATTAATATGATGAGAGGATAACTTAGACTTTTATGCAAAGCCAAAATTATTATTTTAAATCGGGTTGGTAGTTGAAAGATGGAAAATATTAGGTTCCGAACAGGATTCCAACCTACATCTTCGGATTTTACGACCGATACGTTTTCTAATTACACTACCAAGACCGGTGACGAAAATTGGAAATTTGTACAAATGTATGTACGCAACCATATATCAACCTAACCTTCAAATACGTTTCACATTTTTGTCAATCATATCTGACAGTGTCAGTTTTTGACTCAGATATAGACAGGAAGCGCGGCTGAAAATCACGGCTGGTAGATTGACAAAAATGCTAATAGTAATTAAAGCTTAGGCTATAAATAATTACTTACATGAATTAGATTTGTACAATATTGCATTTGTTGTCACCCGTTGTTATGCTTCTCTCCCCTTCTCTTCAATAACCTCTTAACTTTTTAATTTAAATTCTTTTTTTTTTTTTTTAATTAATAATAATAATTTAATTAAAGATAGAATGATATGCCACGACTATATTTAAAATGAAACTTTCTTTCTCTCAGGGTCAACTGTGGGTATCACCTTGTTTGAAACCTTAATCCTCTATAGATATAACTGGTACACCTACATACGTATTTACAAGAAAACTCAAGAATCAATTTTAATTATAATATACTGAAATAAAAATTAATAATGCAACAAAAGCAAATATGCAGTATACCAAAAACTTAACCTAAAATTAGTGTACTACGATAGGGTTCAATCTTAAAATAGATCTTGAGTTTTTTAATTAGCGCAATTTTGAACGTTTAATGTATTATCGAATGAGCTCACTAACCTGTTGCTGGTGACTTCATGTAGCAACCATAACGATTGGTGCACTTTCGATCTTTTCCACTGTGATCGCATTTACATCAACGTTATATTTTAATTACGACCGCTAGCTGCGCTCTACCGTGCATTATTACTAAAAAATGCATACGGTGCATTCAACTTTATGTGGGGTTAGTGGAGTCACTTCCAATTTTCACCCGCACACGTCGACTTGTACTACCCGTCTGCTTGAAAAATTGTTACTCCTCACTATTATTCACTGCACTAACGGGACTTTTTCCGCCCCTCGATGACACATCCACAGCGCGGCATTCTACATTCTAACATTTTCAAACGCTAATACAATATTCTACAAATGTACATCCTCATATAAAACATTAGGAACATTTATAGTCAAAATTTTATCAAGAACTTACAACTATTATAATTAAGTGCCATTACAGTTACCCCCCGAAATTTCGAGAGTAATTGAGTAAACTTAAATTACGATCAAAATTTTCAACTGAAGTGGTTTGGTTATAAATAATTGACTTATAAAACTTATCTTATCTACTACGCTACATGTCTAGAAAATTTCACTTACAAATACAGTTGATTTTCAGTTTTGAAGTTGTACAGGTTCACTAATATACTTTTTTAGATTTACAATATTTTGCGTGCTTTTATAATTGTTTGTACCTGGGTGATTCAGAACATATGCATTATTACCTATTTCAATCACTACTTCATAAGGACCTTCATACAGTTTGAAAAACTTTTTAATAGTTTTATCAGCAGCAGATGATTGATAATGAATTTTGACTAAAACTAAATCTCCAGGATTAAAATTTGCAGGTTTTATTTTTTTATCATGCTTGTGTTTGCGCTTCGCCGCTCAGGAGGACATACGATTAATTTCTTCTTCAACGGCGGCACGTTTGGAATACGGTATTGGATACGACCTTTGCACGAATGGTGTTTGATTACTAATATTAAATTTACAAACAAACGTCTTACATAATCCTGGTTTATCTGAAAAAAACATGGTCGTACTCGTCCTTAAGCTGGTTTATAAATTCCTCGTCCGTTGGTAATTTGTACAATTCCTTAACACCTGTAACACCTACGGAAATGTCTTTGCGTGTGCTTTAAAAATGCGTCACGAAACGGCAATACCGCTGTGCACAGTTCACACTGAAAATTGGTTTGACATTCTTCTAACTTTTCGTCATAAATCCCATCATCAGTGGTATTTTTTAGTTAGCAAATTTAATAACTCCGTATCAGGGTTTTCAGTTTTATTTATTTCTAGCGCTGGCGCGTTTTGTGCATAAACCTTTAAGTCATCATATACCTGCAACTCGGCCGATTTTGTTTCATGATCACCGTCTAAAAATGTAATTCTATAAGCGTCATTATCGTGCACGAATTTTAGTTCATTGTTTCTGAAATCGATTTCAGCCTGCTTAGACACCATCCAGTCTACTCCTAAAATACACGAAATATTCAGATGATCCGCTACTAAGAATGGAATTTGTTGATTTGTATCCCCTAATTTGGTTTCTATTAATACCTGCTTTTTTATTTTTTCGATTTTTCCGGTAACGCCTTGAATTGAAAGACCTACGGTCGGTAGTATTAATATATTTTTATTATTTGATTGCAGTAGTTCAAAAGCTTCACCTGAAATTATGCTGACTGCACTGCCAGTATCTAATAAAACCTTTTGTTCAACGCCTTCCAATTTAACACTAATTTGCGGGACGTAATTATTTTGTACTCCGGGCTCGTGTTCCGTCTTAGTATTTACTTTTTGAGTTTCAATATTATTTACATTTAATCTTAGTCTATCAAAAAATAATTTTACAAAATTTATATGATTTAATTGCTCCGGGGTCCCCGATCGTTGTACAGTAGGAGCGCTCTGCCTCGGGGTTATTAGTTTTCCGACGCCGTATCTTCAGCGCGACGGGAATCGGTGACTTGTTCCGTGGCCCTGGGCTCAACTGCCCCTCTCACGCTTCCGTACCCCCCGCGGTTCATAGCAGTAATTTGACCTCCGCGCCCTGAAAACGTTTGATTAAATTGATACGAATTCCAGCTAGGACCCTGACGGTTTTGCCTAAAGTTATTTATGGTTTCGCCGTTATTATTACCCTGATGTCGGTAATCGCTACGTTCTTCGAGTCGTTTAATTACGTTGAGTAACTCGTCAATAGTTCCACACGTGCTGCAATTAAACTAGTTTCAACCTCATAGTTAAAATGTTTTGTTATCGCCTTTACTAATAGAATTTCTGGTATCTTTGGTTCTAAGAATTGAACCCTGTCTACCTGTTGCCAAACATGAGAGGCCATACTACCTGCTCGTCTATCATAAATTCGCGGTCTATAAATTTCACTGCGCCTTTTTTCTTGTTCTTCTTGAGACCAAAATTGCTCTAAAAACTGCAGTTTGAAATCGTTAAAATTACACCACCCTTCTAATTTATATTTTGCCCATATTCTTACATCTCCTTGTAAACAATCTACTGCTGTGTACAAACGTGATTTGCCTGTAGCTTCAAACTTTTCCAGATAAACTTCTAATTTTCTTAGAAATTTCACGGGGTGTAGTGACCGTTTATTGTTATCAAATTTAGGCTTTTCTTCGGATATGTTGAGCACAGTGCTGACCGGCACCATTCCAAAATTAGCTTCGTGTTTTACAGCAGCTAAATTATTAACTTCCGTCGTGATGTGTTCAACGTTTCTATTTAAATTACTAACTGCATTACTTAAAAATTTGACATTATTTTCAATATAATGCTTTTGATGGTCTAAGTTACTTTCAACCCGTTCAAATTTGTTTTCGAAATTTTTGCATTTAAATTCAACCGGCTCAATTCGGTTTTGTAATTCACTACTAAAATTATCTTCGATCTTTTCTATCATTTGTTCTTGGCGTACCTGATTTGCCTGCATTTGCACCTCAAGTTTATTTACCTCTGAATTAATTTGTTTCATATGTGTGTCCATTTTAAGATCGATTTGTCTCAACAAATTCATTAGCTCAGAATTAAAAGTCCCGTTCGTTTCGGTATTTCCTTCATTGTCGTTCCCGGAATTTTCTGTAAAATTTGTTTCCCTTGATCCCGTTGCCATGATTTTCAATTCTTTCTCCGAACGCAAAATCATTAACCTGTTCAATACCTATTTGAAAAGATAACAGTAATCTATTCACAATTATGACCAGGCCTTCAGAGTCGTGCTTTCATTTTAATTTCTTAGGTACTTATTTATTCTCTGTCAACTGACACAAACACAAGCAAGACTTCTGGCGCCAACACCTGACCCACAAGCTTTTATTATTTACCTCAAATTTACTAAATTTAAAATTTCCGCTTGGATACAGCCTTTCAAATTGTATGATTCATACCATAACCATTTCTTACCCTTGAGTACAATTCCACACTTACAAAAGATACCCTAAAATAGCTTTACCTGACCTATAGAAATGAGGATTAAAAGTTTCAACTAGGCGACATCTCGAACCCCACGTTGGGCGCCAACTGTTATGCTTCTCTCCCCTTCTCTTCAATAACCTCTTAACTTTTTAATTTAAATTCTTTTTTTTTTTTTTAATTAATAATAATAATTTAATTAAAGATAGAATGATATGCCACGACTATATTTAAAATGAAACTTTCTTTCTCTCAGGGTCAACTGTGGGTATCACCTTGTTTGAAACCTTAATCCTCTATAGATATAACTGGTACACCTACATACGTATTTACAAGAAAACTCAAGAATCAATTTTAATTATAATATACTGAAATAAAAATTAATAATGCAACAAAAGCAAATATGCAGTATACCAAAAACTTAACCTAAAATTAGTGTACTACGATAGGGTTCAATCTTAAAATAGATCATGAGTTTTTTAATTAGCGCAATTGTGAAAGTTTAATGTATTATCGAATGAGCTCACTTACCTGTTGCTGGTGACTTCATGTAGCAGCCATAACGATTGGTGCACTTTCGATCTTTTCCACTGTGATCGCATTTACATCAACGTTATATTTTAATTACGGCAGCTACCGTGCATTATTACTAAAAAATGCATACGGTGCATTCAACTTTATGTGGGGTTAGTGGAGTCACTTCCAATTTTCATCCGCACACGTCGACTTGTACTACCCGTCTGCTTGAAAAATTGTTACTCCTCACTATTATTCACTGCACTAACGGGACTTTTTCCGCCCCTCGATGACACATCCACAGCGCGGCATTCTACATTCTAACATTTTCAAACGCTAATACAATATTCTACAAATGTACATCCTCATATAAAACATTAGGAACATTTATAGTCAAAATTTTATCAAGAACTTACAACTATTATAATTAAGTGCCATTACACCGTATTGGTGGCGTAATTAGAATACGCATCGGTCGCAAAGATCGAAAATACAGGTTCGAATCCTGTCCGCGAATTTATATTTTCTATCTTTCAATTACTAGTTCGATTTGAAAGGATCATTTGGACGGACCTTGCATAAAAGTTTAAGTTATTATTTCATCCTATCAACCAATACTTTAGTATTAATCAACTTGCCTCATGAAATTATCCAAGATGTATATTGAATATTTCGACCTTACTTAAGCGGTGAAGTAAAGTAATTTTCTAGTGCGTAACGCATTATTCACGTTAGCTGATTGCGCGATTTATACTAAGAAGTTTTTTACAGACTTTCAGATTCTTCTATTTTGAATTTTTGTTTATCGTTTATATTGTCTCTAACGCGGTTTCTGCCATTGTACATACGATTAAAGACATACGGATCCTTTAACAAGCTTACTTGTTTCCTCAAAAATACGATATCATCGCTTAATTGCACTTAAAATGAACTATATCAAAATATTTATCAGGTAACCAAGGTATTGTTGTCCCTTAGGTGACTCTTCTATCTATTACTATTTAGTCTGCAAAAGCTCGTGTTTTAGGAATTACAAAACATAAAACTTCACGAAGACAATTTAACTTTTTACTCGCGGTTTAAGATATTTAGTTGGTTAAAAAAATGCAAATGAAAGCTCTTCCTTGGTTGCTTGTGCTAATTTTTGCCTTGCTTTAAACTTAAGGGTCTTGAGCATGTAGCACATGAATTTGCAAGTGCACAAAAATTCAGTATGAATGTTCTTCCGCAAAATTGCTTATGGCGTTTATTTCAAAATTTATTCTCTTACCTTCTGAACAACGTGGGCGACGTCTATATAAAGTAAATTTAATAATGAAGTAGCAAAATCTTGATCTCCACGAAGTTACACGGATTAACTAAAACGGAAATAAAACGAAATAAGAGAAAATGAAGCTTGAAACAGCCTTCAGTTCCGTATATGTAACTAAAATGCCTGCAAGGGTTAAATATTAACCCCAAACGTTTCATTACCTTCTGTAGCGCGTTGAATGTTTTATAGTCTCCGGATACTTTTCATTAGTACGGTGGGCTTTAAAAACTTTTCCAACTGTATCATTAAGTGAATATTGGAGGTGGATTTAACAGGTATTTGGAAAGAAAATTTTACCCGCTGATAAATGCTTTACTAACATTCTTAGGATTTGCAGTACACATTTTACTAGAGCTAATACAACTACAAGCGCGTAAGCGAGTTTAGTATGAGCGTATTTAGTAAGTATTTGTAGGATTCTACAGTTATATAAGTATATTAATCTTTATATATTCATGTTGTCATCTTCTAATGATTATTACTAAACAATACACTTTTATTGTCAATTGCTTAGACAATTTGTTTCTTTTAATCAAACCTGCTATGGTATCATCTCCTTGTACGATTTCATTGCACAGTGCAATGTTGATCTTTGCTGTAAATACTTCGTAGATGGACAAGATTAGGGAAATGAGTAGGAACTGAAGATCCAATTTTACACACAAAACAATCATTTGTTTATATTTATTCAGATTTGCTTTTAATATATCTAAATTAATTTTTATTTTATAATTTACATCTGTATTTTTTTTGTAGTTTCTTTTGTTACCAATAGTTGAATACCTACAGCACGTCTTGGATTTCGTACATTGTTACTGTGCTCAACTTTTTTAATTCCTGCAATAGCAAGTCCCGTTCTTCCATCTATTTGCTTCAGTCTTGGGCACTTCGAATTATGTACACATCACTTACTTCCAAACTTGAAATTTCGTCGAAGTTGTTTTACCTTTCTCAGTATAAAGAACGCGCTCTCAATACTTTTCCAGTCAACCGAAAAGAATCTTAAGCCCTCTACTTTTAAAGGTAAACGTGTTACGTAGTTCGTGGCAGTCCCTGTTCGGGCACCAAAGTTATGCTACGTTGGCTCGTAGCAGTGCGTAACACAAAGAAAATCAAAGACAAAGAAATGACCGGGGGGGTCGTAGAAAGCAGACCGACATATAATGTATGCGGCTGTAAGGAGTTAGTGACAATACCTGCAAGAAAATTAGTGAAGCAAACCTGAAAAAAAAAGAATAAGCATAGCAGCAATGAAAAGTCTAAGTTATTCAGTACTTTGTAGAAGGTAAGAAAAAAAACTGTTTGGGTAATCTATATAATATAATCACGATAAAAGCATTATAAAAATTTTTAATACAAAGTGAGGTAATATTGGAGAGTAGCAGAAACGTTTCTTCACACACCAATTAAACATAAATCAGACAAAATGTTAAAAGAAAATAAATAGGTAAGACACAATAGATATGAGTAATTCAGTAGAATTGATTTCTTTTTTTTTTCTTTCTTTTTTTTTCTTAATAGCAGGCAAGTCTATTTTAAAAGGTATCAGAACGACAAAGATATGGTAAAGCAACGGATAGATATTTAAACTAATAACAAGTAGGAAATAGTTCAACTTACAAAAGTCCTTCAGCAACGCTTCCTTGCAACGGAAGTGTGAGATTCACGATGTCCTGCACTAACGAAGCACTTCACCGTTGACACTTGAGGGTGTTGATGGAATTTCTTACACTTTACACTAATCACACCTATGTATTTCACTGGCATTAGCAGCAGACATTATCATGCTGATGGAACTATGTAGCATTGATAAATTCTTGTTAACTCTATTTCCTGAGACAATAATTTCGAAATCTTTTGTAACACAAATCGAAAAAAAGAATGGTAATAACAATTTAGAATCACGCTTTCAAGGCACGATGTAATGCATTAAACTAACAGTAACGTGAGGTGTTGTATTTGCTACCTATGGTAACAAAGAAAAATCTAATGCTTTTGAATAACGAAACTCGCGCAAACAATGATCTATTTTAGATTCTTTGGTGTTTAGAAAAATGCAGAACCTACAGTATCCACTGTATTTAAATAATCCAAAGTATGCACTAATCTGATAAAACAAAGGGACACTAGACTAGATCGCACACACATTAATCCTAAAGAAGAATCGGTCAGTTTAGCAAGTTCTACGAATATTATTTCACAAGACAAACAACTAAAACCACAAATTAGTAAAGTACGCGTATCACTAAAGTAAGTCAATGTTCCGTAAAACGCACGTGCAGGTCGAGTAAACACGTTCGTCTAGAAAGCATCTTTCCTTCAAAAGGAATTAGAACTACACACTGCTACAGTTAAAATACAACTTTTACTTCACAAGAAAAACAACTAAAAACGTGCTGTGCTTGTTCAGGAACAATACGAAAATTGTTACCGCATTAATTTACACTCTTGTCAAAGCAAAAAGAAGCAGTCTTTTCTACGTAATTAATATATAGCAACCAAGCACGAACTACGATTCCTCATCTGTTTATTCAACTCGTTCCATTACAACTTCTTATCGTCTCTTATCTAGACCCGTATATTCACATAAGCAACAAAATTTATACGAACCGCAAGACAAGGACGATGCAATTTATAATCAATTACAAGCGGTTAATAATTTTCAATTTATCTATCTTTAAATTACTACACACGAGTTAATAAATATAAAATATAGAACTAGTCATTGTAGAAAGGTACTTACGAATTGAGTATAAAAGCGTAAAATGTTAATTTACAAAACTGCCCGTTACAAATTGCCATTAAATGTTGTAATACAATTAGTTTTAAATGTTGCCAAATGCTCTTCTGTAGGTAGACAAATAATTTCCATTCCGCTAAAAAGTATATACATGTTTCCTTGTTTTGTAAGCTCTTCTATTGCATCTTGCATCGTAGTAAACGGTTTCGTAAAATCCCTTTAAAGAATACACATTTTTATACCCATTTTTCTCTGAAAGGGCTCCAACTCAGGAATATATTCATCGGTAATTAAATGCAGAAATATTATATGCTTTAGATGTGTCCCAATTTTTCCAGTGATTTTGAAAATGATTAATTAACTTTTGTTTTAATTTTGCAATTATGCATTTTTTTACTAGATGTTTATACTGCCGCTTTAAGATGAGTGTATTTGCCTCTTGCCTCGTACTCCATCTTATTCTTTTATCAATCTCCTTTTTCCGATTCTAGTTTTCTTTTCTGAGTTGATAGTATAAACAGCTGAAGCATGTTCTATTTCTTATACAGCGTACGATAAAGGTCTGTTGCATGTACTGGTTCGCTTTCTTAAAACCTGGACGATACATTGCTTGTAGCCATGACTCCAAAATCTCAATGTTTACATTTTCTGAAATTGTCGACAAGAGCATTCTAGGCTTTACGAAAAGCATGCAACGAGTTTAACTTACCTTTTCTGTGTAATTAGTACTCCACCTTTGTTCAATCCATGTTTCACAACTTCTGTGTAATTAATAAGTAAACAGTTGAAACTGAATGTAGACATTGCGCTATTTATTATTCTTTTTATGTTCTTAATATTGACTGGTAATTTAAACTCTAATCCAGTCGGGTTTTTATATTACCAATTCCCCAATAAACGTGCTGCTGAATGTTATCAAATACAAAACAACAAATATTTTGCAGATTTTCAGTTAAAGCCTTGCACATATTTGAAGTCGATATCGAGTACTCGAACTTTTAGCCGCCTCCTTGCCATCAAAGCTATTAACCTTTATCCTCGAAACCTTTGATTCCTATCTTACGTTTGATAAAAATTTTTGTTGGTCTGATTCCATGGTGGTTCTTTCTTGGATTCGTTCCTTACCACAGCGCTGTAAAACTTTTGTCACCAATCGAGTCTCCTATATTAAAAAAAAAAAACACTTTTCGCGCTTTTTGGCATCATATCCCTTCCAACGAAAATCCTGTCGATGTTGGGTCACGTGATTTACTACCTAGCGACTTGTGCCAGTGTTCTTTATGGTGGCGACACCCCCTGCCTTGTACCGTTTGTTCGAAAACTACAGTCCACATATACCACATTTTAATTCTCTTGAAGTTCTCACTGAACAACGCTCTATTGTTTTATCCGCTGTCGTAACCTCCTTTTGAATTCAATCAATTCTGGAAAATCACTCTTCCTTTCTCTTTATTACGCGCATCGTTGCTTGGATTCTTTGTTTTTGTCACCCGCTCGAAAAGTACTCCGGACCTTTGTCCCCTTCTGAGTTGCACAATGCTTTGATCCCTTTGCTTGCATATACTCAACAATCTTATTTTGCTATTGCATTTGAGGCCATTCAGTCCGGATCCATTTAAAAAAAAGTTTTCGCAAGTTGTTCCCTTTTATTCGTGATGGAATCTTGCTGGTTGAGGGTCGCCTGGCTCACGCGTCTTTGTCCTCTAACCGGAAGTTTCCCGCCCTATTATCTAAAAGTCGATTTATATCACTTGCGTTCATTTAAAATACTTCCACGCGGGTGCTCAAATTATCCATTTTCACGTCAGTCAGCACTTCTCGATCATTTCTGAAAGTCAATCTATCCGTCGTGTTTTGAGTCGTTGTTTAACGTGCTGGAAGACCAATTTGGTCGCATAGCAACGTGCTATGGACAACCAGTCTTCATGCCGAGTTACTCAAGTAAAACCTCTTTTGAGTTCGGGTGTCAACTTTATGGGTCCCTTTTCTATTACCATGTCTCGACTACGGGGTTCCAGAGTTTTAAAATCGTATTTATGTCTTTTTATTTGTATGGCTACTAAGGCGCTGCACCTTAAAGTCGTATCCGACTTGTCAACGGACGCTTTTCTAGCGGCTCTACGCCGATTTATTGCCAGGCGTGACCGTTGTGATCGCCTCTATAGTAACTGTGGCATAAATTTTGTGGGTGCTCATAAACAGTTAATTCATCTCGCCAAGCTTGCTGCTTCTAAAGACCATATTTGGTGGCATTTTATACCGCCAGTTTCACCTCATTTTGGTGGCTTGTGGGAGGCGGGAGTGAAATCCGTTAAAACCTTGCTTCTTCGTTCCATAGGTGAACAAGTATTGACCTACGGGGATTTAGCCACTGTCTTTGTTCAAATTGAGTCCATCTTAAACTCGCGTCTTTTCACACCCATGAGCAGTGACCCCAATGACTTGACTTGCCTTACACCAGGTCACTTTCTTACTTTGGCATCTTTAACGGCTATACCAGAACCCGCCCTTTCCGACTTTTCGCTCAACAGTCTTTCTCGTTGGCAATTGCTCCAACGAATTCACCAAATTTGTGGTTCCATTGGTCTAAGAAATATTTGCATACGCTCCACTAACCGTCCAAATGGCACAAAACGTCTCTTCCAGTTCTTTTTGATATCATAGTGCTAATTAAAACCGAGAACGTTCCACCTCTTCGTTGGTTCCCGCGTTGTTACCATCAAGACCGCTCAAGGCGAGCTGAAGCGCACTGTCGCTAAGCTCTGTCCTTTACCTTGTTTGTAATTTGTGTTCTCTTCGCATTAATTGTTTCTTTGTTTTTTCTTTGCATTAATTTAATTTTCTCTTTTTGTTCGCCTTTCTGACATTTCCGTCACACCCTTGGTAATTATTTTTCTTTCAAAAATGCAAGGCATTTTTGAAGGGCGGTATATTCCGTTTGTATTTATAGTTAATTTACTGTTAGTCATAACATAATTGTAACATATGATAATTGATAAAAATGCACAATGTGCTTTGCAATAACCTTACCTAACCTATGATAATTGATTTTGTTACGTGTTTCAATAATCCCAATTCGCTCGTACAGTTCAATGTTAACTTGCAGGTATACTCCCATCCGCCTTGTGCACATTAAATGTTATTAGATTTGTCGCGATTCAGCCTTCAAGCTACTCTGTGTTATTAATGTCTCGCGAAAACTTAATTAAAAGTGTGCTGTGCGTTGCAATGGTTTTTTGTTAGACCGATACTACCTCCTGTCAAAAGTTGACGTTTTTTCTACTAGTTTTACGATCACCGCTAAATCTAACAACTCAAGTAAGTACTTGAAGGTTTCCGCTAACCTTATTGTTTTCGTATACATGTACACTTATCTCACTATCTGTGGTTATCGAAGTTAACCGACGCGTTAACAGAACGGGATATGTTACAAGCTGAGATAGAACAAAAGAAGTCGAGATAGCCGGAAATCCGGCTGTTGCACGTAGATACTGTTAGATGCAGACTGTGCAAATTTCAAGGAAATGTGAAGGTTAGTGCGGAATAGGAAACAATGAGGGTACGCGTCTAACCAGTTCCAGGAATGAAGACCTAATCATGATGATGCAAAATACTCACTGTTACATTTAGTAATGTAATTGTGTCAATGTGCAAGGAAATTTCGACAATCTTTAAAAATGGCAAGGAAGTTTTTGGCATGGATACATGCTATCCAGAAATATATTACCAATCCCAGAACCATTAATCTACGTTTTCGTTTCAAATACTTTGTTACCATCAAATTCTGCGTAAAAATTTTATTTTAGTACAATGAAATCTGGAATACGCGAATAACAATCTAAATTAAGTTATTTCAATTCCGGATGAGCATTTCAGAACACTAAATGTAAGATTCCGCATGATATTTACATCCGCAAGGGCTAAGGGATTCAGACTATTTTCCGGTGGAATTGTTCTGTTTATAATTGCAAAATAGGAAATTCTGATCTATATGTAGAAATGTTGTACGCTGTTTCCATTGCTCAGTGTACATTGGGGTATTTCTGATTGTATTTATATTAAATATGACGGCTTCAGTATAAGGAGTCGTTGAGGTGTGCACACAAACATAACTAAATGTTTCTTATATAATTTAGAATCTTAATTAACTTCAAGGGTTTCAGTATTTAGCTGATATTCGTGCAAGAGAAGTAAGAATTTAGAAATAACTGCACAGCTATTTTCATTATTTCTTAAGTTTTAAATCAATTTCTTGCCGATAGATTGTCAATGAGTGTCTTGAACACGGAAAAACGTATCAAATTTCTGAAGTATTTAACCTTTGTGTGTACCTCCATTATTATTATTAATTTAAATTAAGAGCCATTTTCTGAAAATTTACGTGACGTCCTCTTGGAAATTGTGCGGTTGGCTGTTGGCTGTCGCCAGATGTGTATCGGGCAATAAAAGAAGATTGTTTGGCATCAGTGGGAGCAATATTGTTCTCAAAAAGTGTCGGTCATCGAACTGAAAAGTTTTTACTGGTGTCTTGACGTGTCTCTACTTTACCTTATTCAATTGCCACGGATTATCACACTCACTTAACCCTTATAAGGCTGCAAAAATAACTTTACATACATGGCTACAGGTGTTACCCGGGTACCACAGTATATTTTACAGGATGTTAGGTGTGCTATCATAATCGCGTCAACTAAGATACGCTTTACATTCATTCCTGCGATAGGAGAAGCGTATGTTTAGTCTGAATTGTGATTTTATGTGGTGCGGTATACTGTTTAGCAGTGTTATAACAATGCGTAGAATTCAACATAATATTCCAAGTACTTCTGAAGGCGGTGAATATAGTTCTGGTAGCAATGCAGCCTCTGGTAATAGATCTAGAAATAGAACTCCTGGTAGCAATGCTGCATCTGTTAGTCGACCTTCTAGAAGTAGAGCCCCTGCTGCTGACCTGCCATATAATTCAACAGGATATCTTCAATTATACAAGTAAGTTGGCTTAGTATATTTTTGTTTATGTAGATATCCAAGAATACAAACCACAGCTTTTGTAATTATTATTGATTGTTGTTTATATGCATATAGAATAACAGATGAGCACCTCGAAAGTTTGTATGTAATGTCCGACGAAGAATTTAGTGATCAGTATGAAGATGATGACCAAGATGAGTATGTACCAGCAGTAAACGACGAAGACTCAGATGTCGATTATGTTCGCGCTGGAGAGAGGGTCCCCATCGAAATATCAGTAGCAGTCGACAGTGACGAGGAACAGGAATTGGTTGTGGAGCCAGAGGAAGAAACTACAACACCACCAACAGATAACGTTTATCGTGCTAAAGATGAAACCATCTGGAACAAGAACCCACTACGTTCAACGCAAACGCGGTTGTATAATATTATTCGAAAACGAGGTAAAAACTTATACCTATTCTGTCCCATTCTAATCTCTTGATTTTCATTTTAGGTGGTCCAAATAAAATAACCGCTTTACATTCACGTAGAGATACGTTCTGTGCATTAGTGACATCTGAAATGAAATCGATTATCATAAAGCAGTCTAATCGAAAAGCTAAAAAAGTTTATTATGATTTCAACAAAAACTCGCCTCGGGTACCACGAGTCTGGAAAGATATTACGGTTCAGGAGCTGGATGCTTTTTTGGGGATTCTACTAATGGCAGGCGTTCATAAATCAAATACTGAACATATTGATGAATTATGGAAATCAGACGCCTTACCGTTATACAAAGCAGCAATGAGTAGAGATCGCTTCAAACAGATTCTACGTTTCATCAGATTTGATAACTCCATAACAAGACCGGATAGATTACAAACGGTTAAAGCTGCGGCAATAAGCGACATTTGGCTTATGCTAAACCAAAATCTGCTGAAGTGTTATTCGCCTTATGAACACCTAACTGTTGATGAGCAACTTTTTCTTATCGTGGACGAACAAGGTTTACTCAGTACATGCCTTCCAAACCGGCTAAGTATGGAATTAAGGTATTCTGGGTATGTGATGCCAAAACGTTTTATCCATGCCAAGGATCAATTTACACTGGAAAATTAGCTGGCAATGGGCGAGAAGTGAACATCGGTGAAAAAACAGTTATGCATTTATGTCAACTTTACAAAAATTCGGGCCGTAATATTACCACCGACAATTTTTCACATCAATTCTCCTTGCTCGCATGCTAAAATCGATTGGTCTCACTTTGGTTGGTACCCTTAGGAAAACAAACCCTACATTCCTAAGGTCCTTCTAGCTAGCAAAGAGAGATCTCTATTCTACTACTTTTGCATTCCAGAAAGATGTTATGCTGTGTTCGTATGTGCCAAAAGTAAATAAAGCAGTAGTTTTATTATCTACAATGCACTCTATGAATGCAGTGGATGACACCTTGAAGAAAAAACCTGAAATTATTTCTTTTTATAACCATACTAAGTCAGGCGTTGACGTTATGGATGAAATGCTGGGTAGTTATACAACCAAGAGGCGAACAAGTCGCTGGCCATTGGCCTTTTTTTACAACATGCTGGATGTAGCAGTTCTGGGTGCCTTCGTCATATATACGAACAACAATCCTCAAATCTATAATAGTACAAATAAGAGGCGAAATTTTCTAAAAGACCTAGCTCGTGATTTGTGTTTATCTGCCGTAACTCAAAGAGGTGAAAACGCCATAATATTGCGAAATCGGTTTACTAAAAGCGCGATTGAAAGCATTTTAGGAATTTGTCTGGAAATTTCACATAATCCTAATTCTATAAATCAGCGGGATTCTTCTGGACGCATCGCAGTAAAAGGAATATGTAAAATGTGCTATCACAGCGAAGAGAAAATAAAAAGAAAACTCGGAAAGCATGTAGCGTTTGTAAACATCCGGTGTGCCTTCAGCACACAGATGCAAGGTTAAATGTCTTCAGTGTCAGGATAAATAATCATCTATTATTTTTTCATTATATTTTAGAACATGTAAATAACATTAAAACATAATACTAATAACAATATAATAAATTACTACAAACACTTTCCATTGTTTTCCTGTATAAAGTACATGTGGTACCCAGGTACCACCATCCGCCTGAAGGATGTAAAATTTCTTCATGGTAAAAAATGCAACCCCATACATCCACCATATCTAAAATTTTGAAATGTGTGTATAATGACCTACTTGAAGATGTCCTAGAAGCCCACAATGATTCGATTTACCAAAATGAAATATCTCACATTTGATGCACTAAAAGTACCCGGGTACCACCTTCAGCCACATAAGGGTTAAATAGCCGCAAAGACGCTAGATTTACTGTATGTAGACAGTAATTAAATTTAAATACCTTCTTTCCTTTATCTTTATAGATTTTTTTAACTGTTATAAATTAAGACCATTTCTTAGTTTTAAAACATGAACAAATATTTGTTTAGGAAAGCACTAAAAGAAACTAAACATTACGGTGGCCTCCCTACCCCTTGGGTGGCTGTCTGTCAGAAGTATTTTGTTAATTAAATAATAATTATTAATTGATAACTATGTTACTTATAACGAAAAGATATTCGCCTAGGGATATAGAGGTATATTTCCCAAAAAAAGCGTTCAGAACAAATTTTAGCACTTATTTTTCTTGCATTCGATACCATTCACTTGAATGCAAGTTGGTTTGGGTATAGGAAATTGCTATACTTATATCAGGACAAACCATACGTTTGTCTGCTACAGAAAATGTACGTTTGTCATTGTTTACTATGAACAGTGTGCATCTATTTAAATACTTCTTACTTCTTCCATAACCATACAAAAATTTTTCACAGTCAACGTTCATTAAGAGATAACGATAACATACTATTATTCGGCTCAGCTAAATCGGAGTAATAAATTTTAACTGATACAAATTTGTCAGCTTTATGTAACACATAAATCATCATATATCCTACGCAATTGTCGCAAAGCAATACAGTAAAGGGAATTTGAATTTTGTCAGGAAACATAGTCCTCGTTCGCGATAACTTGTGAAAGTAAATTATAGAACGGCAGAACCTACATTTTATTAAACTGTTAAACTAGACAAAATTGCAGTAAAAGATACATTAAGTATGTTAACTTTTTTAAAAAAAGTCAGTCCCAAAAAAATTTATTGATGAAATTTAAATAAAAAACGCTTTTACATGACGTCAAACAGTCTGATCGGTTTAATAAGGGTTTTTTATATATTAACGGTATCAAGTTAACATGCTGCAAATTATAAACCTAGCTTATTATTTGCATATCGACCATGTGGCATTCGGTAGTTTTCATAATAAAATAAATATTTGAGGTTGATTCGTTAAAGTTGCTTTCTTTTGAAACAAATAAAATTTACAAGCAATCAGTTGCTTAATTTGTAATAATGTAGCAATGGTTATGTAAAAAGTAGAAATATATATTAAAATTTTAAGAACTTTGATGCAATGGCAGAAAATGCTACATTTTTCGAAAATTCAAATCCCATACGCCAGGAAGATGCTGCAATAAGTTGTGAGCTTATACCAACGAAACTCTATTTGTAGCTTTTGAAAAAGGCAAAAAACTGTTGCCGAGCCGTTAAGTGTTTGATTAAATATTTTATTTAATTTTGGTTTTATTATTGGACTATATCACAAGAAAAATAGTTATTTATTATACAAGGGAAAAAAGTACTAGATTTTAGCTCGAGGTGTGTGTTTGTCTCCCGACGCGAAGCGGAGAGACAAAACCTCAGAGCTAAAATCTTCATTTACCCGCGTATAATACACTATTTTTCTGTGACTGGCAAAACAATGATTTAATATTTAAAAAAATATTACATATTATATTAAAGTCAAAAAATCAATCTATGTCAAATTTGAAGTTTCAAACAGGTAGGCTGATGTACTTATAGGGACAGTTAGATCTGCGTTGCTAAGGAAACCTTTAAAGTAATCAAATATCTGTCAATTTAATTTTGCGAGTGGTTACAAAAATTGCGAACTTAAGTTGTTTATATCGATTGTTTTGAATATTCAAAATTCAAAAATGGACAGTACTGATTCAGAAGTTTCTCTTACTCCACCGGAATTGGTAGAGGCAGCAAGTAGCATCAATAAAATTATTGCCAGCTAAATCACGAAAAATTTACGAAACTGCGTATTCAAGATTCATGGAATGGAAGGCGAAAAAGACATGTAGTTCTTACTCGGAGACGGTGTTATTGGTTTATTTTTCGGAACTAGCGCAACAACAAAAGCCATCAACAGTGTGGTCGAATTATTCAATGATAAAAGTATGTTACAAGTCAATAATAACGTAGACATTTCAAAATATTGCAAACTAATTACGTTTCTGAAACAAAATGGGAAGGTTACATGCCCAAAAATCTGCAATATTTACAGTACACATATTAGTGATTTTTTAAATAATGCTCCTGATGAAGTTTATTTATTGGTCAAGGTTGTTGTTGTATTTGGGATTGCAGGAGCCTGTCGAATATGTGAAATTAGCCAGGTAACATTAGATGATATTGAAGACGTGGGAACGTCATTAATTGTGAAACTTAAGCAAACAAAGAATGATGTAAATAGGAGATTTATAGTTACTGAAGAATATATTAAATTTTGCTATCACAGCGAAGAGAAAATAAAAAGAAAACTCGAAAGCATGTAGCGTTTGTAAACATCCGGTGTGCCTTCAGCACACAGATGCAAGGTTAAATGTCTTCAGTGTCAGGATAAATAATCATCTATTATTTTTTCATTATATTTTATAACATGTAAATAACATTAAAACATAATACTAATAACAATATAATAAATTACTACAAACACTTTCCATTGTTTTCCTGTATAAAGTACATGTGGTACCCAGGTACCACCATCCGCCTGAAGGATGTAAAATTTCTTCATGGTAAAAAAAATGCAACCCCCATACATCCACCATATCTAAAAATTTTGAAATGTGTGTATAATGACCTACTTGAAGATGTCCTAGAAGCCCACAATGATTCGATTTACCAAAAATGAAATATCTCACATTTGATGCACTAAAAGTACCCGGGTACCACCTTCAGCCACATAAGGGTTAAATAGCCGCAAAGACGCTAGATTTACTGTATGTAGACAGTAATTAAATTTAAATACCTTCTTTCCTTTATCTTTATAGATTTTTTTTAACTGTTATAAATTAAGACCATTTCTTAGTTTTTAAAACATGAACAAATATTTGTTTAGGGAAAGCACTAAAAGAAACTAAACATTACGGTGGCCTCCCTACCCCTTGGGTGGCTGTCTGTCAGAAGTATTTTTGTTAATTAAATAATAATTATTAATTGATAACTATGTTACTTATAACGAAAAGATATTCGCCTAGGGATATAGAGGTATATTTCCCAAAAAAAGCGTTCAGAACAAATTTTAGCACTTATTTTTCTTGCATTCGATACCATTCACTTGAATGCAAGTTGGTTTGGGTATAGGAAATTGCTATACTTATATCAGGACAAACCATACGTTTGTCTGCTACAGAAAATGTACGTTTGTCATTGTTTACTATGAACAGTGTGCATCTATTTAAATACTTCTTACTTCTTCCATAACCATACAAAAATTTTTCACAGTCAACGTTCATTAAGAGATAACGATAACATACTATTATTCGGCTCAGCTAAATCGGAGTCATAAATTTTAACTGATACAAATTTGTCAGCTTTATGTAACACATAAATCATCATATATCCTACGCAATTGTCGCAAAGCAATACAGTAAAAGGGAATTTGAATTTTTGTCAGGAAACATAGTCCTCGTTCGCGATAACTTGTGAAAGTAAATTATAGAACGGCAGAACCTACATTTTATTAAACTGTTAAACTAGACAAAATTGCAGTAAAAGATACATTAAGTATGTTAACTTTTTTAAAAAAAGTCAGTCCCAAAAAAATTTATTGATGAAATTTAAATAAAAAACGCTTTTACATGACGTCAAACAGTCTGATCGGTTTAATAAGGGTTTTTTATATATTAACGGTATCAAGTTGACATGCTGCAAATTATAAACCTAGCTTATTATTTGCATATCGACCATGTGGCATTCGGTAGTTTTCATAATAAAATAAATATTTGAGGTTGATTCGTGAAAGTTGCTTTCTTTTGAAACAAATAAAATTTACAAGCAATCAGTGGCTTAATTTGTAATAATGTAGCAATGGTTATGTAAAAAGTAGAAATATATATTAAAATTTTAAGAACTTTGATGCAATGGCAGAAAATGCTACATTTTTCGAAAATTCAAATCCCATACGCCAGGAAGATGCTGCAATAAGTTGTGAGCTTATACCAACGAAACTCTATTTGTAGCTTCTGAAAAAGGCAAAAAACTGTTGCCGAGCCGTTAAGTGTTTGATTAAATATTTTATTTAATTTTGGTTTTATTATTGGACTATATCACAAGAAAAATAATATTTTTATGCCTATTCTAATACACGTATACAAATATATATATATATATATATATATATATATATATATATATATATATATATATAGTAATGAATGTTCCTGGAAAATGGTCAAGTAAAACAACTCAATTTGTTTTCATTGGTTTTCATATATTTTCATGCTTTACGCGTTTCGGTTCCAAATAACCATTTTCAAAATTGCAGCTAAAAATTACATTGTTATAAATACTATAAAATTATACACTATAAACATATACTTGCACTAAAACATTTTTAAATAAATAACAGATACATTATAACTATTGTACGTCGTAAAGGTTTAGAAATGTTATACTGAATGACTAGATTAGGTTAACTGGTTAGAACAAATAATCTGTTAGTGTTGATAATTTAAAATATGTATACTATTGGAGTAAATTGTAGTATGAGAAATGTGAATTACTTAAAAGCGTATTCTTATTGAGGTGCCATAGGTTACTATTTATTTTGTATTAGTCTGTAGTAAATGTTAGTGAATTGTTCATGGTCCGACTTGGAATTTACGGAGTGTCTGTCGCGTTGTATGTGAATGGTTTCTAAAATATTTCTTTTATTGTCGTTTGTTTCAGTACCTAAAACCTTAACATTCTTAAAATCGAAATTGTGTGATGTTTCTATTGCATTGGTTAGCAAGTGCTGTGCATTTTTTATTATTTGTTTGGATTGAGTATTTGTGTTCGTATATTCTTTTATGAAGATATTGTTTTGAATTTCCTATATATATATATATATATATATATATATATATATATATATTGCTGTGACTTATACAAAAAGCCTTACCAGAGTAAAAAAATATTCAAACCTCTTGACTTGGGCACCAAGATTTGTTCTGATTCTCGCCCTGTTGAATCTTTTCAGATAGTCGCCTTTTTACTCTTTCCGCCTCGGCTGCTCACCTAGTTAAAACTTTCATCCTTATTCATAAAAAAAAACAAACACATTCCTACCACAAACATCAACGTTAACTCTATTTACATCAATATTCATAATACATTAAAATTTCAAAATTAAATTTCAGCATAAATATCACTATCATTAAATTTCAAGTTTAAATTTGTCATCATTTTAATATGAATCCAGAATTAAAGTCCTTGTAGGATGCATACTAATTATTTTAACAATATGTGCAGACCTGAATCTGAGTACAAAGGGAGCATCTCCCACCCCTTTACGTTAATCAAAGAGGTTAGTCTAATTGAGATCAAAAACAGACCCAAATTTTCATCATAATGAAGAACATAAACTGCTAAATACTCCTTTCTAATTAAACAAGAAAATTTCACCTAAAAATTAAAATTTTGTTGTTTGTACAAATTCACTACTGTCCATTTTTTAGCAAACAAATTATAAAGTTATTCAACACACACCAAAACATCAAAAATCGAACAACAAAGCATAAGTTACCTGAAGGTTAATGCACTCGTGGCTCCAATGTACATCGTCCTTTGTTAATCACACCATTCCAACTGGGTTATGTTTACGGCTTCTAATTCTGAACGCTTTTAAAATTTTCTACACCACCATTCATCTAAAGTTGTTTCAGAGCTTCTCAGGACTCATCTATGCATATCAAAATCTTGTTTTGTGGATCCAATCACGATTACGAATAACATTTGATTATTAACATCCCCGAAAAATAGCAAAGAAATTCATACTTCTTTCACCCTATACGCCAAAACTGCCTACTTTTGTTTATTCATTTATCGTTACAAATTTTTATAAATGGTACAGTAATACTCGCAAATATAACTAGACTTTATTACCTTGTATCTTCTTTTCTAAGTGCACTAATGCATAATAACTTGTCTCGTAGCACGTAAAGAGCAAACTGTTTTAAAGTATTCAATAATCACCAAAATATAAGAGCAAACTGTTTAAAATATTGAATCAAAATCGAAAATCTAAGAGAGCGAAACTCATATTAACACGAGTATATATAATGGCTAGCCTGTACGTCTGTTTAGTCCCGCAACGGACAATTTCCAGAATTTCGCATACTCTGTTCCCTTTTCGACAGTCCGGCACGCGGTTCTACAAAATTTGGACACGCGCCAGTTGAAAATCTAAGAACTTTCACACGGCTCGCAAACACGTCCGAGAACGTTCATTAATTTTGTATAGAAATCGTTACGTTTACACCTCTCATATCTGCAACATATTTCCACCAATCGCAGCCCTCGTGACGCTACACAAATCACGCCTTTAATTATTAGTGTCTCTGCTTGAAGCATTTTATCCTTCCTTTTCTACCTTGGCCTGAGTGGTACAAATCAATACCCTTTACTATCGGTTATTTCAATCCACGTGGATTCTTATTTTAATATAAGCTGCGGTTTATCCAACCGTTTGCAATATACGCAGAATTTTCATGTTTATCCAAACAAATTAAGCAGAAATTGACTTTTAAAAATACGCAGGTGTGCTCCTAATTAACGTTTTAATATAATTCTCAGAGCTTTTATTTCATGGTATTTTAACCTTAGATTTTCACAGGCTTTATGCTTATTATATTATTAATAATGGTTCAATTGACTCCAACTAAAATAATAATGAATGGCATTGACTTCTACCCTTTAATTGTTAGCGAATACAAACTAAATATTAATTTATTATTTGTACACTTTGTTTATTACCCGTTACTTAAAAATTGAATTAATTAATATAAATTTTGCACGTAATTTCTATTTGTTTCTTGGAACAATTAAATTAAATATATATATATATATATATATATATATATATAAAATAAGTAAATTTAATGAGTCTTAAAATAATATCAAAGAATGGAATTTATTGGCAAGTGACTCAATATTAGCCACAAGGGCATCCTGTCGACGCGTTTCGCTAGGTGATGCTGTACTTCCCATAATGTGTTCGTGTTAAATATTACATCTTTGCTACTCCTGTCCTGATGAGCCCCAATTAGGGCGAAACGCGTCGACAGGACGCCCTTGTGGCTAATATTGAGTCACTTGCCAATAAATTCCATTCTTTGATATATATATATATATATATATATATATATTACTCAAATTTAGACCAGGGTAGAAAATTAATTAATGACATCAAATAATTTTAATCACCGTGTATAAGGAAGCTTTGGGAAAAAGTACGCGTAATTAAGGGCCTGCTGTGAAGATTTGAATCATTCAATTAGAATGTGGGTTTGTATAGAATTTTATTAGATAATGCGCGTTATCAAAACCGTGGAGAATAAATATTATTCGTTTCATTAAAAATAAGGGGTTTAAATTATTCACCAGACGCTTTCTATAAAAAGAAGCAGAATTAAAATGCTCAACATGTATTTAATTTAATTGTACCAAGAAACAAATAGAAATTATGTGCAAAATTTATATTAATTGATTCAATTTTTAAGTAACGAGTATTAAACAAAATGTACAAATAGTAATTTATATTTAATTAGGATTCGCTAAAAATTAAAGGGTAGAAGTCAATACCATTCATTATTATTTTAATTGGAGTTAATTGAACCATTAGTAATATATAATATGCATAAAAGCTTTTAAAAACCCAATAATATTCAAATCGTAAAGTGTTATTTAAAGTATTACGATTGAACACCTGCGTATTTTTAAATATCAAAGTTCTAATAAATTCGAGATGTTAAACATGCAGATTCTGCGTATATTGCAAACGGTCGGATAAACCGTAGCTTATATTAACGGGAAGGCTAGATACGGGGTTATTTAACTCAAGTAAGTCACGTCGCGATTCCACGTGGATTGAAATAGCCCATAATAGAGAATATCGATTTGCACCACTAAGGCCAAGTTAGAAAAAGACAGATGAAACGCGCAAAGCCAAGACACGGTTAATAGAAGGCGTGATTTGAGCAACGTCACTGTGTTTGCGATTGGTGGAAATAAGATGCAGATATGAGAGGTAAAAACACAAGAATTTTTATACAAAATTAATTAGTTATTCTCGGACGTGTTTGCGAGCCGTGTGAAAATTTCTTAGATTTAACTGGCACGAGTGCAAAAATTTTGTAGAATCGCATGCCGGGCTGTCGAAAAGGGAACGGAGAATGCGAAATTCTGAAAACTGGCCGTCGCGGGATAAAACCGACGTACCGGCGAGCTATTATATAAACCAGTGTTTATAGGAGTGGGGCTCTCTTAGATTTTCGACTTTGATTCGATACTTTAAACAGTTTGCGCTTATATTTTGTGATTATTGAATACTTTAAAAGAGTTTGCTCTTTACGTGCTACGATACAAGTTATTATGCATTAGTGCACTTAGAAAAGAAGATTCAAGGTAATAAAGTCTAGTTATATTTGCGAGTATTACTGTACCAATTATCCAAATTTGCCACGATAAATGAATAAACAAAAGTAGGCAGTTTTGGGTATAGCGTGAAAGGATTATGAATTTCAGTGCTATTTTTTGGGCTATGTTATTCGTAAACGTGATTCGATCCACAAAACAAGATTTAGATATACATAGATGCGTTCCTGAGAAGCCCTGAAACTTTTTAAACGAATGGTGTTGTAGAGGAATTTTAAAAGGCGACCAGGAATCTGAGGACGGAAACAAAACCCAGTTGCAATGGTGAAATTAGCAAGGACGATGTACATTGAAGCCACTAGTGCAGTAACCTTCAGGTAAATTATACAATTTTGTTCGAACTTTGATGTTTTGGTGGGTGTGTTGGATATCTTTATAATTTATTTGATAAAAAATGGACAGTAGTAAATTTGTATAAACAACAAATTTTGAATTTAAGGTAAAATTTTCTTGTTTAAGTAGAAAGGAGTATTTAGCAGTTTATGTTTTGATTATGATGAAAATTTGGGAATGTCTTTGAGCTCAATTAGACTAACCTGTTTAATTAACGTAAAGAGGTGGGAGATGCTCCTTTTATTCAGACTTAGGTCTGCACATATTGTAACTTAATTAGTGTGCATCCTACCAGGACTTTAATTCTGGATGCAAATAAAAATGATGACAAATTTAAACTTGAAATTTTATGATACTGAAATTTATGCTGAAATTTAATTTTGAAATTTTAATGTATTATGAATATTGATGTAAATAGAGTTACCGTTGATGTTTGTGGTAGGAATGTGTTTGTTTTTTTTATGAATGTGGATGAAAGTTTTAACTAGGTGAGCAGTCGAGGCGGAAAGAGTACAGAGGCGATTATCAGAAAAGATTCACCAGGGCGAGAATCACAGCAAATCCTGGTGCCCAGTTTGAGAGGCTCGAATATTTTTTTTTACTCTGGTGAGGCTTTTTGTAGGATACACAGCAATATATATATATATATATATATATATATATCATATATATACAGTGTGTCTATTTAAGTTGGCGGCATATGGAAAACTTTTTTATTTTTAATTTTAGGAAAAAAAGTCACTCTTTATAAAAAGTTCTGCGTGTTCTGAAACCTAAAATAAAACCTTCAAATAGCTAAATTTATTAGTCATATACGAGGTTTATCAATAAATATGAATTTGGCGCAAGAGTAAAATACCTTTATTTTTGATAATTTCGAAAATTGTTATTATAAAATGTTGTTCAGAATGAAAAATCGCGTTCAAATATGCAAAACATCCATCTATTATAAATTTTATTTTAAACTTTTCTAAAATAAAAATTTATTTAAGCTTACATGTTATTTCATTTAATCTATGATGCACTGACAAGAACTGTCCATGAAATGTAATTTCTCAGCATTTCGAAAGACTTTCTTTGATAATAACAGTAGTTTAATAATAATGTAATAGTTCTTGTTACACATACGGATCTTATTATTCCGTCCCTCAATTAATTACCTTTCTTTTTTTGACAATCTTTTAATGCAGACCGTTATTTACTCTTTCTACAAAAAGAACTAGATGATTTTCTTGATGATCTACCCCTACTTGAACGTCAACAGATATGGTTCTAGCAGGATGGTGCCCCATGCCATAGCAGGTTAGATGTAAGACAATATCTTGAAAATTGTTTTAATGGAAGAGTTGTGCATCAGTTTTTGAAAATTCGTTGGCCACTTCACATTCCAGCTTTGATCCCACTCGACTTTTTTTTGTGTGGGCTACTTGAAAGAGGTGTACCTCCAAGGGCCATTCACAGATGTTGTCCATTTAGAACGAACCATTAAAGAAACCGTTCAGAGTATAACGCCGACTATGATTAGAAGAGTGTTGACAGAGTTTCGAGATAGAACGATTACCTGTATTTATAGAGAAGGCAGATATGTTGAAGCGGTAGCTAATCGAGGGACGGAATGATAAGATCTGTATGTGTAACAAAAACTATTACATTATTATTAAACTATTGTTATTATTAAAGAAAGTCTTTCGAAATGCTGAGAAATTACATTTCTGGACAGTTCTTGTCAGTGCAACTTAGATTAAATGAAATGACACGTAAGCTTAAATAAATTTTTATTTTAGAAAAGTTAAAAAAAATTTTTTATAATCGATGGATATTTTGCATATTTGAACGTGATTTTTTCATTCTGAACAACATTTTATAATAACAATTTTTAAAATTATCAAAAATAAAGGTACTTTACTCTTGCGCCAAATTCATATTTATTGATAAACTTCGTATATGACTAATAAATTTTGAAATTTGAAGGTTTTATTTTAGGTTTCAGAACAAGCAGAACTTTTTATAAAGAGTAACTTTTTTTCCTAAAATCAAAAATAAAAAAGTTTTCCATTATTCACGCCATACTATATATATATATATATATATATATATATATATATATATATATATATATATATATATTGTTATGGATTCAAACGGTTAAATATGGGGTAAACAATGCAATTTCATCCACCCTGTGTAGGGAAAAGAACATATTATTTACGCGCAAAATTTATTCAATTTATTTAATTTAAACGGACAAGTATTGACGTATTTCTATAATTATTAATTCAAAGGTTAAAGGTACATAAAGAAAAACAGTTTTAAAAACAAATGGAAACGCATAATTAATTTAATTTATTTTAATTCAACATGTAAAAGTATTAGAAAACACACCAAGATACAGAAAATCAATAATCCCAAGGCAAAAAGTTTCTTGGTAACAAACAAGAACGTCAGTTTTATCGGATACGGTGAAATACAAACTCCAAGAATTGTTCTAAACGGTCCATAATTAAGAGCACCTGCATGTTTAAAAAGTTACATTCTTCGAAATCATCAGCATAATAAAGCAGGACTTCATAGAAAATAGTTTTCAACCGTCAGGTGGTTTGAATAACAGGCAAACAAAGTTCTTAAAGAGCAGGGGAGACGCACGATCGGTAATATGCTACAGATAAAGACGGATATAAAAGCATTGGTATTCGTAACGCACGTACTAATCCACGTGATGTGATGAGAAGCTGTCAGCAATATCGATTTTCTATAACTCAAGTGGGGTTTGGAACGCGACATCAAATATGCATAAGACAGAGATAGAAATGGTACAGATGGGATTTTATGATGACACAGAATAGTATCATTGGTTGGGAACGGATAGTCTTACAAACGTACGAACATGCGGCAGGTGGGAGCGATTTTGGACCATACGGCGCGTCCACAAAGTGAATTTCAAAAATCTTCAAGTCAGTTATATCAAAATTTGCAGAATCGTTATTTGAAAATAGGTTTTTTGCGTGAAGTGTGTCCTGGGGGTAGCATTTTGAAAAATATAAATACTCTAAGAGAAGTAGAAAGGCTCTCTTTATATTCTCATTGCTTTATACTACTTTACAACGATAGACCGACGTTATAGTAGAGTTTTTGTTATGTGAGTATTTAAAAATATTCATATTACAGTAAATGTAGTGCTAGCGCTTATAACTTGGTAGTTGATACCTTATAGTTAGTAACGTGACTAGTATCAAGTGAATTAAATTAACCGAGGTCCAACTAATATTATACTAAGCTAGTAAATCAATAAATAGAAGTATAATATACGTGAGTTTGTATGCTGTTATGAAATGGTATTTTGAAGCAAGGCGCTTGGCAAATTTATTGGGGTTATCATTTATGAATATATGGAGATTCAGAGCGCATAGTCACGAAGCCAAGAGGTTCTGGTGAGCATCGTCGAAGGGATGAAGGCCTGAAGCATTCTCCAGGTAACTTACTTGAAATTTCTGTTTCTGATAAACTTTTGTATTATTTGGTAATGTGTGAGTGAATATTGGGGTGATTTATGGTTATATAAACGTATCGGAAAAGACACTTGTACCGGACAATTATTGGGGTTATTTAAAAATATTGAAAAGGGGTGTATTTAAAACTTACTAAATTTTATTATGAATATAAATTGAATTGTTAAAAGTAAACGGGTCTATTAGTTCTGTATTCCTTTATGCAAGGTAAAAGGCATACATTAATAAACTGGGTATTATGAGCTCACCATACTCCAGTGTACACTAAATGTCGGATATTATTTGGAGCCCATCTACTCATAATGTACTAAATGCGTTTGCAAATAATAATTTAAAACAAGGACTTATTGAGCTGTAATTAGTGTACCAAACTGTTTATACCTGTGAATAATTTGCCTGTAAATAGCGGTAAATAAAAGATAGTATGATTGTTGTATTATTTGGTGATTTTATTGAATGGTGTGCGAGTGTGAAGAAAGAATGATTGCAAATTTAGGTATCCTAGAAGAGGCACAGTTGAGCTAGCCAGGGAAGCTGCTGATGGTTCTTGAAACAAAAAAGTAGCGGGTAAGAAACTTTTTTTTGTGAAATTTTTTTGTTTTTTGAAAATCAGTGTTGACACTCGGGATGTCAAACCCTAAGTCCCCGATCACAACAATATATATGTAACGAGGAAGAATAATCCATATTTAGAATGCAATTTGTAATGGGCATTTTTACAGCCTAACCTTTTTACGCCTTTTTCCCAATTCGTAATTACATTTTTGCAACTACTAGTTCTATATTGTGTGCAATTTAACTCGCGGGTATTACTTTGAAAAGATGGTTTAATTGAAGATTGATTTTCATTAATAAATACATTGCAATGAATGAATATTAAATAGAATTATTCGTAACTTGTTTTCCAACTTAGTGAAGATTACAAACCGCTTGGAATTAATGATAAATTGCTATTCGTATAAATGTTGTTCCTTATGTGGACATACGAGTCTAAATATAAACAGATAAGAGGTGTAGTTCTGATTACCTTTGAAGGAGGTATGCTTTTAGATGTAACGTGTTGGCTTGACAAGAAGTGCGGTTGTAATAACAACGAGTTGTTATGAACAGATGCGTAGTCGGTTTTTGTTCTTGGTTCCGGTATATTAAGTACTTTGAGTGATACGCGTTGCTTTGTTGATTGTGTCTTTAGTTGTTTTTCGTGTAAAATAAAAGGTTTACGGAACATTGACTTAGTGATTACGCGTTGCACGACAAATTGTTTTTGTTGCTTTTCTGTTAGAAATAAAAGTTGTAGAACTTGGAAAACTCGACCGCACGTGGTTGTTTTTACGGAAGATTGATTTAGTGATACCGTCGCTTTACTAATTGTGTTTTTGTGGATTTGTCTTGCTATATTTGAACTGTGTGCAATCTAGTTTTCGTGGCCTCCTTTTCTTATCAGAGTAATGCATACTTTGGTTTATTCAAACACAGTTTTAAAACATGAGTGTTTCTAAAAATGGTGATACAGTTGTAGCAGGTTTAGAAAAAAAAAAGAGGTTGCATCTTATGAACAGGTATCTCATTCACTTGTGAAGACAGTTGGTACTGTAGTTCCTGAATTTTCTAACCCCAACGAATCTAAAATAGATCTTTGTTTGCGCGAATTTGGTTATGCAAAAGCATTAGCTTTTCCTTTGTTACCATAGGTAGCAAATAAAACGCTTCACGTTGCTGTCGGTTTAATGCATTACGTCGTGCCTTGAAAGCCCGTGACTCTAAATTTTTATTACTATTTTTCTTTACAATTTGTGTTACAAAATCTTTCAAAATTATTGTCTCAGGAAATACAACTAACAAGAGATTTATCGATGTTACGTAGTTCCACCAGCATGATAATGTCTGCTGCTAACACCAATGAAATACGTAGGCGTGATTAGTGTAAAGTGTGAGAAATTCCATCCACACCCTCACAATCAAGAGTGCAGTGCTTCGTTAGTGCAGGACATCGGGAATCCCACATTCAATTGCCAGGAAGCGTTGCTGAAGGACTGTTTGTAAGTTGAACTATTTCCTACTTGTTTTTACTTTAAATACCTGTCCGTTGCTTTGCCGTACCGTTGGCGTTCTGATACCTTTTACCATAGACTTGCATGCTATTTTAAATAAAAGAAAAAAAAAAGAAAAATCAATACTACTGGACTCCTCATATTAATTGTGTTTACCTATTTATATTTTGTTAAAATTTTGTCTGCTTTATGTCTAACTGGTGTGTGAGGAAACGTTTCTGCTACTCCCCAATATTACCTCACTTTGTACTAAAGATTTGATATATTGCTTTTAACGTTGTTATATTATATAGATTATCCTAACAGTTTTTTTATTCTACAAAATATTGAGCAATTTATACTTGATCCGTATGCTATGCTTTTTCTTTGTTTCAGGTTTGTAGGACTAATTTGTTTTTTTTTCAGGTTTACTATTCTAACTTTTTTCTATTGCAGGTACTGTTACTAATTCCATGCAGCTGCGTCCCATATAGGTTGGGCTGCTTTCTACAACCCCCCCTACTCACCGATTGAGCCCGGTCCTTTCTTTGTTTTTCTTTGTGTTACGCTCGGCCGCGATTAACGTAACAAAAATTTGGCGCCCGAACAGGGACTGCCACGAAATACGTAACGTAACATTTACACTAACATTTATATATATATATATATATATATATATATATATATATAAACACTTATAAGATGAAATGAAAACCCAACCTTTTTTATGTAAAGTTGAATTGACATTTCAAATCGAACTGGTAATTGAAAACCCCTAAAAGAACAGCAACAGCAGGATTTGAACCTGTGGCCATTGATTTGCCGGAACAACGCTCTAACCAACTGAGCTATGCAGTTGATTGGTTAGACAGTGTTAATTTATACTACTGGCAATTGTCGCAGGTTCAAATCCAGCTGTGACTGTTCTTTTAGCGGTTTTCAATTACCAGTTTGATTTGAAATGTCAATTCAACTTTATATGAAAAAGGTTGGGTTTTCATTTCATTGCTATGCTAATAGAGTGATTTAGTGGTGTATTGAGTCATATGGGTCGTGCGATAGATATAAGTATCATTAAAAAACGAAACAATTTCATCATAACATAGGAGTAACTAGACAATTAAGTAAAAAGCCAATAACGAGCACACTGTATATAAATCGCAACTAACTTTAATTCATGAAGGTAAGCCCATTCTCAAAAATTATATCATATTTAGTAAGATAAATAACTTGTACTACAAAAATTCTTTTTATACTTCTTATCCAACGTCTAAATTTTAGACTACCAAACAGTATTCCAATACAATAATTAAATCCTTTACTAAAAGATAAGACAGAAATAATTCCTACTATCAACCATTAAATATATCAACAACACTAATTAATGTTCAGAACGTTCTCTTTTCAATATCACCACTGAACTCTGAATAAGGTTTTAAGTCCTTAACATGCCATCTGCCTGCCTTGAACCATTTTCATTAATCAATTCATAAATTAAATTCGAAACCTTCTTTTAACAATACTCAAAACATATTTTGGCGCAAGCTTAGCTGTGAACTTATCACTTGCTTTCGAAAGAACTTTATTTGACCTCCAAACTTTGTCACCTACTTCGAAAGATATGTTACGTCTCCTTAAATTATATGAATCACTAGACTGCATGTAAGCTAAATGTAACCTTTTCTGTACGTCTATAAAAATATCAAATAGTCCTTGATAATCTGACACATACGAAGGTCTATCACTAGAAATAAAATCAATATCAACTGAGGGTTCCACATCAAGACCATAAAATCTTCCAGACACAGGAACATGTCTACCAAAAACTAAGAAATTTGGCGAATAACCAGTGGCATGATGTTTTGCAGAATTAATCGCATACTGAATTTGGGGTAACTCTATGTCCCAAGTATCATGTTCTTTAATATACGAACGTATAGCTGTTCCGACTGTTCTATTTATCCTCTCTACAAAATTACATTGGGAGAGTAAACTGCATTAAACCAAATTTTTGAACGTCATATTTTTACATACTGCCTTGAAATTTCTACCACTAAATTGTGAGCCATTGTCACAAATAATATATTTGGGAACACCATAAACTAAAAACTTTTCCTCCAATACACGTTCTATTATATGCGCTTTTGCACTACGTAACGGAAACATTAACGTGAATTTTGAGAACCAATCACCAATAACTAATAACCATTTGTGTCCAACCTTGGACCGTGGAAATGGGCCCATAAGGTCTATAGCGATAATCTGAAAGGGAACTTCACTTCTTTTCCTTTCCCATTAAACCAAGGGGTCCTCTATTCGATGCCTTCTGTGCACCACACGTTAAACAATTTTTACAAAATTTCAACACATCAATACGCATTTTTGGCCAATAAAACTCTCTTGTATGCGTGCCAATGTTTTAAAACCAAAATGACCGGCCACTGAAGGGTCATGATTTATCCGAATAACCTCTTCCTTCTGTGATCTAGGGACTAAATATTTCCATTCCATTACATTCGACGAGAGTGGTAAATTTGATGAAAGAAATATAAATACATAATTATCTTCTACCTTCCATTGTGGGTAATCATCAGGTGAAGCTAAAATTTTTTCTCGAAGAGACGCATACCAGGGATCCACATTATCTAACTTAATCTCAACTAAATTATCAACATGACTCACGACTGGAACTGCGCGACTAAGACAATCTGGAACTACATTAAACTTCCCTTTTCGATGAACCAACTCAAAAGTATGCTGTCGTAAACGGACAGCCCATCTAGCTAATTTTCCGGTTGGGTTTTGTATATTATTAAGCCATAACAGGAAAAGTGATCTGTGATAACAGTAAAACGGGTACCTTCTACCCAAGGTCGAAATTTCTCTATAGCGAAAATTACAGCGAGACATTCTTTCTCCGTGACTGAATAGTTTCGCTCAGTTCGGGTAAGTGATTTACTGGCATAAGAGATAACGTGCTCTACATCATCGATTTTTGAACTAAAACTGCTCCGAGTCCTGTATCACTAGCATCGCATTCGACAATAAATGGAACTGAATAGTCCGGTTGCGATAACAATGGAGCGGAAACTAAAGCCTGTTTAATCTGTACAAATGAGTTCTCAGCCTCAGATGTCCAAATAATAGATTGACCCTTTTTTCTTCCTTTTACCAAATCACTGATCGGTGACACTAAAGATGAAAAGTTTTTATAAAACGACGATACCAACTACACATTCCTAAAAACGTTTGACCTCAGTAGTGGTCTTAGGTCTGGGAAATTTACCATCGCAGAAACCTTTTCGGGGTCTGTACGAAGAGAGTTCGATCCAACAATATAACCAAGAAATTTTAACGATTTCTTAAAGAATTCACACTTTTTCAAATTAATCGTAAGGTTTGCTTCCTTAAGACGTTCCTTCACCGTTTCTAATAACTTCAGATGTTCCTTAAAAGATGATGAACACAAAATAATGTCATCTAAATAACAAAAACATGTGGCTCAAACTTCGGTCCAAAATTGAATCAACCAAACGCTGTTGCGTCTGAGCAGCATTCTTTAATCCGAATGGCATGGTGACAAACCTATATTGTCCTCTCGAAATAACACTAAACGCTGTTTTATCCTTAGATGTTTCGGAAAGTGGGATTTGCCAAAAACTCTTTCTAAGGTCTAAACTAGAAATGTAATTTGCACCTCTAAGTAAATTTATAATCCTATCGATATTTGGCAATGGGTAGCTATCATGTTTAGTAATATCATTGAGCGCTCTTCCGTCAAAACAAAAACTGTACTCACTGTCTTGTTTTTAACCAACAGTACAGGGATGACCATGGACTCTGACATTCTTCCACTACTCCCAATCTCAGCATCTCATCTAATTCTTTATCTAACATCCTGCTCATAAAGGGGACATGACATATGGTTTTTGCGAAATGGTTTTGCATCACCAGTATCAATATCTAAAACAATTTTATCGGTACGCCCTAGTCTCTCTTCACTGCTAATTTCATTGAAAGATTCTATTGCTATTCGTGCTTTTTCTTGTTGTGTTTCTAACAAATCATCCAAACTAAGTAATTGATTATTACAACTTAAGGGTACTGACGAATGACCAATATACGAAATACTATTGTTATCATAATCTTGAATGTGCCATGTATTGTTTTGAAATCTGCTATTAAACCAAAGGATTTTGCGAAATCGCTACCAAAAATAAATGTGTGAGGAAGAGATGGTACAACCAAAGCGTTAACAATACGATATTGTCTTCCAATTCTAATAGGTAAATCAACTGAACCAATAACTTCCTGAAGAGCACCATCAGCAGCGGAAACTATTCTCTTCTCAGTTTTAAAAACCTTCAATTTTAATTCTTCAAGAACAGAAAACGCTAATGAACCAACAACGGTAGTAGTACAACCAGAGTCAAACAAACCTGTGACGTCTCTATCTAACAATTTTACCATAATGTACGGACGATTGTCCTGAGGTTTCCTTAAAAATAACGCGTCAGCTTTTGGCTTGACGTTCCTTGACAAAATCTTTAACGATGCCTAGCCATTTTGACCAATCATCTATATCAAAAAAATTTTCCTGCTTACACAACATAACCGTAGCCTTTTGCATAAAAGCATGATGCCGGCCACTCTGCATCTGCCTACCTACTCGTTTTTTGAACACGACGGACAATTTATCGACTTAACTCCACTATATCCGCAGCTATAACAAAATATTTTACGAGGAATCTTACACCTCCAAAAAGCATGACCTTCATCCAAACAATTTCAACATGTAAGTTTATTTAATTTATATTTATTTACGGGGACCCTATTAGAAGGATTATTATTATTACTATTACTGTTGCCAAGAGATTGTATTTGAGGGGGAAATGATTGATTATAAAAACTACGACCAGTTCGCGCTGAAAAGTTTTTTACAGGAGCTGACCACTTATTTTCAACTTGAAATTTTGAATTTCCTAATGCTTTCGGAACATATTTTACTGGACTTTGTACTAATTTATGCTTGGATGCATAAGCTTCTTCCAATTTCTTACACAACTTTATTAATGTTGACATACTATCAATTTCTGTTAGAGCTAATTGACAAATAAAATCAGGTAATAGATTCTTTTTTACCATTCTGACTTTTGTACATTCCGCAGGTGATTGTGGTAACCTACTAAACAAATTCTCCATATGAGCTATATAAATGACTACAGACTCTCCTTTTGTTGATGACGCGACCTAATCTTTTCCCAAATCTCGTCCTCTGAGTGTGATGGTAAGAAATCTTCCTTTAATCGAATAACTAATGAATTCCAGTTTGTTAAAGAATTTCGAACACAACGATACCATTCTAAACCGTTACCTGTAAACAATTCTACAGAAGCATTAAATAAATCTTCTTCAGATACTTTACGCGAGTGTGCCAACTCAGCTACTCTATCTAAAAATTGATGAACCTGTTTTGGATCTCCAGAAAATTTTACTGACCACGAACCAATTGGAATAGGGGTACTAAATATGAAACAGTATGAATAGGAGCACTGACAACAGCTGGAATGGTTTCTCTCATAGAAAATTGTTCGACCTGCTTTAACCCCAGCTGTGTTAGAAGTGCGGGCCGAGCTTGTCGCTGCCCGGTAACAGCGTTACCTTGCGGTTCCTGAGTAGAGGGGGCTTTAGGAAGGATACCAAACAAGAGCTTATATATTGTCACCGTAGAATTTAACTTTTAACATGAACTAAATACTAGTTCTTTATTGGACAATAGATGTTATTAAATTAAGTGGATTGGATAACATTATAATGTATTATATTATTTAATATTTAATAAAAGGATTGATTATACGGATATATATTAGGTGGAAAATAAAATTGCTAAAATATAAAAAGAGGTATCTTTAAAAATTTAAAAATAGAGGTTATATTAAAAACAGAAAGAAGCATAGAGACGAGACGATCACCCCAATACCACAACAATATATATATATATATATATATATATATATATATATATATATATATATAAAAATATATTGAAATTAATAAGATGAAATAATAACTTAGACTTTTTAAGTAAAGCCCAAATGATCATTTCAAATCGAGCTAGTAATTGAAAGAAGGAAAATATAAGGCCTTGGACAGGATTTGAACCTGCATCTCAGTTTTGCCGGAACTGTGCGTTATCCAATTACGCTACCGAGGCCGATGGCTATAATTGGAAAATTTACAAATCTAAATATATATATATATATATATATATATATATATGTATATAAAATAAAATATATATAATAACAGGCTATTAGGTCTGCTGGTTAATGAATTGAACTCTTTATTATAATTCAAGCTTTCAGTTTTTTATTTTTAAACCTTTATCAAGAATACTAGAAAGTGTGAAACGTTAGCCTGTTCTTATATATATTTTATTTTATAATTTGCAAGGTTGCTACACCACATAATTATATATATATTGCTATATGCTATTCGAAAGATTTATTATCGTGCTCTAATCCGAGCCCTAACGTTGGTGCGACATCTTTATTGCTATATGCTATTTGAAGAATTATCATGCCCTTACTTTGGGCGGCATCTTTATTTGCTATGATATTAAATACTCATCATACACCTACGTTGGGTTGTTATACTTATTTGCTACGTACTCTAAATTATTGGACCACCATTTTAATATTCACGATCAAGTGTAATTATCTCCTCCTCCAGCTGTTTTCTTAATATCACTATCAACTGGACTTTATCTTTAAACAACTCTATCTACCAATGGCAAAATTCAATACGTTACCGCCTTGCGGGTTATCTCTTTCCTATTCGACTTGTGGCTCCGCCTTTTGTACTATTTAAATCTTATGACCTCGGCTAGCATTTATTTGCAATTATAACATTCAGTAAATTTAGATTTTATATAATGAAACCAGTATGTTCTGTACAGCTTTTGAAATTATTTGTAATACATTTCTTATAAATTTCATTTATTAACAACCATCTAGTATGTACTCAAAAATCCCAAAGTCACCAAAGAAAATTTATTATCTTTACGAACAAAGTGTAGAATATTCTAAACCTGTTTTCCTATTACTCATTCAATACGTATGCAACCTCGTTTGTTGACTTCTTCACAAGTATATCATATTTAGCAAATTCAATATTAAAATAAAATAAAAATTCATATAGAAAAACAAATATCTTATAACTACAAATCTGACCTGGTTTTATCTTTCTCACATCGACGCTTCCAATAAAAATGATCTTCCCCAATTCTGGATTCCATTCAAATTATTACACTATGGACCACCACCATTAAATTATATACCCCAATTTATTTCAATCATTCTTCAAACTTAGACTTTTATCATTCTTGCCCCAGCTTTAAATTGTAGTTTGTTTCACCCCTGTACTTCAAAATTGTATTATTCTTCTTTTCTCCTTGTCATTTAAATTGCATTACTGTATTTTTTTTAACATCAGAATCCTAGTCTATTTCCTCAGACCTCGAAACCCTATTATTTTTATGTCTTAGTTTACAATACATTCATTAAAAACGTACTTACGTTTAAACGGCAATTGTAATCTTCATATCCGCACTTATTTTATTTTTCACTTCTATACTTATTACGTACTACTCTGTTTAATGGCAATGCACTTCGGCCTTCATTGAGTTCAAAACTGACTTTTTATTAAGGTGCTTGCTAATATAACCTCGAATTCCCATTCCATCCGTGGGTTTGGTCTAGAACTCGTCGCTTGTCTCTGACCAATCAAATAATTCTATTACGAGCAGTTTCTGATACAATGCTTCACGTTTTCCCATAATCACAACCTGCCCGCAGCTGTCTTAAATTGTCAACATGCTGTATTTAGATAGATTACTTGCTTTTCTATAAACAACTGATGCAATCCGACTTTAACTTTTCATGCTTACATATGATTCACGCAATTTTTAATCATTTCCCTTATCAAAATGGTTAGATCTTTGTACGCATTTATGTTAACTACCTGAAACTCTATTTCTATATCCGTATTAATTTAATCGTCTGGAACTCTTTTCTTAATGCGTGTCTAATTACACTTTATCGTTTATCTCTCAATATACGCGTGCTTCTACTGAAAAATATCCTTATTTGTTTTACCTAAATTAACTAAACTTTATCTACAAGGTATTTAATATTTACTATCTACTTAATACTTGCATTTCTCATTCCTACGCTAACTACGCGTCTCCCTAGGTTTCCCTGCGTCGCCCAAAACTATCTCTACTCTATATACAAGGTGTTGACTACTTACTATCTACAAACTATGTCTATTTCTTAATTATCTCCTTAAATAAGTGTAGTTTCCTGCTGACTATTCTAATTACTCATTCCCGAACGACCTTTACTATAACGTGCACCCTTAAGCAACCCCTTATCACAGCAATATATATATATATATATATATATATATTGCTGTGATATTTTAAAATCGAGCCTCACGAATTGAGCGCCATAATTTGCTGTGATATTCTCCTGTGAATGCGGGAACTGGGTCCTTTCAACAAAAAAATTCTAGTCCCACCGATTGGGCGTCATAAACTGCTGTGATCCTGTTTTCGCCTCGGCTGCTCACCTAATTTTATAAACCTCCTCATTCATAAAATTAAACAAACACATTCCTACCACAAACATCAACGTTAACTCTATTTACATCAATATTCAGAATACATTAAATTTTCAAATTAAATTTCAGCATAAAATTTAGTTTTAAAAAGAATTTCAAGATAAATTTTATTATCATTTTAATGTGCATCCAGAATTAAAGTCCTTGTTGGATGCCTACTAATTAATATAACAATATAAGCAGACCGGAGTCTGAGTATAAAGGAGCATTTACCACCCTTTACGTTAATTAACCAGGTTCGTCTAATTGAGCTCAAAGACATACCCAAATTTTCATCATATTACCGAACATCAAAACTAAATACTCCTTTCTACTTCAACAAGTAAATTTCATCTTAAAATTAAAATTTTATGGTTAGTACAATTTCACTAATGTCCATTTAAAGTAAATCAATTATAAAGTTATTCAACACACACAAAATGTCAAACAAAATAGTATAATTTACCTGAAGGTTACTGTCCTCGTAGCTTCAAAGTACATCGTCCCTTTAGTTAATCACACCATTCCAACAGGATTATATTTACGGCTTCTAATTCTCAACGCTTTTAAAATTTTCTCCATCACCAGTTGTTTCTGGGCTTTTCCGAAACTCATCTATGTATATCTGACCCTTGTTTCGTGGATCCAGACACGTATTTGAACCATTTAATTATTAACACCCCGAAAATAGCAAATAACTTCATACTTCTTTCACCAATATACGCCAAAACTGCCTACTTTTGTGTATACATTTGTCGTTGTAAATTTTGCTAATTGGTACAGTGAAACTAAATTTTATTACCTTGTATCTAAGTGCACTGAAGTACATTCATGTTAGCACGTAAATAACCAACTATTTTGAATCACTAAAATATACGAGCAAAATTTTAAATTATTTTATCAAACTAAAATGCACTGTTTTAACATCTTCAATCAAGTCGCGGATGTACGAGCTTTTAACGCATCGAATAGTCAAAAGTCTAAGAGGGCTTGTTTATATTCATCTCGGTATATATAGCAAAAAGCCGGCACGTCGCTTTTGTCCTCAAAACAGGTAATTCTAAAGAATTCCTCATTCTATGTTCCCAGTCTGTCGCTCGCGCGTCGATTTTACAATTTTCACTCGTCCCATTTAAATCTCAGAAATTTCAACACACGGCACGCAAGCATGTCCGAGAAAAACTAATTAATTTTGTACAGAAATTGTTGTTTCTACCTCTGATATTTGCATCCTATTTTCAACCAATTGTGACCCTCGTGACGTTGCTTAAATCCCGCCTTTTACTATATGTGTCTTTGCTTGACGCATTTTCTCTTTCCTTTTCTAACCTGTTCGTATTGGTGCAAATTGATATTCTTTATTATCGATTATATTTTAGTCCATGTGGACTGTTATCTGGGTTTAATAACCCCGTATCGCACATTCTCGTGAATATTAAGCCCCGGTTTCTCCAAGATTCTTTGAAACCATTTGTTATCTGCAAATTTTACGCGGAACAAGCCTTTTTAAAATACGCAGGTGTTCTGTATTTCGTGCTAAAGCATCCGACCGTTTCCAATATCCTTAGACTCGACATGTTTATCTACACAAATTAAACTGAAATTGCCTTTTAAAAAACATCCTACTTCTAACTAACACTTCTAGGATTTGCATTATTGGGTTTTTACAAGTTTCTATAGATATTATCTGTACGTTTTGTTCAATACCGGTTATTTGAAATAGAGTTAATTAAGATAAATTTTGCACGTAATTTCCATTTGTTTCTTTTGATATAAAGCGTCTTATAAATAATTTAAATTTCTTATTTTTACTGAAACGACCGAGTTTATTTATGCTTCAAGGTTTTAATAAAGCGTATTATTTAATGAAATTCCTTATACACGGTGATTAAATTATTTGATGTGATTATTTAATTTTCTACCCTGGTCTAAATATGAGTATTTTCCCCCTATTTGAATACAAATAATCCCACTTATTCGAATTCAAATATAAAGCATTTAGACTGTCTCCAATCGAAAAAAAAATATTTACAGCTACCCTATCCTATTCCTAACTCTCACCTAATTCTATAAACTGAAATTATCCCTAACTTCATCCTACTCATCCATCTAATCCTATATACATCCTATATACCTATCCTATTCCTAACTTTTAACTAATCTTCATTATACTTTACTTCCCCCTACCTAATCCTATATGCCTATCCTACTCTTACTCTATTCCTAACTCTCCCATATTTATCCGATACCTAGCTTTATCTTCTATAAACACTTACTTCTACTTTTCTATATACACCTATCTCTATTCTTATCCTATTTAAATTTTACTCTATTATAGCTATTTCTCCTGTGGTGCTGGTTCTCCGGTATAAGGGAATAGTAGGTTGACGTGAAACCGTCCTCTCTCATTTCCCGTACCTACTTCCCTTAATAAATATGTGCACTCCCCTACTACTTCACCTATCTCAAAAGGTCCCTCATATGGCAAGTGTAGTTTAGCACATGTCATCCTATCTCTCTTCCCTACTCTCAAGCTTTTTACTACTACCTGGTCTCCCACTTTAAATTTTACCCTCTTTCTAATTCTTGCGTTCATCTTCCTTGTATATTTTTCAGCTCTCTTCCTTAACCTCTCCCTCACATCTACCAAAAGTTGTTGGAATTCATAGTCCCTAGGCACAATTTGCCATGTTCTTTCGGGATACTGTTGCTTGATCAGCATGATGGGACTGGTTTCTGTCACGGTACTAGGGTTTCATTGATAAAAGATTCAACCTTGGACAAATTGTCCTCCATAAACGATGATTCCTATGTGAAGCTAAACGCAAAAACTTAACCGTCTCTTGAATATATCGCTCAGCTGGATTCGCTTGAGGATGCCTTATGCTACAAAACACCACTTTAATGTTTTGCCTCTCCCAATAATCTCTAAATCTTTGATTATTAAAATAAGTAGCATTGTCTGCTAATACCCGTTTAAAAGTTCCTACTTCCTACAAAATTGTTCCAATTTCTTGTTTGTTCCGACTGTGTTACAATCCCGAGTGGGATATAATTTGGTAAATTTCGAAAACACATCAGTCACAATCAGCACATGTTTGTGTCCCTTTGTACTTCTGACTAGATTACTCAAATAGTCAATAGCAACTAAGTCCAGGGGATTTTGTACGTGTATACTTTGTACCACATCTTGACTCGTACTATTTTTGTACTTTCCTAAAGTACATAAGTGACAAGTGTTGATGACTGACTTTACTAACCCTAAGTCTTTAGTTGAAAAAACGTTTCCTAAAATTAACCATGTCTTTCGGATCCCTATGTGACCATATCTTAAGTGCAGATCTTTGATAATTAATTTTGCTTGTACCCTATCCACTACATACACTTCCAATTCTTGAATTTTTTTACACAAAAAGCCGTTTATCATATGGAAGTTTTAAATCCAGGTTCGTTTTCTAACTTCGTTCTAACAATCTGTAGCTCCTCACTCTGCCTCTGGTTCCTTAAGATCTCCTCTTCTCCATATACTGAATCATTTTGTAGTAGACTGTTCATGGCAATCATGATGTCACACGGTCTTTTGTTATCCATGTCCCTGTTTCTACTAAACGCGTCTGCTATAAAATTATTTTCTCCTTAATATATCTAATCTCAAAGTCAAACTCCTGTAGTAACAACCCCATCGATATACTCGATTGTTAGAAAATCTCGTATTCATCAACGCACACAACGCCGAATGATCCGTTTCGATTACAAAATGTCTTCCTATCAAAAAAAATTTTAACTTCGTAACACCAAACACCACTGCAGCCATCTCCTTTTCACTAATCGTGTAATTTACTTCATGCGGCTTCAGTGTGCGTGAAACAAAAGATATGGGCACCTCTTCCCCTCTTGTACTTGGTACAACTCTGCTGCTAATGCACTATCCGATGCATCCGTCCTCAGTACGAAACCTACATCAAATCTGGGATGCCTCAAAATTAGTTGGTCGTGAAATTGTTCCAACAGTGTTAAATATGCTGCCTCTTGACTTTCCGTCCAACTCCATCGTACTCCCTTCTTCAGAAGTTTAAACAATGGACCCGCTTTTCAGCAAATCCCGGTACAAACTTTTATAAAAGTTAAGGACCCCAAAAAGCTCTTAATTTCCTAATGTTATTAGGTCTCGGATATGTCAAAAGTTCGGACAATCTTTCTTTATCGATACACATACCTTGAGTGTTCACCACATACCCCAGAAATTTAACGGTTTTGAAAAAATTCACATTTTCTATATTTAGCCTCAATCCTGCTAATTTAAGCTCTAATAATATCCGTTCTAAATGAGAGTAATGTTGTTCCTCAGTTTCACTAAAATTAAAATATCATCCACATAGTGTATGCAGAATTGCTCATATGCTCCTAAAATTGCTTGCATTGCCTTAATTAATGCTGCACTTAACGTTGACAAACCATACGGTACAACCTTAAAATTATAGATTTTTCCCTCTACGGAAAATCCTGTGTACCTTCTAGAATCTTTGTGTAATGGAATCAGCCAGAATGAATTTCTTAAATCTAATTTACTAAAAATAAACTTGCCACTTAATCTCGTCAAAAGTGTGTCCATGGATGGTGGACAATGGAATTGCGGTTTGGTCCGTTGATTAATTTTTCGTGCATCTAAACATAAACGAATGCTATCATCCTTTTTCTTAACTACCACCAACGGATTTATGAAATGAGTGTTTGATACCTCTATTATGCCATCTTCCAACATTTTATTTAATTCTGCCTTCACCTGCTCCCGATATGCTGCTGGAATTGGATAAACCTTTCCGTTGAACGGTTCTGAATTATCCACTTCCAATCTGTGCTCATAGTCTAACGCTGTGCTTGCTTCTACCCCACTAATTCTGCATGTTTTTGTAATAAAGCTTGAACCTCTACTCTCCTATCCTCTGGACATCTTATTGTGTTGATCTGTTTACCTTCATCATCCTCTACCTCTACTACATTAATTACTCAACCCTGTGTCATCATCTGTGACTTCATAACTGCCCTTCCATGGCACTACCCTATCCTTAATCCTTATTACCTTCCTTTCCATATCTATCAAAACCCTAACTTCATCATACAGTCAACACCTAAAATGCTCTGAAACTTCAGTCCAGGTACAATTACAAACTCCTGTTCACAGCTTAAACCTCCTATATCTATCCTAAGCACCACAACACTATTTACTACAGCAAACTTCTTTTTATTTGGAGCTACTAAATGGCTACGCTTTATAGGCATAATTCTATCACAAACCTTATCCCTAATTTTGCTGACGAATTCCTCCGATATTAAACTCGCCTCTGCCCCTGTATCAAGTAATACCTCTACATTATTCTCAAAAATTTCTATATTAATAATTGGCAAACATAATTTTTCTACAGTTTCTGGCTCTACTTCCTCCTCAATTTTGAAAAATTCACGTGGATGTTCATATACATTTACACAGAAATCTAGTGGTCTGTCGCGTTCTAAAAATCCTGTCCCATCCTGTTTTCCGTGCTTGGTCCTGGTTGTCCTTCTACAACCTGTGCGTACGTCCTCCTCGTGTTAATATCCGTGTCCCTGTCTCTATTCGGCGTGCTGGTCACAGTCCTGTTTACCTCCGGTAAACTGTTCTGTCGCGTGTAACTAGGTCTTGGCGTCGGTCCCCTAGTCGCACTATTGCTCCTGTATTCCTGTCCTCGTCGTTCCCAATTCGGTCGAAAATTTCTGTTGTAGTCAGGCCGTCTCGGATAATTCGGTGTCCTGTTGTCAAACCTAACTGTGTTAACGTTTCGTTCTCGTATCTCTCTTGTCCGTCCAACACATACATCGTCATATCTCTGTAAATACTCTAAAATGTCTCCCGTTCTGTGATGTTTTGTAAGGCCACGTGTTGTCTAATTTCCAGTTCAAAATGTCGTGATAGGTACTTGATTATCTGTCTGTCCGTCAATGGTGGATTCAGTTGTTTGGCCACACTGTATTTGCGGATGGCATATTGCTCCTAGAACCTGCAAACTCTCCTTAAATTTTCCTGTAATCAAGTCGTCCCTAATCTGATCCTGTTTGTGATCACTCCAGTAATGTTGTAAAATTTGTTTTCAAAGTCCTGATACGTGTCTATGTCCTGTCCTACTAAATTGTACCACGCTTCCGCATTGTCCTTTAATAAAGCCTTTATCGTATTTAGTTTAGTCTGTTCGTCAAATAAATTTCCCACTAGATTTCTTACACTATTAATAAAAATTTGTGGATTTACCCTGTTATCGCCATAAAACTTCATGTGTTGGTCCAATGATACTCCACCTGTATAAAATCTGGGGCCATCCCCCGTTAAATTTGACATGTTGTATTTGATACTACTAACTTCGCGTTCTACCCTGCCTAACTGATCCCTACATGAGTCTGTCACTTCAGTCATTTTATATTAATTTCTTCTTCACAAAAATGCGTACTTCGGACCTTAAATGTCCCATTTCCTGTCGAAGACCTGTAATATCACGCTCATTTTATCAACCCTATTTTCAACTTCCCCATCTTTACGGTAAGACTATTTTTAAATTCTACAACTTCTTGATTCGTCTTATCTATTTTCTGACTAATCTCTTCTAACTTCCTGTTCGATTCTTCACTCATTTGCTCAAATTTTCGATTTGAGTCCTCTCTCGCTCTATTCGATTCAGCACTCATTTCTCTAATCTCCTCAAACTTCCTATTAGCTTCTTCCTACTCGATCTCATTTCCTCTAGCATTCTCATCATAATCTCGTTTCCTTGATCCCTGATTCCGTCCTCGACTGATCTCTACTGCCTCCAGCTTCTTCCATTTTCGAAATTTTCTCACACAATGCACTATCGTCACTTCCAATTTCCACTCCTTGACTCCTTAACCACTCCTTTCTCTGCATACGTTCAAATCACTCACACACACTCTAAAATTACTCTTAAATTTATACACACACAGAACTCTCTCTCTCAGATCGCCAGTTTCCTGGAATAAAATCACAAAAATTTTATTTGGAACTCGAGCCCTCACGTTGTGGTCGCCATAAACTGCTGTGATATTTTAAAATCGAGCCTCACGAATTGAGCGCCATAATTTGCTGTGATATTCTCCTGTGAATGCGGGAACTGGGTCCTTTCAACAAAAAAATTCTAGTCCCACCGATTGGGCGTCATAAACTGCTGTGATCCTGTTTTCGCCTCGGCTGCTCACCTAATTTTATAAACCTCCTCATTCATAAAATTAAACAAACACATTCCTACCACAAACATCAACGTTAACTCTATTTACATCAATATTCAGAATACATTAAATTTTCAAATTAAATTTCAGCATAAAATTTAGTTTTAAAAAGAATTTCAAGATTAATTTTATTATCATTTTAATGTGCATCCAGAATTAAAGTCCTTGTTGGATGCCTACTAATTAATATAACAATATAAGCAGACCGGAGTCTGAGTATAAAGGAGCATTTACCACCCTTTACGTTAATTAACCAGGTTCGTCTAATTGAGCTCAAAGACATACCCAAATTTTCATCATATTACCGAACATCAAAACTAAATACTCCTTTCTACTTCAACAAGTAAATTTCATCTTAAAATTAAAATTTTATGGTTAGTACAATTTCACTAATGTCCATTTAAAGTAAATCAATTATAAAGTTATTCAACACACACAAAATGTCAAACAAAATAGTATAATTTACCTGAAGGTTACTGTCCTCGTAGCTTCAAAGTACATCGTCCCTTTAGTTAATCACACCATTCCAACAGGATTATATTTACGGCTTCTAATTCTCAACGCTTTTAAAATTTTCTCCATCACCAGTTGTTTCTGGGCTTTTCCGGAACTCATCTATGTATATCTGACCCTTGTTTGTGGATCCAGACACGTATTTGAACCATTTAATTATTAACACCCCGAAAAATAGCAAATAACTTCATACTTCTTTCACCAATATACGCCAAAACTGCCTACTTTTGTGTATACATTTGTCGTTGTAAATTTTGCTAATTGGTACAGTGAAACTAAATTTTATTACCTTGTATCTAAGTGCACTGAAGTACATTCATGTTAGCACGTAAATAACCAACTATTTTGAATCACTAAAATATACGAGCAAAATTTTAAATTATTTTATCAAACTAAAATGCACTGTTTAACATCTTCAATCAAGTCGCGGATGTACGAGCTTTTAACGCATCGAATAGTCAAAAGTCTAAGAGTCTAAGAGGGCTTGTTTATATTCATCTCGGTATATATAGCAAAAAGCCGGCACGTCGCTTTTGTCCTCAAAACAGGTAATTCTAAAGAATTCCTCATTCTATGTTTCCAGTCTGTCGCTCGCGCGTCGATTTTACAATTTTCACTCGTCCCATTTAAATCTCAGAAATTTCAACACACGGCACGCAAGCATGTCCGAGAAAAACTAATTAATTTTGTACAGAAATTGTTGTTTCTACCTCTGATATTTGCATCCTATTTTCAACCAATTGTGACCCTCGTGACGTTGCTTAAATCCCGCCTTTTACTATATGTGTCTTTGCTTGACGCATTTTCTCTTTCCTTTTCTAACCTGTTCGTATTGGTGCAAATTGATATTCTTTATTATCGATTATATTTTAGTCCATGTGGACTGTTATCTGGGTTTAATATTAAGCCCCGGTTTCTCCAAGATTCTTTGAAACCATTTGTTATCTGCAAATTTTACGCGGAACAAGCCTTTTTAAAATACGCAGGTGTTCTGTATTTCGTGCTAAAGCATCCGACCGTTTCCAATATCCTTAGACTCGACATGTTTATCTACACAAATTAAACTGAAATTGCCTTTTAAAAAACATCCTACTTCTAACTAACACTTCTAGGATTTGCATTATTGGGTTTTTACAAGTTTCTATAGATATTATCTGCACGTTTTGTTCAATACCGGTTATTTGAAATAGAGTTAATTAAGATAAATTTTGCACGTAATTTCCATTTGTTTCTTTTGATATAAAGCGTCTTATAAATAATTTAAATTTCTTATTTTTACTGAAACGACCGAGTTTATTTATGCTTCAAGGTTTTAATAAAGCGTATTATTTAATGAAATTCCTTATACACGGTGATTAAAATTATTTGATGTGATTATTTAATTTTCTACCCTGGTCTAAATATGAGTAATATATATATATATATATATATATATATATATATATATTATATATATTGCAGTGTTAACTCGCCCCACGGCTTGGGCGCACATAATTATGCTGTGACATTACCCTTAATACTTTCTCACAGCCCCTTATCCACTCAAACACTTGTGAAATGTTAATTTATAATTTTCTTTTGCCTCGACTAGCGGATTCAATAAAATAAAGCACTTCAGTAGTACATTATTGGCGTAATCACCCTTACATTTCCTCCCAAATCCCACATTACCTCCCACATTTACATGTAAATCCCCATAAGGAAGAAATGTGGTGGTGTGACTTTCGCCCTGTGTACCGCCTTGTAGACCTTTTTACTCCAACCATTTTGATTACGTCACACCCGCATTGTTTCCACCCGCGAGATAAATCTTTTTCCACATTTCCACACACGAGATAAACCTACCTTGTTTGGTATCAATTAATATTAGAATTTTCTCAGCTATCCGAATTTCTAGGAATTTTTCACATATCTTCATTCCCTAGGGAGCTACCCGAATTTTAAAATTTTTTTATCAATCTCGATTTCTAAATAGCTATCCTTTTTAATATCTACAATCCTTTAACCAAACACGTAGCAGTATTAACATAAATTAAGCACGGAAAATTTAATAATTTATTTTATCCGATTTACAGTTTAATAAACTAATTACAATTTTTACAAAGTATAACATTTATCTTCTTCGTTTAACCAAATCCAATCAGGTTAAAGTAACCTGTAACAAAAATAGAAATTAATGTGTTGTTTAAAAAAGGCCTGCAACAAAAAGAGATTAATGTAAAAAAGGGGAGACGTGTTTTCGGTCAATAAGACATATTGTTGTTAACCTAACAATATGAGAATAATGTAAAAACATTCCAATGTAATGTGTTTTAAATATGTAAATGGGAAGGTCGACTTTTACGTAATCATCCTCCGAATTACATGTGAAAGCTGTATATAATTTCTTTTTAAAAGTGTATATCCTCTCCAAACAAATACGATTATTACAATAGGAAAGTACGCTAAATGCGAGTTAATTAATAGCAATTTAATACTGCTTACTGACCTACCTTAATTAGGTTGTTGTACTATTAGGAATGATGTACTTTTTGTTGTCCTCGCCCGATAAACTGATTTTATTAATTAATTGTTGACGTTATAACCGTACTTTTTGTGTTAAAGGATTTCACATCGGTAGTCTCTTCCCCCATTTTTGTGTAAACGCCGTAGAGTTCGCAATTAACTTTTATTGCTGTATTCTTTTTTTATTAAGTAATCGAATAAATCGTTCCTTCTGCTTCCAAAGAAACTCGAACACTCCATCGCCGACACTAGCGTTCTTTTTGCGATAGCTAGCCATACGGTTGTTAAACGCAGTACTAACCATTTCTACACCATCGTCGCTAGTAGCGGAAACTGATGCATTTTGTGTTTGTTGCTCCGTAGATGACCAGGGTATGCAGACTTTAACACCTCCATGTCGCACACTTTACACAGAATCCGTGGTTGTTTCGTACAAGACCCTTTAACAGCTAGCGGAGCTGAACGTTTACTGCTTAATGACATACCGTTCTGTTTTTCCTTGTGTCGCTGTGAGCTATTCTCGTAAAAGCGATACCGCAAGACCCACAGTTTAAGTACTTTGCTGCGGACGGATGTATATGCTTAACCGTGGACGATGTTACGCCACGACATTTGTTCTGGTGCCGCTTGAGAGCATTTTTCCAGGTATAGGAAGCACCATAGGGGTCGCATTTAAAAACGTTTGCAGGTACCATTTTAGTACAAAACAAAATCCGCACTATACGATTTTGGTTAAACTTGTAAGCGAACTAACTTATAACTAAAAAGCTCTAGCGTACCTGATTTACGTTCCCTATAGAATGCATACCGAAGGTTTCCGAAGACGGTCGACCGATGTTGAGGATTCAGCGGGGAACTAAATGACGTCATAATCTTTGCTGCTCGTCCAGTACATTTAGCGTCAATGCATGCACCTGGTTCGCATCGTCGATGGTGCGAATGCAGTTAGTAGAAACACCGGAAAACGTCTTCCATGTTATACGGATCGCGTGCATATTAAAAATCCAAAGGGTGGTAGCACACGCACACAAATTGTGTGCAAGTCGTGCTGTAGAAGATGCAGTGCTACTATAACCATAAACTTAATAAAAACACTTTAAACCGTTACTAAGGAAATACCAACTTGTTGTCTACAGGATACTTACTAATAAAGCAATTTAATTTTAAATAACTTCTACGTCATACTTTAGGAAATGGTAGGCTTGAATATTTTCCAAATGAATCACCAAGCGAAAGTATATGCTTAGCGGTATTAAAATTAACCATTAATTTTCCATTTTTACGACTGTGGTTAATTATAGATTAAAATTTAATTTGTTCACGTTCGAGCTTCCCGTAAACTAACATATTTTATAGCAACAATGCGCTGTATAATACATGCATACCCCTTCGCCGCGCTACTGCTATTCTTGTAATTGCTAGAAAAAGTCACTCTTCTTTTTACTGTTAGGACCGATGCAAAGCACCATTTTTTTTTATACTTTCTATAGCACATCGCGCACTTTTTCGTCTGATAAATTTTGCTTCTGTAGGCTTTTACACTTTCGCATAGCGGTCGGCCGCACATAATGATTTCTAGAACCGGTAAGTACTCGATATCGCCCAAATAGAGAATTAGATGCTCGATGTCTGTCAACTTCCGATTCCCTCGTAAACGGTAGAAAAAACTCGGTCAATCATCCATCTAACTTAAACTTCGACCCGCTCCTGTTCTGATAATTTACAAACCTTTTTCAAACGACAATGGGCTGAGAATTTTTAAACCTCCGAGGGATCTTTAAGTCGTAATCAATTACACATCCGCGCTACGCGTAAACTAACATATTTTGCAGCAACTGTGCACTGTATAATACATGCATACCCCTTCTCTGCGCTACTGCTATTCTTGTAGTTGCTTAAAAAAGTCCGTCGCCCTTTTTACTGCTAGGGCCGCTAAAAAGCACCATTTCATACTTTTTTTATAAGTGTAGCACATCTCGTACTTTTTGTCGGATAATTAAATTTTTGTTTATGTCGGCCTTTACACTTTCGCTTATTTAAACATCTAATACGATTGATTTACCACTTTTGATTATTCTAACGGAGACCACCATACATCCCGCCGCACCGTTCTTTTTGAATCCAACGATCCTATGGGCTTCCACGCACTAACACCTGACGTATCTTTCCTACTATGTGTTAAACAAAAACTACCGGTATCGCCATTGTGGACATAAACAGATGTTTGTGGATGTGTACGAGAGTATGTAACCATATACATTAACCAGTCTAAGCTATTTTATTTAGCCCACGAAAACTACTATTTTTCTAAACCACAATTAAAAGTACGGTTATAACGTCTTCTAGTAATCTGAAAAATATGTACGAGGTCTTAAACGAAACCATGTAAACACCAACTTTATACCCAATTAATTAATAAAATCAGTTTGTCGGGCGAGGACAACAAAAAGTACATCATTCGTAATAGTACAACAACCTAATTAAGGTAGGTCAGTAAGCAGTATTAAATTGCTATTAATTAACTCGCATTTAGCGTACTTTCCTATTGTAATAATCGTATTTGTTTGGAGAGGATATACGCTTTTAAAAAGAAATTATATACAGCTTTCACATGTAATTCGGAGGATGATTACGTAAAAGTCGACCTTCCCATTTATATATTTAAAACACATTACATTGGAATGTTTTTACATTATTCTCATATTGTTAGGTTAACAACAATATGTCTTATTGACCGAAAACACGTCTCCCCTTTTTTACATTAATCTCTTTTTGTTGCAGGTCTTTTTTTAACAACACATTAGTTTCTATTTTTTTGTTACAGGTTACTTTAACCTGCTTGGATTTGGTTAAATGAAGAAGATAAATGGTATACTTTGTAAAAATTGTAATTAGCTTATTAAACTGTAAATCGGATAAAATAAATTATTAAATTTTTGCGTGCTTAATTTATGTTAATACTTCTACCACATTTCCTCCTTATGGGGATTTACATGTAAATGTGGGAGGAAATGTGGGATTTGGGAGGAAATGTGGGGGTGATTACGTCAATAATGTACTACTCACTACCACAATACACAGTGTAATGAGTGAATATTTACAACTACTTTAACTATTTTCTCCCCTTTTTATATCATATACATATGTCAAATTATTACAAAATCAAGCCAGCAAAACGATCTTTTTATTACCTTTAAAGACTTATTAAAACGTTTCAAGCTGTCTGTAACTTTTTACAAAATATTCGCAAGAAATCCCCAATTTGTCGGCTTTCACACTTTCTATTATGATTGAGATAAAACAGTTTAAAAATAAATCATATCAAAAATATTTGAGATAAAACAGTTTAAAAAATAAGACATATCAAAATCTCTAACCTGAATTATTTTCATGGGTGCTTCCAAGAATTGAAGTCGATATCCAAATCGTTATTGGTGCGTTTATTTCAAAGAAAAGTTTTTCATTTTCTCCTTAGAGTATTTACCATCAATTTGCTTGAACAGGCAGCATTCTCCAAAATTGTATTTTTGGATCGTAGTTTTTTTAACTTAGGATTATAATTTCTTTCGCAATTGAGATGGTCAATTCAGATTTACAATCCGAGAGGAATTTAGATCAACCTTCAGATCGACATTCATAGTAATTTAGATGGACATTCATATCTACATTTAGATGGACATTCAGATTAACATTTAGATGGACCTTTACAGCCCTGTTTTATTTATTATTAAAAATGTTATAATTTCCTAAATTTTATTTACTTACGTCTCAGCAATACGAATCAATTTTTACAATTCTATACTTTATAATTTCACTGTTAACAAATATTTATTATTCACGTAAATATTTGGCACGTTCAATCATAGTCACTACCCAGTTCAAAGTATACTAACTTGATATTCAATTCTCCAGATATTTATAAGATCGTGTATGTGATTCGCTGGCTTCACGTGCTGGGCGTGGCCAAGTATATTATCACTTGTTATGTATGGAAAATTTACCAATTGTATGTAGAATAATTGCATGACGCGGTGATTGAAGTCACGTAATTCAATTGTGATACCTTATATTTACATCAGGAATCCCAGGAACTTCGTACATATCGAGCACGTAGTCTTGTTTGTTAACTTTATTTTAATCTAAATTGAATAAATTTTGTATTTGTTTATTTCCCTATAAATTGGATTCTCGAACAACTGTGGTTCTCTTAGATCACGTGCGCTTTTAAATAAAGCATAATTTTGCGTGCGTTTACGATAATATCTTTACACACTTTATGAATGTTTATCTAGCCACTTCGTGCAGGTTTTTCACTGATTTAATTTATATGCGTTTCATTACCTTTTTAAATTTTAATCTCTGCTAGTAGCTACACTTGGATACGTGTTTTAATTGTTTGTACTGCTATATACAGTGTACTCGCAACTAATAATTTTTATAATAACCTATTTACTCTTCTAATATCTATAATTTCGTGCTTCTGTTGCTTGGGAGTTTCCCTTGCTTATTCTACCACCCCAATGACTTAACCTACACCTAAATTAACCCTATAATTACAGCAATATATGTATATAAATATTATATATATATATATATATATATATATATATATATTTTAATCGAGAAGTTAGTTTAATGAGTCTTAAATTAAAGAAAAATAAAAAAGAATTAATGGCAAGTGACTCAAATTCAGCCACGAGGGCATCCTGTCGACGCGTTTCGCCCTAATTGGGGCTCATCAGGACAGGAGTAGCAAAGTTGTAACATATAATATAGACACCTTATGGGAAGTACAGCATCACCTAACTCACAATTTGTGTCTTCGTATCGTTTCACCTAATATCGCAGGTTTTAACAACAGTCGGCACGGAGGAGATCCGGCTCAACTGCCTTTTTCCATAGCCAAAGATATAATTTAATCGAGAAGTTAGTTTAATGAGTCTTAAATTAAAGAAAAATAAAAAAGAATTAATGGCAGTGACTCAAATTCAGCCACGAGGGCATCCTGTCGACGCGTTTCGCCCTGGTGGGATGCCATCGTGGCTGAATTTAAGTCACTGCCATTAATCCTTTTTTTTCATTAATTTAAGACTCATTAAACTAACTTCTCGATTAAATTATATCTTTGGCTGTGAAAAAGGGTTCGGATCTCCGTGCCGACTGTTGTTAAACCTGCGATATTAGGTGATCTAAGATACAATGATCTTATTCCAAATAGGACTTATACTTTATTTAACAATTTCTAATAATTCCTATTAGATTCAATATTTTAATATATATAGGTAATTGGGGGATACATAACTCGGGTATTAAACAAAGTGTACAAATAATAATTAATATTTAATTGGTATTCGCTAAAAATTAAAGGGTAGAAGTCAATGCCAATCATTATTATTTTAATTGGAGTTAATTGAACCATTAGTAATATATAATAAGCATAAAAGCCTGTTAAAATCCAAGGTTGGTAACATACAGCTAAAAGGAAGGTTAAAATACCATGAAACAAAGCTCGCAGAATTATATTAAAACGTTCATTAGGAGCACACACCTGCAAATTTTTAAATGTCACGTTCTAATAAGTTTGAATAGATAAACATGCGGCTTCTACGTATATTGAAACGGTCGGAAGTTTTAGCAGGAAATGCTAGATGAGGGGTTATTTTACTCACGTAGGAATCCACGTGGATTTAAATAGCATATAGCCTGAAATATTGATTTATACCACTCAGACCAGGGTAGAAAGGGATGGATAAAACGCGTAAAGCGGAGACACAAATAATAGAAGGCGTGATTTGTGAGGCGTTACTAGGTCTACGATTGGTTGAAATAAGATGCAAACATGAGAGTGGAAAGCATATCAGTTGGTGTGTAAAATTAATTAGTTGTTCTCGGACGTGTTGCGAGTCGTGTGGAAATTTCTTAGATTTTTAACTTGGACGTGTGCAAATTTTTAGTAGAGTCGCTGTGCCGAGCAGTCGGAAGGGAAAATAGAATGCGAAATTTTAAAAATTGTCCGTTGCGGGAAAAATTTGACTTGCAAGCGGGCCATTATATAAACCCGGGCTAATAGGAGTTTCGCTCTCTTAGATTTTTGATTTTATTCAATACTTTAAACAGTTTTGCTCTTTATTTTTTTGATTATTCGATACTTTAAGTAGAATACGTGGTGATTACGTGCTACAATAAAAGTTATTAGTGCACTTAGAGAAGATACAAGGTAATAAAGTCTAGTTATATTTGCGAGTATTACTGTACCAATTATCTAAATTAGTAACGATAAATAAATAAATAAAAGTAGGCAGTTTTGGGTATAGCGTGAAAGAATTATGAATTTCAGTGCTATTTTTCGGGGGTGTTAATAATCAAATGTTATTCGTAAACGTGATTGGATCCACAAAACAAGATTTAGATATACATAGATGAATTCCTGAGAAGCCCTGAAACCTTGTTTGACGAATGGTGGTGAACAAAAATTTTAAAAGCGTTCAGAATCTGAAGCCGTAAACATAAACCAGCTGGAATGGTGGAATTAGCAAGGACGATGTACATTGGAGCCACGAGTGCAGTAACCTTCAGGTAACTTATGCTTTGTTGTTCGATCTTTGATGTTTTGGTGAGTGTTGAATATCTTTATAATTTGTTTGATAAAAATGGACAGTAGTAAATTTGTATAAACAACAAAATTTTAATTTTAAGTCAAAATTTTCTTGTATCAGTAGAAAGGAGTATTTATCAGGTTTATGTTTTTGATTATGATGAAAATTTGGGTCTGTCTTTGAGCTCAATTAGACTAACCTGTTAAATTAACGTAAAGGGGTGGGAGATACTCCCTTTTATTCAGACTCAGGTCTGCAAATACTGTGAAATTAATTAGTATGCATCCTACAAGGACTCTAATTCTGGATGCAAATTAAAATGATGACAAATTTTAACTTGAAATTTTATTATGCTGAAATTTATGCTGAAATTTAATTTTGAAATATTAATGTATTATGAATATTGTTGTAAATAGAGTTAACGTTGATGTTTGTGGTAGGAATGTGTTTGTTTTTTTTATAAATGAGGATGAAAGTTTTAACTAGGTGAGCAGCCTAGGCGAGAGAGTAAAGAGGCGATTATCAGAAGAGAATCATAGCAATCTGGACGGCCCAACGTTGAGGCTCGAGTGTTTTTTTTACTCTGGTAAGTTTTTTTGTAAGTTTCACAGAATCTTGACGCCCAATTTGTGAGGCTCGGTTATTAATACGAGAAAACACAGAAATATATATATATATATATATATATATATATATATATATAATATATATATATATATATAATTGTGGTGTTTGATGCACTGAAAGGATGTTATTTTGCATTTTGAACGTGATTTATGAATTCAGCATATGAAAATACATCGAACCACTTTAGAAACTTTTTTAAAAGTAAATAGTTAAAAATTTATTTTTCAAAAATTTTAGAAAGTTAATTTTATCTTTCATAATCCTTCAGATAAGTACTCGGCAACGATTCCAGGTAGTTTTAGTTCCCGACTTTAATTAGTGGTGTAAGAGAAAGATTTACGACTTCTTAAATGAACGTAAAACTTGATAATAACAATAGGAATGGGCAGCAGGTGTCGGTTAAACAACCAACATTGAAAACAAGCTGACAGAGAGAGTTGATTCGAGCATGTGTAGGTATGAGATGGAGACAACACGTGTTGGATAGAGACGTATTTTAGACATTGGTTTTTGTCGGCTTGGGGTGTATACCAAGGTTGTTGGAGTATTGATTTTTTAAATTCTAGGTAGCTTATGTGTGAATTTATGTATAGGTTTAAAAGTAATTTATGGTAATGATATTCAAATAATTTAATTTATTTCAGAAAACTGACGACCAGGAGATTAAGGGTTGATTGTATTGGTTTTTTTTGTCGTTTGTTTGAGTGTGGTATTTGGAACGTATGTTAAGAAAAGAGTGGTTGAGGCGTCAAGGAATTGAGATCGGAAGCAGTGATAGTGCTTTATTTAATAAACCGGAATCGGAAATGGAAGCGGAAACAGGAAGTAAAATGGATCAGTCGAAGACGGAATCGGGAGACCAAGGGAGCGAAATGTTTATGCGCATGTTAGAGGAAATGCGACAAGCTAGAGAAGAATCAAATCGGAAGTTTGAGCAGATGAGTGAGGAATCAAACCGGAAGTTTGAGAAAATGCCTGAAACGTTAAGTAGAAAAATAGATAAGCCAACTATAAAATTTAGTAATTTTAAAAATAGTTTGATTGTAAAAATGGGAGAAGTCGAAATTCGTGTAGAACGGAATGAAAGGAGATTAGACAGGAAATAGGACAGCTGAAAACAGAAGTGAGAGTTTTTGTGAGGAAGAGATTAATTGTAAAATGGCGTAAGTAAGTGACTCATGCAGGGACCAATTAGGCAGATTTGAACGGGAAGTGTTTAGAATAAAACAATATGATCGCTTAAACGGGGGATGGACCGACATATTACAATAACAACTTATCGCTAGACCAGAATACGAAATTTTATGGGGATAATAGAGTAAACCCGTACATTTTTATTAATAGTGTCAGGGTATTAGTGTATAATTTATGTGATGAAAAAGCGAAATTAAATATAGTGAAAGTTTTATTGAAAGACGATGCGGAAGCTTGATGTAATCTTGTGGGACAGGACATTGACTCATACTCAGACCTTGAAGGTAAATTCTTAAAGCATTAGGGAGATAACAAAGAGTATCAAGTAAGGGATGATTTAATTACTAGGAAATACAAAGAGGAATTTTTAGTGTTTCGCTAACAATATGCCATTAGGAGATGCAGTGTAGCACAAGAATTAAGTTTTCCATTAACTAATAAGCAGACCATAAAATATCTATCGAGACATTTTGAGATAGAAGTTAGACAGCATATAACACTTCAGAATATTATAGAACGAGAAACATTCTTAGAGTATTTACAAAGATACGACGACGTAAGTACAGGGCGATCAAGGGACTACCGTGATAGGAATGTGAATCAAGTTAGGTTTGAAACTAGGGGAAATACTTACTACAATAGGCGGGGAACCAATTTTAATGGACCACAATTTAGGAATAATTTGGAATCTAGAGGAAGTAATTACAGGAGTAGCAGCGGCACGAAAAATGCGTATCAGGGACATAGTTCAAAGACATAATAGCTTACCAAAAATTTCTAGAAAGCAACCTAGATCAGCTAATAATACTAATGAAGTTAGTGGAAGACCGGAAGTAAGTAGGACGTATGCGGAAGTATTGGAAAGACAAGGGGGACAAAGTAATGAGACCTGTGTGAGGCAGATTTTCGGCAGGAGACAAACCTCTAGAATCAGTAATTTGTAAATGTGAACATCCGCGGCAATTTATGATAATTGAGTTGATCCGGAAGTAGTTGAAAAAGTTTGTTTACCAATAGTGGAAGTTAAAATATTAGACTATAAGGTAAGATCGTTGCTCGATTCAGAAGCTGAAACAAGTTTGGTATCAGAAGAATTTTCGAAAGAAATTGAAGATCAAATTAGTGGTCGAATTATGCCAATTAAGAGCAGTCGTTTAGTGGCTCCGAACAAGAAAAGATTTGTTGTAGTAAATAGCGTTTGTGTGTTAAAAATAGATACTGGTCCGTTAAGCTGTGAACATGAATTTGTGGTTGTTCCAGGACCCAAATTTAAAAGTATCTTAGAGATCGATTGTATGGCATAGTTAGGTCTTGTTATAGAGATGGAGAAAAGGTCAATAAAGGTTAGGGATGTTGTATTGCCCTAGAAAGATTGCTATGACGTTACTGAAGATGACGTGTATTTAAGTGTTAATTTAATAGATACTGATGAAAGGGGAGGAGATGAGTTAAATACGATAAGATAAATTACATGAAGTTCAGGCACTTTTAAGGAAACATTCAGAATTAGTAGTTGTGGAGGCCAGCACAGCGGTAGGTTATGAACATGTTTTAGAGGTTGATAATTCAGAACCTTTTAATTCTAAGATATATCCTATACCTGCAGCATATAAGGAACAAGTGTGTCCAGCTGCGTTTGAAAGACTCATTGCGGTTTATGGCATTCAGTTTGGATACATTGTCTAAGAACTTGCAGCCGGAACAGTTAATTGAACTGCGATCATGTTTCTCCTAGGATGACAAATTTAAACAGGTTACCCTGAAATTTGTGTTCCCGTACGACCATGTAGCTGATACTTCAATTTTGGGCGAAAGGTTTTTGTCTCCAAAAGACTCGTTTTAGAACAAATCAACATCTAACAATATTTCGTTTGTAGAGTACGTGCGCGGACAGAAGGTGTGGCAAACCTTCAATTTTCAAACCTTGGGGAATACAGCGACTTGTATCTGAAGACGGATGTACTGTTGTTAGCAGACATTTTCGAGAACTTCAAAAATGTATGAATGAAGACATATGACCTAGACCCATGTCAGTACCTAACAGCCCCGAGTTTAAGCTGGAACGCGATGCTTAAACACACCGGCGACAAACTGGAGCTGCTAACCGATGTCGACATGTACCATTTCGTGAAGACTGGGATCAAAGGTTGAGTGACCCGGTGCAGTAGCAGACATGCTCGTGCCAACAACATGTATGTGAATCACTAAAATTCTACCGACCAGTCAAGATACTTATCGTGCCTTGGCACAAACAACTTGTACGTTTGGGCGATGAGTCAGTATTTCCTCATGGGGAAGCTGCTGACAAAATCGCTCATTTCAAGAACGAGATTTTGAACGTTGCAGCTACCTGCAATAAGGGGTAAATCCTCGAAGTGGATCTTACCTATCCTGAGGAGCTCCGAGAAAGACACCACCATATAGTAACTTCTGGACCCCAGAGCTACTCGCCACTCTAGAGAATAAGGAAAATTACAATATTCATTACCGCAACCTCCAGCAGTGTATACGCAATGAACTTGTGTTAACAGTCATCCACCGAGTACTCGAGTTTGACCAATCTCGATGGTTAAAACCCTATATAGATTTCAACTCTGAACTCACAACTTGTGCCACCTACGCTTTTGGGAAGGACTTTTTTAAGCTCATGAGCAACACCGTATTTGGGAAATCTATGGAGAACGTTGACAAGCACAAGGACCTTAAAATCGTGACTTGGTGGGAACCCAAAGGCCGTAAACGGTGCGTGGGTAGTTTAATAGCCCACACGAACTATAATAGTTGTACGGTACTAGACGAAAATTTAGGCCATCATACAGATGAACCGTGTTAAGGTTTTTTATAATAAGCCGATATATGCAGGTTTTCAATTTTGGATTTGTCTAAAACTCTAATCTATGAGTACCATTACGATATGATGAAACCTCAATATGACAATACACTCTTGCTTTTGTACACGGATACAGACTCATTAATAATTGTATCAAAACTGACGATTTTTATAGTGCTAATTTAGATTATTTTGATGCCCCAGACAATAAACACAATCTCTTCCTAGTGAACAAAAAATGTCCGGCGGATTCAAACATGAGTTTAGTGGTGTGTTTGTGCTGGAATTTGTCGAGACACGTTCTAATCCTACTGCATAATTAGTGAGAACGATGTAGGAAAAAGAAATTAAGGTAGTCAGTCGTAGTGTGGCGGCGTGTATTAGTGTAGAATACTATAAATATATTGTAAACAATAATAATAATGCACTTTTTATGCATTCAATGGTGTGCATACGAAGCAAAAAACCTGAGCTGTATACACAACTTATAAGCATGGGGACATCAAAAGGTTGATAATTTTTATTTCACTTAGTTTTAAAATTAGGTATATATTAGTTGTAAGTTTCTATCCTCAACCTTACCCAATCCTAGTTTCCTTCCCTTTTTATCCAGGCGGACATAATGTTACCTCCACATGGTGTTTGCTGGGCAACCACAATATCCTTGTAGGCTAACAACACATTTCCTTAAACTTCATTCTTCTTGTTAGTTATAATATCGCATTTTCTACATTTATGTTTCTAATACTTTTTTCTATTTTCAGATTCACAGCAAGTACTGAATTATTCTGATGCGCAATTTTCAAATTTATAATTTTGTAGTTCAACATGTGGAACTGATGTCTGTTATAAAAAATGTATTAAATTATGTTGTCTTTTATTTTCAGGTTTAAGGTGGTAGTCCTCTCGACAACGATACCCTTAATTAAATCAATGGAAGAATAGGTGGGGGTAATTAGAAGAAAGTTAAACCTCACCTTACAAAAGGGAGTTATATAAAAAATATAACTAAGGGTGCCTTTTCGTACAAATTCTAGAAATGGGGGTGGCGGTTAGAGGGATGATTCGAATTGAAAACTTCCTTCAGATTCGGGTAGTCGAAAAAATTTCAATATAATTCGATAGGTCACACGATATATTTATCTAGAAAAATATACCCCAAATTAAAAACTGTTAGTCGAAGAAAACCTTTATCTGGTTGACGTTGCGGTGTGCGGTGGGAAAATAGGTGGGTTAGGGGGTGGGGAGGGAGGAGGGTGATTAAAAGAAAGTTAAATCTCAAGTTATTGAGTTTAAAGATATCTGTCGACCAATGTCGACGTCTATTGTGTGTGTTGCTCGTTAATAAGAAAATTTGGGGTAAGTCTTTATAACATTTTGGGTTAGGTGCTTTTAAATTAATTTCTAAAAATGGCGCTAAATGTGGCGTTTAAAAAATGGCGGATTGACGTAAAGCAAAATGGCGGATGACAGATATGAAGTAAGGTAAATGGCGGATAAAGGACATGACATAAGAAAAATGGCGGATGACAGGTGTGACGTAAGAAGAAATGGTATTGAGTTTTCTTATTAAAAAGCCATTAGTGTTAATGGGTTTTTCAATTAAGGAACGATTAGTGTTAATGGGCTTTCAATGAGAACACCCATTACATAGCGATTAGTGCTAATGGGTTTTTAATGAGAAAACTAACTAATGGCTGCTTGACGTCGGGGGTTTACACGCGTGACGTCAGGGGGCGTGCTCGACATCATAGAGGGTAGGGGTGCAGAGTGCTGCCTCTTTCCTCAACTCATACAAATGAACTACTTCGGTGGAATTTACAAAGTGAAATGGAACCCAGGAAATTTTAAAAGACAGCTATACATTCCAAAACATTTTTCTTTCATACAAAACAGTTTATAAAATAATTTACCGTTGCAGTTCATACAGAATATAATTAAAACTCTTACCTAAATTTGCTAACAGTTACACAATTAGGCGGATAATCTATTGATTCTTTATTCCCACGCTTGTAAGGGCGTTCGACCACTAAACCTTGACAGATAGTCTATTTAGTAAAAGTCAAAATATCTCGAACTTCGACCTCAAAGTTCAATTAAAATTATCCTCCTGACAAAAAATAAAATGAGAACTTATTCTAAAGTTAAATTACAAAATATTCAATTACTATATCAATCAACAAGCAAAGAACCAAAGTTTTATATTTGCAACTCGGCATGTTATTTGACGTTATAGTTAAATGCGAATGTTACGCATTGCGTGGTTTAGGAACGACTCCATTCTCAATTCTTAGGTAATGCTTGGCAAGACGCGAATTTATGAATGAATTCTACATCCTCGATCTCGTAAGTTAAAACCCTTACGTATTGCTTGCTGACGCGAATTAATGAATGAATGAATCATCTAATCGAGTTCCGGCTTTTATATTAAAAATTATCTCTATTCGAAAATTTTCCTGATCTGTTTGGAACATAATATACCCTAATAATGTCATATTTCTGAGAATACCGCGTTCTATCACCTATTTAGTATCAAATGACGCGATTTATGTTTTATCGTAGAAAGACTATTTTTGTCCTAATACATGGAGTTATTTGCTACTATCTCTTTCTTTCGTATAAAGTAATTGAACTCGCGCTACTTCATCTCGGTTCCATTCTACGACTTTTTTGTAAGGAGAAGGCCATTCATGTAATTTTATTATTTAGACGTGGATGTTTTAGAGAAAAGTTACGATTTAAATGGATTTCTTATTATTGTACCAGGTTTTTGCTTGAACGGAATAGAATTTCTTTTCATTATAAAAATAGAGGCGTTTTTTGAAGTCCTGTTATGCGATATAGCGTTGTAGTTCGCTGTGGGTCTTTTAATGTTACAATTAGGGTTATTGTGGTGGTCCGACTGTCATTTTAGGTGAGACAAGTAATACAGTTAACGCCAATTTAAATACAAAAAACTTTGTTATGCTTTTCATAGTGAAAATCCATCTTATAGGTTGTCACGTTAAAAATTACGAAATATTTTTAATAAAATTCTCAGATATGTCTTTATGATAAGACAAGAGTAGTACATAGTCAAGCCATTAAGTTTATGAATTTCTTTTTGTTAGAAAAGTTGACTAAAAATGATTATTGTTTAACGTACATTATTCTATTTTGGTGAAACGTATTGAAACAATAAAAATTATTCAGGGATTTGAGAAAATACGTCTTGAACTTCTACAATTTTTACGAACAACTATTTTGGCGTATTCTAATACCAAACAATTAAAATCTTTTTTTTAAGATTGCATTGTTGTTTTGTGTGGGTGTAGAAGGCGTAAATGCGTTTCAAATTTATAACAAGCATTGCCAAAAGATTTGCATCTGCAAGCTGAAAGTTTGGTGAAACCAGTTTTAACCGCTTTTGGATATCAGCGATGTAAAGTAAAGGTCGAACTATCTGAGAGAAATGGCGGTGTTTGTTTTGCTGAATTTCATTGAAGATGGTTCAAGTGTCGTATAATCTTTAAAGGACGATGGACGTCAGAAAATGCACCTTTTAGAGGCATCATCCCAACAGTGTGTGTATATCAAATATTTTTCATCTTCATTATTATTTTGGTTTCCTCTAAGTCAGCTCACATAGTTGGTTTTATTTACTTATGTCACTTTATAATTTACAGGTCAAAGTAGTTTAATTTTTTTTGGGATAAAAATTAATTTATAACCATGCAGCCGCAGTTTTGTCTTCAATTATAAAAATTTGTTATATCAAGAAATGAATAGTTTTAGTATTTTGAATGTTTACACTCTTTTAGACTATCACGTTCAACCTACATTACCCATAATTAACTACTACAGTTCAATAGTTCAAATTTCGGTACTTCTAACAAGTTATAAAGTTATAAATACTTATGGTTCTTGACCTCCTGCGATGGAACTATTAGGGTCGTGGTAATTCTGTCTTCTTCAGCTTTTATAACGTTGGTGCCTGCTAATAATTGCTGTGATACCCTAAAGAAAAAATAAGAAGGGAGGAACGAAAAATTAGAACACCATATCGATACTCAAGGTAATGTCATTCTCCCGAAAAGCAGTCGCGTTTGTGAAGTTTGACACTAAAGCCTCTAAGTAATTACCCACTGCGCGGAATTTTTTCATCCCTTACGGGATTGGGTTATTCAGATCTGCTGATATATGTCCAATTAGAATAGAAAAGGGCGTATTTTCCTCATTTTCCGTGATTTCTATTTTGAGCTAGTTTACACATGTCCCTGATATTCCCAAAGCCTACATCTTTGACTATTTGTGTGCAATACTCTAACCTAGATCTACCTACATCTTTTTTTCCCTATCCTATCCCGCACTATGCCCTCACGTCTTAGTCTGTGACCTATTGTCCTATTTCTCCTATTTTTTACTGTTTTCCACATATCTCTTTCTTGTCCTACCATTTCTAGTACCTCATTGTTCGTAACTTTGTCTATCCATAAAATCTTCATCATACGTCTGTAGCACCACATTTCAAAGGATTCTATCTTTTTCCTATCCGCCTCTCCTACTGTCCAAGTTTCACAGCCGTACAGTACTGTCCTCCACACATATGTTTCAAGCAATCTAATCTTTGTTTCGGTCTATGTTGTTTTTGAACACAGTAGTTGCTTTTTCTTGTTAAATGTAGCACGACCTTGTGATAATCTTTATTTTATATCTTACACGCTTTTCTCATCTTGTGTTATTTTGCTTTCTAGGTAGCAGAAATTATTAAGCTCTTGTAAGTTCTCGTTACCTATTTGTGTTCTATTTTCCCCTCCTTTACATACTAGTACTTCAGTTTTATTTTCATACCGTATCTCTCTGTTAGAACTGCTTCCATATTATGAACAGCAGCTTCTAACTCTTCTTTGTTAGATACAAATATTACTATGTCATCTGCAAATCTAAGCATACTTGTACTTCGAGCCGGATATTAGTTGATTTTTTTAGGCTTTTTTTTAACTTAGGCGAATTGTTTTTTCTTTTCTTTTCCTATTTGTTTGTTTTTTTTTCTGTACTGCTTGCTTCCGTACTTTTGTTTTCCTACCCTGATCTTTTAATTTTGATGGGGGGATTTGTTACGTTTACTTTCGACGACAAGTTAAACACCACACCCTTTTTGATTCGCTATTCATGTAGGTAGATTATGTTACTACTCCAACAACATCCTGTATATCTTAACGGTTTATAATAAGTTCGCTTCCTAACGATTATCATTTAAAACAATTTGCTGCAAAGTTGAAAAGCTTATTCTATAAATTAAATAGTCAATACTTTGTTTTAGGTATCCGTGAACTTGCTACACATTACGATAGCGTATAATTACTTTCTACATTACTTCAATCTAAAGACTCGTTGACATAATGTATTGAACTATCTGATAAACCTTGTTTTGAGTTTTCCCATCACCTGGGTTGATAACACTGGTATTACTTTGAACTCTGGTTATTTCAAAACGAATATATGTGTATTTTCTTTTCTGAACACGACAAAGTACTCGTCGTTATCTTTATACTTTTCGTTTCGATTTTTTATGGGATTTCGCGCACACAATATTGTGCTTTATCCATTAGATTGCCGCCCCTTTTGTTGTGATGGGAGGACACCCCCAATGCGGGATCACGCGCCTTTCTTTTTTGCCCCGTCATTAGAGACGGTACTAGCCAGTCCTACGGTGTCAATTTGAGGGTGATTGTTTATGCGCTATTTGCACCATTTGATAACTATGCTTGGTAGCCTTAAAATGAATATCGTAATGTGATATAATATGAGGCATTAATATTGCACTTATTGTGACCATTCTTTCCACTTCGTTAAATGTATGTTCTCGTAGGTGTACGATGGTGATTTATAACGGTTGGTTTACCTTTTTTTTTTAGTTATAAATTTTTGTTGGTTAAGACATTGTAGTGCCAATGTGGTATATATAACTTTATATTTACAATGATTTAGAGCTGTGGCTTTTATTGTTGCGTTTAGGTTTTTTTTGTTGCTAAATAACATAGGGGGTAGGTACCTATCAACGGCAGCTCGCATTTTAAAAATGATTTCTTTTGATTTTGTTGATATGTGTAGCTTGTAATTATGGATTGTACATCTTTTTGGTTCCATTGTGCTTTAGTACATATTTTGTTGTAAACTAGAGTTTTTTTGTGTATATTTAGTTGTGAGTTGTGAATGAGTGAGTATATTTTTATTTTAGGCAATTCTTTATTTTTATATGTAAAGTACCCAGCCTACTCGCGGATTGACCCCGGTCATTTTCTTTCTTTTGTTTTTTTTGTAGGCTACGCCCGTGTACGCAGCATAAAGCAGCATCTAACTCTTCCTTGGTAGATGCTAATACCACTATATTATCTGCAAATCTAAGCATATCAATCATTTGTCTCTGCATAATAATTCCAAATGTCTTTCTGCATTTGACAGTATTCATTGACTCTTTGATGTTAAAGTTAAAAGATAATGAAGATAGGGCATATCCCCGTCTCACCCCTATCCTAATATTTACTTCTCTACGTTCTTTCTCTAATTCTGTTACTGCTGTTTGTTCTATATATAACTTATGCGCTATCCGTCCCTAAAACTCATTCCAATCTTTTTGAGTATTTCGAACATTCTTTTCCATTTTACATTGTGGAATGCTTTTTCCAGGTCTACAAATTCTATATACACGCTTTCACCACTTTCTATTGTCTCTTCCATTATCACCCTCAGAGTTAAATAGCCTTCCGTGTTCCCCTGTTTCGCCTAAACACAAATTGATCTTCTAGTATTTCTTCAGCTAGTTTTTCCATTCGTTTTTGTACAATTCTAGTTGATATTCTTGACACGTGTGCTGTCAACTTATTGTTCGAAAATTTTCATATCTGTCTGCGCCCCTCTTTTTTGGTATAGTTACTATGATGTTACGTTTCATCGGTTTTATCCATATTCATCGGATTTATCGTCCAACGTTTTCTTTGTGTATATAATTATCAAATAATAAATACGTTTCATTACCTTAAGAAACCGTTGCATCCTTTAAAGTTCATACTTATGATTATCAATTTTTGTGACAATAAATAGATAGAAGAAATATTGCGAACGCACGCAATAGTATAATAAACGTCGGAGGTGAATATTTTAAAAACCATAAAAAAATTATTTGTTACAGAAAACGTTTTCCTTTTCTAGTTTTTTGAAATTCCGAATAAGAAGCCCTCGTCTATCTATAGAGATGCATAACAACCTCGTCAAAGATAAATAACACCACAACAGTAAGTTTGAAATTTGTTAATAATCATTAAACGATATCTGCGGTGAATAAGTATAATTCTTAAAAACCTTTTAATGGTTTACCGGAACTACATTAACAATAGTTTAAGGATGCAATACGTTTTGAAAAAATATTTAAAACAAACGTTATTTATAACACAATGGACATATTGTAAACCTTAGCAAGATTGTAATAAATTTCTTCTCTGATGTTATATCAATTTAAACTCGATAGGTGTTTAATAGTACGTGGATGTGTGTGCGCTATTTAAGAATGTGTGTGTATGTGCAGTGGGTGCGCACGCGTGTGTGTTTGAACAAGCGTGTGTGTATGTGCGTGGGCTTGTGCGCACTTTAGTTCGGGCGGTCACAGGTGTGTACGTACTTGCGTGCCTGAGTATTTACAGGAGCACACTCGCACGGTCGCGTGCTTACGTGTCTGCGCGCGTGCCTGTAAGGGAGTGTGCGGATAACAAAGCTCGAGTGCTTGCGTGCTTGCACAAATCGCGCGTACTTGCGTATTGATTACGCTGCAATCTTGCAATGTCTACTTCCGTTGCAATGAAAGTTTTCCCGGCATTATATAAGCCACGCTATACAAGCTATGGGAAGTATAACAAAATCTAGTTTATGTCATACCTCAAAAGTAATTTTCGGTTAGATATGTGTCTATTTTCAAGACAGCTGATACATGTTTCCATTTATATGCAAATAACTTGTTAATTAACATGTCGAAAACCTGTAGTTTACTACCTACCCTATCAGAATAAAATTATGAAAAGCTTGATCTTACAGGGTTGGTTTGGTTATTAACATTTGTAGCAGCAGTACTAATCCTGTCGATCTTAAAATTAGAAGTTTGAGTATGATGGTAAGTGCTTTGTGTATTACATTACGGGATTAAAGATTCATTACATTTTTTGCAAAGTTTCTGTACATATACCGCACAGTAAAATTGCAACGTTACTAGAAATTTCTTAACTATATTTTGAAATACGTCCATTAAACCATGCGTAACATAATTAAGCCAGAAAAGGGTAGATTGTAAGCAGATCTATATCGACATCAAGTTTATTGTTTACTCGTTGCAACACGGTCTCTTGTAAAAACAAAAAAAAAAGCGTCTTTGTTCCAAAAATTATTTTCTGATAATTATATTTATTTATAAAATATTGCAACCCTTAAAGTAGTGTGAACTAGGAGAATGAGTCACCACTTTAATTTGATACAGTTAGATGTTTTTGTTAGCGAATTCAGCATGTAATTTTCGGCCAACGCAACTATTCCAAGCTTGTGTCCGTAATACGCAAATAGTAATTATGTATTAGTGAATTGTATGGAAATTTCTACTTTTCAGCGCATCAACTGCAATTTTGTGTTATAGTATATCACATTTTGGCAACAGGATATACGTTTTCAAGAGATAATTTTTTATTGCTTACGGTTTTAATAGCTCAAGTAACTGGTATAATTGGCTAAGTCAGGTTTTAATTTCAATTCATAACCTCATGTTGCAATTAAATTTCCTGATTAAGTTTGTTATTTATATTCTTAACCAAACGTATATCTTAATATTAGACACAATATAGTCTACATTTTAGAACTAGTACATAGACAATCCTCAATAGGTCTTCAGTCCTAGAAGTGGTTGGACGCATACCTGCATTGTTTCCTTTTCTGAGCTAACCTACATATTTCCTTGAAAGTTCCCCAGCCTACATCTTTCAGTATCTGTATGCAATAAGTTTAATCTAGTTCTACCTCTAGCTCTCTTTTTTCCTATCTCTGCTTCTAATATATTACGTACTATTCTCTCGCGTATTAGATGTGACCTATCATCCAAACCCTCTTATTTTTAACTGTTTTCCATATATTTTTTTCTTCTCCTATCATCTTTAGGAAATCTTTCCTCGTAGCTTTGTTTCTCCATGATATCTTCATCATACGTCTGAACCACCACATTTCAACTTCTACCTTTTTCCTGTTCACTAAACCGTTGTCTAACAAGCATGTAATCTATTTGATATCTCCCTATGTCTCCTGGCATCTTCCACGTATATCGTGGTTTAGCATGATGTTGATAATGTGTTTGTAATGGTTAAATAGTTTTCGTTGCAAAATTCTACTAGCCTATTCCCCTGTCATTTCTGGTACATAACCCACATAAACCTACTACCGTTCCTTCCTTACGCCTACCACTGCATTGTTACCTGTTTTTCTCTTCGCTCGATAGGGATTTTCTGAGGATGGCCTTTATTAAAGATGTAATAGGTCCAAAAGGTGTTGCAAAGAAAAAATTATGGTACTCACCGTATAAGCACGGGGTCTATTCCTACGGAGACATGAAATGGTCGGAGTATTTTGTGAGACTAAACTTGAAATACAAATAGACTTGAGCGCCACTAAGTCGATAAAAACCAACTCTAAAAAAACATCCTGAAGATAGACGGAGATAAGTCGTAAGGAAATTATATCGACCTGAATTTAGATGTATAGTGATATAATATTTTCTCAGTTTTATCATCTCAACTAAATTTTTAAATTACTTCCTTGTCTATTAAATTTTTGGAAATAAAACGATTTGAGTTTTAACTAACATCTAACAAAAAGATTGGTTTCTGTTCATCTTATAAAATTAACAGCGTATATACAACATCGGAAAAGTGAATGCTGATGAAAGTATTAAGTAGACAAAATTCACAGTAATTAACAGGCTATGCCTGTCATAAAAAAATTACTTAATATCTTATTAATATTAGTTATACGCTTTAATTGGAGATCTTTAATATAGCTTACAAGAATAAATAAAAATGCTTTTAGCTGAATTTTTAGTCTTTCTAAAGTTTTACTTTATCTTCTCAATATCACGAATTTCCTTAATACAAGATTTACTCAACATAGTAAGTGTCATCTGTTTTAATTGAATATGGAGGACTTGATTCTTACCACTACATATGTTTAGTTGAATATGGCTGCATAAATATACGCCAAATCAAGCTAATTACACCAAATAAAAATGTTAAATTTCGTATTTGCTAAATAAATAAAATTTTATTTAACTACCTGGATTTTTCAAACAAAACGGTCATCATGTACGTGTTGATTCCTCTCGATCGTAATATAAGGAATTGTACTCACCAAAGCTTGACGACAGAAATTATTTAAATAACAACAATAAAATCATAGAACACCTGTCTAATCGGAGCATTATCAGTCCATCATCTTCTATACGATACACGAGAACTTTTTTCCAAAAAGTTAATAATTACATCTTGAATTAACAATAGTTAGTATTGCAATCAGATTCTTTTTTTATACTTTTAGTCCATAAATTCAATCATCTAAAATTGCTTACTAAAAATTAAAACCTTTAATAAAATTTAAGACACCATATCAAATAACAAACCGTTCTATTGATATTTTATACTAATTAGGACCCCGTTGTAATATAAGTTCGGTGCTAAGGCCTCAATGCCAGGTTATGCGGAATTGCCTTCAGTGGAGCTTTCTTCAACTCATGTTGGCTCAAAACTCCCACACTCTTTCAAAAACGTTTTTACTTATCACATTCTAACGACAAAAATTATTTTTTGTACTTTTCATCGTTGCACGCAACTACCCAAAACTAGAGCTGCGCGGGATTCCAAATACGTTAACAATGACTTTTTTGCCTAAATTCTAGCAACCTACTTAGCGTAAAGTGCATTATGTATTTGCTTATAACTAAAGTGTTACACTATTAAAATCTCCCGTAATTATTAAATTTTCATTGATTGATTCATACGCATTTAGGAAGGAACACGTTGGCACCACGTTCAACAGTCTGACATCCTTTAATTTAAACGGGCGGCTGGTTTCAAAAATATGTTTGGCGACTTGAGGTCTTTCATATTTACCACATCTGAAATAAGCAATGGGCTTTTTAAATCTAGTTGTAACATTTCTCTTAGTCTGACCAATATATTTTTGAGAACATCCTGGTCCTGAACAGCTAATCTCATAAATCCTCGACTTTTGCAGCTTATCCACTTTGTCTTTTGAATTACCTAACAGATCTCTAATTTTATTAGTATTATTATAAGCAATCTTGAAATTGAATCGTTTGAATATTTTATTAAGACCCCTAGTAGTGCTGTGAAAAGGAAGTTTGAAAAACTTGACCAACACATTAGTCGTGCAAGGTTGCAAAGCCATTGATTTACGGATGTTATATCTATTCTTACATTTTCTTTGAATATTATCTGCAATAATTGCAAAGAAACCATTGTGAATCGCTATTTGTTTAATAAGTGCAAGTTCCTAATTAATCCAGTCGCTATTTAAAGAAAAATAAATTAATCTGTTCACCAAAAAATCGAAAGCCGCAAGTTTATATTGTAATCTGTGGTTGGAGGAGGATAAAATAAAACGATTCACATTAGTTTCTTTCTTATAAATATCAAATTCTAGTTTATTAGTGTTTCTAATTACAAGTGTATTTAGGTATGGCAATTGCCCATCATTTTCTAATTTGTATGTGAATTTTATGTTTTTAACTTTCGAATTTAATTCATTAAGAAAGTGTCAAAAACGGCAAAAATGTCATCCACGTACGCTATCCATATTCTTCGGAAGTATTTGGAATTCGTTTTAAATTCAGTTTTAAGCGCGATATAAACAAATTTGCTATGAATGGTGAAAGGTTGTTTCCCATTGCTATCCTTTCATGTTGTTCGTACAATTTATTGTCAAATTGAAAAGATTTCCGGTACATGCAATGCGAAACAAGCTTGATATACTCTTCGACTTTATCGTCATGAACGATACTATCTGCTAAAATACCCTTTAAATATGTTAAAGTACGTGGTATAGGAGAAATAGGAAATAATGAGCTGACGTCAAATGAAATTAAAATTTCGTTCTCTTTTAATGTGGCATCCTTAACTTTATTAATAAACTCCAAAGAGTTTTGTACAGACAAACTGTTAAACTTTAAATTCTTAAGTTTATTTGACTACCCCTGTAATAACCGATAAGTCGGTGAGTTAATAGCTAAAACAACTGATCTAATCGATTTATCTTTCTTGTGAATTTTAGACAAACAATACACTTTTGAAATGTAAGGGTTTGAAACTGTCAGTTTTAATTTTAATGTAGGTCAAACTAGGTATGGGCATTTCTTTAAAATCAGACTCTCTTCTTTTTACCATTTTATTTAAAGAAATCTCATTTTCCTCCTTGTGACTATTGGTCTACAAGGATCCCTATATATCAAAGTTTCTACTCTATCAACTTAGTCCTGTTAGAGATCTGTTAGGTAAACCAAAAGACAAAGTGGATAAGTTGTAAAAAAAGTCAGGAATTTATGAGATTAACTGTTCGGGACCAGCATGTTCTCAAAAATATATTGGTCAGATTAAGAGAAACGTTACAACTAGATTTAAAAAGCACATTGCTTATTTCAGATATGGTAAATATGAAAGATCTCAAGTCGCCAAACATATTTTTGAAACCAGCTGCCCGTTTAAACTAAAGGCTGTCAGACTGTTGAAGGCAGTGCCAACGTATTCCTCCCTAAAAGCGTATGAATCAATCAAAAAAGTTAAACACAAAGAACCCCTCTTAAATACTGACAACGCTCCTACAGCGTCGTCTGGATTGCTTTCTCTATTAGGTTAACAACCAATTAGAACACATGATCAACTTTGGTTTGTCTAAAGCACTTTTAATTTTACTATAAATTAATTGGTTTTGTTTATTAACGCAATAATTCACTTTATTTTGTAGAGATGACCAGCCTACCTGGTGAGGAGAATAGCCTCAGGTGTTCAAAATAAATTTTAGTAAATTGTTTGTTGGTAAGGATCACTTCAGCCTAAGTGGTGAGGAGAATATCCTCAGAAAGGTTTCCTGAATATCTTTTAATTTTTAATGCGTTTTATTTTTTAAGTTTACTACCGACAATGACCACATAGTGGTCGAAATACATATTTAGTTTTTTAACAATAGTTTTTGTGGTAAAGGGGTATTAATTATTTTAATTTCTTCATCTGATTAAACGTTTCAGTTGTATTAGTTGCCACCTCCTTTTGAGCGTTGGAATATTTGTGCCTTAACAAGTTTTCCACTGCGTTTAATTTGCAAATATCTAACCTAATTAGAATTCTTTTAGCTTAATAACCATTCTGCAATATCTTCTTCTGCTTGTATTTAAACTAACCAATAGCTGCCCAAAATAACTTTTTCGTATAATTGGTGTACTACCATACAAGGCACTTCAACTAGTATATATTTTAATATTATGGGTAATAAGACTTGTTCCTGGATTTTAGTTAAATTTCCCCAACCGCCACCGGTGCTGATACATTTTTACAGGAAATACCGGTATAGTATTCACCAAAGTTTTAAAATATGTATCTACTATTACCGATACTTGACTGTCAGTATGAAGTGAATTATAAGTCACACGACCTTGTACAATTCCTTTAATTATCGACGCGTCTTATTTATTTGCTCAACATCTTCCCGATTTTTGCTCGTTCTAGGTATTTGAAGAATTAAATTTTTAAACTTAGAATTGCCCAAAACGACTGGTAATCCCATAACAAAATAAAGATGTACCCACCAACTTGAGTGGTACAGGAAAGGGTTCTTATAGTACTAAATGGAAGAATATTAAACAAATTTGATTAGCGACCCCAATTTCACTGCGATGTGCTACCAATCTACGTTATTTCTACCATCTACCGTGTTAGATTCTTAATTCATGGGGTTTAAAAGTGTCAACGACGTCTGAGATAATACGAATTTCGCTGGCCCACATGTAAACCAAAGGGTTATTAGTATTCTTGGTGGATTGGAAATAAATAAAACTATTCTCTACTCGCCTAACTTAAATCTATTCTAAAAAACATTATGTAAACAATAACAAACAGGAAAAGAACGAAATTTAAAATGTACTTACAGTAATAGTTGCGCTAGCACCTATACTTATCTCTACAACAAAGTCCATATACTAGTCAAAATTAGTAAAATTCAACAGAAATCGATTCTTAATACAATTAGCTTTATATTCATTTCGAGTTCTAACTTCCATTTAACTAAGAAATCCCTTCCTCCTTTGGGGTTTAGAATTCCAAAATATTCTGCTGGAAAACAAATCGACCCTAATTAAATTAGTTTGTTGGTTATGTCGAAAATCCGTGTACCATCATGTGGGCCCTTATCATTATTTCATAATCAGTAGGGCATTTACAATAAACCCAAACTTCTAATTGTTGTTTTAATCCCATATCTATTCATATTGATGACTTGATATAAAGTCAATTCTTCTGTTCACGTAACTGTCTTGCGATGTCGTTATCCCCCCACTGCTTTGCCTTAGAGGGGTATGCTATTAATATCCACCTAACATGTGCAAGTTAGCCTATAATCTTGTTCTATTTTTGTTAAACCTAATAATGGTGATATAAATAAATATCTAAGTAAATGCAATGTCAGATGTGTAATTTAATACGCTTTAAAAGCATTTTTCAACTTATATTTTTGCATTAAATTCTTAAACGAAGTACTACGCAACTCAACTCCGTTATTAACTAACACATATTGAGGTTCTTTGAAAAGTGAGTAATAAATGTAGCAATTTTTTAAATTATTGTGAAGGCTGTAACCTTTCACAAAGGGAAAAATAGTGAAAGTGTCAGATATTGTTACAATAAAGGTGTGTCCTTTCGTAGTCATAGGTAAAAGACATACTAGGTTTACTGCCATCATCCGTCAGGGTTTGATACTACGGAGTATTGTAACATTTGCCTATTGGAAGTTTTAGTTTAGGTTTATAGAGGATACATGTTTTACATAGAATTACGTACTTAGCAATATCAGCATGTAATTTGGGTCAGAAATATTTTTGCGCTATGCGTTCATGTTTTAAAGATACCTAAATGACCAGCCGTAACTTCATCATGAAATTGTTTAAAAATTTCTCTGCGTTATGATTTCAAAACTATTCTTCTAATTCTCTCAATCTTCGGTTAAATTTGGAAATTTAGGTGTTACATTTTATACAATTTTTCATTTATTACTCTCCAACGGTTAGATTTAATCCGATTACTTTGAACATTTTTAATTATATGTTCGCTCCACTTAACACATTTGAAATTTTGGTCTAATTTGGTTCATTATTTGGTTGATTCTGGGGATCCAAAATATTTTTCTTATCTGTGTCAGAGCTTTCTGGGGTTACATATTACTAACTTTTATATTATCTAATGATGGAACTCCATGGGATATAGCATCTGTAACAACATTATCGTTACCTTACCGATATACAATGTCACAATTTTATTGCTAAAGTTTAATAGTCCGACGTATAATCTGCCACTAGGAATCTGTAATATATTTAACCAAGCTAAAGGATGATGCTCAGTAATTACGCTAAAACAAGTTTCTTCAATAAATGGTTTTAATTTTTCAACACTAAAGAAAACTGCTAAACATTATTTTTCAGTGACAGTAAATTTTTGTTCATTTGGTATAAGTGATCTAGAATGATAACAAATAACTATCCGTTTTCATCTATATTTTGAGTTAACACGTCCGAGATACTATATATATTGACATGATAAGGGGTTACTAAAGGTCATTGAAATTCAAATTCTACAAATAAATTTCACCAAGATATAGAAAATCCGGAAAAGATAGAAATTTTCAAAAATCATGATTAAACCCTTTATAACACAATCGTACTTTATTCATTGATGTACAAGTAAAAAATCCAATTCCACGTGTATAAATAATCACCTTGTATTATATAAGCATATTTTAAATACATAGCAAGTAATGTAAGCTGTATATATAAAAATAATTATTTTTAAGATACCTTAAAACGCATTAAATACGAATGTAAATCGATTACTCTAAAATAAATACAAAGCCATTTGTTTGTAATAAAATGCTCTTTCCGTGCATAAAAATAAATGCGGCGATTTTGGACGCAACTGAAGAATTCTCAGAAACTTACGTCAAATAGGCGTGTAGTAATTGGAATGGAATTCAATATGACACTCGTTCTAAAAAAAGTAATTTTTATATATTAACAGAAGCAATCGACATTGGGAACGTTTTTTGATACTGCCGTGTTTGATTTCATTTTGTTTACTCTGTCAATTCCATTGAGCTAGCCAGGCAAAATAAAGTTAAAAAAAGGTAAGTTAACAATTTCAAATTTTACAAATTGATGTACCTGTATCACCACATTATTTTAACCACATCCAACGCCAAGTATTGTCACACACACACAACACACACACACATACACACACACACACACACACACACACACATATATATATATATATATATATATATATATATATATTACTCATATTTAGACCAGGGTAGAAAATTAAATAATCACATCAAATAATTTTAATCACCGTGTAGAAGGAAGCTTTGGGAAAAGGTACGCGTTATTAAAACCGTGAAGCATAAAAATTCATTCGTTTCATTAAAAATAAGAGATTTAAATTATTTACAAGACGCTTTCTATAACAAGAAGCAGTATTAAAATGCTCAACGTGTAGTTTAATTATTCCAAGTAAAGAAACACATGGAAATTACGTGCAAAATTTATATTAATTAATTCAAGTTTAAGTAACCGGTATTAAACAAAATGTACAAATAATAATTGAATATTTAATTAGAATTCACTAAAAATTAAAGGGTATTATTTTAATTGGTGTTAATTGAACCATTAGTAACATATAATATGCATAAAAGCTTGTAAAAACCCAATAATATTCAAATCGTAGAAGTGTTAGTTAGAAGTAGGGCGATTGAACACCTGCGTATTTTTAAAAGTCTCGTTCTGCGTAAATTTTGCAGACAACAAATGGTTACAGAGATTGTTGGAGAAACCGTCGCTTAATATTCACGAGAAATGCTAATAAGGTGGGTTATTTCACAGTCAACGTGGATTGAAAATAACCGATACTAAAGAATATCGATTAGTACCACTCAGAAGAGGGTAGATAGAGACAGATAATATGCGCAAGCCAGAGACACATATAGTAAAAGGCGTGATTTGAGCAACGTCACTGGGTTGCAATTGGTTGAAAATAAGAGGCAAACATGAGAGGTAAAAATAACATTTCTGTATAAAAATTAATTAGTTATTCTCAGACGTTGCGAGCCGTGTCGAAATTTCATAGATTTTAAACTTGGACGTGTGCAAATTTTGTAGAAGCTGTGCCGAGCGATCGAAAAGGGAACATAGAATGACGAAATTCTGGAAATTGTCCGTTTGCGGGACAATACCGACGCACAGGCTAGCTATTATATATACCCGTGTTAATATGAGTTTCTCTCTTAATTTTTCGATTTTGATTCAATAATTTAAACAGTTTGCTCGTATATTTTGGTGATTCTTTAATACTTTAAAACAGTTTGTTCTTTACGTGCTACAATGAAAGTAATTTAGTGCACTTAGAAAAGAAGATGCAAGGTAATAAAGTCTAGTTATAATTGCGAGTACTGTAGCAATTATTCAAATTTGCAACGACAAATGAATAAACAAAAGTAGGCAGTTTTGGCGTATAGCGTGAAAAAAGTATGAATTTCTTTGCTATTTTCGGGGGTGTTAATAAGTAAATGATTCGTAAACGTGACTAGATCCACAAAACAAGATACAGATATACACTGATGAGTTCCGGAAAAGCACTGAAACAACTTTAGATGAATAGTGGTGTAGAAAATTTTTAAAAGCGACCAGTAATCCGAGGACCTAAACATAACCCAGTTGGAATGGTGTGATTAACAGAGGACGATGTACATTGGAGCCACGAGTGCATTAACCTTCAGGTAACTTATGCTTTGTTGTTCGATTTTTGATGTTTTGGTGTGTGTTGAATAACTTTATAATTTATTTACTTAAAATGGACAATAGTGAATTTGTACTAACAAATTTTTAATTTTAAGGTGAAATTTTCTTGTTTAAGTAGAAAGGGGTATTTAGTATTTATGTTCTTGATTATGATGAAAATTTGGGTATGTCTTTGAGCTCAATTAGACGAACCTGGTTAATTAACGTAAAGGGGTGGGAGTTGCTCCCTTTGTACTCAGACTCAGGTCTGCATATATTGTTATATTAATTAGTAGGCATCCTACAAGGACTTTAATTCTGGATGCACATTAGAATGATAATAAAGTTAATCTTGAGATTTTCTGATACTGAAATTTATGCTGAAATTTAATTTTGAAATTTTAATGTATTATGAATATTGATGTAAATAGAGTTACCGTTGATGTTTGTGGTAGGAATGTGTTTGTTTTTTTTTATGAATGAGGATGTAAGTTATCCAGGGGAGCAGCCGAGGCGAAAAGAGTAAAGAGGCGATTAACAGAAGAAAGTCAACGGACCAGTTAATTTAAAAGGTTTTACAGCATTCTTGACGCCCAATCTGTGGGGCTCGAATGTTTGTTTTTTTGAAAGGGCCAGTTCCTGCAGATATGAGAGGATTCACAGCATTCTTGACGGCTCAAAGCTGGAGCTCGATTCGAAATCCGTAGTTCCCGGATTTTGGTGGATTCACAGCAATATATATATATATATATATATTTTGCTATGATAAAAAGGTAGCTTAAGGGTAGATTCAGTCATAGTGGTCGTAGGATAGATATAAATAATTTTAACTTTAAGAAAAACCAAATAACTTCATCTATATAGGAATAAAACGACTATTTTACAAAAAGTCAATTGCAAGCACACCGTATATATAGTATATTTGATTTAATGCATAAGAAAAAAGCCATATTTCAATAATCCGATGCCATTTAGCTAAAATAATAATGTGTACGTCGTGTAATATGTTTTAAGTGTAGTTTACGAATGAAGATTAGGTTTTAAACGCAACTAATTGCATCGATATAAATACATTATTGGAAAGATAGATAAACTGGCATACTGGATATTTAATACTTTCGTCGAAAATATCAACGCATGTATAAGAAAACGCATTGTAATACGTCATTAAATACCTCACTAGAAATAGTACATTTGTTTAAAAAACCAACATATTTTAATAACAAATAAACACCAGATGGTTAATTGTACGAAAAGTTTTGGACTTTTAAACGACAAACATAAAATACGCGACAGAATAAAAGCAATAATTGGAAATTCTAAAAAGATGCTATGATATATTAAATGTCCACGTGTGGAATTGATGGTAGGAACAACAATTAAAACCAGGGAATTTGAGAATTACCAAGATACTACAGAGATAGGCGGAGATTATAAATAAATACGCGACGCGCATCAATTAAAGCGTTAATAGGAGGGCTTATAAATACAATGGGGAATGAATAAACATTTAGTTCATCTATAACAAGGCAAAAATCGCGTCAGTATGCAGTAGAAATTTGCGTGACAGTATTAATTAGTGAAAAAATTTTAATTTAGTATAATTAAAATTTTGAAAGTGCAAAATTTGTGCAACAAATAATGGCCGATCTACTAATAGACGTAAGTTAAACTATTAAATAAAATTTTTTCTAATATTTTACAATCAAGGCTCTAAATAAATATCCTGACACTGATCTAAAACAATATTTAAGAACTTGATACTAATCGAAGTCAATATCGTCCCACATCTAAATTAATTGTCTAAATATATTTCTAAAATTACCTCTAAAATTAAAATATAAAAATACGTCTGAAAATACGACCAATTAAACAAAAGTAAGGGTACTCATGGAATCCGAGAAAAACCACAAGCAATAAGTAGAACGAGTGTTGCAAGGGATGCTGAACACAGATACTCTAAGGCAATTCTAGTAAAAAGGAAACAAAAACGAAGGTTAGCCCTCTTAAATATTTTATTAGTTAAAGACTTTCAATTTTAATATTTGCTATATATTGTATGTCGGTAAGAGTCAGCAAAAAGGTCATTTGAAAATTTGAAAGCAGGGAAAGCATCTTAGAACGTTTGAAGGTACTTAAAAGAAACTAAAGAGATATTTTTGCTGCCTTTCAAAAATCATAAATTTGGTAAATGTTAATGTTTATTCAGGGCTAAATTTTGAATTTATATAAAATTGTACATATTATTATCATTATTATGTTGTGTAATCTTTGGATTGCTTTATTAAAATTCATTTAAATGTATTTAAACAGTAGAGAGAGTACGGGTTAAACAATCTTTATCGTCGCACAATAGGAATATTACACCAAACAAAAATAACATCCAACGTAAAACAATTTTCATATCAATTATAATGACACCCACAGTAGGGGAATTTCATAGCAATCAAAATCGCGCACAAACGTGGGACCTAATAAGGGATATCACAGCAATTTAATGGTACGCACAATCGTGGGGCATTTCATAGCAATTTATATATATATATATATATATATATATATATATATATATATATATATATATATATATATATATTATTACTATGTTAATAGGGTCATTTAGGGGTAGATAGGATCACTAGTATAGTGCGCATCATGAATACAACATGAGGGTTTAGAAAACTAGACATTTTTAAGAAGACAATGAGGAATGCAACGATTATACAGGAAAGCAAGTGACAGCGCCTTGTATATAAATTATAGTCATAATTATTTTAAGAAATAAAAAGTACTCTCAAAGATTTAATTAAATAAACAACTTGGTAAGTCATACAACGACGTGAACGGAAGCTGCAACACAATACGCGTGAATAATACATCATCATAACACTAAGAATCCAGTTAAACAAGCAGGTTTAAAAATGCGTAAGATACGAAACGCATATAATTTAATACATAAAATAAATTAAGACTACGTGATCAAAAAGGTAAAATCCAACACCTGTTAGGTTACAAATAAACACAGCATGGTGATAAAAGCAAAGTTTATCAAATTTATTGTACAAACGAAACGTACGTGACCAGGGAAAGAGAAAATCCAATAGAACCAGTGCTATAACTTGAAATCTTACGTGCAGGGAATAGCGCCTAAATTTTATTCACATATCAAAAATCTATAGGAATACCCTAAATCTTTTATGTAAGAATCACGTACAAAGCTTAATCGTTGAATTATGCGCTTGTTAACAGAGAGGTGGTTCTTTTTAAATACGACCGGATTTGTAAACAAATCAGTTCAACATGAATTAAAGCATAGTTCACATTACTTAGAAGAAAGTATTTCGTGAAAAGATTTAGAAGTGATTTATTGTTAAGTAATAAATAGTACAATGGTGATTGTAAAAAATTGAATAAGATCAGTCATTTTAATCCTTTAAAAACGTAAGTAGCTAAAGGTTTTTTTAAATTAAATTCTAATATTAACATTAATAAAAAGGACTCTAAATAATTACTGAATCCGATGTGGAAATTTAACAAATATTTAATTCAATTATTAATCACCGGATTTGACCAGGAAATTTAACAAAGTCGCTTAAATAATTCATGAATCATTTAAAAAGAAGCTGTACCAAGACAAATGCACGCCGTATCTAAATCCGACGTTGGGACTATATAAATTAATAAGCTGAATATGGGAGCAGTCGGAACAGGGACTGGTTCGAGCTTTAAACAACAGGTTAGCTAATCTGAATGTTTTGTTATTTTTATTTGTGAATATTTCATTGTATATTTCTAATTTAAATAATTTAATAATTGCTTTCATGAAAACTTTATGTGAGAGTCCTCAAAGATCGTTTATAATACTGTTATAAATTACGTAAATTTTGAAGGAAGTTTAATGAACGTTCATGGGGCTTCGGATAATAATAGGGTTGATCTTTGCTGGATTTTGATTATTTCTGGGAATGATAGTTATTGAAAGAATTTTTATTCAATTATTAAAAAGAAATTTTATTTAAAGAATTCTTAAGCATTTCATACATTGTAAATATTTTTAAGAATATTATAGTAATTGTGTTTAATTGTGTTTTGCCTTAAAGAAACAGGAAGTAGAAGTAGAAGGAAAATTTAAAGGCTTTATTGTCGTATTATTGCAAGCTCTGGGCATGGTTAAAACTGGGCTAGTCAATGTATTTAAAATTAAAATTAAAATTAAAGGTCAAAAATTGAAAAAAAAAAATTATTACCTTTTTATTTCACAAAAAGGGGGCACCGGGTTATTGCAACCATATCACAACAATATATATATATATATATATATATATATATATATATATCTATATAAGAGCCGAGGCTAAAAATTAATTTAGAGTAGCAGATTGTATTTATTATTTTCCGTAGATTTTTGTACTTGTTAGTCCTTTGGGATATGTTTTGACAAATGCTAGTTTCTAGGGTAGTTGACGTTTTTTTTAACTGCAGATTTTGTAAATGTTTATTTTGGTATCATACCTTTTAACTAGAGGTTTAATAAGTTAAATTTTTTCTTTGTGACTCACCCCACTCTACGGCTTTCTAGCTAGAACGACATAATTTTTTGATCTATTTTTTATTGCAGTATTCGGTGCGGGATATTCTCTTTGTTTACTTTACTTTTCTTTCCTTGTCCGCGCAGAACACCGTAACAGATTAATTGAATTGAATAAAGTTCGGTTCACGTTAGTGTTTTACTACACATTTAAAAATATCTGTTAATAAAAATGTACTTTAATAACCGACTTTAAAAGTTGATCTTAATTTGAGTACTAAGAACTAAGATTTGAACTAAATAATGGAATCAGTTTAACCGACGAATGGCAGTAAATTCCAGCAAGATCAATTTTAATTTAATTAGAAGAATGTGATATGGATTTTCAAACGCTTGTCAAGGGTGGATTAATTTTAAAAAGTATTTGAATGACACTTATATGGATTTTGGGAAAGAAGGTATTAAGTATAATTGTACGTTTTCGACGTAGAGAAGACAATCTTTAGACAAAAGAAGAGAAAAAGAACAACCGTAACAGTAAATCTATTGAAAAACACTTCTGTTCGCTTTATGTACTTAAGTGGGTTAGGTAATAGATTTTTTTTCTGCAAGTGGGTAATTAAATTTTTATGAGGTAGAATTTCGATTGAATTTACTCATTATAAAGAGATTTGTTAAATGTATCAGATCAGTTACGTTTGACTAACGAAGTAAAAAAGGTTACTAAAGTTATCTAAATAAAAATTTGTACACAGCTTGATTTAAATAAGATAGGTTTGTAAAAGAGAGATTTTAAGGTAATTATAAAATATTCCTTTTTAAACTTCAGACGTGCAAACTTTATTGAACTTTATTTGTAGATTCAATGCTTCTTTGTAAGAAATATTTTTGGATAACGTGTGTTAAAGAAAGATGTGGGACGTATTATTTGAAGTATTGTTTGTTAATGAATATTTGATGTGATTATAAGCTTGATGTTAAATTCTCGTTGTTTTAACAAGGTAATTCGAGCCTCTTCAAAGTAAAATTTCAAAACACCTTTATTGATAGATACCCCATATAGAGGCTCATTTCATTTCATTTACTTTTAAACGCTATTTTCACAGCAATATACATATATATATATATCATATATATATATATATATATATATATATATATATATATATATATATATATAGTGTACATTTCAGTAGCCGATATAAGCTTGAATACAAGTTGTTACATGCCACAGATGTTGTAGCGCCTGTGGCGCATTAACAAATAGAAAACGTATGTCTTTTCTAGAGCTTTGTCATAAATTTCTGCAAAATGCTAAAAAAATGAAACAAACAGTCATCGCAATTGAAGCTACGTAATGCCTTGGAGACCACTTATCGATTTACAGATCAACCGATGTGATAATTTAAACAGCTATCATGTCGCAAAGCGATGAATTCACCCTCATAACAACCTGATTAATTGTCATTCTGCGGTATTAAAATTAGATCTAGTTTCACAAAAAGCTGTGGTTTCATATCCCGCAAATGCAACAATGAAGCTTGACGGTGGCGAAGCAATATACGTTGCGAGAATGTGGTTGAATATAGAACAATAACGGAGGGAGTTTTAATTAAAGCTGCAGAACATTTCTCTACGTTTTTCCAATGGTCTTTTTAGGTGTCTATGTCCCACTACATCTGGCAGTGTTTTTTTGCTTCTCATTTACCTACATTAATGTACATTACAAAATGGGTTTGCAAATCCTAAAGTTTTATTACAAGTAAACCGTTATTACTAATAAATTTCTTTTACAAGTCTCTACAGAATTCTCTAAAATAGAAACTAAACGCCTAAGGATTACAGAAATTTCAAGAGATGTTAAAATGCTTACAGCGCATTTTAGTCGTAATTTTATTCCAATATACTAGATGTACAGGGTCTAAATGGTCTGTGCAAAATGTTATCACAAATTCTTAAGACTAAAGTATGAGGAACTAGCCTAATTTACTTTAGTCCAAAAGTTCATAATTTCCAAGATACAAGGTGTCAAAATTATTATCTTTTTAAGCTATTTTTCAAATAGATATCTTAATCATAGCACGATTTGCATGAAATTTGGTCTGTAAGAATTTTTTAAGATAAGAAATTCAGATTTGCTAATAATTTTGATGTACCTCGCTGAGGGCAACACCAGCAACCCTTTGCCTACATTTGAAGCACCATAACTTTTTTGTGCCTCGGTATTTCAAATTTCTGGTTCAAAATTCCTATTTCCTGACATTTTATTTTTAAAAAAGATATACCTTGTTGATGCCGTAGTAGGATGTTGATAGGGGAACCAGAACAGTTTTGCTCTTTGAAACATACAAACCGCCATAAAAAGGGTAGGAATTCCACCCGGAAGATCCAACTCCACCCGGATGATCCTCCAGGTCGACTTCGTCGCCGCAGCGCCACCAAGCTAACTTAGATTAGCTACACTGTTTTTAAATCATTTTTACGTTATATTTATAAACAATTTCTTAGCGTACATTGTATTGAAAATGCTCAAATTTTTTTGGAGGTCTAAGCCCGACATTACTTTTAGCTTTGGACCAATACTTACAACACCCAAACCCTAATTTTATAACTTTTTTATTTATAAACATTTTCTTAATGCGTAAAGTATTGGATGGCCTAAAAATTTTCTTGGAAGTACAAACCCGACGTTAATATTGTTCTAGGACCAACTCCTAACGAACTTACAACCCCAAACCTAAATTTTATACCTTTTTATTTATAATTATTGACTTGGAATATAAAGTATTGGATATAATAAAATCTTCTTGGAGGTCCCAGTCCGACATTTTTAATCTAGGACCAACCCTTTCAAATTCCAAACACCAATTGATAGATTAGGGCAGCGTCGTCGGTGACGCTGACCAAACCTATCAATTTTTCCTGTTATCTAACTTAAGTTCACGCAAGTCCAACTAACCTGTCCAAACTCCAGCAAACCTAACTCCCGACAAGTCCTACTAACCCAACCTACCTTCAGACAACACCGACTAATCTAAATCCAAACAAGTAAACTAACCTAAATCCTCCTCCCTCCATTCTATTTTGTCGCCCTCCCTTCTATTGCATCCGTACAACAAACATCCGACGTATGTCCAGCATACATCCGACATATATATGTGACATATGTACGATATATGTCCGACTTATGTCCGACATATGTCCAAAATATGTCCTACATATGTCCGACGTATGTTTGACATACACCCGACATAATAAAATTGCAGCGTTTTATTTTAAAACATTCAGGAAGTAAAATTTCTTAATTTAAAAGTGATGGACTTTACTTTGTTACTTATGAAAATCCACGCTTAATTAGTGCTATTCCGCTGATGTTGTGAAACCCTAGTAACAAAAACATTCACACGAATCCCAGCGCTAGGCTCATCATTGCAAATGTAACCACTGACGCAGAATTCAGCGTGATAAAGCAATAACCTTTCCATGAACACGAAAAGTGCGTTGACCTCGCAGTGGGAGAAGACGTAAAAAGCACGGTGTAACATTATTTTGAAATGTTAACGTATAAACAGATTAATTAATTAATTCAATTTTATTAAGTTGTATAATTTATAGGCAGAATTCCATGATAAATTACCCATATATTTTAGTAAGCATCCCTTATACTAAAGATTTCAAGTTTATAAATAGGTTTAGGCTTAAATATTATAAATTCCAGCGGCTGTCATAATAATTTAATGGTTCGACCTTGCAAATCCAATACAATACCCTTTTAAAACTAATGTCGGTTATAGATTGACGAATCTGATTAATTTAAATTGAATATTACCTTTTAACGTAAAGAAAGAAAAGCAATTTTCAGTTGTAAAACTTAATTTTTACTTAATATTTCGGTGATTGATAAAGGTTATAGAAAATGAAACATTACAAATAGCCAAACTATTTTCCAATTTGATTTGTTCAAAGATTGCAAGTAATTTTAAGTAGTCTGGAGACATCCATTGTATTATTATCCATTTCGGCTTAAGATGGGTTAACGGGTTTTTTGTCAATGGCAGACAACTGTCGCCAATTTTAGTACTTAGAATTCCAAGAATGTACAACATATTGAAACCATTAAAAAATAATTGCTATCCGTGGTTCTCATTTTGAAAGGGGCTGGATTTAGTTTCTAAAATCTTGTTTCTGGGAGGTTCTGTTAATAGTCATTGGATAAAAGAAATCTGACGTAAAATAATGGTTTAGAGTAGGATTAATATATAACTTAAGGCTTTAGTCAAAAGAAGGAGATACCAATGGGGTTGTTCGTTGTCAAAAGGTAGAAAGGAACGTAGCCAGAAAAGTTTGCTGGTAGCGTTCTCGGTATCACAGATATGATATCGAACTTAGTATGACGGTAGTAATAAAAAGAAAGGAGTAAGTAACTCATCCAGTTCGCGAGGGTTAATGCCCGTGTTTTCGCGGATTTATAAGTGATATTAAAGTATGTATTAAAAAGCTCGTATGCGTGTGATGCACAAGTTAAGTTAAGCTCAACAAAATCCTGCCGGGTTTGTGTGCCATTAAATTATTTGAATAATTGCGAAGAACAAAAGCAACAAGCGAGATTCTCTCCCTCAACTTAAGAGCTGTTCTGGATAGGAAAGCAAGCCATCAAACAATTGATGATTTTGAGTAAGTAAGTTTTTATATTTAAGTTAGCATGGCGAATTTTTATTTAATATATTTGTTAGGACGTTTTGGCCATAAACCGTAGGATTAATTTATTGTGACATTTATAGTATAAGTTTTCTTTCATATAAAGTGTTTGGGAATTGCTTATGTACATAAAATTATCATAATTCCATATCAACCTTTCAATTAAATTTCTAAATTAAAATCAATGAGTTTCCTCATGTAAGAGGTTCCCGTTTATTGCTCTGGTGATTAAATAGTTTTTGTTTGCCGTTGATTAAGTGAATATTTTTTATTTTTAATCATGAAAGCTAGCACCGCAATTTTTAGCACTATCTTTTACTTAAAAAAAGTTTACTGATGTTTATGAACTTAAAGACAAGTGGGAGCGAATAGGGGTCGTTGGCATAATAAAGATTTGAAATTGAATTCTATTAATCTATTTCTGTTCACCCTTCCCTTATGATTAAAATCTTTTTCTTTTATAATAGACATATGATTGAGTTTATGTAAATTTTGTGTACTTCTCATTTACATTTTATACTGATTTTGTGACGTAGATCTTCTTTTTTCATTTTGTTCGGGTCCCTGTTATTTTGGGGGTCTGGTTCCTCCGAATCCTACTCTGGAGTATGGTCGCAGAGTTACCCCGCAGAACTAGGCTCACCGTAGACGTTTCCTCCTTTTAAAAGTAGAGAGGATGACGCCTCGCGACCTCTCACGTTCCGTGGTATCTCCGGCATTGAAGTTTTACTTAGATTAAGTTTAACATAGATGTACATTCAGAAAAACACATACAATTATTTACTTACTCACAATTTATCGGTTTATTTTATTCTTTTAGATTGATGTCTTGGTGTCTGTTTTTCACCATCTATACAGATTTATTTTAATTCAATCAAGATTTTTGGAAAAAAATCAGATTAAGTAAAGGGGACGTGATGTTCCTTTGAAATATTTATAATCAAATTTCATTTTAATAGTTTCCCTATTAGTAAATCCCACAAATAGGATTAAGTTATATCCTAAAAGAAATATTGTTTGTATGTTGCATGCGTTCTTGATTAAAGTAAGAATTATTTTTGTATCTTTTATTGCTTATAATCAAAAGCTGTCAATTTCGACATGGCTACTCATTATAAAATTATTACAGTTTTATTATTCATTTGTTTTGATCAATAATGCATATCAATAACGCCTACGACCTCATCGTCAGAGTATGAAGACGTTTACAAGAAGATCTGTGCTGATACACAATCCAAAACCTTTTCTTTGACCTTATAACCTATCCGTAAGATATTTCCCATGTACAGAGTGTCCCATAACAAACTTTCATTAAAAGTATCTTAAAATCTACAAAGGATAGAAAATTGAAAGTTTGCATACAGGGGTTACCGAACTAAGCAAATCCAGCTAAAGAGTTTTCAACTACCTTCAGCTTCCGGTTATATCGGAAATAGAGTTCAACTTCGTTATTTTAAATAACACACCCCATATAATATTACATATTTGACTAGTACTTGAGCAAAACGTACAAGCGTTTGTTTGTTATATGGACAGTTGAACTTCCCATTTTTACAAATTTGTGAAGCTTGTAATATAGCTGAAAAATGTCTCGATCGGAATTTTCTAACGAAGATTTCCTAAATTTGTTAATAACTCATGGCGAATGTGAACGTGTTGTGAGTAAAACATGCAGAACATTTATTGCAAGGTATCCTACAAGATCAAGACTGACTGCAGGCATCATAAGATGCTTACTAGCAAACTGTACAACTTGGCTAATTTACACTGAAACGTACACACGTTAAGCCACTTCTCAACCATACAGATGAAAACATTGATGTACTTGAATTTTTTGAGGCACGTCCTACTGCTTCCGTACGCAATTGCCGAGGAAATATAGCTGAATCAAAAACTACAGTACATCGTATATTAAAAAGACACACTTTCAAGTCCATTCGTACCATTTAGTGTAGCAATTACATCCCGGTGACTTTCAACAATGCGAGTTAGATCTTGGGCCTTTTTGAGCGACTTTTTATAACGTATCTTCAAAAAATCTTTTCTACGGATTTTTTATTATACAGATTTACAAGTTGAATTTCCAATTACAAGTACATTATATTCATAAACTTATTGAGATCAAAATTACTCACTGAATTAAATGAACAAAAATTAAGATGAGTAGCTGAACAACCAACAAGGTTAAAGTTGTGAAGCTCAAGACTGAACGGCCATCTTAGGCTCTTGAGGGTATTTATGTTGTCCCTGTCCATCACATTGCTTGTGGGAACTGCAGAGTTCATGTCTGCTTATTTCTTTAATCATTTATACAATACAAAGTAACAATCTTAATTCTAATAATTGCGATCTTATTGTCTAATGTGACCTGCTCGTGCAGTGTAATATTACGTCTGGAATACAATGTATTCACCTCCGTTCTCATGTCTGCTTTATGAACTTCCATTAACCTTTTATTACTTGTTTTTCAATTAATTATACAATGTAACAATCTAACTTCAAATTTAATAATTTCCTTTGTTTACCTATATATTCTAATTTGGGGAATATGTAACTCGGGCACAATTTTACAAATTTATGGATATGACAATTCAGGAAAATGAAACTTTTTAACAGAATTATTTGGAACGATGAAACCAAGTTTTCTAAAAACGGTATATTTAATAGTCATAACTCACATTATGGGTCAGCTGAAAACCATCATTTGACGCGTAAGCGGCAGTTTCAGGAAACTTGGCAATTTGATGTGTATTGTGCTATTAAAAATAATCGAATCCTGTGCGCGAATGTCTATGGTGAAAACCTAAATGGGTTTGATGATAAATGGATTGCTAATAACGGTCCCTTCCTATGGGCATCTAGCTCTTTCAATTTATACCTCATAGACTTTTTATTTGGGGGTACATAAAAGAAACGTTTACGCCACATCGCTTACAATCAAAGGCGATAGCATAAGTTCATCGACCCTTTGCCATCCCTACAGGTAAAGAAGTACCAGGAGCAACACATAATGCTGTACAAAAAAGAAGTCTTAAGTTATGAACTCAAAACGTAGCTATGGAACCTCTGTGTTACCAATTTAAGAATTTAGTTGTAGTATGGTCAGTATTTGCTTTAAGTTTAAGCAGTAGTATATTTAACGATTTCTGATGTGAATTTTAAGTCAGCATAATTCTGCCGGTTTCAGGTTTTGGCACCATCTTGTTAGTCTTTCTGGGACTATTTCTTTGAAACCCCTCGAGATTAGGTAGCGTCTACGATAATTCCCGTGATAGCATTCTGGGACCCTCTCCAAACACTTATACCCGCCTTACTGAGTTAGCGGCAATCATTTTTGTTAGTGCAGTCAAGACTTTCTGCATTATACAGAAACAGAATTTGTGGCGCAGGCTAGATTTGCTGAGGGCAAAGCGTTACGTAACACGTAGTCTAGTTTATATCCCAAGTCATCGCATCTTGGTAAGTATTCCAACAATATATCCCTGTCCGTGATATTTTGTAATGCCTGTCTTACCTGAGTTTCAAAACTACTTTTTAAGTACTTTATTATTTGTTTGACCTCTAGAGGGGGGTCTAACTGTCTTGCGATGCTGAACTTTTTAATTGCATACAGTTTCCTTGTCATTCCCATTTCCGAATTGTACTGCCCCACCATCAAATTATCTCTGACACTATGTTGGATCTAATCGTTTCAATAATACCGTAAAAATGTATACTCAAGTCATCACAATTATCAAGCTTACTTTCAATTAAATTATACTAAATTTCAGGATTTCCTTTTAATAGAGCTCGCATTATATTGAATTTTAGTCGTTTATCATGTGTTTGCTGAGTAAAAATTTTAAAATTATTCAAAAAAGCTTTTGGCTTATTGTACCCCTAAAATTTGCTTAGACGATCTAAAAAAACATGGTTTGGATTAACCTTAAATTGATCTCCTACTGAAATGGCCCTTCTAAAGTCTGCTACTAATATAAATTAAGTTAAAAATATATCCATAAAATAGCTTTTATGAATTATATTTACTTAGATTTCGACCTTATTCAGGTATTAACCACAATTATTACAAGCAACTGCCTTGCAAAATATTTAAGACGTTCAATAAAATTCCAAAGTAAACAGTAAAACCGTACATCACATGAGAAACGTTTGAACTAATAATATGCGGATTACGCTTCACGTTCTGATATAAAATTAGTTCTAGTTTAACCGAATGCTGTGAACTCGAACACAGATGCCTCTCATTCATACGTGCTCTCATACTCGGCAAATGCAGGAATGACAGTTGACTGTTGACAAAGTAATTTACGTTGCAGAAGGTGGTTGGGTAGAGCACAAAAACGAGCTTGGCTTTAATTAAAACGACAGAGCACTTCGTTTCGTTTTTCATAGGTTTTGAGCTAGGCGTCTATATCCGATTACACTTGCTTTGAAATTTTTTGCTCTATGTTTATCTACATTAACCTTTATCACAAAATATATTCCTTGAAGCTAAAGTGTTGTTAGGAAACTGATATTTCTCATAATCGGATATTTCTTATAGATGCTTTTACAAATATGTCCAAATTAATTAAGTATACGTTACGTCAGCAGAATCTTTGACGAAAAAATGTGCAAAAGTAATGAAAGTTCTTTGTTCCACTAAAACCAATATGCAAGCTTAGCTGTATTTAATTGCAGTAGACACTGTAGCTGCTTTGTCGTAAAAACCTTTGTTATCTACTATTTGTTTAAGGTTTTCCACACCACGTATCAGGTATTTTACGTTATACTGAAAGTTGATAATATATAGTTTAAAAGTTTAATGTAAACTGAAAATATTTAAGGGTAAACGTATTATGCGTATTTTCAAAGTTCCGCAAAGCTTGTTATAGGTAGTTTCTTCATTCATGTATGAGATCTGTACACAGTTGTAGATTTCAGTTTGAGTAGTAGAGTATTACTTATCATTCTTTGAAAATGCTCAAAACATTCGAACAGTCTGCCATTCGTTTTCCTTAGACACTAAAAATATGTGACAAAGTGAAATTTATCACCAAATTTCTTGGAGTTATGGTAGACATGCCATCAGTGACAGTATGGCTACAAAATGGGTTCGTATGTACACGATGAAGTGAGAAGTGAACGACCATCTGTGGTGAATATGACATAATTGTATACTATCGAAAAAGCTGTCATGGTGAATTGACGTTTCACACTCCTTTAAAGTTTTCAGATATTTGACAGTCAACATTGCATTGCTTGGAATTGTCAGAGATTATTGAAGGTATAGCAAATTGTGCGCACGTTGCGTGCCTAAGATACTCGTAAACGGGCACAAAAGCAAACGTCTTGAAAGTGCTTTGACATTTTTTGAACCTTATCATGAAGAAGGATTTAAATTGTTAAGCCAATCGTAACCGGAGATAAGACATATCACAATGGCAACATGAAGGTTCTCTGAAAATAATAAATTTAAACAGACAATCACGGTAAGGGAACTCATAAGCAGCATATCCTAGAACGCACAAGGTATCTATTGCGAGAGGCAGAACAATAAATTTTGTTGTTTATTGTGAGACTTTAAAGAAATTACGTCAAGCTATACAAAACAAAAACGCGGTACGTTGAGTGCCGATATTATTTTACTCCACGATACTGCGCACCCGCGCACTTCAGCTACTATCCAAAATTTCATCACTTCATTTGGCTGAGAGGAATTCCGTCATTCACCCTACAGCTTCGATCTAGCACCGAGCGATTACCACCTCTACTAACACCTAAAGATATTTTTCTGTGGTTCATATTTTGAAAACGACGAAAATCTCGAGATTAAGGTTCGAAAATGGTTAGTAACAAAGCGGCACATTTTGATGAATAGGGTATACAGAAACCAGCACCATGTTACGACAAATATTTCAATAATGGCGGAAACTACGTGAAAAAATTGTTTAAGTGATAGGAACACTTGGTTATTTATTTGTACCAAAACGGACCTTACTTTAAAAATACACCTCGTATACAAAATCTCCACTTTTCAGAGAGATCGGCAAATATATTTCACCATCCCTTTAAAAATTAAGCTTTATAATAAATTATATATATATATATATATATATATATATATATATATATATATATATATATAAAGTCAAGTCATTTGCAGTCCGTAATAAGAAATTTTCTTATTGCGGACTGCAAATAACTTGTCTTTGTTCATTTGAATTGCCTTTGGGGCATGAACCCGGGTGTCGCCACGAGAAGGTTTGTTACGTATGCCAATAAATTTTGCTGTAACATTCCGCAAATCTCAAAAGCCAGACGTACTTTTATAGTCATTTATAAAATTTATTATGTAGTTTCGGTTCAATTCTGTACTTCCACACTTTAGTAGTGTTGGTTTTTATCACCTGATGGCGGTTTTATTTACTTTTACCATAGTACAGTGATTGTTTCGAAATTATATCATTATAATAGCTTCGATTACTTCATAGGGTTCTTGGGAACTATTCCACTCTGATGAGGCTAACTAGCCGAAACCATTGGTCAGTGGATGTTTCCTCCCCTATGAAGTAATAAAGCTAATGTTTTGTTAATGGCTATATAACTACCAGCCCGATTTGTATTTGTCAATGGCTCTTATTATTTTCATAAGAGTTTGTTTACAGATACATCTTACTTTTATATATATATATATATATATATATATATATATATATATAGCTGTGAATAGTCCTTTTCAAGTCCCACTGTTGGGCATCATAATTATTGATGTGATTTCCTTTTTAGTTTCTTTTTTGTGCGATATATAACTTTTGCTATGTCACAGGTCCTAACGTTGCCGTCGCCTTTTTGAAACTTTACTGTTGTGTTCGTATTCGGCTCTTTTTACTCTGCGTCTCTAAATCCTATAGTTCCTATTTTTGTATGCTTCGGCTAGCTCAATCTATTAAACACAGAGTGCTCTACGTCACGACAATAAAGATAGTTTACCCATTGTCTTTCTATTACCTATCTATTAAAATAATGTAAATGAAGCAATCAATAACTTATTAATTTGTCCAACATTCAAAAATTAGCCTCTGAATAAAATATTAACATTTATCTGTTTACACCAAATTTATATTTCCTGAAAGCCAGCAAAAATATCACTGTAATTACTCTAAAGTACCTTTTGAACGTTCAAAACTACCCTTTCTCTATTTTTCAAATTCTCAAATAATTTTTGATGACTTACAGATATTTGATGTAGCAAATATTAAATGTTAAAAATTGAAAAACAGTCTTATACTAATAATGAATAATATTTCTGACCTGTATATTCCTTGCTTGTTTCTGCCTCTGAATATCGATAGTCAGCACCTCTGGATTGATACAGCTTCACTTGTTAGCGTAATTTCCAGAATGATTAATTAATTTTGCTTAAATTTTCCTTCGGATTTTTGGAATGACTTGGAGCTTGCTTGTAGTTTAATTTGAGTATCTTGACAGAGTTTATGTTTCCTTGTAAGCTTATTTAGAAGTATTTTTATAATATTCACGAAGTTTTATTTTAGGAGTACATTTAGAGGTATCTTTAGAATTTTATTTCAAAGACGTACATTTGGAGTTACATTTAGAGCCATTTTAAGCGCAAAACGGCTATTTCTCGTAGTATAAATTGGCACTTTCAATTTTCACTATTTTAAAAAATTATTAACTTTCACTGATTTCACTTTTACGTAATATTTAACTTTCAATTGACGTGATTAGTACCCTATCGAAGAGAAGCTGAATGTTTACGAGGTCTCCATAGTATTTATAGACTCCTCCTATCAATTTTCTTATTAGTGTTCATCGTGTGTTTGTTGATAAACGTGTTATACTTTGCACCAATCTTTGCAGAACTCGGTATTTTTAAAAATTCCCTGTTTTGAATTTGGTTTAGACGCTTGATCTTACACGTAGACGTTCAACTTCGTGCAGTATATTTCTCAAAAAGTCCAAATTTTTATTGCATTTTGTCACGTCTTTATGTTTGTGTCGACTTTAGTCCAAACCTTATCATATTACGAACCGTCTGATATTTATTGTTTGTTACTCCAAATATGTTGCATTTTATCGAAATACAAAGTCTCTTGTCACGTACTCATATTTCTAATAATGACGTATTTGAACTCGTTTATTTATTTATGCGTTGGTTTAGTAAATAGCTAGTATGCCAGGTTATTTTGATGAAACTTGTTGCGTTTCAAACCTTAGTTTTGCTAGTTTTTTTCCAATTCTGGACTTGTATATTTAACTTAAAACGTATTATATGACGTACACCTTATTATTTTTGCTAAATAGTATCTAATTATTGCATAATGAGCTTCTTTCTTATTAATTAAATTTTTTATGGTTTATATACAGTGTGTTCGCAATAGACTTTAAGTAAAATAGTCGATTACTTCTATTTAATGGTGGGATTATTTGGGTTTTTTAACGTCAATAATATTTACATGTATCCTACGAGCCCTATGACTTAATCTACTCTTAAATTATCTTCTTATCATAGCAATATATTATATATATATATATAATATATTGTTCAACGTGTAATTTAATTATTCCGAGTAAAGAAACAAATGGAAATTACGTGCAAAATTTATATTAATTGATTCAAGTTTGGGTAACGAGCATTAAACAAAATGTACAGATAATAATTGAATATTTGATTAGGATTCACTAAAAATTAAAGGGTATTATTTTAATTGGAGTTAATTGAACCATTAGTAACATATAATATGCATAAAAGCTTGTAAAAACCCAATAATATCCAAATCGTAGAAGTGTTAGTTAGAAGTAGGACGAGTGAACACCTGCGTATTTTTAAAAGTCTCATTCTGCGTATATTGCAAACGGTCGGATAAACCGTAGCTTATATTAACATAGGAATCCAGGTGGATTGAAAATAACCGATACTAAAGAATATCGATTAGTACCACTCAGAACAGGGTAGATAGAGACGGATAATATGCGCAAGACAGAGACACATATAGTAAAAGGCGTGAGTTGAGCAACGTCACTGGGTTGCGATTGGTTGAAAATAAGAGGCAAACATGAGAGGTAAAAATAACATTTCTGTATAAAATTAATTAGTTATTCCCAGACGTTGCGAGCCGTGTCGAAATTTCTGAGATTTAACTGGTGCGAGTGCAAATTTAATAAGAACCGACGCACAGGCGGTCGAGATGGGAACATAGTATACGAAATTCTAGAAACTGGCCATTTTGGGGACAAAACCGACAGACAGGCTAACCATGATATATACCCGGGTTAATATGAGTTGAGCTCTCTTAGATTTTCGATTTGATTCAATGCGTTAAAGAGTGCTCTTAGATTTCGATTTGATTCAATGCGTTAAACAGTGCTCTTAGTTTTCCGATTTTGATTGAATAATTTAAACAGTTTGCCCGTATATTTTGGTGATTTAAAACAGTTTGTTCTTTACGTGCTACAATGAAAGTAATTTAGTGCACTTAGAAAAGAAGATACAAGGTAATAAAGTTTAGTATCACTGTACCAAGTATTCAAATTTGCAACGACAAATGAATACACAAAGGTAGGCAGTTTTGGCGTATAGCGTGAAAGAAGTATGAATTTCTTTGCTATTTTTCGGGGGTGTTAATAATTAAATGATTCGTAAATGTGTCTGGATCCACAAAACAAGGTTCAGATATACACAAATGAGTTCCGGAAAAGCCCTGAAACAACTTTAGATGAATGGTGATGGAGAAAATTTTAAAAGGCGACCAGTAATCCGAGGACCGAAACATAACCCGGATGGATTGGTGTGATTAACAGAGGACGATGTACATTGGAGCCACGAGGGCATTAACCTTGAGGTAACTTATGCTTTGTTGTTCGATTTTGGATGTTTTGGTGTGTGTTGAATAACTTTATAAGTTATTTACTTAAAATGGACAGTAGTGAAATTGTACTAACAACAAATTTTTAATTTTAAGGTGAAATTTTCTTGTTTAATTAGAAAGGAGTATTTAGTATTTATGTTCTTGATTATGATGAAAACTTGGGTATGTCTTTGAGCTCAATTAGACGAACCTGGTTAATTAAAGTAAAGGGGTGGTAGATGCTCCCTTTGTACTCAGACTCAGGTCTGCATATATTGTTATATTAATTAGTAGGCATCCTACAAGGACTTTAATTCTGTATGCACATTAAAATGATAACAAATTTAATCTTGAAATTTTCTGATACTGAAATTTATGCTGAATTTTAATTTTGAAATTTTAATGTATTGTGAATATTGATGTAAATAGAGTTAACGTTGGTGTTTGTGATAGGAATGTGTTTGTTTTTTTTTATGATTGAGGATGAAAGTTTTAACTAGGAGAGCAGCCGAAGCGGAAAAGCGTAAAGAGGCGATTAACAGAAGAAAGTCAACGGACCAGTTAATTTAAAAGGTTTCACAGCATTCTTGACGCGCCAATCTGAGGGACTCGATTTGAAAACCTTAATTTAAGAGTAATGGAGAGGCTTTTTTGTAGGTTTCACAGCAATATATATAAAGTGAAAATAATAACGACCTAAATATTTGTAATAAGATTGATTCGTGGGTTTGAGGTCTCTGAATTAAATTGAAAACTCTTTTTTATGGCCTAAATGTTCGAATTTATTTTAAATTTTTGATCACAGGCTATAAACTTGGGTTTTACATCAAAATTTATGACATCAAATTAATGTATACAAGTTTAATGTTTATTTATTATTGCGTTGATTTAGTAAATAGCTAGTATGCCAGGTTTATTGGTATCTTCACAGACTACGTGTTTATTTTGATAAAACTCTGCGTTTCATTACCTGTATTGTTATGCTAGTTTCTTATGAATTAAATTGGTTATGGTTTATATACAGTGTGCTCGCTATTGAATTTAAGTAAAATAGTCGATTACTTCTATTTAATGGAGGGATTATTTGGTATTCCTAACGTCAATAATATTTACATGTATCCTACGAGACCCTATGACTTAATCTACCCTTACATTATCTTATTATCATAGCAATATATATATATATATATATATATATATATATATAAACAAAAAAATCATATACACTTCACAGCTTAATCTTTGACTGTATGACAAAAGTGAATCCCTGAATCAAATAACAATAAATTTTAAATTGTTTATCACCAAAAATTAAAGCTCCCTTTCCTTATTTTTAAGCCAGCAAAATGACGTTGTACTCTACTGGAAATTTCTCTGAACGTTCAAGATTTTTCCCTTTTTTACGAACTTTTTCACGTATAAAATAAATTTTTGATAACTTTTACATAAAATAATCAGGTATAAAGTATAATCAATGTTCAAAATTAATAAAGAGAAAATAATGCTTTATGCTAAATAGTTCTGACCTTTACTTTTGCTTGTGCGTCTTTCTGCTGCGTGCTATGGATCAGTATCCCAATATCACATTCAGTTGAGTTGTTCTATTCAATTTATTTAGTCTCCAAGTATACCCCGTTTAATCAATAATCTAGTATTTTCTTAATCTCCCTTGGATTTTGTTAATGTCATTTAGATTCACGTGATCGCCCTTAAATTTTCGTAATATCCCTTTTTAGATCTTCGTAGTGTCACTTAGAGTTTCGTATTTTATAAATATTTAACCTAAATTAATTAATAAACTTCTACTCACGTTTTCCAGCAAACGGTGAAACTGGTCCCATTCATTTTTACTATAATTTATATTAAAATTTTTATAACACCACTTTTTACAAAAATTTGATCATTTAGTTTCAATATTTAGTCGACGCGTAAATTCTTGAGTGTGAGTGATGCATCTTGTGCTTGGTTCAAACTAAGACTGTCTGCTTATCAAATTCGCGTGTTATATAGTCTACGCCCCGTCTAAAAATCCATTGGTTATCTGAACTGTTGTTCAAAGTTTACGACTAACCATCGGATGTTTTGGATATTGTGAGCTTTTACAGGTATATCTCTAATAATTACTTGTCGGAGCGATTCCTTGATCACGTAGGTTCCAGTGTATTTCTAATTTGTATTTATTTTAAAAATATCGTTAGGAGTAATTTTTATAGAAATTCTAAAATGGTGTTGGCGGTTAAATACAAACAGGTAAAATCCACTATAAAACAATTATAAGTGTCATTTTTCCAATCAAGACTTGTGTATAACACCAATTAACATAAGGAACTGCGCGCGCTGCGCCGTCAGCATAAAAGACGAGGGAGCCATGTTTCAGAGCATTAGTTGTCAAAGTATCGTCGAGTTGATTAAAAATTAGAAGTTAAAGATCGATTTTTTATCTTTGATGTTATAAGTGATGTAAGGGGGTCATTAGGTATCGACATACTAGTAGACAAGACTGCTTATGCGCTAGGTGAATGTACACCAAATTTTCACCATGGAAACATGTATGTTTTGAATATCCAGGGGTTCCAATACAAGTCAAGCGAATTTTGTGTGAAAGAAATAGCTGTACTGAATGTTGGAACGGACGAATTATGGCACGAAATTCTGCATATGCCGTTAAGAAGTGAAAACTTGTACGAAGATTTCCGAAGACAACGATTTTTGTAAAAATCACCTACACGGGTTAGACTGGGACATCCCTGCGACCAATGAATTATCAATTCCACGTTTAAGTTAATTTTTGCATGAAATAGTACATGTACATGGAACCGTTCATGTAAAAAAGCTGTTGAAGAAAAACGTCATCATCCGCTATCTTCCAGCTAACGAAGTCGTGAATCTTGTACAGTTTGGTATTGCAAATTTGAAGCAGTTACGAAAAAACATTCAATCTAACCATTGTTTATTGCATTCGAAAAATTTTCTGAGCTGCGCCAAGCAGAACATTTGTATTTTAAAGAATACTATTTTTTAACCTTTTATATTAATCTCTAAATATTATTAGTATTAGGAAACGAAATGTCACTTCAAAATATTTACAAAACTGATCTCGTATTACTGATTATTCTTGGTCATTAGACAACGTTGATTATCGTATAATTTGTCTGCGTTTAACAAATGAGATACAAATTGTTCAAACTAATAAGTTGGCAATGAGTGAATCATTGAATCTAGTCAAGTATTCGATTTCTTTATTTAAAACAAATTGAACTTTAAACACTAATTAACTGCGCTTGCAAATGATATACAACTTTTGCTTGGTAATTTATTTGGAAACTAAGCAAATCATAAACGTCATAAATAATACGTAGAAGTATTTAAAAATATACTGCCAGGTCGAGGATTTCTGCTAACGTCGAATGGTGATAGATACGATATGCAGCAAAGAAGGTTAGTGAGTTCATCATACTCGAAAGAGGATTATGATTGTGTTAATCAGATAAGCACTATAGTATTCAAGTCTGGAGAAGAAACAATTAGTTTTCGTAAAAGAAGGTTAGTTGATGTAATGGATCCTAAAGACGATAGTGATTGTGTTAATAAGAAATCTGTAATCAAGCTCGCGAATCAGCCTTTTCATACTGTCTAAAAAGTTCTGATGATATACAGCGTAAAGATAAAGCCTTCAATGCAAGAAACCAACGTATCACAATGCTTGTTCACCCAGTTGAACCCACTGATGCAGTTAATAAACAATATGTAAATGAAAAATTAGATAAGTTTATATCTGACTTTAAAACGTTTATACAGTTTTTTATAAATTTGATTATGGCTTCCGACACAAACGAAAAGGAGCTCGATCTCGCATTATCATCGATTTACGAGGCTGCACCAGAAGTTATTAAAAAACAAATACTACAAACCAAAACTCCAGTTTATGCCGAACGTACATCTAGATAATGATGACTACATTAGTTTAACACCAGTGTTAAACAAAACTGAGTAAAACAACCGCAAAAGAAGAATGATGGTTTAAGTCATTGCCTACTGCACGAAGATAACAATTTAACATGCGCTCGAGAGAATGCTGTTTTTATTCGAATGAATTGTGTTGTTAGATTAAATGTCTGTATTGTGTTAATAATGTTGTATATAAATTATGTTCCTTTATCGAAAAAGATTAAGGAAATTAACCGTAGTGTTGTAAGGGGGATCGGTGTTGACAGTTTATGGATACTGTAAATAATAATTCTGGGGTACTTATGCATAGCATGGTAACTAATCGGAGTCATAAACACCAGCTTTATACACAGTTAATCAATAAAATTATTTTGTCGGCCAAGTATGATAAAAGGGTACGTCATCCCTAATAGTAGAGAACCCTACGCATGGGTACACAAGGATATAGGTTAAGTATTTTTTTTTTAGCAAAAAGAAGATTTTAAAGATGGAATTAAATATAGATGGGCAAAAAATTAGAGGTTTGGGGGTCTTTTCGACAAGAAATGATACGAATTCTGTATTTTTCCAAAGTACCTATTTAGAATCAAATTAACTAAATGTAAAACCAGAAAATTGATAAAATTGTGTGTAAAGGTTTACCCTGTTTAAAATTTTAAAGGTCGTGTTTTTGAATATTCTAATTAAGGGGTTTGGTTCTTGTTGCTAAACTTGACCGGCCCATTTATATATTAAAAACACACTACATTGGAATGTTTTACATTATTCTATAAACAGAACATCACTGCTTGAAAATGGTTTTAAATATCAAATACTTATGGCTTATAAAGGGTTTATTTTTAAAATTTCAGCGGTTTTAGATTTCTCGGGAAATGGTTGGTTAAAGCATATGTCTTGGGTAGCGAGAAAACAATATCTAGGTAGCATTGCAAGTTTTTCCTGGGTTGTCCTTGCGATATTAACATGAAATACAGCCTACATACATGATTTCTATTTATACATACAATAACTAATTACATAACCATAAGCATATTAACTAGAAAACCATTATTTCGGCAAATATCTAAGTGTTAGGGATCTTGGTAGCCACAGGTTGCTTAACCCCCTTCACTGAATCTCTGTGAAATAAGACATAAAATTAGAAAACAATAGAAGGGAAACGAGCTATATACATGCTGTGTGAGAATTTCAGAGAACTATGTAAACTAGCTCAGAATATAAATAAGTGCAGGTACGTGTCCAACCAGTTTCGAGATGAAGATCCAATGATGATCATGATGAAGCATATTAACAACCCCTGTAAAACAGCATTGGTATCTGACAAGTGTAAACCCGAAATAGGGTTACCTCACAACCATATACAATCTCCGTTAAACAGTATTGGTATCTGACAACTGTAAACCCGCCATAGGGTCGCCTCAGATCCATATACAACCTTCATAGAACAACATTGGTATCTGACAAGTGTAAACCCGCCATAAGGTCGCCTCAGAACCATGTTAAAATCTACCAAAGAGGTAGCCTAAATCATAATGATTTTTCCGCTTCAAAATAAATATAAAAAAACGACTACTTAAGCCTTTTAATAATGCAATCGTACACTTCTTTAATAACCATCCTCTCAATTGTATAAATAGAAACATGTTAAAAAATGTTTTCCAATTCCCAAATTATTGAATTTATATAAAATTCACCATTAAAAATTAATCAGCTGATTTCACGTTAAGCGTATTGGCTACCTAAAAAAGTCGGTCCCAGGCCGTAACACAAATTGAATGCAATCATTCTTTTAAACTTTAAAAATTTTTGCTTAATGTACTCAAACCGAATATTTCGAATATCAATAAATCAAAGTCACCTTCAATTTATGTCATAAATGTCAAACTTGAAGTTTATATTATTTTGACAACGATCCTAGGTCATGGATCGAAACGTAAATAAAGATAATTTAAAAACTATGAGTGGTTTAATCCCCAAAGAAGATTAAAAAGAATACTAAACAAACCACAATAAACATACAGGGAGTATTTAAAAGTTTAGAGGTTTGTGGCCTTTAAAAGGTGTAACTTTGTAAGGGGTGGTCCTATTTAAAATCTATTTACAGATTTGGGCTCCCCAGAAAAATCTAATATTAGTTGATGCCAAACAAGATATATTTATCTTAAAAGAAACAAAAATAATCGTTTATATGTTCGCTAGAGGGTATGTGTGTAAAACGGCAAGGAGTGGTCAGATTTTAAATCTATTTACAGATTCGGATTCTACGTTAAATTCTAGGCTAACTTGATGTGTCGTCTGGCTAAAAGAATTTATAAGGACGGTCAGAAATCGCTGCTGGAAAAATCTTATATTGGGATACCGCCTTAGGGAATGATGCTTATGCGCTAGGTGAATGTACACCAAATTTTCACCATGGAAACATGTATGTTTTGAATATCCAGGGTTCCAATACAAGTCAAGCGAATTTTGTGTGAAAGAAATAGCTGTACTGAATGTTGGAACGGACGAATTATGGCACGAAATTCTGCATATGCCGTTAAGAAGTGAAAACTTGTACGAAGATTTCCGAAGACAACGATTTTTGTAAAAATCACCTACACGGGTTAGACTGGGACATCCCTGCGACCAATGAATTATCAATTCCACGTTTAAGTTAATTTTTGCATGAAATAGTACATGTACATGGAACCGTTCATGTAAAAAAGCTGTTGAAGAAAAACGTCATCATCCGCTATCTTCCAGCTAACGAAGTCGTGAATCTTGTACAGTTTGGTATTGCAAATTTGAAGCAGTTACGAAAAAACATTCAATCTAACCATTGTTTATTGCATTCGAAAAATTTTCTGAGCTGCGCCAAGCAGTACATTTGTATTTTAAAGAATACTATTTTTTAACCTTTTATATTAATCTCTAAATATTATTAGTATTAGGGAAACGAAATGTCACTTCAAAATATTTACAAAACTGATCTCGTATTACTGATTATTCTTGGTCATTAGACAACGTTGATTATCGTATAATTTGTCTGCGTTTAACAAATGAGATACAAATTGTTCAAACTAATAAGTTGGCAATGAGTGAATCATTGATTCTAGTCAAGTATTCGATTTCTTTATTTAAAACAAATTGAACTTTAAACACTAATTAACTGCGCTTGCAAATGATATACAACTTTTGCTTGGTAATTCATTTGGAAACTAAGCAAATCATAAACGTCATAAATAATACGTAGAAGTATTTAAAAATATACTGCCAGGTCGAGGATTTCTGCTAACGTCGAATGGTGATAGATACGATATGCAGCAAAGAAGGTTAGTGAGTTCATCATACTCGAAAGAGGATTATGATTGTGTTAATCAGATAAGCACTATAGTATTCAAGTCTGGAGAAGAAACAATTAGTTTTCGTAAAAGAAGGTTAGTTGATGTAATGGATCCTAAAGACGATAGTGATTGTGTTAATAAGAAATCTGTAATCAAGCTCGCGAATCAGCCTTTTCATACTGTCTAAAAGTTCTGATGATATACAGCGTAAAGATAAAGCCTTCAATGCAAGAAACCAACGTATCACAATGCTTGTTCACCCAGTTGAACCCACTGATGCAGTTAATAAACAATATGTAAATGAAAAATTAGATAAGTTTATATCTGACTTTAAAACGTTTATACAGTTTTTTATAAATTTGATTATGGCTTCCGACACAAACGAAAAGAAGCTCGATCTCGCATTATCATCGATTTACGAGGCTGCACCAGAAGTTATTAAAAAACAAATACTACAAACCAAAACTCCAGTTTATGCCGAACGTACATCTAGATAATGATGACTACATTAGTTTAACACCAGTGTTAAACAAAACTGAGTAAAACAACCGCAAAAGAAGAATGATGGTTTAAGTCATTGCCTACTGCACGAAGATAACAATTTAACATGCGCTCGTGAGAATGCTGTTTTTATTCGAATGAATTGTGTTGTTAGATTAAATGTCTGTATTGTGTTAATAATGTTGTATATAAATTATGTTCCTTTATCGAAAAAGATTAAGGAAATTAACCGTAGTGTTGTAAGGGGGATCGGTGTTGACAGTTTATGGATACTGTAAATAATAATTCTGGGGTACTTATGCATAGCATGGTAACTAATCGGAGTCATAAACACCAGCTTTATACACAGTTAATCAATAAAATTATTTTGTCGGCCAAGTATGATAAAAGGGTACGTCATCCCTAATAGTAGAGAACCCTACGCATGGGTACACAAGGATATAGGTTAAGTATTTTTTTAGCAAAAGAAGATTTTAAAGATGGAATTAAATATAGATGGGCAAAAATTAGGGGGGGGGGGGGGGGGGGGGGGGGGGGGGGGGGGGGGGGGGGGGGGGGGGGGAAAAAAAAAAAAAAAAAAAAAAAAAAAAAAAAAAAAAAAAAAAAAAAAAAAAAAAAAAAAAAAAAAAAAAAAAAAAAAAAAAAAAAAAAAAAAAAAAAAAAAAAGCCACAGGTTGCTTAACCCCTTCACTGAATCTCTGTGAAATAAGACATAAAATTAGAAAACAATAGAAGGAAACGAGCTATATACATGCTGTGTGAGAATTTCAGAGAACTATGTAAACTAGCTCAGAATATAAATAAGTGCAGGTACGTGTCCAACCAGTTTCGAGATGAAGATCCAATGATGATCATGATGAAGCATATTAACAACCCCTGTAAAACAGCATTGGTATCTGACAAGTGTAAACCCGAAATAGGGTTACCTCACAACCATATACAATCTCCGTTAAACAGTATTGGTATCTGACAACTGTAAACCCGCCATAGGGTCGCCTCAGATCCATATACAACCTTCATAGAACAACATTGGTATCTGACAAGTGTAAACCCGCCATAAGGTCGCCTCAGAACCATGTTAAAATCTACCAAAGAGGTAGCCTAAATCATAATGATTTTTCCGCTTCAAAATAAATATAAAAACGACTACTTAAGCCTTTTAATAATGCAATCGTACACTTCTTTAATAACCATCCTCTCAATTGTATAAATAGAAACATGTTAAAAAATGTTTTCCAATTCCCAAATTATTGAATTTATATAAAATTCACCAATAAAAATTAATCAGCTGATTTCACGTTAAGCGTATTGGCTACCTAAAAAAGTCGGTCCCAGGCCGTAACACAAATTGAATGCAATCATTCTTTTAAACTTTAAAAATTTTTGCTTAATGTACTCAAACCGAATATTTCGAATATCAATAAATCAAAGTCACCTTCAATTTATGTCATAAATGTCAAACTTGAAGTTTATATTATTTTGACAACGATCCTAGGTCATGGATCGAAACGTAAATAAAGATAATTTAAAAACTATGAGTGGTTTAATCCCCAAAGAAGATTAAAAAGAATACTAAACAAACCACAATAAACATACAGGGAGTATTTAAAAGTTTAGAGGTTTGTGGCCTTTAAAAGGTGTAACTTTGTAAGGGGTGGTCTTATTTAAAATCTATTTACAGATTTGGGCTCCCCAGAAAAATCTAATATTAGTTGATGCCAAACAAGATATATTTATCTTAAAAGAAACAAAAATAATCGTTTATATGTTCGCTAGAGGGTATGTGTGTAAAACGGCAAGGAGTGGTCAGATTTTAAATCTATTTACAGATTCGGATTCTACGTTAAATTCTAGGCTAACTTGATGTGTCGTCTGGCTAAAAGAATTTATAAGGACGGTCAGAAATCGCTGCTGGAAAAATCTTATATTGGGATACCGCCTTAGGGAATGATGCTATCTAAAAAAATCCTAGAAATTCAGCTAGCTGAGAAAAATCTACTATTAATTGACACCAAACAAGATAGATTTATCTCGAAAGATGAGCTAAACAAGATAGGTTTCTCTCGAAAGGTGAGCTTGGGAAGCTGGAGGAAATGAGGGCTTTTGGTGGAAATGATGACCATAAACCGGGTCAAATACTCTACTTTTATAAATTCAATTTAATGAAAATGTAAGACTAAATAAACTTTATCTGTATACACTTATTGATGCCGAATTGTATCTTAGCAAGCAAAGTTAGCATTTCGTGGCCATGAAAAAAGTAGCGACTCTACTAATTGAGGTAGTTTTAAAGAATTGTTAAGTTTATTGTTATCAAGACGTTTCTACAAATTCAAAATCAAATCAAGATCTGCTTAACGTATAACGACTATAACCGAAACTCGATTGGTCTTCCAATTCTAGATTAGTGGGAGTAATTGTCCAAGATTTTGAGAAATTAAAAGAAGTACTTGAATTTATAACAGAAACTATAGAATGAAACCAGAAATCAATTCTATTTGACAGAGGTTTTTTAAATGGCATGCATGATTTTGAATTTGCATTTTTGACACTAATATTGAATGATATTTTTGGTATCACAGACATTCTATTCGATGTTCTTTAACAAAAATCATTAGATATTAATTGTTGGAATGTTACGCTTCAGATTTATGAGGATGATAGCATGGACAGATAAAATTAATAACAAAGAGGTAATAGAAATAGTAGGGAAATAAAGATATCTGTGGAAAACAAAAAAAAAATAGGAGAAACAGAAGGGCATGATGCGTTCCAAAGCATTTTGGGGAATAGTGCGGGATATATTACAAGCAGAGATAGGAAAAAAGAAGTTGAGATAGACCTAGATCAGATTATCGCACGCAGATAGTGAACGATGCAGAGTTTGCAAATTTTAGGGAAATGTTTAGGTTAGCACAGAATAGGAAATAATCAGGGTACGAGTCTAACTAGTTTCAGAACTAAAGACCTGATGATGATGATTATTAACTTTGTATATCTCAAATAAAAGCAACACGTGAAATTTTAAGCAAAAACTAAAAGACGACTTTTTCAAGACATTGTTTGATAGAGCCAATAGAATGGCGGAAATGAATAGTGCTAAACGGCAATATGCTGGTCTTACTCATAAGTCCTTTTTTATAAAGTACAAGATCACATTTTTATGGATATGGACATAAGATTTCAGGATTGTGAAAAGCTGCAATTGTTTGTCTTGCGGACACCATAAAATTTGAACAATATAATTTACGTTTTCCTCATGATGCCTTAGAAAACTTACAATAATTTTACGCAAAGATGTTTGTAAAAACCTAACGACTTAAAACTAAACAATGCCTTGTGTACGTCGATGAAAGTTATAGAAACATACCGCTGCAAGTTCTGCCCAAACAACTACACGAAAATAAACACACTTTTATGAAAGCGTACAAACTTTTAATTATAACCATTCCTTCCTCAAGTGCGTCCGTGGAAAGAAGTTTTTTTTCCATAGAGTAAATTAAAGCTTACTCAAGAAATTGCGTATCGCAAGAAAGATTTTCCACTTTGGCCAATATTTCCATCCAAAGAGAATTTCTACTAGAACTGATAAAGAGACAGCCATTTTATAACAATATAATAGACAATTTTGCAATGAAAAAAGACAGAAGATTTGAATGGTGTTTAAAAGCTAGAAAGTTTTTTAATATTTTAAGTATTATAGCTTTTCACCTATTTTCTAACCAGCGAGCCGCCACTCATCTACCAAGGATTTATAAGGAAAATTTATATTTTCCTAATTAATCACTGCAATTTGGATTTTGCCCTTATTGGTCAAGATTGCGTCTTTTTCTTATTAATATATATCCAACTTTTATTACTGCTAACGATGTTATATACCGAATTTGATGTTAATGGGTTTGTAAGGTACGTTAGAAAGCTGCAGGTAAATGGGAAATGAAATTTAAAGAAGCTGCTATATTTAGTCGCATTGCAAAGAACATAGGTACTTGCTATTTTCTAGGGTTGAACCAGTGGGTGCTAGTAACAATTGTGTCAGGTAGACCCATAGTAAAATTTCTTTAGAAGCAAGGGTAAAGGGCCAGCTGACTTCTTACAGCAGTAGGATAAACAGTTTCATTTTAATTTGTGAGCGCGCGGTGTGTGTGTGTGTGTGTGTGTGTTTCTAATTTATTAACTACAAATTGGTGAGTTATCCCTGAGCGATTTGTCTGTATGTATTTGTATGAATTTAAAACCACATTTATATTGAATTAATAGTAATTTGTATGAGAACCTGTGAAGTGTTAAAATTAGTAAGATGACTCTTTAATTATAATGAAGGCCATTTAACAGTTCTTGGGAGGTTTCATTGCGTGTTGGGTCCGGGTGATTCTAGTCAAATGTGAATGAATGGTATATACCTAAATTCATAGATGGAGATGAACTCATTGCATGTCAATCTATTCCTTTGACTTTTGAGTTCATTACACTTTCACTATTAATTTGTTGAACGCATTGCCAGTTGTATCTCTTTGCGTTCGGGCGGTAGTTGGGGTTGTTTCATTGTGCGTTATATTCCGTTGCCTACAGCCGACTTTGTACAAACCATCATCTGTTTTTCTAGTATACCTCCAATTATGTTATGGGCATCTGCTTTGCTTCGGTCTACACTAGGGATCGGCACTCTGACTGATTTCCTACTTGAATCTTTAGAAGGTTTCTTTGTGACTGCTGTTTCATCTTTTCTGTTTGACGTATTAGCCCCTCATAAGCAATCTGTGTATTCGTCCTTATTGTCTTTTTCTGTGCACAGCGGAGATAAAAATCGTCACTCCATAATTTTCCTCGTTAGTAGAACTCTGACTCTGAGCGCAAATGAAGTAAACGTTATCGCCACAGCTTTTGCATTTGTGCGCACCAGATGTTTCCTGTTTACAAACAGCACATGTAGTTTTGTAGATCTGGAGTCAGATATTGAGTGACTATCATTTTCTGTTTCAGTATCTCCCACGTCTAAGCCAAATCCATCATTAAGTTCGTCAGCGCTTATTGCCAAAAATGTTTCTTCCAGCTTCTCTTAAACCCGCCATAAGGTCGCCTCAGAACCATGTTAAAATCTACCAAAGAGGTAGCCTAAATCATAATGATTTTTCCGCTTCAAAATAAATATAAAAAACGACTACTTAAGCCTTTTAATAATGCAATCGTACACTTCTTTAATAACCATCCTCTCAATTGTATAAATAGAAACATGTTAAAAAATGTTTTCCAATTCCCAAATTATTGAATTTATATAAAATTCACCAATAAAAATTAATCAGCTGATTTCACGTTAAGCGTATTGGCTACCTAAAAAAGTCGGTCCCAGGCCGTAACACAAATTGAATGCAATCATTCTTTTAAACTTTAAAAATTTTTGCTTAATGTACTCAAACCGAATATTTCGAATATCAATAAATCAAAGTCACCTTCAATTTATGTCATAAATGTCAAACTTGAAGTTTATATTATTTTGACAACGATCCTAGGTCATGGATCGAAACGTAAATAAAGATAATTTAAAAACTATGAGTGGTTTAATCCCCAAAGAAGATTAAAAAGAATACTAAACAAACCACAATAAACATACAGGGAGTATTTAAAAGTTTAGAGGTTTGTGGCCTTTAAAAGGTGTAACTTTGTAAGGGTGGTCTTATTTAAAATCTATTTACAGATTTGGGCTCCCCAGAAAAATCTAATATTAGTTGATGCCAAACAAGATATATTTATCTTAAAAGAAACAAAAATAATCGTTTATATGTTCGCTAGAGGGTATGTGTGTAAAACGGCAAGGAGTGGTCAGATTTTAAATCTATTTACAGATTCGGATTCTACGTTAAATTCTAGGCTAACTTGATGTGTCGTCTGGCTAAAAGAATTTATAAGGACGGTCAGAAATCGCTGCTGGAAAAATCTTATATAGGGATACCGCCTTAGGGAATGATGCTATCTAAAAAAATCCTAGAAATTCAGCTAGCTGAGAAAAATCTACTATTAATTGACACCAAACAAGATAGATTTATCTCGAAAGATGAGCTAAACAAGATAGGTTTCTCTCGAAAGGTGAGCTTGGGAAGCTGGTGGAAATGAGGGCTTTTGGTGGAAATGATGACCATAAACCGGGTCAAATACTCTACTTTTATAAATTCAATTTAATGAAATTGTAAGACTAAATAAACTTTATCTGTATACACTTATTGATGCCGAATTGTATCTTAGCAAGCAATAGTTAGCATTTCGTGGCCATGAAAAAAGTAGCGACTCTACTAATTGAGGTAGTTTTAAAGAATTGTTAAGTTTATTGTTATCAAGACGTTTCTACAAATTCAAAATCAAATCAAGATCTGCTTAACGTATAACGACTATAACCGAAACTCGATTGGTCTTCCAATTCTAGATTAGTGGGAGTAATTGTCCAAGATTTTGAGAAATTAAAAGAAGTACTTGAATTTATAACAGAAACTATAGAATGAAACCAGAAATCAATTCTATTTGACAGAGGTTTTTTAAATGGCATGCATGATTTTGAATTTGCATTTTGACACTAATATTGAATGATATTTTTGGTATCACAGACATTCTATTCGATGTTCTTTAACAAAATCATTAGATATTAATTGTTGGAATGTTACGCTTCAGATTTATGAGGATGATAGCATGGACAGATAAAATTAATAACAAAGAGGTAATAGAAATAGTAGGGAAATAAAGATATCTGTGGAAAACAAAAAAAAAATAGGTGAAACAGAAGGGCATGATGCGTTCCAAAGCATTTTGGGGAATAGTGCGGGATATATTACAAGCAGAGATAGGAAAAAAGAAGTTGAGATAGACCTAGATCAGATTATCGCACGCAGATAGTGAACGATGCAGAGTTTGCAAATTTTAGGGAAATGTTTAGGTTAGCACAGAATAGGAAATAATCAGGGTACGAGTCTAACTAGTTTCAGAACTAAAGACCTGATGATGATGATTATTAACTTTGTATATCTCAAATAAAAGCAACACGTGAAATTTTAAGCAAAAACTAAAAGACGACTTTTTCAAGACATTGTTTGATAGAGCCAATAGAATGGCGGAAATGAATAGTGCTAAACGGCAATATGCTGGTCTTACTCATAAGTCCTTTTTTATAAAGTACAAGATCACATTTTTATGGATATGGACATAAGATTTCAGGATTGTGAAAAGCTGCAATTGTTTGTCTTGCGGACACCATAAAATTTGAACAATATAATTTACGTTTTCCTCATGATGCCTTAGAAAACTTACAATAATTTTACGCAAAGATGTTTGTAAAAACCTAACGACTTAAAACTAAACAATGCCTTGTGTACGTCGATGAAAGTTATAGAAACATACCGCTGCAAGTTCTGCCCAAACAACTACACGAAAATAAACACACTTTTATGAAAGCGTACAAACTTTTAATTATAACCATTCCTTCCTCAAGTGCGTCCGTGGAAAGAAGTTTTTTTTCCATAGAGTAAATTAAAGCTTACTCAAGAAATTGCGTATCGCAAGAAAGATTTTCCACTTTGGCCAATATTTCCATCCAAAGAGAATTTCTACTAGAACTGATAAAGAGACAGCCATTTTATAACAATATAATAGACAATTTTGCAATGAAAAAAGACAGAAGATTTGAATGGTGTTTAAAAGCTAGAAAGTTTTTTAATATTTTAAGTATTATAGCTTTTCACCTATTTTCTAACCAGCGAGCCGCCACTCATCTACCAAGGATTTATAAGGAAAATTTATATTTTCCTAATTAATCACTGCAATTTGGATTTTGCCCTTATTGGTCAAGATTGCGTCTTTTTCTTATTAATATATATCCAACTTTTATTACTGCTAACGATGTTATATACCGAATTTGATGTTAATGGGTTTGTAAGGTACGTTAGAAAGCTGCAGGTAAATGGGAAATGAAATTTAAAGAAGCTGCTATATTTAGTCGCATTGCAAAGAACATAGATACTTGCTATTTTCTAGGGGTTGAACCAGTGGGTGCTAGTAACAATTGTGTCAGGTAGACCCATAGTAAAATTTCTTTAGAAGCAAGGGTAAAGGGCCAGCTGACTTCTTACAGCAGTAGGATAAACAGTTTCATTTTTAATTTGTGAGCGCGCGGTGTGTGTGTGTGTGTGTGTGTTTCTAATTTATTAACTACAAATTGGTGAGTTATCCCTGAGCGATTTGTCTGTATGTATTTGTATGAATTTAAAACCACATTTATATTGAATTAATAGTAATTTGTATGAGAACCTGTGAAGTGTTAAAATTAGTAAGATGACTCTTTAATTATAATGAAGGCCATTTAACAGTTCTTGGGAGGTTTCATTGCGTGTTGGGTCCGGGTGATTCTAGTCAAATGTGAATGAATGGTATATACCTAAATTCATAGATGGAGATGAACTCATTGCATGTCAATCTATTCCTTTGACTTTTGAGTTCATTACACTTCTCACTATTAATTTGTTGAACGCATTGCCAGTTGTATCTCTTTGCGTTCGGGCGGTAGTTGGGGTTGTTTCATTGTGCGTTATATTCCGTTGCCTACAGCCGACTTTGTACAAACCATCATCTGTTTTTTCTAGTATACCTCCAATTATGTTATGGGCATCTGCTTTGCTTCGGTCTACACTAGGGATCGGCACTCTGACTGATTTCCCTACTTGAATCTTTAGAAGGTTTCTTTGTGACTGCTGTTTCATCTTTTCTGTTTGACGTATTAGCCCCTCATAAGCAATCTGTGTATTCGTCCTTATTGTCTTTTTCTGTGCACAGCGGAGATAAAAAATCGTCACTCCATAATTTTCCTCGTTAGTAGAACTCTGACTCTGAGCGCAAATGAAGTAAACGTTATCGCCACAGCTTTTGCATTTGTGCGCACCAGATGTTTCCTGTTTACAAACAGCACATGTAGTTTTTGTAGATCTGGAGTCAGATATTGAGTGACTATCATTTTCTGTTTCAGTATCTCCCACGTCTAAGCCAAATCCATCATTAAGTTCGTCAGCGCTTATTGCCAAAAATGTTTCTTCCAGCTTCTCTTCTGTTTTCAATGCCTTTTTAATTTCATCCCGCTAAGACTGAATGCCGATATGACTTTTCTTTTCTAAGGAAAAAAGGAACAAATTAATTTGTATAAAACGTTACCGAACATCGCTCTAAACGAAGTTTGCCGTATTCCTCTGTGATATGCGTTGTTTTGTGTAACTGGCAAAAACGTAGACCTTCTTTCAACCGCTTGGTTTTGTTGTCCTCCATCCATGGAAATAACATATTTTCGATGGCCTCATTTACCCGCTCGATGCTCCCCTAGATTTGGGAATGTCTCAGCTTTCCATGGACTATGCATAACTCTTGCTTCATCACTTATAACTCTTCAACAATTCGATTTGCAAATTCGCGTCCATTATCAGACTATAAAACCGTCGGACACTATGACAGTCAATTTTCTCGAGTTCATATAAGGACTAAACATATTTACAATTTGTGTCATAGACCCGTGATTTAAGTGAAGGAAGTTTCTGTTGGAAGAGAGAGTATAGCCTATCAGATTTTTCTAAAAACATTTCAGCTAAGTTAGCAAAAAAGTTTTCTGGTCACTACAAAGTAAAAAAAAATTGGGAATTAATACGTATGAATTAGAGGATAGAGATGGTAAAAGTAGGGGCAATTGGCATGTATCAGACCTTAAACCTGACTTTACCCTATATCCCCATGAGAAATGGTAAATTCGAGGTAGTTTCTTCTGTAAATATTAGGCTTTTGGAAATTCGATTATAGTTTTGTCTAAAACTTTTTCAAAGTTTTCTTTTCGGAGAAAGGGGAATATCTAACAGTCAATTTTGTCGAGTTTTGCTGTCATGAATTTTATTGTATTTGTACCTTTATTAATTAAGATTTAGTACATGTAATATAGGTGATGGTTTTGTTTTAGTCTTCATCATCATTAGGTCTTCAGTCCTAGAACTGGTTAGACGCGTACCATCATTGTTTCCTATTCTGAACTAACCTACAGATTTTTTCCTAAAATTTGCACAGTTTGCATCCATAACTATCTCATCTAGGTCTACATCTACCTCTTTTTTCCTATCTCTGCTTGTAATATATCCCATACTATTCCCCAAAATGCCTTAGAACGTATTCCGCCCTTCTATTTCTCTTTTTCCCCAGATATCCTTGTTCCCCTACTATTTCTATAACTTATTTGTTATTATCTTTGTGTGTCCATGCTATCCTCCTCATACATCTGAAGCACAGCATTTCAAAAGGCTGCTACCGTTTTTCTGTCTGCGTTTCAGACTGCCCGTTTTTCATAGGCATACTGTGGTTTGCTCCACACATATGCTTTCAACAATTTTCTTCTTGTTTTATGTTTGTTGCCTTTCCTCATAGGCGCTGTTCTTTCTTGTTAGATGCAGTTCGATCACCTTCTATCGTTTTACAGTTATACGCCTTATTTGTCCGACCTTTAGTGGTTGTGAAGGGAGGTAAGCAACCTGTGGCTGCCAAGTTCCCCCAACACATAACCATTTACCGATTTAATATATTTTCCAATATATCTTTTCGCACAGTCATCATTAGTTGCAGATATTTCGCAACCAACAACTAGTTGTTTATACTAATCATCAGATTTATCTGCGCTTATATTTCGTCATTAGGTTTTCCGTCTCAAAACTGGTTGGACACATGCCTGCACTTATTTATATTCTGAGCTAGCCTACATAGTTCCCTGAAATTCTTACACAGCATGTGTATTCAGCTCGTTCCCCTTCTATTATTTTCTAATTTTATGCCCTATTTTACCGAGATTCAGTGAAGGAGATTAAGCAAACTGTGGCTACCAAGATCCCCCAACACTTAGACATTTGCCGAAATAATGGTTTTCCAGTAAATCCTTTCACACACTTAACATTATTCGAGAATAATGCCCAACCAATTCTTTAGTTACTTATAATAATCATCATGTTTAAGCACAGTTATCTTTTCGTCATTAGTTTATCCATCTTGGGATTGGTTGGATGCGTACCTCCATTGATTTCTATTCTGGGCTAGCCTACACATCTCCCTGAAACCCCTACAGCCTACACCTTTTACTATCTGTGTGCAGTAGTCTAAGCTAGGTCTGCCTCTTCTTCTCTTTTTTCCTATCTCTGCTTTTAATATATTCCGCACTATTCCCTCATGCCGTAGTATGTGGCCTATCATCCTATCTCTCCTATTTTTACCGTTTTCCACATATTTCTTTCTTCCCCTACCATTTTAGTACCTCTTCGTTCTTAACTTTGTCTGTCCATGATATCTTCATCATACGTCTGTAGCACCACATTTCAAAGGCTTCTACCTTTTCTTGTCCGATTCTCCTACTGTCCAGACTTCACAGCCGTACAGTGCTGTGCTCCACATATGTTTTAAGCAATCTTTTCCTTGTTTCTATGTTTGTGGTCTTTGAGCACAGTAGTTGCTTTTCCTGTTAAATGTAGCACGACCTTGTGCTAATCTTTGTTTTATATCTTTTGTGCTTTTCCATCTTGCGTTATTTCGCTTTCTAGGTAGCAGAAATCCTTAACCTCTTGTAAGTTCGTGTTACATACTTGTATTCTTGTTTTTGATTTATTTTCCCCACCTTTACATACTAAAACTTTAGTTTTAGTTTTGTTAATTTTCATACCGTATCTCTTTGTTAGAACCGTTTCCATTTCATTAAGAGCAACTTCTAACTCTTCCTTGCTAGACGCTAACACCGCTTTATCATCTGCAAATCTAAGCATATCAATTTTTTGTCCCTGCATAGTAATTCCAAATGTCTTCCTGCATTTGACAGCATTCATTGCCTCTTCTATGTACAAGTTAAAATCAATGGGGATAGGGCACATCCCTGTCTCACTCCTTTCCTAATGTTTACTTCTCTACGTTTCTGCTCTAATTCTATTACTGCTGTTTGCTTTTTGTATAAGCTATGTACTATTCTTCTATCCCTATAACTCATTCTAATCTTTTTGAGTATTTCAAACATTTTTTTCCATTTTACATTGTCGAATGCTTTTTCCAGATCTACAAACCCTATATACACGCTTTCCCCTTTTTCTATTGTTTTCTTCATTATCACTCTCAGAGCTAAAAAAGCCTCCCGTGTTCCCCTGTTTCTTTGCACAACTCTAGTTAATATTTTGACACGTTTGCTGTCAAAATTATTGTTCGAAAATTTTCACATCTATTCGCGCCTTTCTTTTTTGGTATAGTTACTATGATGCTACGTTTGAAATCTTTGGGTATCTTGCCTGTCTCATACATATAGCTTACAAGTTGGAAGAGACGTTCTGTTACTGCTTGTCCAGCTGCTTTTAGAGTTTTTGCTTGCACCTTATCTGTACCCGGAGCCTTACCATTTTTCAGACTCTTTAATGCTAATTCAAACTCGTCTCTAAGTATAGGATATCCCAAGTCATCATTTTCAATGTCTGATTCCTGTTCTAATGCAGTTAGTTCCTCTCCTGCATATAAATTCCCTATATATTCTTGCCATCTACCCCCTTTCTCTACGTTTTCTATGATGACGTTTCCTTGTGCGTCCCTTATATTTTTGCTATACGGTTTTCTATCCCTAAAATTCATTCTAATTAATTTGTATGCTGCGTCTGTCTTTCCTATTTCCATCTTTGTTTGTACCTCTTTGCACTTTTCATCAATCCATTGTTCTTTAGCTTTCCTGCATTTTCGAATAATTTCCCATTTTATGGTTTTGTATCTTTATCTTTTAGTTTCTCTAAGTCCAAGTGCCTTTTTCCGTTCCTTTTTTTTAGATTTTTAAATTTAAGTGCGGCCTTCATAATTACGATGTTGTGGTCAGTATCTATATCTGCTTCTGGTTAGCTTCTACAGTCTTTTACTTGATTCCTAAACCGTTGTCTAACAAGAATGTAATCTTTTTGATATCTTCCTATATCTCCTGGCATCTTCCACGTACATCGTTTTCTAACATGATGTTGAAATAATGTGTTTGTGATAATTAAATTGTTCTTGTCGCAAAATTCTACCAGCCTATTTCCCCTGTCGTTTCTCGTGCTTAAACCAAATAAACCTACTACCGCTCCTTCCATACCTTCACCTACCACGGCATTAAATCCCTGTAATTATTAAATTTTCATGTCCTTCTACGTATCGTTAATATGTCTTCGATATCTTTGTAGATGGCTTCTACCTCTTCGTCACTGTAGCTAGAGGTGGGCATGTATATTTGTATTATTACTGTGTTTACCGGTTTAGATTCTAACCATGAGTACTCTTTCTTTCTTTTGTAAGTAATTTTCTACACAGTATCCTATCTTTTTCCGCATAACTATCCTCACACCCAAATTTCCTTCCTCTGCTCCTGTATGAATTACCCTGAAGTCTCCTCCAAAATCCCCGCCTCTGGCCACCGAACTCGCTGATCCCTACTATGTCTAGTGATAACCTATTCATTTCGATTTTTAGGTTCTCTAGCTTACCTACTTCGTTCATACTTCTAACATTCCACGCTCCGACTCGCAGAATGTTCTCCGATTCTTATTTTTGCCTTTCTAATCGCATCCTCCGAAGTAGTCCCCTCCCGGAGATCCGAATGGGAGACTATTTTACCTCCGGAATCTTTTACCCCAGAGAATGCCATAATGTTTATTACAATTTAAGTACGCTGTGTACTTGGGAGATAATGTGGTGGTTTCCCGTTGCCTTCCACATCGCGGTAGTGTGTCTTAGACTGCCATACCGACCCCTATGGTCTCTGCCAATCTAAGTACCGAAAGAGCCGCTGCCCTCTTTCGGGGACCTTTCTTAGTCTATTTCCTCACTAACGACCCTACTACTTTGGTTGGACCTGTAGTTTGGCTCTTTAGCTCATTAGAACACGCAAGCCATTTCACCTGTTCTAGTAATTTAGAACTTCGGCATGGTGCAGGTCCATTCGAAATGGATTTTTTTTTTAGTCTTATTGAAGTTAATATACTTGGGTATTCGTCATTAAGGGAAAATTACCCTTATATAAAATCTACGATTAATAATTTATTTGTAGCATTAACAAAATTATTACTGTCCTTGTAATAAATATTAGAATATATTCGCTTCATAATTTTCAAGTAGAAGAAATTAATTGCAAGATATTCGTTTCATTTATTCAAAGTGATTTTCTGGTCATCTTGCCGTTGTGAAAAAGTAGTACAGAGATATCAGCATTTTAAGATTAACATTGCGTTTCTAAATTGTCCATTATTTATATACATTCAAAGTTTATTCCAGATTAATAAATTCTGTATTCTAATTTAGATTTGGATATCAGTGCAACACCTGGTCTTCACGCGCAGTTCTGTTAAACTGATTGTTTGAAGGAATCAGTCAGTGACGTTTCGTTTTGTTAAGCTAATTCATTTTTGTCGATTGTTTATTCGAAGTATTGATCTTATAATGATTTACAAAATTATTTCTCTATCAGATTTTTCATTCTTTTAAGGGTCTATGCTCGTTCGATATTCAGAATTTTTAATTCAAGTTAGTAAAACTTTGATATTACGTTTGAGTACCAGTTTGAAAGTGTTCCGCCTATGTTTATATTTTATTAATCTATCAAGGTTAATTTTGATCGTCAATTTAAAGTTGATAACCGTTAGCTCTTGTTGAATTTTGATCCTCAAGAAGAAAAGACTTGATGTGTTACTGGCTCTTCTAAAATTTATAAGTTTATTAAATTTATGAGTAGTCGTCCGACTGTAATTTGTTGGGATTTATTTTAGTCGAAGCTTTATAAACCAATTTACGTAGTTATTTTGGTAAACGACATTTTTGCTGGAATTTATAGTAACCATTTGTCTTTGAATGTGGGCAGCGTGTAAGTATGCCTTTGATTTGATTAATAACCAATATTAATTGTTACGTTTCTTAGGTACCCTTTTTTTGTATAGTTTATCTTATTTTACGCGCAATTATAATCTTGCACATCGTATACTTTATGGGGAAATTTTATTAGGAATTTATATATTGTGAAGGCTGAATTTCTGCGTTAGATTTTGTGGACATTGTTGTGGGTCCTAAAGAAAATAGAAGTTGTATGGGGATTCCTGAGGATTTCTTTTTATCCGTTTTCCAATATCCTGTGAAGAAACAACTTAGCAGTGCTACCAACGACCGGTATTATATTTTAAAGATAAGAACATATTTACTTTTCCAAGGACGAGTATTATATCTGCTATCATAGTTTGCATATGAATGTTGTTTTGTACTTAAACATATACTCTTTAAAACAAGTATGTATTTATATTTTCAATTTTAGCTTTTGTGATCCAACTGCATGCAATTGGCCATCAATTAGTTGTTAACCTATTTTACATTCAAACTCAACTAGGACTGAACTTGTCAGCTTTTCCCAATAGATGCTTTGGTTTTACCTCAGCTTTATTTTTTTAAATGGTAGTTTAGTGCAGTTAAAGGCCGATGAACCCATCCTGACCAAGAGGACTCTGTGCTCTCAACTTTAGATCAGATAACGTAAGATAGTACATAACTAGGAGTGGCCGAGGTAAGTGCTTTTGAGTTGTTTCACATATTATTTCCTGAAGTTGCACATAGAGGTATTAAATTTGGTAAACATTATATATTTCTACGGCAAACAATTTCTTGATAAATTCAAAGTGAAAATTTACCGCTGCAACGCCCCAGAACGCAACAACTATCTATCAAGTTGTATGCCACCTCTTCCGCCGTTTTTGCTTTTAGCTTCGCAGTATAAGATACTTGGAGAGATGATCCTGATAATTCAGGATATATTTGAAACCTTGATCAGAACATGTCTGTATATCAATAAGATTGACTTGTCCCCGAGAATTTACTTCTTTGAATAATAAAGGTTTCGTGGTTATTCCCTTTTTCTAGTGTTTCTTTTTCTTATGGCAGGATTCACAAAGTTCCAAGTAAAATGTTATACTCTCATCAGTCACATTAGAATATTTGGCTCCTAATGATTTGATCATTCTATGTGTGTTATGAATTACCTCAAATAATTCTTCATTCGAAACAAAGTATTTTATTTCAGCCGTTTGTTCAGTAAGTGGAACTATTAGTTCTTGATATCCCCGACACACAAAACATCAAAGCGTTTAAGCCGCCGATATTGCAGCGTCGATTTCTTACCAGCTTTTTTGGCATCTTCTACCTCTTTAATTATTTCTTCATATAGTTTACGTGATTCAATATAAAACGATTTTATTGGCGTCTTAACGCTTTCCAATTTCGTCATAAATTGAGTTCTCATCTCATTATAACTGGTTCTTTCGTTATCTAGACTAGTGTCGTCATTTTCACTCATTTTTAATGCATCAGCGCACTAACGCAAATAAACGGGTACTCCAACACAGCCAGATTACAAAATACGAACCGAAAGCTAAGCGAAGAAATCAAGGAGTGCGTTGCATCAGTTTATTCCTGGTAGGTAGAAGGGGTGCAAACTAGTTGTAACTAGTTTCAATGGCTTCTCCGCTAATGTTAAACGCCTACATAAAAATATTTCGAACTTTACCTAACACACATCTGACAAACCTAAGATTGTCAGGTTAGGTATCTGGCAAAGTCCACAATACAAAATAATTTCGGACTTTGCTTGGAAGGCTGAGGCAATGCTCGGTTCGCCTATACAAACTTAAGTTTGCCTGCACAACACGTTTTATCGCTAACATATATTTAAAATAACATACAATATGTTTGGGTATTGTACGCTCACACCTTTTTTTTTGTCTTATAGGTCTGATGACCACTCGCAAGGATACCATCCAGATCAGTACCTCCTCCCCTTCCAGAGTACCTAGTTTCCTTAGACATTAATAATTACTGCTGTTGAGATTGTTGCATTAATTACATACACTTATTAAGTTCTGTGCTTTCACATCCATTCGTTTTTACTACAAGATGAATCGTTTAGACATCTCTTTATACCATTTGAAACAAGCTTATCTTTGGCATATTGTTGTATTATGGAAAATGCAGCGTAAACAATTGTATACGCTTAAATGATTAAGTACAGTTTAATTAATTTCTGTTGTTATACCATCATCATTTGTTAAATAATAGTATCAATATCTTCCACTGTTTTTGTTGCTATTGGTGAACCTCCACGAAATTAATCACAAAAGTTACTAGAAGCAAATTCAAATTCTTAATAACATCGAAACGCACTTACTTTTGATCCCAAAAGCATTGTTGCAAACATTTTCAATTTTTCGAATTTCAAATAGAACAAATATTAGTTGTCGAAAGTGTTCACGATTTAAAACACGTTTATTCAAATATAATTAAATTTAAAATTATGGGTTAAACTGTCATTTCTGCTTGACAACACATGTGTCAAATTTGTGGACTTTTATATGTTTAATGTTCCATAACTACATTATTGCGTAATTCTGAAATTTAAACAACTCCACGTACAAGGCTTCGCGTCCACAGAATTTAGAGGTTACTATGCATAATCCGCTATACGTCACAAATAATCTAACATTGTTCCAGATACCTATCTACAAAGTAAATCTACTACCAAATATAACTCCGAGGTACGCCAAAGCAACTACATAATACAAAAAGCATTCTCAAAAGCACCGCCTGAAAGTATTAACGCTTCCGGCAAAAAATAATATGTATCTGTCAAGCTCCTGTTTCCTCTGTGCCTTTTACATTCGATTTGGTAAATTTGCGAAAAACTCAAGAATCTGTTCGCCGTACTATATTTACCCCACATCAGAATTAAATGAGTGGAAGGGGATCAGTAAATAACCTCCAGTTCAAGTACGTTTGTAAATTTAAATTTTCATGAAAAGTTTCGTCACGTAGCTCATATATATCATCCACTTAATATACAGCGCTAGATGTTGTCAAATGTCACGTCAGTAAGAAACGGCCGCATTATTGGGTTTGAAATACAAACCAGAAAATCCCTATAGTATTTTATATTAAACTGGTTGATGTATAGCTCATACGGCAGTTTATGTGTTCTATAACCGATAGAATGATCGTGCGTCAGAAAAATAAAGACGGGCTGTGCAGATTATGTCAGACACACAGAGACAGCATGCATAGTTCTGCAGTTGCTTACAGGTAGTGACAAAAACATGGGTAATAGTGATAAGGGATTTTAGCCCACTCCTGAACGTAAACATTGCCCACCTAAATGGGTAGCATGAACGCAAATTTCAAGAAATTCTAGGTATAAAAGTTTTGAGCATAAATTTTTCTAATTAATCAACACTACATTTCAACCTGCGGTAGATGAGCGTCTTTTTTCTGAATGCTGTAAAAATATTATTACAGCAACGACAACTAATACTTTAAAAACAGTCGTTGAACTGATGATTATTAAAATATTCTAAAGAAAAGGAATGATTGCTAATTGGTAGTTTTATTATAAAATTGTGTGTCCTCAGTTTTGTGAAATAGAAAAATGTAGGTTAGGGTTTATGGGAATGCTTCTCAAACATACAAAATTTACAATTTTTATAAGTTGTTCAGTTTTAAACGTTCAGATGAATTTATACGATTGTTTTTTATATAGTGTAACGAAAAAAAAATTCAATCTTTGCAGCCAAGTATTCTTAAATTAGAAGTGACGTCAGCACCTACGGAAATGGATCACTCCCGACCGGAACTGACACGTTTAACATTTCGCACAAAGCACTTGTTTGTGTTACTACACAAATCCGCCAACAGCTACCATCCCACCTTGAGCATACGTCGCACAATAGTGATGTCAGCTTGCGGCTATATAATGCATGATATAAAAAGTAGTTTTAGTCTCTACAAGAGTGAATTTTTCGTGCGCGAAAGCGATTTGCAACGTAGGAACGGGTACCATCGTGTAAGAAGCTACGTGGTACCATTAAGCGAATTGATTTATGGACTGCTTCGTATCCTTTTTACGTGCTGAAGTATTTTGAGACTACTAGCAACGGGAAATCACATCGCACAAAGCGCTCCTTAGAACCACTTCGCGCTTACTTAGATGTTCCGCGATCGGTGTCCACGCAAAAACATGTCTCGCAAGGTACTATGTGGTTCCAATCGTTACGCGACTGGATTTCTCACGTGTCGAGGTGTGTTTCGACCGGTATTAACGCGAAAGCAAAATAGCGCACTGCTTTCTGTAGTACCGCTTTGCAATTGCACGCCTTATAAAATGAGAAGTGGCTCTTGACCTTACAGGACTGAATTTCTAGCTTGCGGAAGTATGAAGCGAACGGCACTAATACAGAAATAGGTCACACAAAGTTCTCTGCGATGCCGCTTCCCAGCTGGATGTATGAACAGTAGCTTATCTTTTCTCGTATACGGTACCGCTTTACGAGCGATACCAATGCCAAACTACACGTATAGCGATGTATGTTGTCATTTTAGGACGCTATTTATGATAAGTGATGGCAGATCTTTATAGGTGACATACTAAAGATACTAAATACCCGTATATCAATTTTTATAATTTAAGGTGCGCCTGATAGAAAAATGGATACAAAATATCGACTTCGTTCGATTTTAATTCGACATCCTCCAAACCTTGAACGCGTTATGATTAATCCTTATAAATTAAGATAATATAGAGCATATTTAGTGATATATAAATAAAGTGGTTAGTAATCATGAACGTATTTATTATATATATATATATATATATATATATATATATATATAAAATAATTCAATTTATTGGGGATTGCAGCAAATTAAGAAAGTCTACTCTTTTTTTCTTTAACTCAAGCTTTCGAGATTTTATTTTTCTCTTCTTCAGGAGTAACTAAATAAATACAATGGTAAACAAATAAATAAATTTTAAAAGTTAAATACTTACGAATGTGAGGTTTGACTTAGATTTAAAATATTAATTTTAAATTACAAAAATATGTCTCAGAATTTTGAAGGTAAAAGTAAGTGTCAATGTCAATAGGTACTACAAGATTAAAATTAGTGATACAAAAATAATAATTCCTTGGATAAATTTTAAACATTAAACAAGTATTAAAATAATTAATTAACTAACAAACATAAACTAAAACGCAAGAGTATGAACGTCTGTATGAGAAATTTGTACAAGTAGTAGGAAGACGTAGAAGCAATAGAATCACATTCATTTTATCATATAAACATATATAAATGTTTAGAAATATATATATATGTGTGTGCATGTACACATGCAAACAATTCACATACAAAAAATAAATAAAACAAAAAAGAAAGAACATGTGCAAGAATACACGTAAGTATAAATGTAAACATACAACCAAAAGACACACAAACACCAACAAACAAACGCACAACACACATACACATACACAGACACATAAACAAAAAAAAAACAAAGCTATGAATATAAGCACTAATGAGATTTAGTAATTATGTCTGTGGTACAGTTCTTGTTCTTATTTTGGTGTCTATTTCCAGTAGATACGCGTATATGCAGCTAAGATTATCTATATCTTTCTTTAAATTTAGTGCTTCAGGTTCTTGTGCAATTCTAACCATTTCTATGAATTTCCTTTTTGTAGTGTCCTTTTCTACATCTAAAATTACTGCATCAGTATAGTTCATTTTGTGGCCTGTTTCTATAACATGCGTTGAAAGTGCTGAAAAATTAACATTTCTTCTGGTATCACTTTTATGTGAAGTAATTCGTTGATGGAGCGTCCTTGACGTTTGGCCAATATAACTTTGAATACAGTTACAACAAGGAATTTTGTAGACTATGTTAGATTTTAGTTCTTTTGAAGTAACATCTTTGATTTTAGTGTAAAGACTTCTGCTTAATTTGACATTTTTAGTGAAATTTTAATTGTAGGGTTTTTGATTATAGATGTTATTCGTTTCGTTAGATCTCTGATATATGGTAAGCTTACGTATTTTGAGAGATTATGAACTTCTGTTAGGTTATTGGTTTCTTCTTGTTGTGTATGCGGTGTTGGATGTTTTTTGATAGGTGTATTATATAGGAGTTTTGTTAGAAATCTTCTAGGATAACCATTCTTTTCTAATATTTCATAAAGGATTTTTAAATTTTTATCGATAAAGGATTGATTTGATAATTTCAGTATTCTTGTTTTTAAATTCAAAATAGTATTAATTTTCATAAACATGGGATGGTATGGCATATAGTTTAGGTATCTTCCAGAGGATATTGGTTTCTTGTACCAGTCTGTTACGATGGTTGTATCGTTTCTTATTTATCACTTTTAAACCTAGAAAAGGCACAGAATTGTTTATTTCACTTTCAACTGTGAATTGTAAATGTTCATCGTAGGAGTTGAAAGTAATTAGTATGATGTCCTGTGCATTGAATGGTATGGCACAAATCAAATCGTCAACAAATTTCTTACAAAATTGAATTATTTTAAATTAATATTCAGCAAATAAAACGTGAAGATTATATATATATATATATATATATATATATATATATAAATATTTATTTTTAAAACTGACATGGAGATAACTTCGAATTATAATTACAGTATGGATATATGTCTTTATATATCTTAAGCAGACCATAAAGCTTCAGGATTTTAGTGTTATAATTATTCAAAGATTTTGCTTCTAAATTACTAATAATTTTTTTATTTTTTTATTGTTTTATAACACACATAAAAACACTTATCCATACAATCATATTGTTGCTACAAACAATGCAGCTAGTGAAAAGTTTTTAACATTCATTTTTGAAATACTAACAAAATCTATCCTTAAAAATTACATATCAGTAAGTTTAGATGTGTTATTTCTCTTTACAAATATCCCTAAAGAGTTAGTTGCTAACAAAAGCAGTAAATAAATAAGCTGAAATCGAATTAAACTGAAAGTTTTAAAAACTATTTTTTTTACAAATTTTAGATATTTTTCATTGGTATTGAGTATCTCCTGTGAAGGCGTATGAAATCAATCTCCTCGAATGTACCTGTTAACGAATATAAATAAACTTTTAGTAATTATAAATATACATGAGGTGTAATGTTGAAACTGTGTGTTCTGAAAAGTGGTATATGCGCGGCATTTGATTTTTGACTTATACATAAGAAAAGCTATGTATTTGATGTACACCCTTTGAATGAAAATGGAAATAAAGCTGTCGTGATAGTTATATTATTAAACGGCCTAAGTAACAACAAAAGTGATAGAAATCGAAGTCGACACCAAACTGTTGTAGTTACAGTGCAAACCTATTAAATTGGGCATTCCGTATGATTTATATATCCCAATAAATTGGAATGATTTTCACATATAAAATGAGACATAGTTGTGCACGTTTGAGAAGCATTTGGATTTCTGCAAATGTACGTTAGACCATTATTAGAAAATATAAAAATTTATCATGTGTGCAATGTAGAGAACTCGAAATACCTAAATGAACTGCGATATGCCCACAACTGCCAAATAAGAGGGCCCTTTTTAAAAATAGACCGCGCATATTAATTTATTCTGTAAAGCGGGTATTATTCAAATTAGATACTAAATTAGATATTAAATTAATCCAGATTTCTATGTATAGCAAATGTTCTATGTTACATAAAGAAAAACATTGAATTCTATTATTTGACTATAGTCTGTGTATTAATCTGTTGTTGACGTTACCAGAATCAATTATACAAAATTTAATAAATGTTTTAAGGAAATACCGCAGTACCTGCTTTCAATCTGTTAACATTTCAGGTTTTAGGATACGGATTGTGTTTATTGACATATATATTAGTAATTTCTTAGAAGCCTAATACGAATTTCGAAACCAACGCGATCTTCCACCTCTCTCATACTAAAAGCGCTCCGTGTTTTTAGAACGATCAACTTTAAACGTCCGAACCTTGCTTGATGCATAAGACAAAGCAGCATTTGTTTCTACAATGCGGAAAATTCCTGGAATAGAAAAGCGTCAGTAATGATATTTAAGCAAACGTAACTGACAATTTTGAAATGAAAGAGCGGCGTAAGACATATGAAAAAATGTTCTGGTACTTTTTATGCATATTATTGAATTAAATAAATGCTGGTGTTGTTTATAAAGTTGACGAAAAAATTAAAAAAAGTAAATGGAACTGGTTATTGAACCATTAAACTTACGCTTGGTAGCCAGATATCATAGCATAGCGCTATGGAGGTGTCATTATTTGTAAATTGGTTAGTAGTATACTTTCAATTACTTTTAATCACCCCGAATTACTTTCAATTTAGCGAACCAAACACGAAATACACCGAATTGTGACCAAATCACGGTCTATTGAAAATGCTCGGCTATCCTCCTGAAGAAACGTCAAAATGAAAAATTTATGATTTTTGAAATAAATAGCTAGCGTATGTGGAAAAGCGACGTTTTCCTTTAATTTAAATCAAGTAACGGGACTTCTAAATCATATTGGTTGAATTGTAAAGGAAAATTCCAGAAATTTGAAAGGAAGTATGTTACCATAGATTTTGAAGGTACACGCTCGTACTTTTCCGTTGGTGATCGTTACCTGATTTTGACGCTTGTCGAATAAATTATACAATTTTTAATAAGTGTTTTAAGAAAAAACTGCAGTGGTAGCCCGCAAATGGTAAATTGTTCAGTTTTTAGAATACGAATAGCGTTGTTTGGCATATATTAGAAATTTCTTAACGCCCGAATACGAATTTTACAAACCAACCCGATCTTTCTTCTCTCTCGTATTAACGTCAACGGAACAGTTCCCGACCTCGTCGCACGACTGGTTCGGTTTTTAGATCGGAATTTTTTTGAGGGATCCAAGCTTTTTTAACACGTTAACGAATACGTCGCTTCAAATTAATCTTTTCCCGGAAAATCCTTATTTCTCCGCAAGTTATCGGTTTTCCGCCATAAAAACCGGCCTATCCTAAGCACGCAAAAATTCTCCACTTAACCACCACCCGTCCGCGCCTCCAACTCCGAAACCCTCGGACGCAAATCCCAATAAGCGATCGATTCGCGCCTCTCAACTTTAACACAAAGACGGGCGTACAAAACTTATAGTTATTAGATATAAATATAAAGAACAGTAACAGTAATATAAATAACACAAGAGCAATAACAGTAACCAAAATTTACAAATACATGAAACAGTAGCAACTGTAGTTTACCTAACTCATAAACTGATCGAAGTATTTACAAATTTTAATTTTAAATATTATAAGAAAAATATTCTAACAATCGTTAGTCATTTTCAAAGTTAGATAAAACACCCAAAACTATTTAAAAAAATATTATTTATTAAATTAATTATTTATACTGTGTGGCTTGTATATTTGACAAACGTCACAATTGATAAATCAACGTATTATTCAACACAAACGTGGCTTAAAAGTCAAACCAAATGCTTGTCTTTTATAATGTCATTCAGCTAATTTAAATCATACAATAAATTTCAATAATCCAGAAATTTAACATTAGAGAAATATAAACATTGAGACTATTTCCTGAAATGTATCGTATTTTCAGTACAAAAATAGTATAAATAAGAAACTTATATTGGTGGTTTGAGGTCGATATACACATACTTACTTAATTGTAAAAGGACTAATGTAACATTTGTTAGTGTAATATTTTACGTTATAAAAACATACACACATACAAATAAATACACGCACACACATACACGCACTCGCACACTCACACGCAAGGGCACATGCACACGCACTCGCACACGCATACGTACACACAAAAATACACACACACACGCACGCACACACATACAAAAAAATAAACACAACAGCACATAAGCAAGAACTATCGCATAAAGCATATATATCTATCTATACATAAAATAAACGTATCAGATAACCTTATAACCTTCTCGAAAAATTTAAACTTAGTTTAATGAGAATTTCCTTGAATTAAAAAGGAGCCCACGGCAAGTTCGGATGGAAGGTGGCTCTATGTTGAGGAAATCTCGAAGGTATAGCGGCTAGTCGAACTATATGCTCTGGGTAGAGAATGAGCTGTGGGTCGGGGTGTAATTGCAACCACTAGTAATAAGAATAAGGCGCCACCGTATTTTTTTATACTGAGAAGAACTAATACAAGTCCCTTGTACAAGGCTAATGCGGAAACCTTTCTCCTATAACCGCTATATAATTTTTAAAGACCACCTAATCTTTAAAGTATCTTACCTTATGGCTCGACCTTGACCTTAGCAATCCTCCATTGCACCTGTGAACAAATTAAACAAAGAAAAGCACTGTTTGTGCATTCAAACTCAAAAATAATTAAATACAATCAGAATCGACTTTCATTCCTCTTAAATAAAAGATAGTCTTTAGTCCGAAAATAAGAATCTATTCTTTTTGGTATCCAATAAAGTAATTTTCTACAAAAAAATATGTCTTCCTTTATAAGTTAATTTAAATTAGAAAGAGTTAATTACAATGGTACTGAATATATCCGTACCAATTACTATTTAATGAAGTTTATATAACAAATTGACAAAGCATAAAATTGCTTATTTATAGAAAAAATTAATTATGGTAGATCTACCTTAATTTTACAGTAGATAATTACAGATAATTGTTCATAAAATATCAAATGTAGAAATTTAATTTCTAAAGGTTCAAAGTTATAAGAATTTACTTTATCTAATTAGTAGTGACATCTTCTGATGTTTCATTGAGTTAATAAAAGAATTATGTAGGAACAAATTACAGATTCATATCGTATAACTACGAAAAATATAATTGAGGTCTGTCCTTGACCTGTTCAAAGTTAACACAAGTCGGTTAAAGTAAAATTTATCTCGTTTCTACGTCAACGGTTCAAACAACATACGAATATAATTATTTGTACATACCAGAACTCCAAATTGCACCTAAATACTTGCTTGATAGCTGACGTATGTATTGACAACGGAATATTCCATTTTAAACAAACAGCTGCGCTGCATACTGAAAAACACGTCACTTGGCCTCCGTTATCTGCGTTTCAATTTACAGATGTTCCAGGAGTAATTCACACCACAAGAAAGCAAATGTTGTTTGTAATTAACTTGAATAAATTATATATGTGATTCCATATTATACAAGAATAGAATTGTTTTCATCAATTTCGCATGAATACCATTCAGAAAAGTGGCTTATTTATAATTTACGTTGCAATATATTTTAATTTAAATTATTCCCAAAGTTACACTGAAAATTTTAATTAATATTGTTATAGAAACAAATTCACTTACTGTTCCTAACGGTCTTTTAACAAAAACTTCATCGTTCTCCACGACTGGTTTCAACAAAAAAATGGACCATCCAAAACAATTTTTGAAGATGGCTTACACTTGCAATCTTCCATCGTGCATGCTTACAACACCAAAAATCAATGAAGGACATCGCTCCTAAGAACAACGTTCGACCTGCTTTAACCCCAGCTGTGTTAGAAGTGCGGGCCGAGCTTGTCGCTGCCCGGTAACAGCGTTACCTTGCGGTTCCTGAGTAGAGGGGGCTTTAGGAAGGATACCAAACAAGAGCTTATATATTGTCACCGTAGAATTTAACTTTTAACATGAACTAAATACTAGTTCTTTATTGGACAATAGATGTTATTAAATTAAGTGGATTGGATAACATTATAATGTATTATATTATTTAATATTTAATAAAAGGATTGATTATACGGATATATATTAGGTGGAAAATAAAATTGCTACAACCTTATAAAAATTGAATTTGCAAAATTACAAAATTTAACATTATTATTATCTTTCTTCTTTATATACAAACCTAAATATTTACAATTTAATTTTGTAACATGTAAAAATTTCGAACTGAATTATTTGTCAACATTCCTGCTACAAACCCGTTAGTTTAGCATTTATTTATTTAACGCTTTACCAAATATGAATTCCAATACTCTTGTATATATAGTAAACAAATAAAATTAAAGCATTTTATTAATATAGCTGATAACACTATTACAAATCTTGCGCGTGTTCCTTACTTGTATGTAGAATATCTAAGATCCTCATGTTGTTTGTCGACTTGTGTCAGATGCTCACTTTTTGTTTTCTCGTCGAGCTGAAAGGTCACTTTCACTTGTCTATGATATAAAACAGACGAGATATTACAGAAAATTAAGTTTTCCTGGCGTAAGCGCCGAAACATGTAATTAATTACGATTTTTAATAAAGTATATTGCAGTTCAACTTTCGTTTTCTACAATGCAACTTCAGTAATCTACTAAGGTTCTAATGGAATATTAAGATTATTCTACTTAGTTGATGTGTAAATAATTATCAACATGAAAATTCATTTCGTACAAAAATTGTGAGCAGATTTGTTGGATAGTGCCGACACGTGACAGAATGCTGGCGTCGCAACAAGTGCCGACAGGTTGTTAGGTCGTTGACGCCGGTGGGTAAGCCCATTTGATTTCCTGAAATTTTAGCTGCATGTGCCGTATATTATTTCCTATACACATATATAAATTGACGTAATACTTAATTGCTCATTTGTAAATTACTTTATGCTTTGATGTGCAAATACCTTCCCATACAGATAATTCAGCAGCCTATTTATTAATAGAACGAAGCTTAACTTTTTAAAGGTTCAATATTTAAAATATATAGAATGATTTTATTTCATTAATCACATGTTCAAATTTAGAAGTAATTTTTTTGTCACACTATGTATATAAAGATATTAAGTTACATCACTGATAGCAACATGTTGTTAGCAGCATTTGTTTAACCAAATGTTATTTCTTATCTTGTTTACCGAAATCTTATTTCAACATGTTGTTTGCGTTCCTTCATTCTAACAAATCAAATTTTCATTTGAGATTGATTAATAAATACATTATTGCATGTATAAAAAATTTGAATTTCTTGTACAGTTCTCGTAGCGCTACTCCGAACAACTAAGTATAAATGAATATTGTTAAATAAAATACAGACTTCAATTAAAATTCAGTAGGCATAAAAATTTAATTTTACATCTCCTGAGTAACGTAATAATTATATTCATAAGAATTTATCTTTGTTGAGTTGCATCATCATGTACATAATTGTTTAATATGAGAATATAGAAACCATTCTTTATCATTTGTTTTATGAATATTTAATTTCCCAAAGATTTTATTACCGCTAAAGGAATTAATATTACGATTCAGTGATAAGTATTTGAAACGAAATGAAGAACTTCGTATAGTCACAGAATTATTAAATAAATTATATGTTTGCTAGTAGTAATTATGTTTCAGAGCCATCCCAGAGCTTCGTTAGAGCAGAAAGAAAAGTAAGTAACATATTTGTAACAATCAATCTCGTATTTGAAGTGGTTTGAAATAATATAGGTTTCCAAATTTTCCTTTTAAGCAAATTCATTTAGTCAATTGCTTTATAAAAATTTAGGTGGCGTCCATTATCTATTCTTTTTATCTTTAATAAACCCACTGGCCCAATCTCATGCGACCGTGGGTTAAAAGCACAGCTAGCTACAAGTAATAAGAGTTTTCTTTTTGTAAAAGCCGTTTGTCATCCAACCTTACCCTGGGCTTATTACAATTTACAAGAATGCTCGATAGGTATAGAAAATCAACCACGATTTCTTGATATCTTACACAACCGCCCATGGTCTGGGGCGTGATCTGAGGTTGATTAGAATTTTAGCTTACAATTTAGATGTTAATTTTTCTTAAAAATAAAGTGTTTATAAATTTTGTTACGTGAACTTTCCGACGGTGTAATATACTTTACGTCATTTATTTCGTTACTCATTCACATAGATCTGCTTCTAATACTCAAACACCATCCTGTATATTAGACCTTCTTACAATAAGTGCGCTTTACTACAATTTCATTTAAATCTATTTACTGCGAAATAGAAAGTTCTTCTACAATCTAAATAGTCGGTACCTTATTTTAGGTATCCGTTGGTTTGATACATATTACTGTAGAGTGTGATTACTTCTTGAAATACTCAAACATAGACTTGTTGAAATAATGAATCACACTCCTCTGATAAACGTCTGTTTTGAGTTTCTATTATCACCTGTGTGTTTGATAACGCTGGGATTGAATTTAATTCTTGCTATAAAACGAGTTCATTTTTTATTCTGCAGTTCGTGATTTCATATATTTTCAGAATTGCTCATCCTGTTACTCCAAGAGCGTTGCACGTGTGTTTTGACAAGAGGTGGATATCTTGGGTGCATTGCAAAGTCCTTCCGTGCTTATTCGTATTAGTAAGATTCTCATTTTTAGCTCTTAGATATAGGTCCAATGGTTCTCCTGCGTTAAGCCTACTTGTTTTTACGTAGACCAACTGCCCTTGTCTATAAACCGCTGTTGCAGTTATGATAGTTGCGTGGAAGATACTGACTCCCGGGGCGATGTGCTGCTGATTCACAACCGATGACTTGAATATAAGATAACTGTCCCGACACGTAGAGGTATGTGACTTATTTTGTTTTTTTACATACCTGAGGATAAACTTAAGTGGCATGGTGCTGACAAACGAAACACATTTTAAGAACCCACTTTAAAATTAGATGCGCTAATGTTTCTGGTTATGTTAAAGATTCTACTAAATGATTCTAAATTTAATACTGTTTTTCTTCTTAACACACTTACTTACACGAAATTATCAGAATTATTTTTTTACTGGTTAGATTTATTACCTGTCAGCTACGAATTGCGTACTTCGTGAAAAAATTCTTGAATGTACACATAGAGTAAAAGTGCTTTCTTTATTTAAATAGTAACTTTATTTATTTTTTTTCTTTGCTCGTTTAACTAGAAATTTTCATGTCTTTTTTTGTAAATAGAAAATCGATGGCATTATATTTTTCTTACCTATGTAAATCCCCACCCACTCTCCGCGCTTGAGTTAGTCTGACCTTTCTAAATTTCCTTTATCTTTTTAGGCGTTTCTTACCATTATAAATTTTAGCGCTCAACGTGGGACTAGAATCCACGACGCTGAGATTAAAGTCTCATGCTTTACCGACTTTTTGATACTAAAAGTCTTTTAGAATATTTTGTAACAAAGAAATTTTTTTCTCACAGGTTGAGTTTCTTTTTCTTTTGTAACATGGTTTTTTAATTAGGGTTTTTTTTTGGTAAATGCTTTTTACTATGGTATGCTCTGTAGTCCTTTAAAACCCCGCCTACTCGCCAATTGAACTCGGCCATAGTCTAGGTACGTAGCATAAATTTTGACGCCCTGACGTGGGTCCCCGATTTTGTTTTGCCGAACTTCTGGTCCGATTTCTTTTGCTGCCTAATTTCCTACATTACCCGCTTTTCTCCGCCTGATGTTTGTTATTTTTTTGTTTCTTTACGTTCGGCCTCGATATCCTCAACTCAACGTTTCGTCCCAACAATGTCCTTTGTGAAACTAGTTTTGGATTTTCGTCTTTATTCTATTAAATTCAGGATATCCTTTGCTATTTATGGTTTCTTATTTTTTTGTATACCCGAGAATATCTATGTACGACATGTCTAAGTTGGATTTAATGTTATTCCATTCTATTTCTTCTTCCTCAGTATCAGAAACTTTCCCGATATCTTTCAGCAATTCGTTTGACCCTTTCTCAAGTCTTTCGTGGATACCTTTATCTTTTAGTTTCTCAAAGTCAAAGCGTTTTTTTCAGTTTCTTTTTCTCACATTTTTAATTTTAAGAGCGGTTTTGAGAATTATAATGCTGTGGTCAGTGTTTATATGTGCCTCTGAGTAGCTTCTACAGTCTTTTATTTGATTTCTAAATAGTTATCTAACAAGAATGTTATCCGTTTGTTATCTTCCTATATCTCTTGGCCTCTTCCACGTATATCGTTTTCTAGCATGATGTTGAAATAATGTGTATGTGATGGTTAAACTGTTTTTGTCGTAAAATATTACCAGCCTAGTTTCCCTGTCATTTCTCGGGCCTAAACCAAATAAGCCTACTACCGCTCATTCCCAATCCCCACCTACCGCTGCATTAAAATCCTTCGTAATTATGAAAATTCCATGTCCTATCACGTATCTTAGTATGTCTTCGATATCTTTCTAGATCGCCTCCACCTCATCCTCGTTGTACCTAGAGGCGGGCATGTATACTTGTATTATTACTGTATTTACCGGTTTAGATTCTAATTTAACCATGAGTACTCTTTCGTTCTTTTGTAAGTAGTTTCTACACCGTGTCCTATTTCATTTCTCAGATCTATCCTCTCACCCGAATCCTTCCCCTGATTCTATGTGAATTATCCTAAAGTCTTCGCTCCAAAAATCCTCTGACTTTGGCCACCGAACTTCGATTATCCCTACTATGTCTATTGCTATCCTATCCACTTCAATTTTCAAGTTCTCTAGCTTACCTGCTTGCTACATATTTCTGACATTTCACGCTCCGACTTGTAGACTGTTCCCTACTCTTTTTCTAAGCTTTCCGATCACATCCTCCGAAGTAATCTCCTCCCGTCGATCCCAACGGGAGACTATTTTAACTTCGGAATTTTTTATCTCGGAGGATGCCATCATCTTAAGTAACAATTTAAGTGCTTGGGAAGTAATGCGGTGATTTCCGTTGTCTTCCACATCGCACTGTATGTTTTTGAATACCATATCGACCTCTATAGTCTCTACCACTTAAAGTACCGAAAGTGCTGCTGCCCTCTTTCGGGGATATACAGTAGTGGTTCCTCACTAAACACTCCACTAATTTGGTTAAACGTGTAGTTCGGCTGGTTAGATCACTGGAGCTCTCAAGCCGTTTCACACGTACCAGTAACCTAGAACTTCTTCAAGGTGCAGGTCTATTCAAAACGGATCATTCTATTCAACACAAAAATATTACGAAACAATTTAGTTGATTTACATGAAAATCATTGTGCGCTGTTTATTATTTAACTTAAATTTCATTAATTCACACTAGTTAAAAAGTATATAGTTTGTTTATTAAGAAGATAAGTCCGTTTCCACCGTTCCTGCAATATACATTTTTTTACACTTTCTTTCCCAAACTCCCTCCCGCCTGATAATACAGGTCTGTTGACGTTTCTAGTATTAGTAAACTTTTCGAAGTTGGCCTTAGTAGTTGATGAGATTTTTAGATCACTATCTAGAAACGGAAATATATATTTGCTGTGCTATCAGTAATGCACTTCCCATAGGATGATTTTATTTCTATCAACTTTTGATAGACGTTCATGCAGAGATTCAGTCGGTTAAATAAAACCATTTATTTTAATCCGCAGCACTAACATCAATTACAATTTAGAAGTCATTACTGGGTCCCTAATGGTGTTTATTGTGGTCGTCATAATATCACCTACGTTCTACGGCGCCATAACGACCATTTACACACAATCCGAATAATAAGTGGTGTGGTTGGAGTGAGTATACTATAAACTTTTATTAACCCGCTGTTTTCTAAAAATGCTAATTCGACAAATTATATAACAAGGTACAAGCTTTATAATCAGTAGGGGTTGAAAACTCAAAATAAAGTTAAATGATATCGAATATATTATGTAGCATATACTTTATTCAGAGAAATTGAATTGAAAATCAGTTGAAGAATAATCCAAATATAATCTTAAATTCTTAGTATTTTAAGTGCCCGGCAGTTATGTATTCCTTAGTAAACATCTTGGTTTTGGTACATACGTAATTCTGTTGGATAACTTCGTGAACTAAGAAAGCCTTAATCATCTAGCCATTTTTAACTTTGAGAACATAAATCTAGACATGTTTGAGAGTTTTGTCAGATGAACTAAATTCTAATGATAAGGCCAAGACGAAAGCTTTACAGAGAAAGATATAAAAATATTTAAAGTTCTCACTGAAATGAATTGAATGATAATTTTAGGCCACCCTTAGAATCCATCCTATTTAAAACGTCAACTAATCATTAAGCTTCTTAATTTACCGCAATGAATTAAGGTGGTACATCAACTAATCTGCATACCTGGGTTCATACAAAACATATTGAGATAGAGATTTTAAAATTTGTCAGCGCTTTCCCTAAATTCGACACCGACTTCTTTTTACGTTAACTGCTTTGTTAGAAAATCTATAACGATTTCCAGAATAAATTTTTAAAACAAATACGTACTTTCTCAAGTTAGATGTTAGTATAGGAAATACAATGGGTAAGTTGATCACCCATTCCCCCTCCTTATTCTACGTTACCGTTGTCACTTTGACATTTTTTCTTAATGCCATTTAAACAATCTGCTATTTTTTTTCGTGCGTCCCTTTGACAATCTGCCACCTTTTCTTACGTTACTTTGAATAATCCCCTTCATGCAAAGCGAATGCTCCATCTACTAGACCGCACAGTTAATCGATTTCAGTACATGTACATCTCTTAGTATTGCTGAATGCTGAGGTCACATTTTAATTTATATTTGATATTAACTTAAGAATACGAAATAAAGATGTACAGGCATATATTTTGATTTCAAATTTTGTAACGAACACAAATATTTTGAAATTTTTAAGTTGGAGCAACCGTTACCTAGTTATAAGCCCTAATGCATAAAATTACGATACTCTTTGACTTGGGTTATTTCTCGAGATCTAGCACATACATTTTTGGATATAGGGCACGTTAGCAATAAATTACTTTTTGAGGAATCTAAATCTTTGAGAATTTTTACTCCAAGAATAACCCTCACTCTTAAAATCTTACTCCGAAGTTTTCTAAGCATGGAGCATACTATTTTCACAAAATCTAGGAACCAAGATGTTAATTTCTGGGAAATAGAAGTTTATCATTAGCTTTAACCCACGACCAACTCCCCAACAGGGTTACAACCCATTCGTTCTAATATCAATGTCACAATAGTCAGCTGCTCTTCCACAAGTGCATACAGTAGCCGTTCGTATTAGCAATGGTGTAAATAACACTTCTGCGGCCAGCGCTGTGCTTTGGTGACGCAGCCTTTAACAGGGTGCTAACCATTTCAACATTACATAATAGCAATAAAAAATAATTACACCATTTTGACATTTTAAACTATCAACTTCAAGTTATCAATTTAAAAGCAAGACATATATATATATATATATATATATATATATATATAATATATATATAAGTTGGTATGTTTCTTGACCTTTTTATTTATCAAATCAATAAAAATATTCTTGAGATATAGGTCATTTATTAAAATATAAAATTATATCAACATATATTACGCGTTTCGGTCTTATTAACCTTGATCACATATTAAAAATCTAAAAATATTATATATAGTTAATTAATAAAACTTACAACAATATGTAAATTACGTAAGATTTTGTAAGTTTTATTAATTAACTATATAAATATTTTAGATAAATATGTGATCAAGTTAATAACTAATATATATAAATAATATAAATACCTAAGATTTTAATTTATATATATTATATTAATATATATATATTACTCATATTTAGACCAGGGTAGAAAATTAAATAATCACATCAAATAATTTTAATCACCGTGTATAATGAATATTATTAGATAATACGCGTTATTAAAACCGTGAAGCATAAAAATTTATTAGTTTCATCAAACATAAGAGATTTAAATCATGTACAAGACGCTTTATATCAAAAGAAGCAGTATTAAAAAGCTCTGCGTGTAATGTAATTATTCCTAAACAAATGGAAATTACGTGCGAAATTTATATTAATTAACCCTATTTTAAGTAACCGGTATTGAACAAAACGTACAGATAACAACTAATATTTAGTTAGGATTCACTAAAATTTAAAGGGTATTAATTTTAATTGGAGTTAGTTGAACCATTATTAATAATAAGCATAAAACTTGTAAAAACCCAAGATTATAATACTAGAAAATAAAGCTCTGAGAATTAATATTATGTTGAACACCTGCGTAGTTTAAATGTCAAATACGGCGAAAATTTTGCAGATAATTAATGGTTCAGAGAATCTTGGGGAAAACGTCGCATAATAGTTACAAGAATTGCTAAAGGTGGGTATTTCACACTCCATGTGGACTAAAATAATCGATAATATAGAATATCAATTTGCACCAATACGAACAGGTTAGAAAAAGAAAGAAAATGCGTCAAGCAAAGACACATATAGTAAAGGCGGGATTTAAGCAACGTCACGAGGGTCACAATTGGTTGAAAATAGGATGCAAATATCAGAGGTAGAAACAACAATTTCTGTACAAAATTAATTAGTTTTTCTCGGACATGCTTGCGTGCCGTGTGTTGAAATTTCTGAGATTTAAATGGGGCGAGTGAAAATTCGTAAAAATCGACGCGCGAGCGACAGACTGGGAACATAGAATGAGGAATTCTTTAGAATTACCCGTTTTGAGGACGAAAGCGACGTGCCGGCTTTTTGCTATATATACCGAGATGAATATAAACAAGCCCTCTTAGACTCTTAGACTTTTGACTATTCGATGCGTTAAAAGCTCTTACATCCGCGACTTGATTGAAGATGTTAAACAGTGCATTTTAGTTTGATACAATAATTTAAAATTTTGCTCGTATATTTTAGTGATTCAAAATAGTTGGTTATTTACGTGCTAAAATGAATGTACTTCAGTGCACTTAGATACAAGGTAATAAAATTTAGTTTCACTGTACCAATTAGCAAAATTTACAACGACAAATGTATACACAAAAGTAGGCAGTTTTGGCGTATATTGGTGAAAGAAGTATGAAGTTATTTGCTATTTTTCGGGGGTGTTAATAATTGAATGGTTCAAATACGTGTCTGGATCCACGAAACAAGGGTCAGATATACATAGATGAGTTCCGGAAAAGCCCAGAAACAACTTTAAATAAATGGTGATGGAGAAAATTTTAAAAGCGTTGAGAATTAGAAGCCGTAAATATAATCCTGTTGGAATGGTGTGATTAACTAAAGGGACGATGTACTTTGAAGCTACGAGGACAGTAACCTTCAGGTAAATTATACTATTTTGTTTGACATTTTTGTGTGTGTTGAATAACTTTATAATTGATTTACTTTAAATGGACATTAGTGAAATTGTACTAACCATAAAATTTTAATTTTAAGATGAAATTTGCTTGTTGAAGTAGAAAGGTGTATTTAGTTTTGATGTTCGGTAATATGATGAAAATTTGGGTATGTCTTTGAGCTCAATTAGACGAACCTGGTTAATTAACGTAAAGGGGTGGTAGATGCTCCCTTTATACTCAGACTCCGGTCTGCTTATATTGTTATATTAATTAGTAGGCATCCAACAAGGACTTTAATTTTGGATGCACATTAAAATGATAATAAAATTAATCTTGAAATTCTTTTTAAAACTGAAATTTATGCTGAGTTTAAATTTTGAAATTTTAATGTATTCTGAATATTGATGTAAATAGAGTTAACGTTGATGTTTTTGGTAGGAATGTGTTGTTTTTTTATGAATGAGGAGGTTTATTGAAAACTCAAAATAAAGTTAAATGATATCGAATATATTATGTAGCATATACTTTATTCAGAGAAATTGAATTGAAAATCAGTTGAAGAATAATCCAAATATAATCTTAAATTCTTATTATTTTAAGTGCTCTGCAGTTATGTATTCCTTAGTAAACATCTTGGTTTTGGTACATACGTAATTCTGTTGGATAACTTCGTGAACTAAAAAAGCCTTTATCATCTAGCCATTTTTAACTTTGAGAATATAAATCTAGACATGTTTGAGAGTTTTGTCAGATGAACTAAATTCTAATGATAAGGCCAAGACTAAGGCTTTACAGAGAAAGATATAAAAATATTCAAAGTTCTCACTGAAATGAATTGGATGATAATTTTAGGTCACCCTTAGAATCCATCCTATTTAAAACGTCAGCTAATTATTAAGCTTTTTAATTTACCGCAATGAATTAAGGTGGTACATCAACTAATCTGCATACCTGGGTCCATACAAAACATATTGAGATAGAGATTTTAAAATTTGTCAGCGCTTTCCCCAAATTCGACACCAACTTCTTTATACGTTAACTGCTTTCTTAGAAAATCTATAACAATTTTCAGAATAAATTTTTAAAACAAATACGTACTTTCTCAAGTTAGATGTTAGTACAGGAAATACAATGGGTAAGTTGTTTACCCATTCCCCATCCTTATTCTAGGTTACCGCTGTCACTTTGACATTTTTTCTTAATGCCATTTAAACAATTTGCTATTTTTTTCGTACGTCCCTTTGACAATCTGCCACCTTTCCTTACGTTACTTTGATTAATCCCCTTCATGCAAAGCGAATGCTCCATCTACTAGACCACACAGTTAATCGATTTCAGCACATGTACATCTCTTAGTATTGCTGAATGCAGAGGTCACATTTTAATTTATATTTGATATTAACTTAAGAATACGAAATAAAGATGTACAAGCATGTATTTTTATTTCAAATTTTGTAACGAACACAAATATTTTGACATTTTCAAATTGGAGCAACCGTCACCTAGTTATAAGCCCTAATGCATAAAATTACGATACTCTTTGACTTGGCTTATTTCTCGAGAACTAGCACATACATTTTTAGATATAGGGCACGTTAGCAATAAATTACTTCTTGAGGAATCTAAATCTTTGAGAATTTTTACTCCAAGAACAACCTTCACCCTTAAAATCTTACCCCGAAGTTCTCTAAGCATGGAGCATACTATTTCACAAAATCTAGGAACCGAGATGTAAATTTCTGGGAAATAGAAGTTTGTCATTAGCTTTAACCCACGACCAACTCCCCAACAGGGTTACAACCCATTCGTTCTAATATCAATGTCACAATAGTCAGCTGCTCTTCCACAAGTGCATACAGTAGCCGTTCGTATTAGCAATGGTGGAAATAACACTTCTGCCGCCAGCGCTGTGCTTTGGTGACGCAGCCTTTAACAGGGTGCTAACCATTTCAACATTACATAATAGCAATAAAAATAATTACACCATTTTGACATTTTAAACTATCAACTTCAAGTTATCAATTTAAAAGCAAGACATATATATATATATATATATATATATATATATATATATATAACATAATTTTAGTATAGATATCGGGGAGCATATATATAAATATATATATATATATATATATATATATATATATATATTTGGTGTGATACTGTAGCAATACTCCTATATGCCCTTCTTGTGAATTAAAAAGGTAAAAATTTGTAATCTGTCAATTTGTAATTTTTAATGTATAATTTTAATTGCGTCGGCTAGTTCAGTTTTTAATTTACGTACGGAGCTTGCGACAATACGACAAACAAAGAATTTAAATCTACCTCTCCTTCCTGTTTTCAATCTTTAAACTAAAACACCATTAAGCACAAATTATTATAATGATCTCAAAAATATGTTCAGGGTATGAAAATTTTAAGAATTTTTCAACTAGAATTTTCATTGAAAAAATTGAATAAAATTTATATAATTATCATTCCCAAAGATGATCAAAAAGCCTGCAAAATCATTAATTGTCAACTGAAGCATGATTAACGTTCTTTAAACCTCTAACCATTTACGTAATTTACAACGTATACTCAAAAAAACAAACCTTGTCGACTACTCACATAAATTATCATGAACGCAAATTTTGAAGTATTTTAAATTAAAAATATTCAATGCAAGGTTAATTTTTAAATGATTCAGTTTAGCAATGCACAATTAAATATTCACAAAAAAATAATAAACATTCAGATTGGCTAACCTGTTGTTTTCAGCTCGAATCAGTCATTGGTCCAACTGTTTTCGGCATGTTCTGTATCACTCATAGCATAGCCTCGATCACACAAACGTCCTTCAGTAAACTCCTTGAACATTTATCGTTGAAGTAAATGCTTGTTGCATTTCCTCATTTATTCCATTAATCATTTATAATTGTTTTCTAGTAATTGTTTAGGGTTATTCCCCAGAATTCATTTAAATTTGTCTCCAGTTATCACTTAGAGTCCTTTTTATTAAGTTTAATATAATAATTTAAATTTAAACAACTTTTAGTTACTTACGCCTTTTAAAAAGGATAAAACGACAGACCCTTCAATTTTCCATAATTACTATGGTATTATTTCACTTCACAATTCATCACTTTGCGTAAATAATTTTGTTTTCAAAGACGTGAACTACGCCTTATTTCGTGGCAAAAATGATTTGTTTACTAACCCAGTCCTATTTAAATGCATCGTCTATCTATTGACAAGCGCAAAGTTCGTTGTTGTCTATAAAACTTCCATACCAGGTTTTCGAATATTCCATGGTATTATTATTGTTTATTAACATGAACGCGGTACTTTTGTCACGTGCGATTTCGAGTTAATAGCATAGATTCGCTTGGATTTTCATACTTCTAGATAAGTAAACCATTTTTGTTCAAATAAATTTGGTGAACTTTGATATTAATTACCATGCGTTGTTTGTTTCCGATAAATCAGGTGTCGATTTTAATTTTCTCGTCACGTAGACTTAATACAATGTATGTATTAAATTATATGCGTCTGCTATCATACACATTATTAAACCTGCTTGTTTTAATTGGTATTCTTGACGTAATAATGATGGGTTATCCATGCATGTCGCGTTTTAGTTTGCAATTATGTTGTTTTACTACTTGCGCATTTGTTTTATTTAAAAAAATCTTCAAAATATTTTTCATTAACTAAATTAATTCTGATTATAATTTATATACAGGGCGTTGTCCTTTACTTTCTAGTTTAATTATCGTATTTCTGTTTTCTTTAGAAAACTGTCTCGTTTTCTGAGCCCTTATGTATTTTATATGAGGTGCGCTATACTATTGGTCCTAACTACCCCTAGATGACCATATTAATACAGCAATATACATATATATATATATATATATATATATATATATATTGTAGGTCTTAAAGGGCTAAATTTAAGTATAAACAAGGCAATTTCAAACACCCTGTATAGAGAAAACAACCAGAATTTACGTGCAAAATTTATTTCATTTAGCTCATTTTAAAGTAACAAATATTACCATGATTTTACGAGTAGTGAATAAAATTTAGTTATGTTCGTAAAGAAAATAAATTGTAGAAGCCAATGCAATTTATTTATTAATTTAATTGGGTTTAATTGAACGGGTAATTACGTATAATACGCATAAAAGCATGAAAAATCGATAACACCAAGGTGATACGCTTTGCTAACACATAAACAGCCGTTGAATATAAAATACCTTAAAAAGCCAACTCCTAGAAATGTTGTGTTAAAACGTCGGTTAATTGAACACCTGCATGTTTTCGAAATGTCAGGTTCCCCTTATTTGTGTAGATAAAAGACAGTATTCAAAGTATATCGGGTAAACGGTTAGAATGGTTTGCATAAATGTTAACTAAAAGTTTCCTCAAAGTGCAGAAAGGATAGACGATCAATAAAATACGTCGGAATGAGACAGACATAATAACAGTTCACTTCAAACGCACGTATTCAGTCCACATCGGTTAGGTAGAAACGCGGACAGTAATATCGATTTCTACCACTCAAACAAGGTTAAAAGGAAACATATTATATGCGTAAGAGGGGACTAGCGTTAATATAGGCGGGGTTTTTAAGACGTCAATAGATATACTATTGGTCGATATAGTTATTTCTAGAACAGACAAACACGAGAATATTTGAAGTTGGGTTTATTGAAAAATATCGTAACGACGCGCTTAATTGCGGAGATTTCGAAAACGGTTGAAACAAAATTTGAGGAAGTGTTATTTTAAATTAGCTATTTTACGGAAAGAGTGGCCTAGAAGTGGCATTCGAAATCATATAAATACTCAAAGAGAATTAGCATCTCTCTCTTGTAACTTCAATCGCTTAGTATTTTCACCGCTTCAGAATACGAGTTTTAAATTAAATAGTACAGTGTTGGCTTCATAATTTGATACGCGAATAGTGTCGGGTCTAAATTTTAATTGAGGTGCAACATTTATTTTAAACAAGCTCGTGAAGTGACGTGAAGAAACGTAAATTGAATTAAATTAAACTAAAATACGCAATTATGAAAGAAGTGTAATTAATTTGGATTTGGATTTGGATGCACCGTGAAGGCAGAGCAAGTAGCACGACTTAAATGGTGGTCATCTACAAATAGCTAGAAGCGGCCAGCAGAGCAGAGCGAAACATCTTAGCGGTATTGTCAACGGAGTAGAGATCTTCAAGAAATTCCAGGTAACGCTTTAAAATTGTTGTTGTTACAAACTAGGAAAATTGTGTGACGTGTGAGAATGAATTATGAAGGTATTGTATATTGTTTTGCGTATTGAAAATAATACGTATAACTAACTTTTATTATGGTATTTAAATAGAAATCTAAAGGTGTATATAAAGCTTATTAACGTTCCTCTGGAATTTAAATTTTATTGTTACGAGTACATGGGTCTTTTTTTGTTGCTTGTAAGAGTATGCGAAGTACAAAACCATACATTATTCATAATTAACTGGGTTATCATGAACTCACCATACTCCAGAGTATACTATTTTAAAATAAATTATAAATAAAGAAAGAAAATAAGGTATTATTCAGGGCCCATTTACTCCGGGTACATTCAATGTGTTTGAGTATGTATACTTCCCGTTTTCCTTCTCTTGTTTTCTAATTTTATGCCCTATTTCACCGAGATTTAGTAAAGAAGGTTAAGCAGCCTGTGGCTACCAAGATTCCCCAACACGTAGACAATTGCCGAAATAATGGTTTTCCAGTAAATCCTTTCACACAATTAACATTATTCGAGAATATTGTCCAACCAATTCTTGTAGTTGCTTATAATAATCATCATGTTTAAGCACAGTTATTTTTTCGTCATTAATTTATCAATCTTGGGACTGGTTGGATGCGTACCTCCATTGATTTCTATTCTGGGCTAGTCTACACATCTCCGTGAAACTCCAACAGCCTACATCTTTTACTATCTGTGTGCAGTAGTCTAACCTAAGTTTACCTCTTCTTTTCTTTATTCCTATCTCTGCTTCTAATATATTCCGCACTATGCCCTCATGCCGTAGAATGTGACCTATCATCCTATCTCTCCTATTTTATTTACCGTTTTCCACATATTTCTTTTTTCCCCCACCATTTTTAGTATCTCTTCGTTCTTAACTTTGTCTGTCGATGATATCTTCATCATACGTCTGTGGCACCACATTTCAAACGCTTCTACCTTTTTTTTGTCTGCTTCTCCTACTGTCCAGGTTTCACATCCGTACAGTGCTGTGCTCCACACATATGTTTTAAGCAATCTTTTCCTTGTTTCTATGTTTGTTGTAGTTGCACACAGTAGTTGCTTTTTCTTGTTAAATGTAGCACGACTTTGTGCTAATCTTTGTTAATTATTTTTTGTGCTTTTCCCATCTTGCGTTATTAGGCTTCCTAGGTAGCAGAAATTCTTAACCTCTTGTAAGTTCGTGTTACATATTTGTATTCTTGTTTTTGATTTATTTTCCTCCTTTGTATACTAGTACTTTAGTTTTAGTTTTGTTAATTTTCATACCGTATCTCTCTGTTAGAACCGTTTCCATTTCATTAAGAGCAGCTTCTAACTCTTGCTTGCTAGATGCTAACACCGCTATATCATCTGCAAATCTAAGCATATCAATTTTTTGTCCCTGCATAGTAATTCCAAATGTCTTCCTGCATTTGACAGTATTCATTGCCTCTTCTATGTACATGTTAAAAATTAATGGGGATAGGGCACATCCCTGTATCACCCCTTTCCTAATGTTTACTTCTGTACGTTCCTGCTCTATTTCTATTACTGCTGTTTGCTCCTTGTATAAGCAAAACATCAAAAAAAAACAAAACATAAAAAAACTTATAATTATACAAAATATATTACAGAAGCACAGTAGTACTCAGAAATGCATACTCAATAACTACAATGTATATCTAAAAGCATAACCCAAGAAAAGCATTTTTCTTAAAATGGCGAGCTGTAGTTTTTAGTTCGCTCCCCCACCTTAATTAAAAAAAAACCAACAGTATAACTCTAAGAACCACAGCTCCAAGTAATAATAGTAAGCCTAGAAACAAATACCTACAAATAAATGACTACAGTGGTCCCTGTAAATACAATATGAATAATCGATATACACTCACATATGTACAATCATTTTCACTACCAAGCCATTAATTAACAAAATTTACGATTATAGCCATACTTTTCTTAAATAGAAAATCACCATCGTGAGAATTAAGCTCATTACGTGAAGAACCCACTGTAAAGGATCAGTATATATAATAAAAGCTATATAGCAAATAGCGACCTATTAAACCTCCTTAGGGTCGGAACGGAGTCGCGGGGCCTACGACGACGTAGGTTGTGCCATAAAAAGAGGCGGCACTCGGCTCACCGTTTAGGGCCAAGGTGACAGGACGGTCCTATTCACCAGAGGTTGCTACAGAACAAGAAAAATTACAAGCAAAGATTAGAACCGGTACAAAAGGAAAGCAATTTTTTCCAATTACAAATACTTACCACACAATGGTGAGTGCGAAATTCAGGAGAACGGAAACACATAAAAAATTACGACGGCAACGACGAGTAATCGTTGTTGTCTCTAAAAGAGAATTGAGTAACAAACAATTGGTTTTTAATAATAAGCATTACACGTAAAACGTTAGTGATATCGAACAGGTGATTAAAACTTGAAAGACGGGTTATCCAATAGTCCGATACCTCATTTCGACAAATACCCAGGTCGTTGTAATCAGAAAGTACGTATTTGCTATCGGAATAGTAAGTTCGCACACAGCTAAACAAGGTACCGACTATCTAATTTAATATTGGGAATTTTCATTTGGTAACGTAAATAGATTGAAATGCAAATTATTAGAAAGTGTACTATTGTAAATCGGTAAAAGATACAGGACGATGTTCTAAATATCTAAGCGGACCCTATTCAAATGAATGATGCATTACCAGAAAAGAATGCCGAAAATCAACAAAACTCCCCACCCAGCAAAATTAAAAGGTCAGGGTAGGAAAGCAAAGGTACAGGAGTGGACAGTACAGAAAAACTTAACCACAAAAAAACAACAAAAAAAAATTCGCTTAAAAAACTCAAAAACAAAAAAAATTAACCTGGAACATCAACGGAAGTGAACCAAGAGCAAGTAAAGAAAAATAAAAAAAATAATAAAAGGAAGATGGGTAACAAGCAATCAAGGAGGACTAAGGTGGAACGACCTCAGCACTGCGGAGTCGTTAAAGGACGGATGTTTCTCTCAGAAGAAACAGTAAAGTTAATAATCTCCAGAATAGGATTGATTTCCCGCGATGAAACCAAAAACAGAAGAAAAGAAAAGCGAGAATGAAACCGAGCAGTAACATCCAAAACAGGACCTAAGAGTCAAGCCTCAAGTATGCAAAAGAACAACAAGGGTGAACAAGAAAAGAGAGGAAGAGCGCTGGTAAAAGAAACGATATACTACAAGCTGTAGTAATTGGAATCGTTCCCAACAAACAAATAAAAAGAGTAGATGCTGATAGGCATGAAAAGTCGACAAAGTCGCAGTTTCCAAAGAAAAGAAGAAGAGTCTACGAAGCATACCACAGGAGCGGATGGACAAACCACAATCGGTATAGAGACCGACAGCCAAGAGTATCAGCAAAAGGATAGGGAAAGAAAGTGGATCCAGAGTAACCGGGAAGTAAACTAAAGCAAACAAAACCCATATTATAGCAGCACCAAAACTGCAAGAAGAAGACAAACTCCGTTTACAAAACAAAACTAAGAAACAGTACAAAAAGAAAATCAAACAGAATCCCAGTGTAGTTATGTATAGTATGTGTGAGTGTGTGCGTGTGCTGTGTGTGTGTCTGTCTGTGTGCGTATGTGTGCGTGACCGCTTTAGTCGCCTCTTACGACAGGCAGGTCGTACCATGAGAATATTCTGTTCTCGGTTCCACACGGGCTTGGGATACAAGGAGAAACGAAAAGAAAGAAGACCCAGCAAAACAGGGAAGTAAATAAAAGATTCGCCAGGTCCAAAAATCAAGGCCTAAGGAGAGGAAAATCAACATAAGAATCTGGGGCGCGAGAACTAGGTGTGGAACCTAAGACGTTTGCGCCGCCAGAAGGAAAACAGAGCGGGATCGGAAGTATTTAGATTATCAGGATGGGCGAATTTTAGGTCTTTAACATGTCAAATGCATTTGTGACCGGAAGGATCGGTAAGTTCATACTTCTAGGGAGAAACGACTTTAGAAATGTGAAACGGACCAATGAATCTAGGCGCAAGTTTGGCGTTAAAATGGCGAGAAGCGTCTGACAGAGCGAAATTTGGGTGCCTAACGGAAATTATAGCTACAGTGAATTTTTCGGTAACTGGCAGAAAGTTCTTTGAGGATGTGGAAACAGATTTCTTGAAGTGGTCAGGATCTGGTGAAGGATGTTCGGGATCAGGAATGTACACGTCGTTTATTTCGAACTGCTGCCCGAAATATTCGCCGGAAAGGGTATGCTCACGACCAAATAGAGCGAAGAACGGAGTGCAGCCTATGATTTCGTGTTTGGAAGTGTGGATAGCACAAGAACTTTTTGGGAGGTTCACATCCCAATGACGTTGGTCGTCGCCAAAGTAGGAAGCAAGCATGGCCTTGAGGAAGAGGTTGAGACGCTCAGCAGTATTGGCTTGTGGATGGTAACGGCCGGTGAAAAGGATCTTGGACTGATAACGGGCATACAAAGAAGCAAGCTGATGGCTACGGAATCGGACACCGTTATCTGTGATGAGATATTGAGGGACGCCGAAAATAAGGAAAACTTGATATTCGAGAATATTGCTGTACGTAAAGGAAAGAAAAGAGCAAACTTAGTAAAATAATCAGCCACTACAAGAATATAGGAGTGACCACTAGTGGAACGAAGAAGAGGACTTACTATGTCACAGAAAAGGACTTGCCAGGGCTAGGATGGTTTTGCCCTATAAGCGAATAAACCAGAAGGAGGTAACTGTTCAATTTTGTGAGCAGCGCAATTCGGACAACGTCGGATGTAACGAGCGACGTCAGCTCTGAGACAGGGCCAGTAGGATGTTTTAAAGATCTAAGCGGACCCTATTCGAATGATCGATGTATTACCAGAAAAGGATGTATTTTTTTACTTAGCCGAAAATCAACGTAACAGGTTTTTATCTAGAAGAAATCCGTTGCTAGAAATTTAATTTTTCACAAGTACGTGATGAACAGCTTGAACAGTTAACTAGAAAAGGTGTCTATTCATACGATTTTGTTGATTCGTTTGAAAAACTGGATTATACCTCAACAGCTAGCCAAAAAGACCTTTAGATCAAGCTAAAAGATAAAGGAATTACTATGAAGCAGTATGCATACGTTCAGAAAGCTTGTAGTATTTAATATTCAAAATTTGCGCTAGTATTCTGATTTACAGTCTAAAACAGATGTGATGTTATTGGTGGAAGTTTTTAGCAATTCTGTACAGGTTGCTACTTGGCATATAACGTTGACCTTACCACTATTATACTTTACCGGGGTTTATGTAGGATACAATGTTAAAGCGTACGGGAAAGAACTAAGTTGTTGACTGACATTGATTAATTCTTGTTTATTGAAAAGGGTATACGGGGAGATATGAGCCAGGTATATTTGGAATGACGTGCTTTCACAAGCAATAAATATTTACCAGGGTTAAATCCTTCCAAACTAGATGTGTATTTTTTGTACTATGATACTAATCATCAATACTGGTAGACAACGAGTCAACCCTTGTCCTACGGTGGTTTTGGATAGAGGAGCACCAATATCGATGTGTTGTCCGCTTTCTAGCTTTAGGAGATTATATCATGGAAGTTGAATTAGACTACATAGAGCATCTTCATGAATTACATAAAAATATCCCGTTCTGCCCTGAACATATCGACCCAAGGACTGGAAAACCACATGTAGAGCGAACCCGAAATATCAAGTTGATGGCTACATTACATTCTAAAAGACGATACATCATCCTCAACTTCTAGTTACTTTGTTAAACAGAATTTTTTATAGCTTAATAGGGTAGGTGAAACAGCTCGTGTAAAAGTAACTTTCCTTCTTGGCTGGTTGGCCTTGTGAGTTTGTACGTTCAGAAGAAATAATCTACATTTTGTGCCAATAATGACCCTTACAAAATTAGTCAAAATGTCGACTAGATTAGTATTTAATCTAACACGGTTCTAACCCGGAAAACTTATATTGTTGGTGTTATGCATTTAAACCTGTACTATATTATTTACTTCTTTATTCATTATTGTCTTCACAATTTTTTTTATACTGTTAGAGGGCAGCCGGGTTAAGTGGAAGAAAGGGATTATATTTCCGTAAGTAATCTTTACTAAAAATATTGAAGTTTTGTAACGTATTTTTTTTCTAGTTACACTTCGTTCTTTAAAATAAAAATAAAACAGCTATAAATTAAAATATTTAATTTGTGAATTACCGTCCAATAGAAATTAATATATAAAAATGATAATAACACATAGATTCTTTTACGTTCATGCTCTAAAGTTCGTTACTAAGCTCTGTCGAGTTGTCAATTTGTTCACTTCATTATCATCGTTCGAACGGGCAAGCTGCTCTGCAGAATAAGTGAGGTCAAGATGGCCGTGTGTAAGCACGTGGCTTCTAACAAAGTTAGAAAAAAAAATATAATTGATAAATTTTTGGTGTCTGGAGGTCGAGCCTAACAGCGGTTGCGTGAAGCTGATTTTTGATAAGCTTCACTCCGAGCAGTTCAGTTGATCCCTGCAGGCCTAAGAAGATAGAAGCCCCTTTTGACATCATTAATACAGTCGGTATATATTAATTAAATAGATTATTCTAATATTTTTCATCTTAGTGCAATATCTCCGATAATAACTTAAGACAATTTCTTAAGGCAATATTTTAAAGCAAGACATATATGGTTACGTCCTATTTAATATAAAATGCAGTAACGTAGAAGGTGATTTCACATGTGTTCCGTATTTTTCAACTTCACCAATAAATAACATCAAATAAGGATATTATGGTTGGTTTTGATAAATAATCGTTGTATTCCGAGGAACTTTGATGCTTATGGAAATTTTCGACAGCTGAGGTCAAGGTCCAGTATTTTTCGTTCAGAGCAGTTTCGTAGCACGTGAGTGTTCTTTAGGAATTAATAACTTTGAACATACAGTAAATTACTATAAATAATCTAACATTAAATATTTGAGTAACGTAAAAAGAAAATAGCTTTTGAGGAATCAGCGAATTAAATAACAAGTCGATTGCTTGTCAGAATGTTTGCACATGTACGCAAATAGTACAATTAATAAAGTTGTGAATGACATCTTGTGTCAGATATAAAAAAAGCATAGATTCAGTTGTCCTATCTAGATGTCATATGCTGTCTTAATTTAATTTAAAATATGTTTAAATATTTTGAGGTCATGAACTTGCATTTATCATCGACATATGAAATTTCGTACTTATTGTTAAATAAAAATAAATTAGAATAATTACATTCTACATTATCAGCTCTTTGATAATTAAATTTTATTGGAAGATCAAGGAAGTACTTCATTGATTGAAAGAAATTTATTATTATGAGTAACTTAGAATTCCACGTCAATATAATTAAATTTTATAGAAAAGATCCATTCAGAGATCTTCTTAATTTTGAAAGCAAACTTCACTAGTTTATTTCTGTTCTAGAAAATTATTATGAGAAAATTTTATAAAGATACAAACTTAAATATTGTAGTTATATATTTTCAGAAATTTATCCAAATAGAATCTATTTTGTTTTTGAATGACTTTTTATTATTTGAATTCAAAAAAAGCAAGTCATCCCTGATTAAAAGTTGTGTTGAAAACAAATTCCTCAGTATATATTTTAAAGCCAAATTTATTAGTATTTTGGCAATTTTGAGGACACAAATGGTGTCCATGTTGTACTTTGTTTGTTCACAGGTAAAGTCGAGACATCTGTATAACATCTGGTGTTTGAGGTCTTGGTAAGTGTGTTCTAAAGAGTGAAATTCAGGTTCTATGGCTAGGTTAGTGGTGTTAAGATAAGGTTTCCGCATTCCCTTATACAAGCACAGTTAAATTTTGTTGGTTATTGTAATGAAAATACTGCGCTCATTAAATACATTTTTGGTCTTTTAACAACCCATGAAAGCTCATGATCTACCCAGAGCTAACACTGATAGCCGTTTATGTCTTAAGAGTTTTCTTATCTCAAGCCATTCTCCATCCAACATTACCTGGGCTTACATTAATAAGAAGAAATTCTCGACCTTGTGATATCAGGTTAGGTTTAGGAAATTTAAAGGTATAATTTTTAGCTGATAGTCACGAAGATAAAGTTTATAATAAAAAAAAAAATCAAGCAAGAAATAAATTTTTATTACAGTTTTTGTCTGCCAAATCTGCCTGAAGTAATTTTAGATTTACACAAATTTCCAGTAAACTACAAAAAGCAGTGTTAATAAATTTTAAATACTTTGAAGTTAAGAACAGCAGCATATATGTATAGACATTTTTAACCGATTCGTTCGATTGTACTGTCAATCTGATTAATTAAGTTATTGAAGATCTATTTTAAATAACAGAAGGCTGTAGATTGCTTCCTACAGTAACACAAAATGAAAGTTTAAGTAATTATTACATTTTCAGAAGTTTGTGGCACCGTATAGTTGAACATACCAAAACGTAATTATTCCATTAGAATTTTAAGACTACAATACTTTTTATCGTATCACACGAACGTCTAAGTTCAAGAGAGTAACGTGAAAGCTTCTGACGAATCATTTTATGTCGCCAATTAAATAACACAAGCATCCCAGACTGGAGTTTTCTAATTAACTAAGGTATAATACTTAAAAGTTTGTATACAAGACTCCCTATATTTGTAGCTGGAAGGGCCATTTACACTCCCTGGAAATTAAATACTAAACTTTTTTAATTAGCGCAAGAGTACTATATAAATCAGACCAGGTTCAAGATTCGATTAAATAAATACTTGGGAGCGTAGCTCTTTTAGCGCTTACAAACAAAGAAACTTTGAACTTTGTGGGAGGATTAAATACAGCACCGCAAAAATAAAGAATTTAGGTTTTCAAGTAATTAAGTTTTGGGTATGCACCTTTTTTATCAGATTTTGTTAAACTATCTTACGCGAACCAGAATGTTTCATGAAAAACTAAGTTATATTACATTCGATAACCTATTGAAGTTTTTTTATATACCGTGTTATGGGTTCTGTTAATGGTAGCGTAAATGTTGAAAAGTGTAGGTAATGTTGCATATATTTTAATCTTTACATCATAAATAAACATTTTTTGAAAGCAAACACAAAAGCTTAGAATGCCCAGTTTGTGTTAGAAGCTGTAGTGTAAATTTTGTATTTTTTATACATCGGGTGAGTAATCAGTAATACTGTCGCCGGGGCGACTACGATTAAAAGTGATAAACCGCATAAATATGCAAAACTACGATTGACAGTTACAAGGACTGAATACAATAAAAAAATGCTAGAACAATCCATCGATTTCTAGAACGGTGTAGAATGCATGCTTTCAGATAATAGTATTTTTGCTACTTGAGGTTAGAGTTATTTCAGCTGGGTTCTATCCATAGGTGATATGAAATAAATTGCTAATTCGAGTTGCTAAAATTAATTCGCTTAGTGTATTTGTAAATTATAATATAACATTAAGTGCTTGCATGTTCAGTGAATATCGACTTTATGTGTTTGTATTAGACACCAGCTTCGTTTATGTTCCTGAATACAAATGTTGGTACTTCAACCAGTGGTACTCACAGAAAGAAAACCACAAGAGTATTCTGTAAGCGATTATTGTAAAGAACGGTCGTAGGTAGTTCACTGAGCACAGCATGTAGTACAGTTAACGTGTTTTACGAAACAACCTTTTTAAGATAATAAAACACGGCCTACTGCAATTTGAGTAAAATCTTCAGTCGTAGTGATTTTTTTATATCCGTTAATGGAATATTTGCTGGCTTGTAAGGTTACCTCTAGGTAGCACATCTAATGCAGTAATTTAGGACCACAAACACGGTTGGCCCGGTAGAACGGCATCTTCAATACGGCGCGTTTATGTCCTAGGGGTGTTTACAGTTCTTGTGTTAATAGTGATTGGTGTAAATAAGAATTTTTAGTGACATGTCCAGGATTCCCATTTTTCTTTCTGATAACTAACGCGTGGAGAAAAAGAAGTTTATATCGCTTTGCGTAATAATCTGTACTCGAATGGACGCTTTTTAATGTATTACAGGTAAACGCACTATGAAGAAAAAAGCAAACCAGTTTTTGAGAGCTCGACCAACTTACGGCAATCAAGAGAGAAAGAAAAAAAAGAAGAACTGGATTGGGGGTTGGGAGGTATACAGAACAAAATAGAAGAAACGCAACCCAATTTGCCCTGAAGAAATGATTTGCACACATCCACTGAAACATAAGCATATTTCATAAAGTATAGATATTTGACGCCACGGAATATGTGCGGTTTGGAACGTATATAAAACGCCATACCCAATAAAACAAGCATATATCATAAAGTGTGGATATTTGAAGCGACGGTAATACGTGCGATTTATAACGTACATAAAATACTATTTGTTAATAAAGCCCCTCTAGAAAATTGCGATATACGTAAAATTTAAAACTTACATATTAGACCCTCAAAAATCCAGCACCTTGCAGATAACCACAATTGAAACGCCTTTCCCACGGACGGATAACTGATAGCGTTCTGTCATCCAATGAGAACGCGTGAAACATTCTAGAAACAACTTGTTTCTATAAAACTAACGTAACAGATAAAGGAGCATCATTTTATAATCCACGCGCCAACTGTGCTAGTTGAAAAAAAATATTATGCGAAAAGAATTTTTGGTGAAAGTTATAAATTTAAGAAATTGAAACATAAGAAAAATTGATAATTTCAAGTAAAATAAACAGTAAAGTGCGCGTTGTAATAAGAGTATATAGAATTTTGCCGTTAATATAAATGCAAGTCTAGAGATAATTGATGTAAATAGAAATCTTTGCAATTTATTAATCTCGGGCTCCAAGTAATACTCCAAGTAATACTCCAAGTAAAACTCCAAGTAATACTCCAAGTAATACTCCAACTAATACTTTAAGTAATACTCCAAGGATTACTACAAGTAATATTCCAAGTAATACACTAAGAAATACTTTAAATAAATGGAAAAATACTCTAAGTACAGAGTTAATACTTCAATTTTTGAATAAACTACTCCAAGTTGCTGATAAATATTACAAAGTACTGGGTTAATACGCTAGGTTGCTGGTTAGCGACTCTAAGCTACTAAACAAACGACCGATTTGAAATAAGAACATGAAAGAAATAAGAAACATGAGAAATATAAGGTCAGAATTATTTATACAATTTAAGCCATGTTGCATTTATAATTTTACACAATTTGTGTATTCAGAAGTGAGCTTACAAGTTGCGTGCGATTAAAATATTTTGTGTAATAGGTCAACAAAAATTTGGTTGGTGCGTAGAATTATGTTTAAGAAAAGAGATATTTCTTTGAACGCTCAATGAAACTATTCGTGGTATGATAATACAATTTTTTTGATGCCTTTAACTGCAATAAAGAGGCACGAAAGAAAGCAGTAAAGTCAGTAAACAAAAAACGTCTACGCTGAGAACCACAATAAAACAGGGAAAAGAGTAGAATAGAAATCCAAAAGAATTAGATATCGGTCTAGCTCAAAATGTCATAGAGTGGGGTTGGTCATAAAGAAAGAAAAATTGGAAACTCTATCAAATATTTATATTATTAACTTTTATTTAAACATGTAGTCCAAAAATGGACCATTTACAAAACCCAAAAACGCATATTTACGAAATCGTTCCGCTACAACGTGATGTAAAGAAAGCGTAAATTTGCATATTTTGTAATATAAACCTTTAAACAAATATAAAATCTCAGAATCTAAATAATAATTACATATCTGCATACCAGTATACTTACATAATATTTTCAGCTCTAAATATGTACAAAAAGAAATTATACAGAATATATATTGCTGGGATAACGGTCACACGTTGAAGCGCCGCTAAAAGAGTTATATAATAGCGCATCGCGTTGGGCGTCGTTAAAAGTTCTACGAAAACGCCTGTGAGTAGGAGCGTCGCTAAAAGTACTGCGACAGGTACAAAAATAAAAATTTGAAATTACTGACCTACCTTCCTTTCTAACTTTTTTTTGCTTGGCTAGCTCAACAAAAGTAATGTAATATACAAAATGAAATCAAACACACCAATATCATAAATCATCCATGCAGTCAAAAATATTTTCTCTCATACAAAAGAATATAGAACATTTATATCTTTGATCGAAATATATCAAATTATTAAATGAAATCGAATAACCTTCTCTTTAATAAAATTCCCGTTTATATGTAAATTATTTTTACTACGTCAGTCTTGCTAGATTTCTGGAGTTCCGTATGGAACCTAGTACACTGTAATGATGTCAGATTTCTGTAAATAACACTGTATATTACCTCATTAACGTAATTTATTTCATAGTGACGTACGTCACCCATCCTCCTCTAACACTTAAGATTATTGTGACATCGCCTATTATCCAGTCGTAACGCCAAAGATAATAAAATTAATTCTTATTGATTATATGGATATTTAGAGTTCTTGCGACTTCTTAGATTCAAGGTGTATTTATCAATTAGGCATTTACGTAGCTGTAAGTATGGCGTATTCCTTCTTAAACCCAAATATTCGAAAGAACTCTTTATTTAAAATTAATGTTATACAGAAGTCAATTTGACTAATTAATTTAAGCTTTAGTTGCTTTATCATGTAAACGATTTGCATTCTTAACGATTGTGAAAGAAAATATTTACTCTTACGGCAACTAAAACATGTTTTAAGTGTATACTTATAAAGATTAAAGCGTTGTCAAGATTAATATCGTTCCTACACTAAATAGAACGAATGTTTTATGCACGGGAAATGTGTTATGCTTTTACGGTCTTAAAACGTGCTTTTATACTCAAAGTTATTTGTTTTTGCACGGAAAATGCATTCTTACAACAAACAAATGGCTTTGTATTTATCTTAGGGTAGTTATTAAATATATACAGGGTGAATGGTATCGTTCGTGCAAAAATGAACTGGGAGATAGTACACTTAATTTGCAACAAAAATTGTTAATATGATCCCTGTCCTATCTCGATTGGTTTAGGAGATATGTTTATTTTTAGTCTATTTCTTAATAATGCGACTTCTTGCAGTAAAAGTTAAATTTCTCGGCTTCTGCTGCAAATAACTAGATAAACAAACCGATTTTCATAAACTACATTAAATTTCCTATATAAAACAACTATTTCGATTCTTTTAATTTTAAAAGAAACATTTATTATAAAGCATTAAAGGGTAAAAAATTACAAAGGAAATTTTTTTAACAAAGTTTAAAGTAATACTACAGCGAAATTATTTTATCTACAAATGAGCAAATGTCACAAAAACAACCTCATTTCATAAGGTTTCCAGCAGACAAAACACTTTCTATTTTATTTTTAATTTATCAAGTATGGAAATATGGAAACAAATATTTGTTTCCAATTCGCATTAAAATTCGCCCACTGCCTTGATTATCTAATGATCCCACAATGTTTTCCGGTATTACGGAGGCAATAATTTGATAAATTAAATTTTATTTGTATTGTTCAAAATGCTGACCACCGCACCTGATACAGGTTCTTGCTCTTTTCCGCATACCTACCACAGTCACGTTGATAGATAGCTTCTCTCTTAAGAGTTGACATCAATTTTCGAGTCTTTGTCTCAAATTTTCCAAATTGACTACCTCCGTGCTGTATACGTATTCTTTTAAAAGCCCCATACAAAGTAATCCATGGGATTCAAGTCAGGCGATCTTGCTGGCCACGGAATCGGTCCTCCTCTACTAATCCACCTTGCGTACTGTTCGTTTAAAACTGGCGGACACCACGTCTGTAATGAGGAGGAGCCCGTCATGTTGAAAATGATACCTCTACAAACTTCTAAAGGGACATTTTCCAACAAAAGGGTAGTTGATTTTGAAGAAAGTCCAAATACACTTCTCCATTGAGGTTTCTTTCGAAAATATAGGGGCCAATAAGGGTGTTTCCTATCACAGCCGCCCACACATTTAGGCTGAATCTGTGTTGGAACGATTTCTGTCTTATTGCATGAGGGTTTTCATCGGCATAATAGTGGTAATTGTGGAGATTTCGAACGCCGGCGTGCGTAAAGAGGACTCATCAGACCACTGTATTTTTCGAAAGAAATGGCGCTCCTCAATATCCCGTGCTAATAACCAACGGCAGAACATCAACCTTCGTTGGAAATCTTTGTATCCGCCTTCCAGAGTTTGATCAGGTGTAAAGTGAAAAGGACGAATATTATTCTTCTGCAGAACATCTAGAACTTTCCATTGCAAAACTACAACCTCTCTTGCAATTTGACGTGTAGAAGTTGTAGGGTCTTGTTCCACTTGATCCAAGACAAACTCGTCAATTTCTACGTCCAGATCTTGCCCCCTTTCGTTAGGTACTTGAAATGCTCCTCCATCAAGGAGCCATTGGTGCGTTCTTGCAAACACGTTGCGACTGGGAATCGGACGATTTGGGAACCGACGTTGATATTCCTCCCGTGCCCTTGTAGCATTACCATTACAAAAACCATAAATGAAATGCATATCTGCATATTCTCTATTGCTATAACGAGCAGGCATCTTAGATAGTAATTTAGTACGTATCAAAATTTATACAAATACGACTGTCTAATCAGTGACAATGCACTGTCAATGTGACAACTACATGCTATGAACGTATCTGTGCTCTTAAAATTACTGTACATTTTTGTTTTCAATTCGCACTGTCTTGATTATCTTATAATCGAACAAGGCTTTTCCCGCATTACGAAGGCAATAATTTTATAAATTAAAAATAAAAAAGAAAGTGTTTCCCAGTGCTGGAAACCTTATGAAGTGAGGTTGTTTTTGTGACATTTGCTCATTTGTAGATAAAATAATTTCGCTGTAATATTACTTTAAACTTTGTTAAAAAATTTCCTTTGTAATTTTGTACCCTTTAATGCTTTATAATACATGTTTCTTTTAAAATTAAAAAAATCGAAATAGTTGTTTTTTATAGGAAATTTAATGTAGTTTATGAAAATCGGTTTGTTTATCTAGTTATTTGCAGCAGAATCCGAGAAATTTAACTTTTGCTGCAAGAAGTCGCGTTATTAAGAAATAGACTAAAAAAAAACATATCTCCTAAACCAATCGAGATAGGACAGGGGTCATATTAACAATTTTGTTGCAAATTAAGTGTACTATCTCCCAGTTTATTTTTGCACGAACGATACCATTCACCCTGTATATATATATATATATATATATATATATATATATATATATATATATATATAATATGTTATAAAGAACCCTACTTACATTATAATTTGAATAAGGGCCGCTATACCTGCGGCCACGTCAACAATGCTCCACCGAAAATACTACATTGGGTTGAAATGCGAAATATACGTGCTTCAAATCTTTTTTAACTTCAAAATTAGTCAATCCTAAATAAAAATCTAACAAACTAACACAAAAACTAAAAATAGGGTTTGAATAATGGTATCCCTAGCGTTGATGAACCCTACTTACATTATAATTTGAATAAGGGCCGCTATACTTGCGGCCACGTCCCCAATGCTCCACCCGGAGGTACTACATTGGGTTTAAACGCGAAAAATAACGTGGTTCTAATTTATACTAACTTCATAGTTGATCCACCCTAAATAAAAACTAAACAAGAATCTAACAAACCTAACAAACTCTAACAATCTAATAAACCTAAAAATCTGACAAAACTGAAACAAAAACAAAACATAAACTAAAAACAGGGTTGTAAATAATGGTATCCCTAGCGCAGACTTTCGAGTGTACCCGATCAACAAGACACAAGCAAAAATGAGAGTGGGAGGGATCCGTAATACCGGATAGCAGACGCCGGTTCTGCTTACCAGTGCGACCTGAAGGGTCGTCTTAAAACTATCCAAATCTAGCTAACTAATTTAAATCCATCCCTAACTTTCCCTATCATTCCCTAACTGATTTATATTATGATTACAATCTTCACAACTCTACTCTTCCTTCCCAATTATATACTGCAACCAAAATGGCGACAGAACGTCAAACAAAACAAACAATCCACATAATACTACAATACATGCTAATAAAAAAATAAATATAGTGTAAATATAAAATATAAATAAATATGATTATGTAAATATATAAATAAATGTTTAATAAGCATTAAGCGTTAAGCATATAGCAGTGCACAAAATAGCAAAAGCATCACCCTATTTATCAGGTGTACTCGCACAAGCATTATGTCGGCTAGCGCCTTTACACACCAAACGTGCTTGTTAAATTATTTCGAAAACTACTAATTAATGTAAATCAATGCTTGTGCGAGTACAGCCGCCACAATTTAAATCTTACCTCGATAATAAAATTCTCCAGCATCCGAAGATCTGGTCGTCTGCCTACATCTAACTGTAACTTACTTCTAAGGGGGGGATGGGGTGCACTGCTAAAGTCCTGGTGGGTATGCACTAAATGTTCTTGGGGGATCACAATCACTATCACTATCACTTCACTTTCAAGTCTTGGGGGGGATGCGCGGTTTCACTCTATTTTATTATCTTTGTTTATTTTATTGATTTAATTTAATGAGGGTTTCTGATTTATTTGTTATTGTTTATTTGTTATTATTTATTCCCGATTTTCCGCACATAATTATGAAGATAGGCAGTGATTGTATTAATGGTGTGGGGGTTTCTCGTGCATATTGGACATTTGGGTATAATTATCATGTTATTTTATTATTATTATTATTATTTTTTTTTTTTTTTTTTATTTTTAATATCAGGTTTTGGTTATATCTATGCTCGTATCTTACTCACGCCAAGTCAATCTAAAATTTTCCAATCCTCCCACCGACCCCACCGAATTTTACACGCGGTTATCATTGTCTAATCTCGCGACCCTTCCCGCGAATTCTTTTAAGGCTGTCCAGAACGCCTTCTGGTTAACCACTTCCCCGACTTCCTCTAGGCTCTTTGGCTATGCCAGACCAAAGATAGCTAGTTTGCTATCAGCCAACCCACGATTTCCCGCCTCAAGCGGGCAGTCGAAGAGCACGTGCTCTGCGCTTTCCGCGCCCTCACCGCATTCGCAGCGGTCGCTGTTGGTTAGCCCAAACCTTTGTAAATACGCCTTCAGGGCGCCGTGCCCTGTTATCAACTGCACCATTTTGTGATCGAGCTTAACCTCGATCCTACCTCTAGCTTCTATGCTCGGTATGAATTTGTGGGTCAACCTGCCCGTGACAGCGTTGTTCCACCTCTCTTCCCATTGTCGAATTGATTTTTCGCGCAGCTTTCTTTTAATCAAAGACTTCGGTATTGACGAATGTGATATTCGCAAGTCTCCCGTCGCGGCTTCTTTAGCTAATTCATCAGCCCTATCGTTTCCTACGTTACCATTGTGCGACCTGACCCAACAGAACTTTTAACGTCGAAACTCGAGCGCCGTACGCGCTATCCTCCAGACGTCCGCTAGGAGGTCTGTCGCGGTGTTCATGTTTGTTAAAGCCGTCAGCGCCGATTTACTGTCACTAATTATATAATACTCGTCTCTGCCCGTATGGTTTATTACATAATCGATAGCCTCTCGTATGGCTACCAATTCGCACTGGAAGATAGTGCACCAGTTCGCGAGTTTGGTTTGAAACCGAAACACCTCCCTTTCCTGCTTATACACGACAAACGCCGCGCCTGCTTGCCCATCGTCCATACGTGAACCGTCCGTATAAATTCTGATACCCATCGCGTCCTCATCATCTTCGACAAACTCGATTCCTCTAATATCAGCTGGGTGCCCCAACTCAGATGCAACGATCTTTCTTGCAATTTCCCTATTACCAAGATTAAGATCTTCGATAATTTCGCGCCCTTTTCCTATATTTATTAATCGCCTATCTCTAATCTCCCTAACGACATATTCGATAGGGAGAGTCCTACTGATCACCAGGACAGCCTCCGTGGAGGTGGTCCTGTACGCCCTCGTCGCTTTTACCGCGGTTATGCGTTGTACGCTCGTTAATTGACGCATCTCCCGGACTTTACAACCTTCTGCCCATACAGAAGCTGCGTACAGTATTGCCGGCTCAATTGCTCCGGTATAAACCGTCCTCAGCGATTCGCCCCTGAAACCCCACTTTATTTTAGCCGCCGCCATCATTTTATTTGATATTTCGCCGCCCTTACTTTTTACGTATTGTACGTGCGCTTTCCAATTTAATTTATTATCGATCTTGACGCCGAGGTAGGTAATACAATCTTTAAACGGGATTTTCTTCCCTCCTAGCTCTAGCCTAGGAGGTCTCTGTCCTGGTTTCGTGCCGAAATAAAGCGCCTCTGACTTCGCCGTGTTAAATTTTAATTTTACCGCCTGCGACCATTCGTGTAATTTATTAAGCGCCTCGTTCGGTTTTGTGCGCATATCCATTAGCAATCTCGATCTTACAATTAAAAGCGTGTCATCTGCAAACCCAACGATTGAGCATCCTGCGGGCAACTTGACCCTAAAGATGCTCTCATACAACAACTTCCAAAATGTGGGACCAGAACATGAACCTTGCGGGCATCCCCTTTCCACCTCACGCGACAGAACTTCACCCGGAATTTCGACAAGTGCCAATCGCCGCGAGAAAAAGCTCTTGACCAAAGACATCAAGTTTCGCGGACAACCCCTACGATCTAACTCGCAAACGATTAATGGCCACCAGGCAGAATCAAATGCTCCTGAAATGTCCAAAGCAACAACGACACAGTACTCTTTAGCATCTCTTGCCTGCTTAATTTCCCCGACAACGAACTCTAACGCGTCGATAGTCGACTTGCCCTCCACGAAACCAAACTGTCGGTTATTAAAACCGCCGCTGTCTCGCACTAGGTGCTCAACACGCGTAGTCATAACGCGATCTAATACTTTTCCCAGCACCGGTAGCAAGCTAATTGGGCGATAGCTGCCCGGATCTGAGGTATCCGTCTTTTTAGGTTTGGGTATAAATTTCACATTCTGGATTTTCCAGCAACGCGGAAAAACGCCCCTCTCTATACAAAGATTAAACAACCCAACAAAGATACACGGGGCTAACAGGCACGCCTGCAGAGCTGCGTCTGAGGTGATTCCATCATGCCCCGGTGCCTTCTTAGGGTTCATCCTCCTAAGAGCCCTGACCACCTCGTTAACTAGGATTGCCTTATCGACACCTGTTCGTTGCGCCTCTGCAGCTTCCCGACGTACTAAATCGTGCGACCCTTTATCCCCCTCGGGATTATCCGATGGGAAAAATTTCTCTAGTAAATATTCCGCTGTGGCTTTAAAACCTTCCGTGTATTCGCCATTTGTTTTCTTTATATTACTGAGCGCGATTTTTTGTTGTTTTCCTCTAATTACGCGGTATGCGGTTCCCCAGGGTTCTTTCTCTGAGTTTTGCGTGCAGAATTCTTTAAATTTATTCGTTCGCGTTTCTTCTATTAATATTTTATATTCGCGGTAACTTTGATTATATTCTATTCTCCGTTGTTCTCTTATTTCTCCCGAGGCGCGTTGATAGCGGCGCCTTAGGTTACGCGTTTCTGCCCGCTTGGTGGTTAGTTCCCGGGTCCACCAGGGTACGCTGTTTAAATGTTTTCTTTTGGGGCATGGAATACGACGACGCGTCTACCACCGCGTCGTTCAATTTTTTCGCGAGTGTTTCTACTTCGTCTGCCTCTCGGCAGTTAAATAGCTCATTTTCGAGCGCAGGGATACTTTCGCCAAATTTTTCTTTAAACCGCTCCCAATTTGCTTTTTTATTACAGAACCGCGGAAATAGAGTTAGCTGCTCGTTTGCGCTTGTTTTGGTCTCAACGTCCCATGTTATTAATTTATGGTCAGAGAGCGTTTCCTCGTCCGACCTTAGTTTCCAATTACAAATCGTTACTAACGTTTCGTGCGAGACAGCAGTAATATCTATAAAACTGCTGCCTCTATGCGTCTCAAACGTAGGTGAATCATTAGTGTTTATCACACTAAGGTCCCATCCCGTAAAAAGATCAGCAACCTGCGAGCCTCTATCGTCTTCGATAGGGCTGCCCCACAATGGCGACTTAGCATTAAAGTCTCCCGCGATAATTAAATTTCTATTTCTACCGATTTTACGAAGAATTCCTTCAATTTGATTTATTAAATCCTCTGTTTGAGGATTCTCCCGCCGGGAATCGATCGGCGGAAGGTAAGTGCTTATCACGTAAAACGTATGCAATCCCGTTTTTATTTCTGCGGTGGTTATGAACTCATTCGACAGATTGTTTAGGATTATTCCGGCGCACGTCTCGTTATTTATTATTATCCCGCTACGCGGTCGTTCGCTGTTTGCGTTTAAAACGGTAACCCCCTTCCCAAAACCTGTTATTTTGTGGCTACACAGGTGCGGTTCCTGTATAAGCCCGATGTCGATATTATTTTCGCTGAATAACTTTACGAAGTAATTTGTAGCCCCTTTTCCTTTCCCGAGATTTAATTGCACGAATTTTATCTTCTTGCTTCTTTCAAATCTTTCTTTTTCTTCACGGTCCATAATCGATGTTCCGTGTGATTGCGTTCTTCAATCTCAGCATCGTGGGGCATCTACTCGACTTGGCGTCGTGGCGCGTATCGACCTTCGCACCACGGCCAGTTCTGTCGTTTGCCCCAGCCCAAACCACACAGCAGGGGATTGCCCTTCGGCTATTCTTGAACTCGTGTCCGACTTCGGCACAGTTACCGCACCACTGTACCTTCTCCTGCACTCCATCGATCTATGGCCGTACTCGTAGCACCTGTAGCACTGCGTCATCGAGAAGTGGTTCCGGGCCCAGACTCTTCGCCACCTGAGGTTTATAGCGTCAGCTAATATGCGTCTCCGAAATGTGGGGGTCACTTCGACGACTACGTTGACGAAGGGATCCCTAGGGCCCTTTCCGGCAAACCTAAATTTCTCCCTCAGGTGGTCTTCGATCTTCAAATCGCCGAAGCGGGGATTCTGGCTCGCGATCAACCGCACCAGATCTTCCGCCTTCATCCCCGCTTCGACCCCCGGAAGAACGACCAGTGGACGCTTCTTCTCGATGGTCTTCGCCACGAGCTCTTTGCAGTGACCGACAACCTTCGACTGCAATTTCTTCGCATCTTCTCGTCCCGCACATTCTACTACTACACCGCCCCTGCGAGTCCTACGAGCTCCGACCACTACAAAACCATCACGAGCGGGATCGACCTTCTTCTTCAGGGTCGACATGACGTCATCATTCTCCCCTGGTCTGGCGTCGACCCTAACTGCAAAGGTGGGCGTCGCACCTGCAGCATACGACGCCTTCTGCGGCATCGGCACCTCCTGGCTCCTGAAACACTGCTGCCCTGAAATAGAAGCAACCACCGCTAGACTTCCCCCGACAACATTAGCTCTCCCAGAATCACTAGCCACAAGCCGCAGCGCCCTAACCATACCTATAAGTTGATTCGCCGCGTCGAGAAAATCATCCACGGCGTAGCGAATCCTCTTTCTGTCTTCCACGACGATAGTGGCGGAGGTCGTTGGCACCCTCCCGGAGATGACCGAGTGCGCCTTCCTCACCCTCAATCTCAGGAGGTCCAGCTCATCGAGGTTGCTAGTAGCAACGCTAACGTCGCTGCTAGTCGACATCTTTCGCTGGGCTCCCGAAGTTGAAGGCGATTCAGGCGCCGCAGCCACCCCAGGGGGCCCCGACTCCCCCGACACGACCGCCGCAGACACAGGCTCCTCTATCTCCTCCTGTGTCCATAACATAACGTCCTTTAATATCACCTTCAGCTGTTTCCCCCCAACAGCGCCCTCAGCCTCCGACCTATCAAACTCCGACCAATCTCCCCTCTTCTTCCTGGGCAACGGCTCCTCGTCGCGGTGGACCAACATGCTGACAAAACAAACGACAAAAAATGGCATCTAAAACGCAGCTCAAAACCACTTGACCGTTACGACGCTAAAAGAACGACGCTAGAAGAACGCAAAACATTGGTTCAATAAAAATGTTTTGTTTAAAGGTGAACCGTAAGCAACCTTGTATTTATTTAAACTTCGAACCGCCCAATTAAATATTAAATTTTTAACAAAAATACAACAAGCACTAAGCGTCAAAATAACAACTAGAATCAAATAAATTCCCTAACGCAATTCGATTCAAAATGTGCCGCGAAGAACACTATTTATTTATTTTAAATTTTTAAAACCGCCAAATCAAATTTAAATAAACTAATTACTTCAAAATATTAAATTATCTAATTTATAAGCAACAACACTTTATTTTTAAACGTGTAATTAAGAAAATAAGGTCGAGCGCAATCGGAATGCGGTTACCGGAAACGACCTTTCACTTAATCGCTTGGTAACTAGCACAACTTGTAACTGTTACACCGCTTAGTTACACTAAAAATCGATATTAAAGGAACTTTTAAGTACGCGTGTACTTAAATTACAAAAAATTTATATTAAAATTGTTTTAAAATTTACAGTTTTTGAGATATTTATTTGATTTAAAAAGGTTTAGATTTTTGTTTTTTTTGGTTATTATTTGATTATACGCGCACTATAAAAAATTCACACACTTTTGGTTGTTTTACCCTGTTTTTTACTCGATTTACACGGTTTTTATTATTTTAAATTTATTATTAAAAATGCCTTTTTAACTTATTTCGAAATTATTTTTGAATATTAGTTTAGTAGACCTTTGTTTTATTAACCTGAAATTTATTTATTTTATTTTAAAACGCGGATTTGGTTTAAATTACAAAGAGAACGCGATTTATTTAGTTTAAATTCTGTTTTAAAACTTTTATTTTACTGCCCTGTATTTAAAATTTGATGGCACACAATTATAAAAATAAAACACAATAAAAAGCAAAGCTTTAAATAAAATAATACAACAATAAATAATAAAACCCTAGATAAAAACTTACTGTTATTGCTGAAGCGGGAGCTCGGCAAAAACACGTCCGCTCGCTTCAAGCGGCAACTAGAAAATCAACCCTACCTACAGCGCGTTTGTTTTACGTTTGCGTTATTCATTGCATCTCCGTTATATAGTGGGAGTAGGAGACTGTGCGTCTTACGTCAATTTGTTGATAGTGACAAGAAAATACTTTGACAGAGTCATAATATTGGAATCAGTTAAAGAGTTCTTATTAAAAGGTCTAAAAGAATCCGTATGAGGATACTTTGTAAGTTCTCTACTATTTGTTATTTAAAATTAATAAATAATTTCCAATAATTTATAAAGTTCAATTGGCTACCTTCTTTTTATCGGATAAGAAGTCCATCTGAAACAGTCTAAGTTCAGTTTAAAATTTTCTACTGTCAGCGGTTGATCAGTGACCGCTATTCTGTCAAGACTGTCACTGAATCCTAAATTGACATAAAAAAAAATAAACGAAATGATATCTACGTCTCATTCACTGCATAAGAGAAAATGTCCTAGATGTGAACAATGTGACAGTGACTCCATGGTGACGTGTTCATTATGCCCCATGCAATATCACATATCTTGTGTACAGTTGCGATCAGAAACACCAACAAAAAATTGGATTTGTCGAGTTGTCAGCATAAACCTCCACAAGTACAGGCGAGCTCTGGACCCAATACGAACGAAGCTTTAATGATACACCAAAGTATGCAGTTACAAAATATGACGAATCAGTTTGAAAATGTTGAAAGCGTACCGAATATCGCTACGCATGTAAATAACTCATATCCAGAAAGCGAAGGTATCAATAAGGGAAATCACAAACCCGAATCACTAACTTCTAGAGCTACGAGTAGACTAACACTGGAATTATACATGCTTGAAGAAGAACGTTTGTCACAAGTGAAATACTTACGAAAGAAACACAAGTGTCTGTAGAACGAACAGTGATGACACAGAGGATGCGCAACAACGAACAGCACTATGGGTACATGGCACGCAAAAGGCTCGGATTAGCTTCGTTGAAATGTACGAAAGAAATGTCCACATCCGTAACACGTACAGATATGCTCCATCAGTTAGAAATTCTCAGTATAATTGTGTAGCCCAACACGTGAGTTAAGAAATTTCTCCCATAGAAGGGCTGTCTAGCGTGACCAAGGATGATTACTCTTCTCGTGCACCAATTCAAATAACCACGCCAATAACTTGGTTATCTGCACGATCACAAAAAGTCTTTATAAATAGTACATGTTTTCAGGAGCACTTTATAGACCCAGACAAAGAAACTAGTATGTCCATAAAGCAAATTGTCATTCGTCAGTTAAATTCACACGATATGCCTAAGTTCGACGGCAATTCGAGGCAATGGCCTATGTTCATTTCCAGTTATGTTCGATCAACAAGATTATGTAACTTGTCAGATGACGAGGACCTAGGAAGATTACAACGTTGTCTGACCGATAGAGCTGCTCAGTTAGTAAAAGGAAAGTTGTTGCTTGCGGAATCAGTACCATATGTGCTTCGTACGCAGCGGTCGCCTAGAGCAAATTTTTCGCCTTATAATCGATTAACTTCAAAAGAGCCATACGTTAAAGAAAATCGAATGGACACAATCGTCAAGTTTTCGTTGTCCGTACAACATTTGTGCTCACTTATGAAGATATGATTACGTACAGTGACAATCCTCAACTACTTTTATAGCTTGTAGAAAATTAAATGGCACCTTGAAACTGCAGTGGGTCGAATACACGCTAAACCTTACGGGAAAAACTGATCTTTTCCTGTTCAGTGCATGGATAGCTTATAAATCTGAAGCTGCTAAGTCAATAAAACCAAATACTTATATAACAGAAGATTGATTTGATCGCCGACCCAAAAATAACCTAAAGTACTTTCACGCGCGCATGCTTCTAACACCACGCCACACAATACTGGTCATAAAACAGTTTCATGTCTAATCTGTACGAGAACACCGTTCCGAGTGTAATAAGTTTGTTGAGATGTCTCTAAAAGATAGGTTGGTATTAAAGGGCAGATCCAAGTTATATAGGAAATGTTTAGGATATCATGATATGAGACGCTGTCCTGTATACAAGGATTGCAGTGTAAATGGTTACACTTACAAGCATCACCCGTTATTACATGATCCGGATATACATAAACCGGCCGCTATCCTTACAACTGCTTTAGATGTTGTGGCTACGACTGTCAACACCAAACTATCAGCCGGACAGTAACTTTTTCGAATTGTTCCCGTAATTCTTCACGAACCCTTAAAGCGTATCTGTTCTTACGAATTCCTTTGGCAAAGGTTTGTCGCTTGAGTTACCTGGCGAGAAATTGTCAATGATATAAACTTCGATGGACCCAAAACTTATGTTTGTTTAAAGTGGACGGGCAATAGTACAAGAACGGAACGACAAAGCAAAATAGTTTTTCTATATATTTCAGGCGTAGGTTGTAGTTGTCAAAAATTCCGAATCAATGACGAAAATACCGCCGAAACGCTCGACTTACCTGTTCAATCTCTAACCATCGATAGCACGAATACTGCTTACCGCCATTTGAAAAGCATTTTATTCAACATTATCACAAGCTAAGCCCAGAATTCTAATAGGTCTGAAACATTGGAAACTTGGTGTTACACTTAAAATACGTAAAGGAGATTGGGGGTAGCTAGTGGCCGCACAGACTCGTTTGGGTTGGACAGTATTCGGTTCAGTGCACAAATAGTCAATCGGTCGTGAAGTACTAAACCCTATATTCTATACCACTAGCGAACACCATGACGATTACATGTACAAGTGCAGGAGTTTTCCTCAACGGAAAATTTCGGTGTCAAATGTCCCACAGACCTTATAGAATTGAAAGAAGATCGTTGAGCTAAAGCAATAATGGAAAAATCGACTATCAAAATTGGGAACTGCTACGTCACCGGTTTATTCTGGCGATCTGACAATGCACCCTACCCCATTTTAGGTGTGATAAAAGGCGTAGGTGCACGGCAGGAGAAGGAGGTTTACTTTGGCACAGCTACCGTCAACCATTAATGGTTGCTGAGGCTGCATAAGACTTGACATCTCATGGGGTTAAAGTTGAAAATAAACACCCGAGACAATTGAGTAGAATTCCTGTAGTTTAATTTCATTAAAATATAATATCAGTTTTAGTAGTAAGAAACAATTTTTAAATATTCTGAGTTATATCTTGTTCACTGGTTTTAAACTATAAAATTTATATCAGACATAAACATGTAATTTAAATGCATTCACTAATATGATAATTTAAATGTTCAGACTGTAGGTTTCATGAAACATTGGGCCCTTTCATTAATAACTAAATTTCTAATAAACAGGCAATTATCAGATAAATCTATGTTTTGAAACAAGCAGTATTTAATTTAATTTAAAGCTAAGGTATGAATTGTTAAAGTATGGATTTTTCTTGTAATGTAAAATGTAACTTTTGACAGTAGGAAATCGACTAGGAATACCATATGCGCACAGACATTAGAAATTTATAAAATCTCATACCTGCTGCTAGTAAACAGTTTATTGTCATTACCTTGACATTATGAGATGTTCCACGTGGAACTTGCAAAGATGTATGATTGTTCCAGCTGTGCGAGTGGACTTTATTCTTTATGTTAAAACAGTGTCGAATATGAAACCTTTTGAAGTTTAAGCATTTATAGCTACTACGTCAGGAACTGCTGTGAGATGCACACTCGAAATAAAAACAGGAACTCAGGTTGAATTACTAGATTTTCCTAAATACTATAGGTTCGGTATGTTAACATTTAGTTGAGTTTCTTGATGAAGAAACCATAGCTTCTAGATATGTACAAGTTAAGTAACCTGTCGGTAGGTCCTAAAATAAATTATTACTAGCCTCAACATGGCTGGTACGTTTCAAAGAACATGATTATTTTTCGACAAAATCTTACCATCAGTTATAAATACGATGGACAATTTATGAAGATATCGCTCTCCTAACATTTTATAAGGTTCCTAAAGGTATTATTTTATTTTAGCATCTTAGTAATTCACTTTAAAATACTTATGAAACGCCTATTCAACACGAAAGCAAATTGAGAAGAGAATATCTTATTTGCCATCGTGTCAGACTAGATGGAAAACAGATGTTTTCTTTATAACTTAACCTGTTTTATTGGGGAAATTTGAATTTGTATTTATATGTGGAATTCAAATCCACTTGTGTTATGCATGAAGATATTATTCGAGCTGATTAGAATTTATTTAAACATTTGATGTTTCTCAAACTTTTAAATACAAATAGGAACTGAACTCTGTACAATAAAATTGTTAAAGACTTTTAAGAAATTTATTAGACAAAATTAAACTAGTTATTTAAACTTGTATCTGAGTGAATATTTATAAATCTAGGTAACTTAACAATCACCAAAGAACTGAACATAACTACGCACTACCTTGCGAGGACTAAACTACGTTCTTGAAGGTAAGCAATTACAGAGAGTAAATCTTTAGAGACTTTAAAGCTGGTACGCAGCGTAGCCTATAGCTTACGTTTCTTTGAGTGGGTGAAACCTAATCCACGAATCAAAGGAGCCCTTACAGTAGAAGAGTTGCAACGGTCTAAATACGAATTGTGTCGGTAACTACAACACGAAGTGTACTCACATGAACTATCAAGTCTGACCGAAGGTTCTGAACGGCCGCTCAACAAAAATAATAAATTGTACCGCTTTACACCGTTTTTAGACGACAAGAAAGTGCTCAGGATGCCCAAATTGCGTTCTTGGCACTCCTTACGATTCTGTGAATCCAACCATATTGCTTGCCGATCACTACGTAAACGTATGTTCTCTACTATTTGTTAATTAAAATTATTAAATATTTCTTATAGGAACTACAAAGTAGTTATACTCGAATCTTTATTATAAAAAGTGTTTGCCTTAAATTGGGAACATCTTATAATTTCTAATAATATATATATTAATTATTATATATATATATATATATATATATATATATATATATATCACAGCATAACACTTAAATAATTGAAAATAATATATATATATATATATATATATATATATATATATTACTCATATTTAGACCAGGGTAGAAAATTAAATAATCACATCAAATAATTTTAATCACCGTGTAGAAGCTTTGGGAAGAGGTACGCTTTATTAAAACCGTGAAGCATAAAAGGTTATTAGTTTCATTAAACATAAGAGATTTAAATCATGTACAAGACGCTTTATATCAAAAGAAACAGTATTAACAAGCTCTACGGGTAATGTAATTATTCCTAAACAAATGGAAATTACGTGCAAAATTTATATTAATTAACCCTATTTTAAGTAACCGGTAGTAAAACAAAGTGTACACATAATAATTAATATTTAACTTGTATTCGCTAAAAATGAAAGGATAGAAGTCAATTTTAATTGGAGTTAATTAAACCATTATCAATAATAAGCATAAAAGTCTGTGAAAACCCAAGATTATAATACCAGAAAATAAAGCTCTGAAAATTAATATTATTTTGAACACCTGCGTAGTTTAAATATCACGTACGGCGAAAATTGTGTAGATAACAAATGGTTTCAAAGAATCTTGGAGAAACCTGGGCTTAATATTCACGAGAATGTGCGATACGGGGTTATTTAACCCAGATAGTCCACATGGACTAAAATATAATCGATAATAAAGAATATCAATTTGCACCAATACGAACAGGTTAGAAAAGGAAGAGAAAATGCGTCAAGCAAAGACACATATAGTAAAGGCGTGATTTAAGCAACGTCACGAGGGTCACAATTGGTTGAAAATAGGATGCAAATATCAGAGGTAGAAACAACGATTTCTGTACAAAATTAATTAGCTTTTCTCGGACATGTTTGCGTGCCGTGTGAGAATTTCTGAGTTTTAAATGGGGCGAGTGAAAATTCGTAAAACCGACGCGCGAGCGACGGACTGGGAACATGGCATGAGAAATTCTTTAGAATTACCCGTTTTGGGGAACAGACCGACAGACAGGCTTTTGCTATATATACCGAGGTGAATATAAACAAGCTCTCTTAGACTTTTGACTATTCGATGCGTTAAAAGCTCTTACATCCGCGACTTGATTGAAGATGTTAAACAGTGCATTTTAGTTTGAGAAAATAATTTAAAATTTTGCTCGTATATTTTAGTGATTCAAAATAGTTGGTTATTTACGTGCTAACATGAATGTACTTCAGTGCACTTAGATACAAGGTAATAAAATTTAGTTTCACTGTACCAATTAGCAAAATTTACAACGACAAATGTATACACAAAAGAAGGAAGTTTTGGCGTATATTGGTGAAAGAAGTATGAATTTATTTGCTATTTTTCGGGGTGTTAATAATTAAATGGTTCAAATACGTGTCTGGATCCACGAAACAAGGGTCAGATATACACAGATGAATTCGGAAAAGCCCAGAAACAACTTTAAATAAATGGTGATGGAGTAAATTTTAAAAGCGTTGAGAATTAGAAGCCGTAAATATAATCCTGTTGGAATGGTGTGATTAACTAAAGGGACGATGTACTTTGAAGCTACGAGGACGGTGACCTTCAGGTAAATTATACTATTTTGTTTGACATTTTGTGTGTGTTGAATAACTTTATAATTGATTTACTTTAAATGGACAATAGTGAAATTGTACTAACCATAAAATTTTAATTTTAAGATGAAATTTGCTTGTTGAAGTAGAAAGGGTATTTAGTTTTGATGTTCGGTAATATGATGAAAATTTGGGTATGTCTTTGAGCTCAATTAGACAAACCTGGTTAATTAACGTAAAGGGTGGTAGATGCTCCTTTATACTCAGACTCCGGTCTGCTTATATTGTTATATTAATTAGTAGGCATCCAACAAGGACTTTAATTTTGGATGCACATTAAAATGATAATAAAATTAATCTTGAAATTCTTTTTAAAACTGAAATTTATGCTGAGTTTTAATTTTGAAATTTTAATGTATTCTGAATATTGATGTAAATAGAGTTAACGTTGATGTTTTGGTAGGAATGTGTTTGTTTTTATGAATGAGGAGGTTTATAACATTAGGTGAGCAGCCGAGGCGAAAAGAGGATCACAGCCGTTTATGACGCCCAATCTGTGGGACTAGAATTTTTTTGTTGAAAGGATCCAGTTCCCGCAGTCAAAGGAAAATATCACAGCAATATATATATATATATATATATATATATTTTGATATGAAAACGCCGTACTCGGTGTTATGACGTTTTTTATAACTCCACCTCTCTATTTCTCTAATCAAATTTAAATCTTACTAATTTTTATTATTATGCCACGGCTAGCTTATATTAATCTACACAGAGTGCACAACGTTACGATGATCAATTTTTTCTTCTCCATCACTTTATGATTACCTCTTTGTTTGAATTATAAAACGAAGTCAATTAGTCTTATATAATGAAAAGAAATATTATTTACAAGTTTTGAAAAATATTAAATACACTCCTCGTTGAATCAATATCATAAGTATTATTTATCACAAAATTTATATGCTTTGAAATCAATCTAAAGTCACCAAAAACTACCCTTTTTTACCAAAGAAACGTCGAACGTTCTGGATTCCTTTATTATATTACGTACTTTTAACGTATGCAATGTTTGTTGTTGACTTTGTTACACTTTTATATAAATTAAGTAAATTGAATAAATTCAGTATTGAAATTTAAAATAGAAAAAATGTCTTAAAACTAAATTAGATCTGACCTGTTACTGGTTGTTCAGTTGAACCCCTCGTTTTCTATAAATTACTTCGTGCTTCTTTATCGATTCTCGCAACAAAATTGTACCAGAATTGTACCAAAGTCGTCGACGCTGATTTTAAATATTATATTAATCCATTTAAAATATCTTCATATTTAAATATACATGCATTCGAAATATTATACCATCAATTCGAAATATTCTCATCACCATCAATTAAAATTAATATATTACTCCATTCGAAATATCCACCAATTAGAATTGTCATCAACACATTCGGATTTGAATTATATAGACATTTGAATTGTTATATCGTCTAAGTATTCGAATTGTCATCAACATATTTGAAGACCTATTATTATATTATTAGTTTAAATAAATCACCCCAAATTCTACTCACGTTAAACGGCAATAAAAACCTTCATAATTGTCGCTCTTTATTTGTCACTACAACTTCCACTATTATATTATTAAATATTAAATTACGCGTGACGATTAATTCACAGTGACACAGCTTGGTCCTGCTTGGTTTAAAACTGAATTCTTTTATCATTCCTCGCTTGTTAAATATAGGCTCTTCCGCCTTGCATGTGGGCTGGGTTTTCAATAAGTCTCGTAGTTATCTTAACCAATAAGGTCTTTGTATTTCCTGTATTTTCTGATGTAATATATTTGATTTTCCAGGTAATGGTTAATTGCCACAGATACATCGTTATCTACCCCATACGTTGTTTGTTTAGATATTGCCTTTTCCATAATTAACCAAAATACATTATGTAACTTCAATTTTGCTTTCGTGTATGTTTATTTATCTACGCATCTTTGAACTGCGTTTTTTTATCAAAAATGTTTATTTTTTCTGCGTATTTACATAAAGATTTGTTAGGTTTTATCACTTATCTTCGTATTATATTATAACTAATTGGAACCCTTCTCAACGCGTGTATTATCACTTGTTTTAAATGATCGATCCAAAATCAAATAACACTGCGATAAAGTACAAGTCAAAATGTACTAATAAAAAAATAACAAAAGAAACAAAAGGATACCTATGAAAAGTAATAAGTTTCAAGATGACAAAAAACGTGATAATACTTACAGTGCTTGCACGTGTAGAACAGAGTGAATAACAATTTCTAGTACAATGCCGATTAACCGAATATAACATAATAATCGGTGTAATGGTTTTACTGAAACAAATCTCACCTACCAAATTGGTTAAGCTTAACAACATTGAAAACACTTTTAAAGTTTCAGATATTTGCTTATTATTCAACTTCGTCTAAACTGTCTGAAGAGCTGATTCGAAAAAGGAAGATGTTCTGTTGTTTTTAATTATAAAGACTTTAATCCGCAAACGACAATGATAGATAATCAACTAAGACATAGGTGTAACTTAATAAAGTAACGTTCGAAACTAAAAGTTGAAATTACGAGATCTGTAAATATGGTTTTAAGAATCACACAAGCATGTACCCTTAGAAACCAATATACATCAATGAAGAATTTAATGGAATAAACCTCAAAAGACTATACGAATATATAAATCTCTCTGAATATGTAAGTATCCCTGTGAAACAGTACGTCTCTGTTAACAACCTTTATACGACGAGACAGGAGCACAACTGCATATGATTAGCTGTCTGTTAAATTGACATAAACATTTACTAATACCAAAACATTTCTTAAAATCGGATTACTATACACGTAAACAATAATTGGATAATTAAGAAGCTTAGAATTAATACAAAATTATATCTATTCTAAATCGTGGGTATAAAATTAAACCATTGATTACCTAATCACTGAAATCTTTCTAGATCTTTCAATGCCTTTCAGAATTATAACCAATTCACAAATTTAAACATCCTAACCCGAAAATATATTTGTACAATAGAAACAACACTTGGATAATACATTAAGAATTTAAATTATATAATTATAATAAAAACCTACGAAGAATTTCTGTAACCAACAATTTAGAAGAGGAAGTATATCCCTTAGCTGATTAGTTTAATATTTACAAAAAAAATCTAGTTAAGAACTAACTTATTGAATAAATGAAATAATGAACTCTACACAAGTGGAATATTTGTTAATGCATGTTGCAATCTACACCTTGAAGATTATGGGCAACCAAAATACTAATTACATATACTAGCCTAGTGAGAGGATAATGTACGAAAACGGGCTGCCACAAGGCTTTATAATAACGAGAAGGATATGCTAATCTAACTGTCAAACCCAGTAATCTTTGCACGAACTTTTTAGCTTTTGTTAATATTACATGTGGTGAGGGAAGTTTTCTTTCTGATTATATCATGTGCTAACCCTTTATCGTAAAAGAAATCTTAGAAAAAGTTACGAATGATTTTAGATGTATTTATGAATAAAAGCAAAAGCGAGGCAATTTTGAAAATGGAACGCAAGTGTATGCTAATACTACCGATTTATGCAAAAAACCAAGCATGCATAAAATCGCTGCCTGGAGATATTAACATATTGCGCAAAGTATACTCTTACAGAAACAACGCTTCCGGCAAAAGACAAACGCATACATCAAACAACCCTCTGTTTTCGCGTTCTACGTTTGATTCGTTAAATTTGAAAAAGAAATGCAAGGTCGTGCACGCCCTATTTCATTTGTTCCACATTCCTACTAAATGAAAAGGAAAGGGCTGTATAGTCCTCGTATTTTATTCCGTTTGTAACAGTAAATCATAATAAGAAGTCACGTCACGTATCTCATACGAAATCCACTCTATATACAGGCGCGAAATGTTGTCAAACGTCAAACAACTGAAATGTAGCATTTTCAGATTTAAAAAACACACTAAATGATGTCACGGTGTTTTATTAGACTTTTGAATTGATACGTGGTTCTGATTGCCGAATCTTTGTTTTACAATCGAATGGATATTTAGACATACATCAACAGAACATACGTACCAGGATCGATTTGCATATCATGAAATCGTTTGTACCGTCAAATAAAAATGTGTGGGAATCTGCAACTGTGATTAATTTCACAATTCTGCTCCATCTGTTTGATATCTTAACAATCCTTTGAGATGGTCGAGAGCTGACTTTTGATTCGAGCGTACTAGAGGAAAGATTTTTAAATTTCAAGAAATGTAAAACACAGATTGGGTGTTAACCTTGCGGTAAATGGTCTTTAATATTTACTTTAAAGAATGCCGTGAGTCTGTGCGACCCATGCAATATTTTAGAATATCATGCTTTAAACTAATTTTATTTTTAACAGGATGATTCAAACGAAGTATTAGAGGAACAACATATATTTATTTACTTACTTGCAACTAAAAAATTTAAAAAAGCATTGCTCAAAACAAAATATATTTTTCAACTATATCACTTTATATCCGTACAGTTATTACAAAAAAAGTAAGGATGTTCCAAACAAATATAAGAATTACAGCAATATTTGGTTTTTCAGTCCTTGCAGAATTTACAACGCCCTCTTTTGTTGGCTTCGGCGCGTGCTGTTGCATTTTCTTCTGGTGGCATCTTACGTTTAAAGGTTTCTCTACACATAACCGTCAACGCGGTATAAGTGACGCAACGGCAGTTGGTAGCTCTAATCTTTATACAGATTTTAGCGCGCCCATCTGTCAATGACGTCACACAATATGCAAATTAAAACGCGCAATTGACGGAATATATAAATGTTAGAAATGAAGTATAAACAATAAGGTACTCACATAAATAGGATTACATTCCTCAGAATAAGTTAAAGATGGCGTCTGCAACGTCCATCAGGGTTGCTGGGGCCCTTCAAGATAATTTACGGATGGTGTGCCTAGCGTCCTTCGGGATGGCTCCGACTAGGTACGTCTGTCGTGGGCTGCTCCCAGGACTCGTTCGTTCTAGGGTCGTGGACTGCGGTTCGGCCAGGTTGCTTCCCTGATTATCTTCTACCTATGTAGGGAACGATGAGGAACAGGTATAGGGACGACAGACAAAGGTAACAGAGACAAGGGATCTACATAAACAAAGACAAAGATACGTTACCAAAACCCAACCACTCTTCTCGAAGTTCAAAGGCAAAAGCCACGTTTCAGCGTCTCCGGAAACTCCCCACTTTTGTTCTCCGCCACTGCGTCAGCGATTGGCAACGCCCTCTGACGTGACGGAAATACAGCGCCAAGCCTTTCAAATTTAAGGCGCGAAAACTCGCACATCAAACTAAACTAAGAATGTTTAGTGCCAAATTTGGCACGTAACAGGCATGCCCAAGGATTGTCTTGCAGCTTCACGAATTTTCTTTGGAAGATTTTTATTTTCAGTTCGATCTTTCAAATGTTCGTTTATTAGTTCGAATCCAAGTGTTTTCAAAAAGGCCTTGCGTTTTATATTATCAGCGTTCGAATTAGAGCGATGGATAACAAATGCATTAATACCTGCAAGGTAATTTTATAATAATAAAAAATACGTATAAATACTACCAAATTATTGATACCTGCAATATTGAGTACACCATACAGAATAACCATAGGCCATCTACGAGTATTTTTAGCTACATTATATTTGCCAGACAATTGATCTGTACTATCAACTTCGCCTTTGGTGGAGTTGTAAAATGTGATCATCTCGTGCTTCTTTTCATCTCTGGTCTCGTCATCTAAATTGTTATCATGATGAAGAAATGATAACATCAATACGCATTTACCCTTTTTAGAATATACGAAGCTAAGGTCAAGTCTTAGATAAATCCGAACAGTGTGCTAAAAACTTCCCTGTTTTTTGTTTGTAAAAATTCGGATAGGATTTGTCTTTTATTTTCACGTATTCTTCCAACCACAGTGAGCTTATGCACATTTAACAGTGTTTTGGCAACTTCAACACTAGTAAACCAATTGTACATCGTTATATTACGACTTATTTCATGTAATGGCTCTGTTATGCGTAACCCTACGTCATTGGTTGAATTACTAACTGAATAAGGTCCGTTATTTTGTGAGCCTGCGTAAGCTTCCACGTTTGTTGTGTATTATGTTCTAGCGTCAGTTAGAGCAAATATTTTCAGGCTATACTAAACAGGTATATGTGCAATGTACATTCTGAAACTACACCTGCCACGAAATGCCCACAACGTTTCGACAAGTGTAGCGTATTCGCCAATTACATAATTCTTTTTGCAGTGGCTCACAAACCAATTGAAGAAATGTCTTACCGCAGCTAATTTGTTATTTGCACGCCTTTCTTTTCGTGTTTGAATGTTGTTTAGTCTAATACAAGCCAACAAAAATTGAAAACGGTTGATTCCCATAGTGACCGGAAAAATGTTTACAGCCACTTCCATCACTTGTCCAAAATTCATCTAAATTTCTTCGTCCGCCGTGTAAAACATCGGCTATATATAACAAACCTAATACGTCCTTGATTTCGTTAGCAGTTGTATCTTTTGCTTTGTAGGTAGGTGCTGTATCCCCACGTTGTGTGGATATGTAAATATTTGTATTAACCACAATGATGTTATCATATATTCATCTACTAAACAATCTCAAGATTCTGCCTTAGATTTAGCAGTACGGGCTTTTTCTCGAGTACCAGGCAAATGAATTATAATATTGCAACTCCAAGTACGCACGTTTTTAGAAGGATACACATATTTCCATTTCATACCATCTTTTCCTACAAAACTACTTGTTTTGCTGTCCGAAACTTGTATGGCAACATCCTCTAGCTCTTGTTCACTTTTACTGTCATGTTCGATCACCTCTTCATACGCCGGGCCAGAATCTGAGTAATCCTTATAATCGATGCATTCTTCATCCGTATCAACTTCTTCATAAAGTCTAAGAAGACGGTTATTATTTTTTTCAAAGGGGTCATAGGATGCAGTCATAATATTATTGTTCGAAATCGCGGCGAAAAGCAAAATAAATTCACGACGCACAAACAAACAAATACACAACCGTAACACGCAAGCGTTGAGTTACAAGTGTTAGGTGCGGCTTGCGTCTGGCGCGTTGAAGATTAAAATTAGAACTGCCTTGCCATTGGTGGATTAGTAACACGTGCTTACGATGACGATCGTCGGACGAACACGATTAGAACAACGATTGGCAATGCATCTATACGACTCACTATAACGAAAGCCTTGGGTCTAATCTGGGTCAACGCATATTTGAACAGCATCAAATACCTATACATTTCCTTTGATCCAGAAATCTATAATATATGTCTATGTAGGAAGGTACTTGAAATATAACCTGTCTTGAGTTAATAATTCACAAGAAATACGTATGCAAAATCATGGTGAGGCTGTCAGACCCAAGGCATTTAACACAGAGTTAAGAGACTACCTTTTCTTTCTATCATCCTGAACAATCTACTACCCTCACTTCAACCCAAAATAACAATATTGTAATGCAAACATTGTAGCAATTTTATTTTCTACCTAAATATGTCCGTATAACTAATCCCTTTATTTAATAATAAATAATATAATGCATTATAATGCTGTCCAATCCATTTAATTAAATATTACCTATTGCCCAATAAAGTACTAGCATTCAGTTCAAATTAAAATTTAATTTCCACGGTGATAAGATAAAAGCTTCTATTTAGTATCATTCCTAGAGTTCCATCTATTCGGAAATTACGAAGTAACGTTGTTACCGGGCAGCAACTCGCTTGACCTGACACTTCTAACACAGCTGTGGTGAAAGCAGGTCGAATTGTTCTTAGAAACAATGTTTCTTTGCTGTTTTTCGTGTTGGAAGCACGTGCGAATCAGGTTTAATAGGAGGGTGTCATCTCCGAGAGGCATTTTTGATGGTCCATTTTTGTTGGAACAGCTCGTAGATGACGTGAAATTTTTTGGTTAAAGGGCCGTTGGGAACAGTAAGTAAATTTGTTTCTGTAACGATATTAATTAAAAATTTTTCAGTGCAACTTAAATTATAATGTAACTTATATTATAATGCAACTTAAAATATAAAATGAAATTTTATAAATGGTATTCAATCTAAATTACATAAAGCAATTTTATTTATATATAACATGGAATTTTATATATAAAGTATTCAGTTTAATCACAAACAACATTTGATAATTCTCGTGGTTTGAATTACACCTAGAGCATCTTTAAATTAACACGCAGATTGGTTTCTACGCTTGGTTCATGGTGTGGTCCAGGCGGAATGTAATTACTCAAAATGGAGGCCGAGTAATGTGATTTTCAGTATGCAGTACGATTATTCGTTTAAATTGGAGGATTCCGTATTTCAATGTTGACGTAAGCTCCCAAGCAGGTATTTTCGAGACAAAATCGGAGTTCTGGTATGTAAAAACAAAACTGTTTTTGTATGTTATTTAAACTATGGACGTAGTAACGAGATATTTTTTGTTTAATCAAGTTGTGTAAACTTCTAAATAGGTCAAGGACAGACCACAATTATATTTTTCAATGTAAGCAATAGGAACCTGTAACTTTTACTTACCTCATTCTTTTATTAATTCAATGAAACATCAGAAGATGTCATTACGTGTTATAGAAAGTGAATTCTTATAATTATGAGCACTTAAAATTAAATTTCTATATTTGATATTTCATGAATACTTATTTGAAATTATCCATTGTGAAATTAAGGTAGATCTACCCTAATTAACTTTTTGTTATAAATAAGCAACTTTATGCTTTGTCAATTTGTTAAATAAAACCACATTTAATGGTATTGGTACTGATTTTATCCAGTGCTTTCTGTAAATAATTTTCACAATTTAAATTAATCAAGATATAAAGAAAGAAAGATATTTTGTATAAAAGCACATTATTGAATACTAGAGGAATAGATTTTTATTTTGAACAAAGACTATTCTTTTTATTGAGGATGAATGAAAGATGATTCCAATTGAATTTAAATATTTTTGAGTATGAATGCACAAACAGTGCTATTCTTTGTTTAATCTGTTCACAGGTGCTGCAGAGGATTACTAAGGTCAAGGTCGAGCCATAAGGTAAGAAACTTCAGAGATTATGTGGTCTTTAATAAATTGTATAGCGGCTATAGGATAAAGGTTTCGCATTAGCCTTGTACAAGGGACTTGAGTCAGGTCTTCCCTGTATAGAAAAATACGGTGGCGCCTTATTCTTTATATTTGTGGTCGCAATTCTACCCCGACCCACAGCTCATGTTCCACCCAGAGCATATAGTTCGACTAGCCGCTTTGCCTTTGAGATTTCCTCAACTTTGAGCCATCTTCCATCAGAACTTGCCGTGGGCTCCTTTCACTTATTGGAAATTCTCGTTAAACAAAATTGTAAAATACAGACGGCTATAACATTGCAGACACAAATAGTTTAAATTGCTATGCCATTAACAAATGTACCTTGAGAGTCAGTAGTTAATACTGAATAGATTATCATTGCACTTTTAAGTCGTTTACTTTTATAACAAGTTGGAAGGACATCCACTTAGTTTTCAGGAAACACATTCTTGACGCTCTAGCAGATCAAGCAATATTGAATGCTGCTGTCGTCAATGCTAAATCAACCTAATGAAGAACAACACTGAGCTAGAAGGAGCTCTACTAAAGGGAGCTTATGGAAGACATCATATTCATGTTTTTAACCATCCATTTTCCCTACTAACTTTGAAAACAGAGTGGACAATTATTGATAAATTACTTGAGAATCCAGTGCCCTTGAATTGGATTTAGTTTGTCACCTGGCAAACACATGTACATCACGATGTAACAGGATGATCACTTCAAAGAAGCTTAAGGGTATTGTTCATGCGCCATCAACCCCTCAAAACAAACAGTCGGTTAACAGCGTTTAACGTAAAAACCTCTAGTTTTATATCAACATTTCAAGTTACCTTGCTTGATTATTATTTACAATATTTTGTATTATCTGCTTTACATTTCAGTGTGATCTTTTGTTTAATAAAGCGATTCATTATTACAGTCCACTACATCGATTGAGCCTAATTTAGCAATTAAACACATAATAACACTTCTTGCAGGTGCTAGTGTTTCAAAAGATTTTGATTAGGCATCGAGGCTATGACCAAAAGATTTCCACACATGACCACCTTTTTGTCCACACTTACAAACTAGGTCATACAATTTCTTACTTATACTCTATATGTCTAGCACTAAGTCCACTGCATGTGCTACGGATATAATTGATTTGATACAAGAGCAGTACAGGTGACCTCATAAGTCACTCTTCTATCATTCACCACTTGCACCCAATGAGACGAGTGATCTCCAGCTACGGGATAACTTTGACCTAAGTGTCAGCTAAAATCCATATTAGCCCATCCTGAAATATATACAATAGCAAAATGCTTATGTATTCAAATTGATAACTAAATTTAAAACACCCACACACACACACACGCGCGCGCACACACACAGAGTTCTTAAGCCAAAGGTAAACTGCTGCTACCTCTTTCACTGTCATTTACTAAAGACGCAGAACAATGATATTACATAATGTTAGCATTTTAATGTATGCATACGCTACAAATTCCAGGTGCGCCCGTACCAGCTGCCATTATATTTCACGAATCCCTGTATTTTACTTGCTAAGCACTTTCTCGTATTATCGCCATTAATAAACCTCACACTTTACGCAACTACCTAAGAGCAAAGTTTTGAAACTGCATACTTAACTTTTATATGCAAGACACTAACTCGAAATTTCGTTGCAACTATATAACACTCGCTGGCAGTTGAACCGAGCGGCAATGTTCTGCAGAGCTCCTGACCTTAACTGCTACAAGTAAGTCTTTATACAGGGACTTTTATATTTTTTGCTTTGGCGTATTGCTTATAATTTTGTGACTTAATTGTACTACGCGGCATTAATTTTATGAAGCCGAGACATCACAATAAACTTAAAAATAAAAATTCAATCGATGAAACAACAAATAAAGTGCTTTGAACCAAACAAAATTAAATCGTGCGTTAATAAACCGAAAACCCCATAAACTAGGACTTAATAAATAAGTTCGAAAACAATTTTAAATGCACTTGTACTACATTTGGAGTATTTATAGCAAAAAATTGTGTAAATCCAAAAAAGAACTACGTAAAACTTGCCAATAGACTATAAAATTTTTGTAGTTAACGGGTAATAAATTAACAATCTTGAAATTAAAACCTGAACATTTCTTGAATTAAAAAAATCGTAGAAAAATTGCAGTTTTTGCATTATAGTTAAAGAAAATGTTATAACTGTATAATTTGTGCACTAAAATATTTCTTAAATTGAGCGTTTCTCGTTAAGATTTGATGTAACAAACAGCCTTAATCATTCTTTAAACAAAAAGTTCTGTATAACATTTCGTGTAACCATTTCAAACGGTCTATCGAAACGGCATTAATGGGTTTTCTGTGTCGCATTCTATTAGTGCTGGTTATACTCGCTAAATATACTCGCCAGTTTGAATAATTTAATTTTAAATTGTTGAGTTGAGCTCTTAAAGTGGATTCGCACTAGAATTAAAATTTTAATTCGGGGTTTCAATTTAGAGCATCGAGATAATGTTTAGTGTTTTTCATTTGACGTCTTTTGAGCATCGCGACGGTTGCGAGTCCATTATTAAGCTTAGCATATAGTGCTGTAGCTTTTGTTGGTTTTTGTTCGTGTTGGGTGTTGCTTTTTCCTTTTCTTGCAAAAGCACTGAGATTTTTTTTTATTAAACTTTAATTTTATTAGTCTGTGACCTAAAAAATTAAAATAGATCTGACCGGATCCCTGACTAACCCGTTGTTGAAAGTTAAAATAAAATATTTCTTAAGTCGTTGGGCTGTTCGAAATCACGCGTAGGTGTGTGTGCTAGTACGGAATTGTGTGTATGTGTTTGTCTGTATGTAGTGGTGTCATGGGACTGCTTCTACCCCGGCTCCCGACCGTCTGCAGCCGTCAGAAACCAAAAACTCCGCATTCCTGCACGTGTCCTGGCCATCGGCAGCCGGAAACCTTGGGGTCACGTATAGTCCCAGTGTGTTTGCGTGTTTGTGTATTTGTATTTGCACTGATGATGTTTGTGTGCGAGTGCGAAACTGTAGCTGTATTTAGTGGTGCCATAGAATGGTGTCATGGGACTGTTTCCCCTCCAGTTTCGGACCGTCGGTAGACGGAAGTCAGAAACACAAAAGTCCACAATAGTAATTTTCGGTAATTCAGGACGCATTTCATGCTCATTCAGTATGGGGATACCCATTAAAATTATTTTTTTAGGCAAACCCTGTAACAAACTATATGAATCCTTAGTTCGATTCTCCACTCTAAGTCGTAACGATACAACTTTAATTAGCGTGACTTTGATCTATGACGTTCAAGGAATAGTATAATGTTGTAGATTATTTACGCAAAGGAAATTGTGACATCATAGGTTAGTGACGTAAGTTTGTTTTTTTTTAAAGTGCAGAGATGGTATTTGTTAATTTTGCCTTAACTTTTTTAAATAAAGGCAGATTTTTGCTTTTAGGCCGTCGTTATAAACTAGACAGTCTTTTCATGTCACTTGATTTTCAACCATTACCCTGTTATTATAGATAAATTTCTTTATAATCATCGAACCTTTTATTAATATTACTCAGCATTTTTTTAATATCATCTGCCTTTTGAAGCGGACTCTTCACTACACTCTCGTGCACCTGTTTTGCAGAGTTTTTCAATTGTTTCATTTCACAGACGATATGCACGCATAAAATTTATAACTTTTCCATGCACTTCTGATACCACATTACCACTAGTATACGATTAAATATGCCGGTTTATAGTAATGCGAGAAATTCGAGTAAAGCAGTAGTTTTAATTCTGAACTTGATTTGATTATTATAATTTTTTACGTTTACTAACAATTAGTTAATTAACCGTAAATAGCGAAGCACGTACAAAACACGTCCATTCAGTTTGGGATCGAACCATTAGTGGATTGGAATAATTAGGATGTTAATAATAATCGTACAGATTTTATTATAATGTATGGATAACAACGAAAATAGTTAAATCTAGATTATGATTATGATATTAATACAAATAACGTGTACACCGAATTCGCACAGTAAAAGATCCCATTCCAAATAACGTAATGTTGAAATTTCGAGCGCACAAGGTTCAAATTTACATTTATATTCACACCCAATAAAAATAAAAGCTCGTAGACGGTATTCTGCTTTCAAGCCACATAAATAATAACTTAGGTTTTATATGCATTATATATGCCAAAAACGCTTATTTCCGAAAGTCTAAGTACATCTGCGGAAAAATAACGGAAGGAAAATTGCATGTAAGGGAACGATAATCTATAGTAAAATATTCAACATGCCTGCTGTGCTAAGTACCTGTGCTGATGGAGATTTCCTGGAATTGTATTGCTTAAAGGATTCTAAACAAGTAATACCAGATTATTAGTGCAGTTTTCTGTATATAGAAGAGTGGCGATTCCATCTCTAGGATTATCTCAATTCATCCCGTAGAAAAGAAAAAAATTACGATTTAAATGAGTTTATTTAAAGGAAAGTTTTCTAAAACAAATTAGGATCACTACATCTAAGCGTTGTACATCTACTGTGAAATATCGTGAAGAGCACGCGAAATAAAAATAAAACAACAAATTTTCTTTATATTTATTTTGATAGCTGCTGCATAAAATTTTTAAATGCCTTATTGTTAAAAGTTATATATTGTCCAATTTGTTGAAATTAGGTAAATTAGTACATTTTGAAGTTGCAAATATAATGATTAAGATTTTCACAAATAAATCGTTATTATATTCAGAATAGTGGAAGTTGCAACGATAATAAGTAAAGGCACTGTAACTATTGGCAATAGTTGTGCTATATGCTATGCACTACCTACTAACACCGAAGTAGTCAGTGAAAAATTTTTCGAGTATGGAAATAAAAACCTTAACATTTGGGGACCTCGACGCAAATGTTTCAGTTTAGTAACAATTACAACTTCAGTTGTAATGGGTTGGTAGCTGGTGAAGGAAATTTTGGCTTGTTTAATTTACATGGAAGACAACGAGCAATTTGTAAAGGTTTGAGAGTTCAGTTCATGACTTAAGTGCAAAGGTGTTTAAAGATATTCTCAAAGACTGAGCATATCCAACGATACTTCAATGGTTTCTTAACAGCTCGCAAGTATCCTTTAAACACTGCAGCATTAATAAGATGCGGTTTGAATAGAAATATATGTATTTGTGAACTTCCAATTGATCATGATGGTACTTAGAGATAACATAGTACACTCCATCAAAGCCAGTTTTGTAAATTGGCCAGGTGAACCCGGGCCCAGGGGCGCGTGAGTTTTGGAGGAGCATCAGTTTTGAGTCGTGAAAAAACTGCATCAAAATACTTAATATTATTAAAATTGTTCTTTGAACAGCATATTTATATTCAAATACTGTACTTTATAAATAGCAGGCTTCGACCATTGTTTTATACAAAAAAAATAATATACGAACTTCTATGCACCTCTAGCTAACGTTTGGCCCGCAGTCGATCTTGATAGTAATACATCGTATAAATGGCGCGAAGCACTAATCCCTCTACTTTCAGGTAAAATTTATACATTTCGATTATACGATGCTACCGTTCTCTGACAATCCAGTATTATCACGGCACGTGTCTCGTAGTTAGTCAGTGAACGGATACACTATCGTATATTAATATTATATCATATTTTTGTGTGTTTTAAAACTTGTTTACAGTGTAGTGAAGAGTGCAGAGTGTTTTCTATTTTAAAATTATTTACTATAATATGAATAAAAACTGAGTGGTAGTAAGTTTAGAAAAAGAGCTGTCAAAAAACTATTTCAACAAAGAAAAAGTATTAAAAAAGTTACAAAAATTCTAAGTTACTTTAGTGCTACACCAACTTCAAAATCCACACGATGGCATGCGGAACTAAAAACATGCGAAACAAAAATTAGTACTCTAAATGAAGAAAAAATGAATATAATGCTCTGCTCCTCAAAATCCATCTGAAAATTGCAGCTCATGAAGGTCTGCTTTTGATTTATGTAAAACCTTAGATAAAAGCTCAACTTTTGAGGTAGAAACTAGTACAAATAGTTTGAGTGAGTCATCAAATTCTGTTACTGCTAGTTCTTCAAATACTTGTTTTCTTTCTTTTTATTGGACGATCCTGCTATTTGGAACACACAACGTTTCAAATTCAATTCGACAATCGTCTGATAAAACGTACTCTGTCCGTAAAAGTCATTTCAAGCGTTTTGCCACATGGAGAAATTTGTGAAAGAGATTAGCTGCCGTACTCAAGTTCAAAGGGATGCGTCTTTTGTGTTCCATGTTTATTATTTTAGTCAACGCATAAACATACAGCGTTTTCCAAGAACTTTAATGATTGGAAACATGCTGGTGAGCTAGTGAAGTTGTATTAACAATCCAGAGATCATAGGCAAAAAATTTGTACGTTATTGTCTAGAAAAAGAAGGCATCAGTAGATACTTAAGATATTATTCAATATGAAAATGAAGTAAAATACTGGCGGGATGTTTTAACAATGGTGGTTAGCGTTGTTAAGTTCTTAGGAAGAGACAACCAAACATTCGGATCCTCGTCTAATGGTTTATTTTTAGGCTGCTTTGAACTATTTTTTGAGTACACAAACATTTAACTTTCGTGAAGCTAACTTACACCAACTATATGCAGAAATTTCTGTCATGGAATTTGATTATCTATACCACCACACGAATATTGATGCTGTATGTGTTCAATTCATTTCGCGACTACATAATATATTTGACACTTGTGTATCTAAAACATTGCGTACCAAAGGTAGGTATCCACCATGGTTTTCAACCGCAGTTATTAAAATGAAGAAGCGCAAATATTCACTATGGAAACTTTACAAGAAATCTTTCAATCGTATGTTCTGTGAACAGTACAAATCTCTTAGAAGTGATATTAAACGTATAATCTCTATGACGCATTGCTTTTTTCCATCCAATATCGAAACTAACATCAAAAGGCATTTGAGAAAGTTTTGATTATACCTATCTCGTAAAAGCAGCCCCTTAGCTAACGAATCACTGAATCTATTATGCATGACAATGATAACATGTACACTAATGGGAAATGATATAGCAAATGCCTTTGCTGATTTATTTGACACTACCTAAGATGTTGGCATCAATTTTGATACATCGAATATACCGAATTTAACTTCATTCCTATTTCTATTGACCAAATGACTGAAAAAGACATTTATCATGCAGTAAAAAGATTAAAGTCGAACATGACAATGGGCCCGGATTATATACCTGCTTTTATTGTTCACGATTGCATTGAGGTGAGTGAGACATTTACACATACATAAAGAGTAATGAAATACAAAACACTTTTCCGAACCTGGAAGTAGCTATTAGGATGTATTTAACACTTCCTGTCATCGACTGTTCAGTTTAGCGAGAATTTACAGTTCTTAAAGAATCAAGTCAACAAGATCAGCATTGAAAGAAAAAATAAATTATCTGATGGTGATTTGCACTCAAAGTGATCTTACTTTAAAATAAGTTTTGATGATGTTAGTGATGATTTTAATTTTACTAAAGTAAAATCGAGAGAAATGACGCTGATGTAGTTCTAGTACAAAAATAGTTCGTAATATTTCAAAGTTTAAAAGTAGAATTAGTTGAAGTTTTCAGTGTACGGTTTTATTTTATATTATATCTCTTCTTGCTTTAAAATATTATAATTTGATGCGAATTAAAATTTTACTTGACGCATAAATTACTTTGTATGAGTAGGTAACATAATCTCTTCTCTCTTGTAACGAAGTATGTAAATTACATTTTTTATATCATAATCATATAGCGTGTCAAAATGAATCATTTTACTTGTGGATGGACAAGACCAGAGAAGAATTTCTGTCTCTAGTCAAGACCCAGACATCACCTTTAACAAGACCACAATTTCATAATCATGGTCGAGATCAAGGGCGAAAGTCAAAACCGAGCAAAACCACGTTAGTTCCGGTATCGGACTTGCCCATTGATCACTACACTTTACAGGTCCACAGTATTAACCAATATGTTAAAGCCCTTTATTTTTTAAGAAAAGAAACCGCTACATTAATTTGGTTTTAACGCTAAACGTGACATAGTAGGACAGGACTATCACGTGGTATAAAGGCCGCAGTATTCTCCCAACGCCCAGGGTGTTACTTGTATTAAACGCGGGCCTGCGTCCCAATACTAAACCCTCACCATCATGTATTTTTATACTCCATTGCTTTATCTACTTCAACTTCTTGAACGTTTATTCGAAGTTGTTCAATATTGGTTAGCGAAGAGTAGAATTTTACATTTATATAATGAATTTTATCTTTTCGGTAAGGACAAACATGACAGCTTTTACTCGACGAATCTTTCTATTTTGCATAATACTCTATACAATCTCTCAGGGTAAGACGCTCATCTAAGTACATAGTACAGAATTTGTCGTAAGTGTCAATCTATTTATATTATGTAAACTTCTCAAACAAAATTAAATATACTAAACGTTGATAACTTATATACAATAAATGAGATTGAACTTGCTTGATGTTACATTAGTGCTGATTATCAAGACAAGCTTACTGCATGAAAAGATGCAGAAGCTCCAAGGGTATAACAACTCAAATTTACTTTTATTATAGACAAGCAATTAGGGTTTACATTCTCCTAAATTATATATATAAAAAAATTATCACCTTTTAACGTGTCAGAATGAATCCGTATTAGTGCTCCGTTTGATACATTATAACCTCGAAAAAGGCGAGAGAAGACAAAATAAAAGGCAATTAAATCACCCCGCAGTAATTAAAGGCGTAGTTCAATTAGCAAACTTTTCAAAGCGTCCATTAAATTTTAATTACATTTAGACTAGAGCTGTAATGTAATTTGGGTTTTCAAATATTACCAAAGGAACTGCATTTACACAGTATGCAGAATCCTCAGCACGTCAATCAACGCATCTAATCAAATTAGTAACTCTTGATGAGATGAATTCAAGTTAGAACTCTCATCCGGGAAGTAATAATATACTAGCATAAGCTTGACAAGTTAAAATCGATTATAGGCGTCAGTAGTGACTACAAGTGCGGTAAGCATCCAGTAAAGTGTTTACAAATTTTAAGGTCATAATATACATATAACTTTTTGTTATTCGCCTATATTTTTTTGTATGAATATCAGAAATAATAGCAGATTTGAGTAAGCTTTTTGTAACTTTTGAAACAGTTGCAGTCAAGCTTGTTTGAAATGTACTTATTTTAAATTGTATATTTGTGCTTACACTGTTTAGAATTACAGATGCACTACCAATTGTGATGTTCAGAGAGCTTCCTTTCCATAAGAAAAAATCTATGTCGAGGTGTATCAATAGTCAAAGGCAGGGTTTTTAACAATATACGTGTAAATTACCTATTGTGCCGCAAATACTGCGTTTTATCTTTTACCACAAATAGTTTTGAAAAGCGTACAAAGAAGCAGAGGAATCTAAACTGTTCCTCATATTATGTATTTTAATAATTTTCCAAAGTTTAATGAGACGATATTAATAAGTCATTTTCTAAAGTGTACTAGAAAACCCCAGTAGAAAGAAAGTGCCATTGAAATCGAAGACACAGCCGGTTCAGCGTACGTCTCCTCTGTAGCCGTAGAAAAATGGGACTATAGAAGAAGATACAGGAAATTTTCGAAGTGCTGAAAAGGTATTAAGAGCTAGCAATGTAAATATAATTGTGGTGGTAATAATTCGTACAACTAATTTCATAGAAGACGAAGAACACTATTTTAATACAGCAAAGATTATGAAATATTTTTAATTTACCAATAGCAGTACAAAGATAATAATAGTTCTCTATAAGCGGTTAGCTCTTATCCTACTAGAAAAATCCATTTATTGACGAAGCGGGATGTTATTTTTGTGAGTTGGGCTTTTGGAACAGAAACCGAAACGACCACTTTACAGTATAATGCGAAAGTTTACTATTTAAATAAACCTTTTAGTAAAGTTTCTTAGTGATGCAACCGAGGACGAGACGAAACGAGAAATGGAAAGGCCTCGTCTCGTCTCTCACCTTTGGGTACCGGTCTTTTGTCGAGTCTCGTCTTGCATATAGTTCGTCTCGTCTTGCGCCCGATCCCGTCTCGCAGATGGTTAGTCTCCTCTCACGTCTAGCACGATACTTCTCGCATTTCGTACCAGATTTTTTCATTTCGTAATAGTTATTTGCTTTTCAGCAGTAAATTTTTCGAACTGTTTGAAAAATTTAAAAACTGTTGCTAAAAGTTAATTTTTAATAATATAGCGCTACTTTAGCATTGAAATTATTCGATTAGCTTCAAAACTCTAAACGTGCAGCGGTAGACGACATAAACCTTCCGAGCTCATTTTTAAACCTATTTTTTTATACAAAAGTTAACGCATTACATAATATTTCCAAAGCCATTAAGACAACTATTAAATTTTAAAATTATATACATGAAATGGAAGGTAAAAAAGTTTGTATTAGGAGTATACTATACAGTTTTAAGTTGACAAGATATTTAGACCTACCAGATACGTTCCAATTTATAACAAAAAGATCAATCTAAAATGCAATTTTTTAAAAAGTTTTAACTTATTGTCACAGTTACGAATACGACAACGCAAACGATAACACCCGCATTGTACCGTTGCTGTAAAGTTTCCTGCAAGATATTTTATAATAGTACAAATTTCAAAAATAAAGTTAAATTTGCACTATGGTTAATTACTAAAAAGTTTTAGTGTAGATACAGTGTGGCTAAAAGCTATGAAGTGCTTTTTCAATTTGTAACTATATCATATTTGGGAAATTTATGTTCTAGGCTGAGGAGTGATCTATTAATTCGTTTGAACAATGTTCTTATACTAAACACAGAACTATTTCGTTCGTCTATCTTCATCATCACCTCCACATCATTCCACTCGCCTTCAAATTCCTCCACACGCCACTACTTCCTTCCATTAACCTCCACATCCTCCCCTCCACATGCCTCCATCTCCACATCCTTCAACTTTACTGATGACTGGAACAATACTACGTGGAATAAACGCCGCGATTTTAGACGCTAATTGGTTTTTCCGAGATACCTTGCATCATAATGTTTCGCATTTTCCTAGTAGCTTCTGGATATAGATAATTTAGTGTATATAAGAAAGGTTTTTATTCATTCGAGATTCTTTGATTGGATCGCGAAACGTTATTTTAAAGCGCGAATTGTTGCTATGCCAAGATAATAATGGGAGTTTGTTATAAACATACTGTAATTTAATAGTTTGCAAAGTTGCAATAAATATAAAAGTAATTTTTTTTAACGCAAATTATATACAAAAATGGAATTATTAATTACAATAAATAAGAAAAATTATTCAATATAACGTTATTTTAAAATATTATTAAATAATCAAAAGGAAGATTTAACCAGAAATGTACTTTCGTAATTGCTGTTTTAAATATGAAAAACTTGTAAGCTGATTTAACGTATTTTAAAATAAGAAAATTTTTAATTACGAAGATCATTTTTGTGGATTCTGAAAGTAGTATTTCTAGATTTATTTGTAACTGATATTAGAGTATTTGTATCTAGATAATTTTTTTTTGTGTAAAGGATTTTTACCAGAAGTCGGTATTCAGAGTTCGAAATGCTCCAAACTTTTTATAGATTATTTGCAAGGATTTTATTTGGCCAAAACCAATCTTACAAGCGTGGAAATAATTATAACCACGTAAACCATCTTCAAAAGAATAAGTTTAGTTCTGTTATTTATATATAACAATTACTTCTTAGAAATTATTTTATGTTTGAAAGTGTAAATGCTTTTGTGTGAGAGAAAATATTTCATACTGTATAAATGCTTTGTGATATGGCTGTGTATTATTACCCATTTTGAAAACTCCATCAATTCCGTTGAGCTAGCCAGGCAAAATTAAAAAAGAAGGTATGTAAACAATTCAAAGTTTACAAATTGCTGTATGATTTTCATATCACTTTTTTAGTGACGCTCACGAAGCGAGGCCTTTTTATATCACTCTTTTAGTAGCTCCCAACGCGAAACTATTTTCATATCACTCTTTCAGCGACGCTCTCAAAGCGAGGCCATATCATAACAGTATATATATATATATATATATATATATATATATATATTTGTTTGAGGATGCTTTTCTTGGGTTATAGGTCAAAACATTAAAATAATATTTTACATTTTATTGTTCCATAACCTCACTGGACCATACGTACGTTTCGACTATTTGAGCCTTTTTCAATGGTGCACTCATTCCTATAAACTAATTTACTAATATACTAACCTACCCTTATATAATTTTGTCACTTACCTTAAACTATTCTATTCGTTATACACTTAACAACTAAATAAAATTGTGGGATCTCGTATCTCTAGACTACCCGTCTAAGTATAGATCCCTGGTTCGGTGGGTGTACTAGGGTTGGGTTATTCTTAAAGATTAAAATAAACGGCTTATTATTTATTTTCGAATATAGAATAACTGACTCTATCAATCCTTTTTTTTATCAAGGTCATTTGATTCCGGTTACAACATACTCCCACCTGTGAAACTTGAAAAACAAAGAAAGTTTCACACTATCGTTCAAGATATAACTATGTCAATACTAATTCCTTGCATATCTAACCAGCGGTCTTATTGGTCTACCACTAAAAGTAAACTTTGGTGTATTTGCACTGCTGCTATTACCTTCGTCGACAACGGTATTCGATACACCTTTCGTTACAATAGCACATTCCTGCATCTCTTGTGTTGACTTCACGACCAATTCTTTAGGAAGTTTAGTATTACTTACGACACTCTCCTCTAATGGATATAACCTATGAACCGGACGTAAGAGACGCCCCTTATCAGTAATCACACTTACTACACGCACTTGGTCGTTTTTTCCCGGCAAGAGTTGCTCTACACGTCCGATGGGCCAGTCCAACCGTTTTGTTTTATCGTCTCACACTAACACGACCTCTCCTATTGTAATTTTTCGTGACGGCTTAACTTTGGATAACATCCTAAGCTGTCCAAGATATTCACTCCGAAATCTGCTCCGCAAATGGTCACGCAATTTTTGCATACGGATTACCATTTTACACAAGAATGATTGATCTACAACATCACAATCAGCCAACTTACTTTCAGTTTGATCCCGAATGAACACAACAGAAGTCAATTGAACTAAATCGTTAGCATCATTTGACATGTAGGTTAAAAGTTCTCGAATTCATCATACTCTCACAGTCACATACAAGTGTCAACAGTTTTTCATAATCTAAAAAGCTTTTCCCAGCATTTTGCGTAATAAATTTTTCAATATCCCAATGAGTCTTTCCCAGAAGCCTCCCCACCATACCGCTGTGGGTGGGTTAAATTTCCACGCTATACAATGGATAGCAGACTCTTTAACAACTTCGGTTCAGTTAATTTTCCGCAACAAATTATTAGTGCCTACAAAATACGTACCATTGTCGCTATAAATGACTTTTGGCCTTCCTCTGCGTGCTACAAAACTACGTAACGCACGCATAAAACAAGGCGAGTTAAGGTTCGGGCATTTGGAGCGGTGTTTTTAAAAACAATTCCGAAGAATTTATTTTAACTTGAAACAGAAATTACAATGGAATTTTGAATAACTTATAACATAATAACTTTAATCAAAAAATAATAATTGTACTAAGGTGAGTAGCTTGAACAACGAAGTATGGAGTTCGAAGACTGACTGCCGGGCCTTGAGCTCCCGGGCTTTTTATAATAACCTGCCCCTCACACGGCTGTGGGAACTTGCAGATCTCATGTCTGCGTTTCTCTTAATTGTACACTTTATTACAATGTAACAACCTTATTTCTAAGTAATGGCGGTATGTTAACCGCCTGTGACCTGCCACCTGCAGTATCACTGCCCTCTCGGATGCAAAGTTGCATTCCGTTCTCATGAACTGTCGATAACCTCTCTGGGTTATCCTTGTATTACAATGTTGCAATGAACTTATACTTTATTTAACAATTTCTAGTAATTCCTATTAGATTCAATATATTCAATACATATAGATAATTGGGGGATACATAACTGGCGTCGAGAGCGAGGTGACCAGGTCCAAACGCACCGCTTTATATATCGCGCATATAAACAGACACACCCATACCTTTTGGCCTGTTTTCACAAACAGGGGAACCGCCAAGTCCACTCCAGTTATCTGGAAAGCAACGGCATCATACACGCGATCTGCGGGTAAAGGTGGGCTATCAACTTGAAAAGGCGTAACAACGTGTCTTTTGCGCGATACGCATTTTGAAGTCACTCGTTTGATATATCGCCTTCCACCTAAAATCCAAAATCTTTCTCGAAGTAAACTGATTAAACCCTGAGTACCAATATCACAAGATTTTACAGGAGCCTCAAAAACCAACTTATCAATCACTACATGATTGGACGGTAATACTATTGGCAAAGTTCTTTAGTCCATTCACCGTGCAAAACAGGTGAAACATGGGCACATATTTTTGTCTGATCATAAACTTCTACATTGCAGGAGTAGTTATTCTGCGCCACTTTACGGTCATAGCAACCGTGCATATGTTCAGCCATAGCCCCTCCAAACAGACAATGCATAATTTTTTGTCTTCGTTTGGGCATAAGACCTAATTTTCGTACTGTGGATTCTAAAACAAAGGACCTGTGAGAACCTGTGTCAATTAATGCGCGCACTTCTCGTGACCTATTTTTGCCAATTAACCACACTTTTAGAGTTTGTAAAAACACATGCGTATTGGTAAAATTTGCTACACTTATATCCGGTGTGCCACGATCTTCCTGTTTGCACACCTTTGTCGTAGTTTCTGTTTCTTGATTTGCTTTACTTTTGGGACACAATAATGTAACATTACGTTTGCAACACACTAAACATCTAATACGCTTAATACATTTCTTAGCTATATGTCCCCTCTTTAGACACCTAAAACAGGCCTTCTTTTCGACAATCAATTGCCTTTTCTTTTCTATTGGAAAAGTTCTAGCTTTGACACAGTTAGAACTGTCATGAGAATAATCACAGAAAATACATTTGACGGTTTCGCTATTGTTTATCAAATCAGTGGCCGTCGATAAACCAGATTCAAACTTAGACTTCTTTTTCGTATTTTACCCAAAATCATTCTGACTAGGGGCCTTTGTATTGCGTAAACCGAAGCCCTCGGACGCTAAAGAAATGCGCTGTTCATTTTCGACTTCGCTCCGTAGAAACTGCATCAATGTTTTCATACGAGCTTCTAAAGAAACGCTAGCACCTCGCTCAACATTCTCGACACACAAACTTAAAGTACTTCGTTGTCATACACGTAATAACTCTTCTGGCAAGCACGATTCTACAAGCGGGAAAAGCATGGCTGAATACTTATCGGAGGTTATGCCCAACACTTCCAGAGCTCGGAGCTGCGTTTCTAAACTATCATACAAACAAGAAACACTCACTTTTCCTCTAGAAGCCACGTTATTTAGAACCAACTTTAAAAGCTCCCGCACGTAAACTTTAATTTGTAGCTCTTCTCTACCAAAACGTGCTTTCATGCAGTCTATGATTTGCGCGTAGTTATTTCCTATGGCTGGAAAACTGTTTACGAGTTGCCTGGCTCCGCTTCCTGGTGCTGTTGCTTGAACCAAATAATCTACTTTATCCGCAGGATCAATATCCGGTCATCATGAATCTTTCTGAATTGTTCCCAGAACGGAAACCACTCTCGAATACTGCCATCATATTGTTTGAACTGTAGAACTGGAAGCTTAAACCTACGTCTGCCAGAAATGGTAGTTAGGTCTGACAAATCATTCAATGTTTCCCTTTTTTGGTTTTTGTTCAACAGTTTTTCGCATCGTAGATTTAATGTTTGATACCGTTTTGAGTACGCATCACTGCCCTCCTTGTCAGAAAGCAAGTCGTCTTCGCTTGCTGCAGTATCGGCAACAAGCGCGTAAAATATTTCGGAACTAATAACACTAAGTTCATCGAATTTATCTTTCAGCATATTCATACACACTTGAACTTTTACCGTGTCATTCACGGGCTGCGATAAAAGTGACTCCAACTCCGTGGCACATCTTGTAAAAGACCCGCGAATCACTTTGCGCAACCTCTTTGCGGCTTTCCAAATCCATAAGGCAACCAAAATAACCCAATTACTTGTATACTGATTTTACTGTCCTCTATACCCACGCAGTCCTGTCACGGTCGCCAAAAATTATGTGGGATCTCGTATCTCTAGACAACCCGTCTAAGTAAAGATCCCTGGTTCGGTGGGTGTACTAGGGTTGGGTTATTCTTAAAGATTAAAATAAACGCCTTATTACTTATTTTCGAATATGGAATAACTGACAACTCTATCAATCATTAAAAACCTTTTTTTTATCAAGGTCATTTGATTCCCGTTACAACATAAACTAAGCCTATTTGTATATCATTTAAAAGTGTATATATATATATATATATATATTGCCGTGTAACTCTTATTAGACCTGGCCAGAGTAAAAAAAAACCTTTGAGCAATTATTAGTTTAACAAAAAAAAATTTCAAAAAAAAAATTTCTTACCCAGATTATGCTTCCATCAACTTAATTACTTCAACAGCTCCCTAGCTAGCTCAGTTAGACCTCCTCTTGGATACCTAGATTTACTATCATACTCTTTATCGTTCACGCACACTCTCAATATCTCAATAAAACCACAAAATAATACAACAATCATACAATATTTATTTACCACTATTTACAAATAATAATTCAAGATTAGTTACATTTCGGTGCTCAAGTTATACCTCAATAAATTCTATCTTTGTAATGTCCAGGATTTTAAATTGAAATATCAAATACATTGAATGTAACAGGAGTAAATGGGCCCTGAATAATACCTTTTTTTTATTTCTAATTAGTACACTCTGGAGTATGGTGAGCTCATGATAACCCAGTTTATTTTATTAATGTATGCTTTTTACTTTGCATACTGTTACTACAAACACAAAAAAAAACATGTACTCTTAACAATAAAATTTTAAATTCATAAGGAATGTTAATAAGCTATATATACAGCTTTAGATTTACATTCAAATAGCATAATCAACGTTAGTTATAAGTATTATTTTTAATACGCAAAATAATGCAAAACACCATCAAAATTCACTCTCACCCATCACAATAATATTCATAGTTTATAAAAAAACAGCAAATTCTAATGCGTTACCTGGAATTTCTTAAAGATCCCTACTTCGTTGACGATGAAGTTAAGTTTCTACACCCTCGGTCTCGTGGTTCTGCTCTGCTTGCCGCCTCCAGATATTTAGAGATGAACTCCAACTAAGTTGTGCTGCATGCTATTCATTCAAGATCCATCCAAATCCAAATCCAAGTATATTTCACTTTCTTATTATTGCATAATTTAATTTACGTTACTTTACTTTACTTTGCTTCACGAGCTTGTTAAAATATCTGTTGCATCTCAGTTAAAATTAAACTCGACACTATCCCCGTTTCAAACTATGAGGCCAACAATTTAACACTGTACTATTTAAATTAAAAATTTTAATACTTACAAGCTCGTTAGTAGATTTTTGTACGTCGTAAGCGATGCAAATTAAAGAAGTCAAACAGCGAAGTCAAAGAGAAACTTAATAACTTTTCTCTCATATTTATACGCTTCAAAGTGTAACCTCTCCAAACCCTCCTAACCCGAAATATTTAATTAAACTAACTCGTTCTTCAAATTTTGGTATAACCGTTTTCAAAATCTTTGAAATTTAGCTCGTTGATACGATATTATCCGAAAAACTCGCATGCAATTTTCTCGTGCTTGTCTGATTTACAACTAACTATTTAGACCAATGATATATTTCAGTGACGTTTTGAAACCCCGCCTGTATTAACTCTATTCCTCTCTTATGCATTTTATATGTTTCCTTCTAACCTCGCTTGAGTGGTATAAAATCGATATTACTGTCTGCGTGCTATCTAACCCACGTGGACTGACTACGTGCGTTTCGAAGTGAAATGCTATTATGCTTGTCTCATTCGGAAGCATATCATTGATTGTCCATCCTTTCTGCGCTTTAAGGAAACTTTTGGTTAGCATTTATGCGAAACATCCGACCGTTTGCACGATATACCTCGAATCTTGTCTTATATCTACACAAATAAGGAGAAGTTGACTTTTCAAAACATGCACCTGTGCCTAATTAACGAACGTTTTAAAATAACATTTCTAGGAGTTTGCGTTTCAAGGTATTTTATATTCAACGTCTGTTCGTTTGTTAGTAAAGCTTTTCGCCTAGGTACTATCGATTTTTCATGCTCTTTTGCGTATTAGACGTTATATCGCTTTGACTTAACCTCAATTAAATTAATTAATAACTTCCATTTGTTTATACCATTTATTTTCCTTACGAACTTAACTAAATTTTAATCACTAATTGTAAAATTATGGTAATATTTGTTACTTTAAATTAACTAAATGAAGTAAATTTCGCAGGTAAATTATGGTTGTTTCCTCTATACAGGGTGTTTAAAATTGCCTTGTTCATACCTAAATTTAACCCTTTAAAACCATTACAATATATATATATATATATATATATATATATATATATATATTATATAACATTTTTCCTTTGTAGGTATTTATGGTCTGCTGGATTTAAATAAATACTCTTTTTTATGGCCTAAATTTCCGCATATATTTTTATGCTTGATCACATGCAAAATTTAGGTCACAAAAGAGTATTTATTTAAATCCAGCAGACCTAAAATACCTACAAAGAGAAAGTGTTATTCCTGCAGGGTCATTTAGCATTATAGTATATATATATATATATATATATATATATATATATATATATATATATATATATATATATTTAGGATATGTTCATGTCTTCATAAGCGCTTTCAACATTTTAGAAGTGTTGTAAGTATTGTAGAAAAAGTAAACCTACCCAAAAATATTTTTTTAATTGCTTTGCTATAATCTGTAGCGATTTTCAACGTAGGGTGATTCGGTGGAATGCACAGCCGACGGATCTGGCTCATAGATCTTCCTCATGCACATCAATATTTACACTGATTTAACAACCCAGGCTCTAGGTTATTGAGTGGTGGAGAACTAAAATGGTTGTAAAAGATAACGCTGCAGATTCAACGTACTAGACGTTCATTTTTTTTTTAAACTATAACCTAAATTTAAGTAGTTTCCTTTGTTATAAATAATGAATTCATCATTTCAGTCCTTGGTGTGTGATGTATGTAAGAAAATTTTCTCAAGGCGAGATAATTTGAGTGGCACATGAAAGTGCAGTAGAAGCTTTTTGCGGACATACATTCGTCCGAAAAGATAGCTTTAACCGTCATTATTCTCTGCACACAAGCTGCGGACGATATAAGCTGGAGCTTCAGACTAGTATTCTACTGCACAGAAGGTCACGGCGATGGAATCTGGTGTTTCAGACATGCCTCAATTTTTAGGGTGTGATGTGAATCCGCCACCAGCGAAACCGAGGATTTCATATCAACCTCTTGAATACGCCATAAACGACTTTAACAAATTCTTTGAATAATTATAGAAATAAATTTAAACCTGTTTTTCAATAAATAAATGATTTGAAAAAAGATTTTAAATAGTTGTAAGGAGATTCTTTTTTACTGTTTATTACCTTAAATTTCACCCGATTGAATATTTCCGACTTTCTCAAATTTCTCCGACACTTTCACCTCGACATTTTGTATAAATATCTGTTATGAGTGACGCTTTTGATCAAGTATTACAATTTTGTAATTCACTTGTTACATTTTAAATTTGGAGATGTACACTTTTAAATTGGTGAGTAAATTCCTGCCATTATTTTAAAATAAACTTGTTAATTTCCGCCATCCCGAACAGTTGCGCGGCGCAAAAGAATGCGCAGGCGCGGAGTGAGTGGGAGAGTGCGCGGTGTGACACGATATTATTAGCCACGGGACGTCAAACGGTAACGTTTGTCTGTGTCGTGTTTTTTGTCTTTTCTCTTTTTTAGGATGTAGGTTCCTCCTGTCTTGCCTTATCGTTCCTTACCTGGTTGCTCCTATCGTACCGCTACGTACGACAAAAGAGGAATACAAATAAATTTGGATTCAACAATGGCGTGACGCAACCCACCCTAAAACAACAACAAGGAGATGCACTGAGATTAACTGCAAGGCGCGTTTTAAGTGAGTACTTTGCTTTACTTTTCTGTAAAAATAAGAATTGTATCATTGTAAACGTGTTTGGTATTTGCTGCAATTTGCCACGTAATTATGTCATAATATTAACTATTGTGTAATATTGTGAAACGTGGACCGTATCAGTGTTGTCAAACATAGCAGTGACGCTGAATACGTACGCGGGAAAACATAATACACTTTGTGCATTTTATTTTAAGTCAACCAATTTTACGCCTTTATATCGGTATATTATCGTAAAGTCCCAATTCATACGAGTATTATTATCAACACATGCTACACGGTTTGGTTAGTCTAGAAGTATTCTTTCATATTTGGTAGTTAATTTGATAATGCGCTCATCGCGTTATAAAACATTCTTTCCCGACAATTTGAAAGTGAAAGAACATATAACCCAATATTAATTTACAAAGTTAAAAGTATTTGCACCAATTCTCCTCTACACTTATCTTTCTGATTCTTCCTTTTTGAAATACAGCACGAAGTAAACAAAAATTGGATTATACCCGTGATAAGTGCGTTTTGATTTAAAAATTTATTTTACCGGTCGACATCGTCTAATTCTGAAATAATTTTCTAGCTTTAGTTACCGCGTGCTATTTTTATCGCCAACTGCTTAGTTTCTTTTCTGCTGTCTATATTAATGGTTTACTCTCCTGATTATTGGTTGCTATCCGCTGATTACGAGGTACTGTTTGTGGTTGCTGCCATACTGTTTAATTACACACGACCTTGACTGTTCTACCTCTGGCACGGATTAATTTTGGTGAGATTAGTATAAGGCGTTATGGTAACTACATCGGCCCCAAGCTGATGTGGTACGTGATGGATTTCAAAAGTGTTGGGCGGTCAGAAGGTAGATAAAGATCATACAATGGCTGCCGCTCCTACGGTCTATTGTCTGACTGTTGTATAATAGTGGATATCACTATTGGGTCTTTTGGGGGTTTGCGTTGCATTAAAAATCGATTAAGGCACTTAAAGTTATTGAACCGCAAATCTTACTATCGAAAACCTTCCAATCCGCTTGCCTCGAAGATGATGTGAAAGTGAGAGGATTTAGACAAGGTATATGCAAGGCCAGTTCAATCGGGAGAAGTCTTATCGGAATAAAGGCTTAATGCCCACGCGCCGTGTGTATAAAACAAGTTGGAAACCACGAAGTATTTCTTGAACAATAAGGTGTTTACACGGGCTTTTAGAAGATTAAATTACTATTTGTAACTTTAGAAACCATATTGCATAACATCTGAATTGTTTTTTACAAGATTCTGAGTACAAAATGCTGAACTTAGCTTTGTAATTGAACTAATTTAAAAAATAACAACTTGCACGTTGTTTTCCACATGAGACCACAAAAATTCTTGGTAAATTTTTTCAATTTTTTCTCTTTTCTCTAGTACTTATAATTCTAATTTGATTCAAATCGCAATTTTTTCCTTCACAACAAAAAAAAATTGTTACAAACTTTAGTAATTTAAATATCTCTTTCTGGGGCCAATAACTGCAGAAAAACCATTGTCTAAACTATATTGAACCATTCAGTACAAAAACTAAATAATAACATATGTCACCATGCGGGAAAGGCATTGCAGTAAGTTTAAATAACATTTAAGCTTTAAATTTAAGCTTTAATAGTTAATTTTCTACAAAGGTAGTTAAAAATAAATTACCCCTCATTGCCTTGTCTTTCAACTTGAACACAAGAGAGGCTAAACAATCCAGCGGGTACAAAAATTCCTTATTTAATTGCTTCTAATAACCTATAAAAAATCAAATACTGAAGATAGTTTCTACAAGTTCACTAGGTTGAATAGCATCTGCACTTATATTAAATGGATTGCTAACATAGGTCTCATCTAGTGAGATATTGATAATATGAAACCCTGATAACAGCTTCCCCTGGTTTTTATTACATTCGTTGGATCGACCTTTTGGAGGAGTCTGTTAAAATACACGTGAATTTAATAAAGTAGTACAAATTAATAACTAAATATACAGTTGTTGGGGTGAACTTTAAAGTTTATCTAATATTATTTGAGTGAGTACCGACATTTTATAGGTTAAATACTCTGAATTTTCTGTATTAAGCTCGAACATACTTAAACGTGCGATGTAAATGATTAAGAAACCAATGTTGGCTACTTAAAGAGTAAATTGAAGACATTATTTCAACCAAACTTTCGAAGTAAGTTAGGTTAATAAGATCGCTACGTCGCCGTCGTCGCCGCCGTCGTCCGTTGCACGTTTTTTTCGTTTTACAAACATTTGATATATGGATCTTGTTCAGTTTTTTACGATGATTAAGAATATGCTAGCCAATTTTCGATATCTCATCTAGTTTTCGAGTAATTCGGCTTTAAAGTCGAAATTTTGGTTATATAAAACTTCAATATAACAAAATATAAATATTATTTTTAGGTTAATATCGACTTCCTGAGCATATTTTTCCATAGCATCAATACTCTATGTCGATTGGTTTTCGAGTTATTCGACTTTGAAAAATATGTTCGAAAAATTTTATAAAAAAATTTAATAAGATCGCTACGTGGTCGCCGTCGTCCGTTGCACTGTTTCCATTGTTTTAAAATACTTATGATATATAAATATTGTCCAGTTTTTTCAACCAAACTTACGAAGTTAATTATAAACAAATAGATTTAATACAATTCAAACACAAAATGAGTGGTAAAGACGAAAGTGACGAAAGTGACGATAATGACTATAAAGATATACGATAGAGTAAAGAACGGGATCGACTGCGCCAAAAGTGAAATGATCCGAATACTTAAAACAACAAAGGGAAAAGGACAGGATCAGGAAAGCTATTAAACGTAAAACTGATCCCGACTATTGTAGTCAAGAGCGACAGCGTTTGTCAGAAAAACGACAATCAAATCCCGACTATCGCAGTCAAGAGAGAAACCGCAAAGCCGATAAGCGTCAAACAGACCCCGATTATTGTAGTCAAGAAAAGCAACGCAAAGCTGACAAACGCCAATCAGATCCGGATTATTGTAGTCAAGAGCGACAGCGTTTATCAGACAAAAGACAATCAGATCCCGATTATTGTAGTCAAGAGCGACATCGTTTATCAGATAAACGACAGTCAGATCCCGACTATTGCAGTCAAGAGAAACAACGCAAAGCAGATAAACGCCAATCAGATCCCGATTATCGCAATCAAGAGCGACAAAGAATGGCTGACAAACGCAAGCATTCATTGGAAAGTCAAACACTTATTGAGTTATTTGAACGAGAAAAGTTATTGGGACCAACTGAAAGATGTTCTTGTTGCGACTGCTTGTGGTTCCCTGAAAATATGCCCAAAATCAATATTGAGGCACTTCGCGACAAAGAAAATTTTAAACAAATGTCCACTAAAGCGTTTAATGATTTTGTCAACCGAATCATTTGCTTTGATAACACTTAGCATCAATTTTGCAATACGTGTTATTCAAACATCAGAACTAAGAAAATGCCAAAGATTGCGATTTCAAATGGATTGAAGTTTCTGGAAATACCAGAAGTACTTCAAGTGCTTAATGATTTAGAAGAAAAATTAGTCACGGGAAGAATTATCTTCAAAACAATTCTGTCGCTACCAAGAGGAGGGTAATATCAGTTGAAAGGAAATGTTGTCAATGTTCCAATTGATGTGAACAAAGTGTTGACAATACTTCCGAGATACCCAAACGATCTTCACGTTATTAATATTGAACTCAAGCGTCGTATTTCGGACCGTAGTAAGCCAAATGATTCGTTTTTAATTTTCCGGAAAGTCCGTCCCGAAAGCATTAAAAGGGCTTTAAATTATTTGATTAAACAAAGCGCTTATATTGAATCGGGAATAACACTTGACGATAAATGGTTTAAGTGGTATGAAGATTCTTTTTCCCAATTGAGCCAAACGCAAACAGCAGATGAAGGTTCGCAACCAAAAACTGAGTATGAGAAAAGTGATGACGAAGGCGAAGTTGTCGACTGTTTGGACACTTTGATTGACTATGAAGACGCTCAAAGTGCAATTGCTTTCGCCCCTGGAGAAGGTGAAAAGCCAATTGGTATTCTAAGTGATGTAAACGCCCCCTCCCTTGCATACCCAAAATTATTTGCTAGACAGAGCCGCCCATTTATGTTAAATAAGATCAGAATATCGTTTAGTGAAATGGCTCGTTCAGATTTCAGACATTATGATAGGAGATGTGCTGCCAGCACTTCGTACCTGTTCTTTGCCTATAAACAAAAACAAGTTTACGAAGCACAAAGTGCTGTCAATATATTTCAAAGGAAAGCTAAAGGGTCAAAAAAGGAGTGGACAGCCAATGATGCACTGAATTCATCATATGTCGCTAAAGCAATTGAATCTGACAACGCATTCAAAAGTCTTAAGAGTTTGAGATCAAGTCCGTCATTTTGGGAATTAAAGAGAAACGAAACAATTGCGATGATTAGGCAGTTCGGGGTGCCAACCATTTTCTTCACTTTATCAGCTGCAGAGATGAAGTGGATTGAATTGATTCAAATTCTATATAAAGCTATTAAACATCAAGATATTTCGATAAGTGAAGCCGAACGTTTGCCTTTCAGTGCTAAATTAGAACTTATAAGGAAAGCCCCGGTGACATGTAGCCGATATTTTGAGCACGGGTTTCGCTATTTCATGAAATTAATTGTCAAACAAGGAATTGGATTTAATGGCCGAAAATTAAAAGAATTTTATTGGAGAGTTGAGTTTCAACAAAGGGGTTCCCCACACATTCATTGCATAATTTGGCTAGAGAAAGCCCCGCATTATGATTCAAATTCCATTAATTCTAAAGAATGTGTGGAAACGTTTATTGACGAATTCTCAACTACCTCAACTTCAGTTTACTTCAATGGTGAGGACGACGAAGACACTCAAATTTTTGATGAACACACATCAGAGTTGGTCATAAATTCGCAAACACACAGACATCAGGCGAGCCATTGCTTGAAATCAAAAAATAAATGTCGGTATGGATTCCCAAAACCGCCAATGCGGACAACACAAATATTATCGCCTCTGGAACAGAAAGACATTAAAAGCAAACACAAAAACAATTTTGATAAAATTAAGTCCGCATTAATCAAATTCAGTGAAAAACCTGATAATATCAATGAATTAATGTGTTTTGACGAATTTTTGGCATCACTCAAAATGACAGAAATGGACTATATTACTGCAATAAGATCAACACTTAAACGTGACGAGATTTACATTAAACGTGACCTCAATGCTATTATGATTAACGCATACAATCCTATTTGGCTAAAGTTATGGCAAGCAAATATTGATATCCAATTTTGTTTGCATCCTTATGCTTGCGCTCAATATCTTTGTGCATACATCAGTAAATCAATGCGCGGAATATCAACTCTCTTGAGGGAAGCCAATGAAGAAGCGAAAAAAGACAACAAAACAATTCAGCAACAAGTAAGGGGTTTAACTAATGTTTTGGTAAACTCGTCAGAAATTTCGGCACAAGAAGCGGTATATCATTTGTTAGGAATGACTATTTCTAATATGTCCCGAAAAGTCATTTTTATTAATACCGGGCCCATTGAAGAGCGATATCAAATGTTAAAATCAAAACAAGAACTTGAAATGCTTGACGCCAATTCAAAAGATATTATCAAAAAAGGAATCATAGACTATTATTGCGAAAGACCAAAACAATGCGAATCAATTTGTTTAGCAGAATTTGCTGCTTCATATGAATTCACAAAACGGCTAACAGAGAAACAAATAGAAGCACATGACTCTAACTCAGACGATGACACAGACATTACTGGTGACGTAAGACCAAATTTGCCGCAAATTATTACCCTTCAAAACAATTTGGGATATATGAGGAAACGTAAGAAGTTAATGATAATAAGATATAAGAAATACAACAAAGAACTCGACCCAATTAATTATTATCGATCACTTCTGTACGCGCCATATCTGTCCCCGTTCGGGGCATTCCCTCTCTCCGCGCGAGCGGGTCCGAATGGTTCGCGCTAGTCAACGTGAGTCGGTCGTCAAGTCTCGTGATAGCCACAACTAATAAAAATAAATCTGCTCTCTTCTTCTAATCCGGCATTGGACTCTTCCTTTCCTGTCTCGCTCCTTTCCTTCAACCCTTGGCCAAAAGCGTTAGTTACAGTGTTTAGTGCCTCTCAAGTGCTCAAGGAACTTTCAGTAAGTGTTTTTATGCCTTTGTATGATTATACTCCTATAAACTGTTCTCACCCTCACCCCTTATTAATTACAGTCCACGCTCTATCTCGGAACCCCTTGTTTACGGCCTTTAGCACTCAAGGTGGTTCTATTTGTATCCCGTTACGGAAAACGGGTATTCGATAACAAAACATTTGGTCCTTCGAACCGGATCTAGAACTACGTTTATATCGTTCTCTCTTTCTCGCCTCATCGATTCAAAGACATACAAACGTAGGTCTTTATTCATTTACAAATTCGTAAATAATTTAGTACTTGATAACAGAAACGATTTGAAAGTGTTATCTGTAAGTTTCAATTTGTTGTTAAATCCCACGTGCATTCTTTCGAGTTCAAGTTCATTGCAATTAGATTATTGTTACCATATTCCAATATCAAGATCATTGCATTACATTCAGAATTTGTTTGTTTACAAATAAACCGTCCTTTAATACGTACGTTAGTTTACTTAACTATTGTTAATTTATTCATAAAGTTCCTAATTATGGCGGAAGGTAATATTTTAAAGAAAAAACTTGAAGACTATTTCGCGCGCTTAACCGAAATTGCCGATTATGTTCGTACCGCAACCCGTTTAGCTGCCGTAGAAGCGAGATATCTACGTATGCAAAGTATTGAACGACAACTAGATGTTGTCTACGATAAAATTTTAACCTATAATTCGGTTGTTGACGAAAAGGATGAGATTAAAACTCAAAGTTCTTCGTTTGACAATCTGTTAGACGTTATTCGTACGCGGTATTTAGATATCAAACAAAATGCATCAAAATCGGTTGATGATACTTCAACTAATCCCTCTCAAACTTCTGTAAGTTATTTAAAACCTCTAAGTATAACCCCCTTTGATGGATGTGTAGAAAACTGGCAAAATTTCATTTCGCTTTACAAGAGTCTGGTTCATGAAAACGAACAAATCCCGCTAATTCGTAAGTATCACTATTTGCGTAGCTATCTTAAGGGTGAAGCTCTCGCCCTAATTTCGGATCTAGCCCTTGAGGCTGATTTGTACCAACAAGCTTTTGATAAGCTAGAAGAACGCTATAGCTCACCCCGTAGAATTACTAACCATTATTTAAATAAAATATTACAATTTAAATCATCTGGATCTCTCTCAAACTTCATCAATATTCACTTTAACGCTGTTAACACATTGAAGGCGGCGGATAAAGTCGAAGATATGGCCGACTTTATACTATTTTCGTTGTGTTACCGTAATCTTGAGTTCAAAACGCAAAATGCTTTTGATCTAAAAGTAGGTTCCGAAGTTCCTACTTGTTCTCAGCTCTTCGATTTTTTATCGTTGCAAAGCAAAACCTCTGAGCTTTATGACGATATGAAAAAAGATAAGGTTATTAAACCTAATGCGCATCCTCGTTTCAAATCCAACTTCAATCAGTCTCTCTTAATGAAAAGTTCGCAAAATGCCGCTACGGCTAAAGCTGCCGAGTTTCATGCCCGTGCTGTGGTGAAGCTCATAAAATTTATGGTTGTTCAACATTTCATGCACTTAATATTGCCGATCGTTATTCCACTATTAAAACTTTAAATTTGTGCTTTAAATGCTTGGGTAATCATACTCGAGGTTGCAATTCTGAAGGTAAATGTAAAGTTTGCCATTCCTCATATCACCATACTTTGTTGCATAAACCCCTGCCCAACGAGGTGGTGCATAATTCGGAAAAATCCTCTACTGCAATAGCACCCGAAATAGTTTCGGCTTGTAATGTTTCGAATTCTCATGAAAATTATACTGTGCTGTTGGCAACAGTGCAGGCTCTTATTTTAGATATAAACCAGGATTTACAACCCGTAAGGTGCGTTTTTGATTCTGGATCTCAAATAAACGCAATTACTAGTACATGTGTTCAACGTTTGGGTCTTCAGCGTACTAGGGATTCCCGCCAAGTTAGTGGAATTTCCGACGCTTTAATAAAATCCAAGGGGACTGTTTGTTGCACAGTCTATTCTAAATATTCTCAAAATAGAATTCAATTCAAGGCTTCAATAGTTCCTAAAATAACAGGAAATATACCGGGTAGTTCATTGCCCATTTCTGTTTATAATAAATTTAAAAATATGCAAATGGCTGATAAAAGTTTCCATCAATCCTTGCCCGTAGAAATTTTTCTAGGTGCCGAGATATGTGCCGAAGTACTGTTTTCCGAACATTCCGCTATTATTCCTGGCCGCCCTTTGGCGATTCAAACCATGTTTGGTTACGTGCTGCTCGGTCAAGTTCCGTGTATTAACCCTACGGTTAATGCTACTTCACTTTTCGTTCAATCTGATTCTATAGATAAAGAAATAAGAAATTTCTGGGAATTGGAAGAAATTAAAATTTCCACGGAAACCTCCCCAGAGGATGTGTTTTGTGAGACGCATTTTCTCACAACCCACTCGTGTGACGATTCTGGTCGTTACACGGTTGCTCTTCCTTTCAATCATAGTATTGAACCGCTTGGTAAAAATCGTCGGGCCGCTTATAATTGCTATTTAAATTTAGAAAGGCGTCTTTTACTCTCTCCTGAAAAGCTAAATGCTTATAATGGCTTTTTGCAGGAATATTTCGATCTTGGTCACATGTCCGTTGCCAAAACCCCCTCCGATTATGTACTATCGCATCATGCAGTTTCTAAAATAACAAGTAGCACTACGAAGCTACGCGTTGTTTTCAATGGTTCTGCTACTGATTCATTAGGAATTTCTCTTAATGACAGGTTATATTCTGGCCCTAAACTACAAGGAAATCTACTCGAAATAATATCCGCATTTCGTTGTCACAAAATTGCTGTTTGTGCGGACATCCAAAGGATGTACCGTCAGATTCTGGTTTGTTCCTCGGATCGTCAATTCCAGCACATTTTTTGGCGATCTACTTCTCAAGAAAATATTTGTGAATATGAACTCAAAACTCTCACGTATGGGTTAGCGCCCTCCGCATTTCTGGCTCAAAGAGTACTTCAACAATAAGTAATTGACGAGGGTAAATCTTACCCTATGGCCTCCGAAGCTATTATGCATCACACATACATGGACGATGTAATTTTTGGTGCCTGTAGTGTCACAGAAGCGAGACAGCTACAGCGCGAGCTTATTAAGCTTCTCTCTCTCGGACAATTTCATTTGCGTAAATGGTCAAGCAATGCCGTGGAATTGTTACAAGATTTTGAAAAATCGGAATTAGAAACTCTTATTACTTTCTCTGATCAAGTGAGCGGTATAAAAATATTAGGTTTAGTTTGGAATCCTTTATTAGACGTATTCACTTATAACGTAATTCCCTTTGCAGGCCCGTTTAATAAACGCGCCGTACTTTCTTATATGGCTCGTATATTCGACCCGTTAGGTTGGTTAACCCCGGTAATTTTTATAGTCAAACACCTGTTACAACGGCTTTGGTTACAACAATTAGGTTGGGATGATGTCCCCGACCATAATTGGTGTTCTGAATGGCAAGATTTTTGTAACCAAGTTACAATATTATCGCAGCTAAAAATTCCTCGTCTTTTGTCTCAATTCACGGGAACCTATAGATTGTTAGGATTCTGTGATGCAAGCGAAAGGGGTTACGGCGCTTGCGTCTATTTACATATAATTTGTGGTGATTCAGTGAATTGCAACCTAATTCAAGCTAAGAGCAAGGTTGCTCCTCTAAAATATTTAAGTATCCCCCGCTTAGAACTTTCGGGTGCCCTTTTATTAGCGAAATTAATTCATTCAATTACTTTAAATAAATTTTCTTACCCAATTTTAGAAACGAAACTATTTTCTGATTCTCAAGTAGTACTAACCTGGCTACAGACTCCATCATATTTGCTCAAGCCATTTGTAGGAAATCGAGTTAGCCAAATTCTGGAATATACTACTATTTCTCAGTGGCGTCATATTTGCGGGAAAATAATCCCGCAGACGTGGCTTCAAGAGGTTGTTCTCCACTTCAACTATTGCACAACGAATTGTGGTGGCATGGTTCGTGCAATTTCAATTACGATTTTATCAACCTCAACAGCTCTTTCCTTCCTATAGGGGAAGTTCCCGAATTGAAACAAATTCCTGTCTCGCTTATCGCTACACAACAAAATGAATTTTGTGATTTTATGGAGCGATTCTCTTGTTTATCTCATTTGCAATACAGCATGGCATATGTGAATCGGTTTATTCACAATTGTCGCCACCCCGAGAAAAATGTTAGGCCCCATTTCCTGCGACGAATTCCGAAATGGTCTGATGACTTGTGTAAAGTTGACTCAACGTCAGTTTTTTACTTCAGAATTATTATTATATGAAAAAAATAAGGATCTTCCTCTCTCGTTTAGAAAGTTATCGCCCTTTATTGATTCCCAAGGCTTGTTTAGGGTGGGCGGTCGCTTGAAACATTCTCAGTTGCCCTATACTAGCAAGCATCCTCTATTATTGCCTAAACGGGCGAACTTATCTAAATTAATTTGCAAACATTATCACCTTTTATCGTTACATTCAGGCCCCTCTATGACACATTCTCTTATTCTCCGAACTTATTGGATTTTTGGTCTGCGCTCTTTAGTTCGGCAAACTATTTACCATTGTTTGTCCTGTTTTAGATTAAACGCTAAGCCCCCTCAGCCAATAATGTCCGATCTGCCTCCTTCTCGTGTACAATTAACTCGCGCATTTGCTCACGTCGGAATTGATTTTGCTGGCCCCTTTTTAACGAAAGCTTCGTTAAATCGAAATTCTTCTAATCGAAAATCTTATCTATGTGCCTTTGTTTGCATGTGCACCAGAGCTGTGCATTTAGAGCTGGTTTCTGAACTTTCTACAAACGCCTTTATGGCATCCTTTAATCGTTTTGTTTCTCGTCGCGGCGCTCCTGATTCCATTTATTCAGACTGTGGCAAAATTTTATTGGCTCCGCTCGCATGCTGAAGGAAGCCAGTGAATTTTTGCGTCAAAATCATGAGGAAATAATTTCTGCAATGGCTGTTCTTCAAGTTAATGGCAATTTAACCCCCATATGCACCTAATTTTGGTGGCATTTGGGAAGCTTGCGTAAAATCCGTAAAAGCCTTATTACTGCGAACTATCGTTCATCAGGTCCTCACATTTGAGGAGCTCACAACTATATTTGCTCGTATCGAAGCCGTGTTGAATAGCCGACCTCTAGCTTTCTACTCCTTGGACGCTACTGATAGCCCTGATTACCTAACCCTGGTCATTTTCTGATTGGGGTCCAATTCTGAGTTTGCCAGAAATCACTCTTCCCGAGAGTATCAAATTACATTCACGTTGGCAACGCTTATGTCAAATCACTCAATCTTTCTGGCGCCGGTGGTCGAACGAATATTTACTCACACTCACGCAGCGGACAAAGTGGAACCGTTCCTTGGATAACGACTTGAAGGTGGGTCATATGGTTTTTCTCCTAAGAATAAATACCTCGCCTTTGTCATGGCCGCTAGGCCGTATCGAAAAGCTATTTCCCGGTCGCGACGGAGTTACTCGTGTTGTTTCAGTAAAAACGTCTCGTGGTACCTTCGTTCGTTCCGTGAATAAAATTCTTCCCCTTCCTTTAGAAAAGTAATGCTCAAATTTTCGTTAGGATATTTTTAATTTTTTTACGATTTTAGTCACTCTTTTAGTTGTTTTCTTTCTCTTTGTTTTTTTCTCCTCCACCCGAGTATCGGCGGGTTAACCGTACTCTGCGGCTAGGAGGAAATGCCTAGCTATAATTATATTTCGTTTTTTTTGTAAAATTTTTTCTTAATTTTAGGTGGGCGGTAGGTTTGTTGCGAAGCAATGACAATACACAAGAGTCAGGGCTCAACGTTTCACTCTGTTGTAGTAAATTTGACCAAACGTCTACCGCGAGAACTATTATACACTGCTTGTTCTCGTGCAACACATTTACAGGGATTATATTTAGACGGCGAATTTTCTGTAATTGAGAAATTGAAACCAAATCCGAGTGATAGAGTTGTGTTTAACGAAATCACTCGTCTTCAAAATGAAGCCAAATTACAGCTGAAAATCGAACCATTGAGTCTCAAAGTGTCTCGAAATATTCCGATCATTACTTATTTTAACGTTCAAACAATGGAAAGTAATTATATCGATTTGATGAAAGACAGTAACTTTATGTTAACTGATGTTCTGCTTTTGGTTGAGACACGTGTAAGAACCCCATTGGAGAAATACATACCACTGAATGATTTAATTCCGATTTCACACGCGATTTCAAAAAGCACTAACCCATCAGGCTGTTCAATGATCTATGTTAAGAAATTTCTAACTGCTGAAGAATTGTTTACAATAATTGGTACATCTAATGATTCAAAAAGCTTTTGGCATTTAGAAGCCGCCTGCGTTAAAGTCGGAGAATTTGTGGTTATCTCTATTTATATTTCAAACCGAACACCAATAGAAAAAATAAAGGCCACTTTGAGATTAATCGCCGAAAGAACCAAATTGTATGATAATCTAATTGCGTGCGGCGACTTTAACCTCCAATTAAGGCCTAATTCTGGAAAGAAATTGCCTGTTTTTGTGATGAATGAATTCAAATGGAATTCGATTATGCCATCAGATATTTTCACAACTGAATACCAATCATCTATTGATTATATTTTTTCCACTAATTGCAAAGACAAAGTTCACGTATATGATTTTTATTGTTCGTATCACATGCCGTTTTGGGTTGAGGTATCAAAAAGTGGTTCTAATGAAGACATAGACATGTCATCTGATATAACAATTTCTTCATGGTTATCGGAACCTGAAATCGAATTGTGTAAGCCTCCGAAAAAATCTCAAATTAGCGATTTGTCAGACCATGACTTAGAATTATTAAGTCAACCCATTAAGTCCTCTCAAAGAAGCGAATTAGCAAATGAGTTGACAAGTCTTAATATCTCATCACTAAAGGAATGTGAAGTCAAATTAATAAAATTATCACAAGAAGAAATTGAATTAAATACCCAAACCGGAATACCAAATCTTGAACTTCAGAGTAAAACAAGATTAGAAAATATTAAAACTTATTGGAGTCCATTGATAATATAGAAAGACTAAAAGAATTACGTAACAACGATAATAATTTTTGCCAACAGATCTATGCGTTATTAAGAAATCAAAATAGATTTCATGGATCTAATTTGTGGACCATAACTAATGAAAGAGGAGACAATTGTGCTATTAACGTTTTGTTTCCTGAAAATTGTCGTCCAAATTTTAAACAAATGTTTGCAAATGGAGACGGGAATTGTTGGTACAATTCGGTATCAACCTGTTTATTCGGGAATGAAAACTGTAGTCATATTTTAAGATATGCCACTTTAATGACAATAGCAGAAAACTCTGAATATTTCGAAGAATTTTGTCGACGAAAAGGAAGTTCTCTATCAGCTGAAGTCGAGTCACAGGGACCAATAGGTTGTTGGACCGGTCAAGAGTTGGAATACGCAACTTCAATAGTCATTTCTCGACCAATTTATTTATACCTTCATTATGGCAACAATATCACTACTTATAACTTTTGTCCATCTGAAGAGCAATTAGATCGCGAACCATTAGCTGTTGTTCATTGCAATGTTGGCGGTATTGCTATGCGAAATAGAGCCGATCATTATGAACCAATCATTCCCAATTCGGCTAATGATATGCCTACTGTACATCAGACTGAATTTTTCGGAGGGATGACAGAAAATTTTGTTGAACGAATTTATTATAACAATTTTGGATAATTACCTTTATTATAATTATATTATTTATTAAAATTAATTTGTAATTAACCAATGTTTGAGGGGTGCTGGGAGCTTATAATATTAAGCAGTCCGACTCAAACAAAATAAATGCTAATTCTGTTTCTTTCAATGATTTACAGTACTAATAATAAAATTTTCATATAAAAAATAAACTTGTGTGAATTTCTATTACATAATGGCTTTAAGTTTGGTTGTATGGCGTACATGCGGCATAGATTTTTTTTATCTTGTTATAATGACAGCAAAGGTTTATCAAAATTCAACATTGGATTGTAAAGTACATAACCGACTTTTTAGAAGTATATATCCCTTAGGAATATAACAAACGAACTTTTTCTGTCATACTTGACTAGCCTGGAGCAATCCCGAAATATCTCATTTCCGCACTGTCGGTTCAAAAGATATTTCTATCCACATTTTACCAAAGTTTACAAATCCCGGGATTACGTTTATAGTGAAGTAAGATTCGAATACATATCATTTGAATGTAGACTTCGCACAATGCTTTATTTCTTTTATAAAAAGGTCCTTTGTAGTTTTGAATAATAAAGACGCACCAAGAGGTTCAATAAACTTCTGTAGATAAATTTCATATAATAGTCACGTTATATAGACATACACCAAACTTTAAGAATAGTTAATTCCGCTGAAAGACTAAGAAGTTATGTACATCATGCATTAAATCGAATTTCCCTATTTTAGCCATGGGCTGATAGCATGTTTAAGTGCAAGATCGGGTTACTAAAAATTACCTATATCAGGAATGATCGTGAAAATGTTGAAGAATTTTCTCAAGTTTTTGGGGTTTTTTGTTTAATCTCATAAGGTTGTTATAACTATTAATGAAACAAAATGATAATGAAATAATAAATTTCTCTAATTACTGGGGACCTATTTCAAACGTAGTTTAATAATGATACTGTAACGGGTTACCACTAACGCGTTTCACTAATTTAAAACAAGTAGTAATAAAAGTCTTTATTACTCACGATTTACAAGCCTAACTAACGGTATATGTCTTATTTATAGATGTTTTCTGTCCAATTACAAAGATGCACTATTACACTATTGCAATTACAAGCACTAATATCTTTTTCACTCGATGAGGCTTAACAAGCCGAAACCGTCGGTCAGTGGATGTTTCTTCCCCTGTGAAGTAATAAAGCTAATGTTTTGTTAATGGCTATATAACTACTAGCCCGATTTGTATTTGTCAATAGCTCTTATTATTTTCATAAGAGTTTGTTTACAGATATATCTTACTTTATATACTACTTTTTATTGCGGACTGCAAATAACTTGTCTTTTTTTATTTGAATTGCCTTTGGGGTATAAACCCGAGTGTCGCCACGAGAAGGTTTGTTACGTTTGCAAATAAATTTTGCTGTAACATTCCGCAGATCTCAAAGGCCAGACGTACTTTTATAGCCATCTATAGAATTTATTATGTAGTTTCAATTCAATTCTGTACTTCCACACTTAGTAATGTTGGTGTTTTATCACCTGATGGCGGTTTTATTTACTTTTGCCTTAGTACAGAGATTGTTTCGAAATTAAATCATTATAATAGCTTCGATTACTCCATAGGGTTCTTGGAAACTATTTCACTCTGATGAGGCTTAACAAGCCGAAACCGTCGGTCAGTGGACGATTCCTCCTCTGTGAAGTAATAAAGCTAATGTTTTGTTAATGGCTATATAACTACTAGCCCGATTTGTATTTGTCAATAGCTCTTATTATTTTCATAAGAGTTTGTTTACAGATATATCTTACTTTATATACTACTTCTTATTGCGGACTGCAAATAACTTGTCTTTTTTTATTTGAATTGCCTTTGGGGTATAAACCCGAGTGTCGCCACGAGAAGGTTTGTTACGTTTGCAAATAAATTTTGCTGTAACATTCCGCAGATCTCAAAGGCCAGACGTACTTTTATAGCCATCTATAGAATTTATTATGTAGTTTCAATTCAATTCTGTACTTCCACACTTAGTAATGTTGTTGTTTTATCACCTGATGGCGGTTTTATTTACTTTTGCCTTAGTACAGAGATTGTTTCGAAATTAAATCATTATAATAGCTTCGATTACTCCATAGGGTTCTTGGAAACTATTTCACTCTGATGAGGCTTAACAAGCCGAAACCGTCGGTCAGTGGACGATTCCTCCTCTGTGAAGTAATAAAGCTAATGTTTTGTTAATGGCTATATAACTACTAGCCCGATTTGTATTTGTCAATAGCTCTTATTATTTTCATAAGAGTTTGTTTACAGATATATCTTACTTTATATACTACTTCTTATTGCGGACTGCAAATAACTTGTCTTTTTTTATTTGAATTGCCTTTGGGGTATAAACCCGAGTGTCGCCACGAGAAGGTTTGTTACGTTTGCAAATAAATTTTGCTGTAACATTCCGCAGATCTCAAAGGCCAGACGTACTTTTATAGCCATCTATAGAATTTATTATGTAGTTTCAATTCAATTCTGTACTTCCACACTTAGTAATGTTGTTGTTTTATCACCTGATGGCGGTTTTATTTACTTTTGCCTTAGTACAGAGATTGTTTCGAAATTAAATCATTATAATAGCTTCGATTACTCCATAGGGTTCTTGGAAACTATTTCACTCTGATGAGGCTTAACAAGCCGAAACCGTCGGTTAGTGGATGATTCCTCCTCTGTGAAGTAATAAAGCTATTGTTTTGTTAATGGCTATATAACTACTAGCCCGATTTGTATTTGTCAATAGCTCTTATTATTTTCATAAGAGTTTGTTTACAGATATATCTTACTTTATATACTACTTCTTATTGCGGACTGCAAATAACTTCTCTTTTTTTATTTGAATTGCCTTTGGGGTATAAACCCGAGTGTCGCCACGAGAAGGTTTGTTACGTTTGCAAATAAATTTTGCTGTAACATTCCGCAGATCTCAAAGGCCAGACGTACTTTTATAGCCATCTATAGAATTTATTATGTAGTTTCAATTCAATTCTGTACTTCCACACTTAGTAATGTTGTTGTTTTATCACCTGATGGCGGTTTTATTTACTTTTGCCTTAGTACAGAGATTGTTTCGAAATTAAATCATTATAATAGCTTCGATTACTCCATAGGGTTCTTGGAAACTATTTCATTCTAATGAGGCTTAACAAGCCGAAACCGTCGGTCAGTGGATGATTCCTCCTCTGTGAAGTAATAAAGCTAATGTTTTGTTAATGGCTATATAACTACTAGCCCGATTTGTATTTGTCAATAGCTCTTATTATTTTCATAAGAGTTTGTTTACAGATACATCTTATTTTATATATATATATATCCTATAATTAAATGGATGATTCATACTCCGGTATATGCTACAAAATTCTAGGCTTCTGTAGTATGTACGTTGCATACGGCGCTTGTGTGTTTGACGGGTTGCCTAATAGTAACTCGTAACAATACAAATCTATGGCAAGACATTTTTAGTTTATGGCGTACCTCAGTATCTAATAATATGACAACTGCTCAAAACTAAAAAGTCATATTTTTAAAATTTTATGTTAGGATTACGAGATATAAAAAGTGTTGTATACCACCGTTTATTAAAGACAGCGCACCCTGGTGGACCCGGGAACTAACCACCAAGCGGGCAGAAACGCGTAACCTAAGGCGCCGCTATCAACTCGCCTCGGGAGATATAAGAAAACAACGGAAAAAAGAATATAATCAAAGTTACCGCGAATACAAAATATTAATAGAAGAAACGCGAACGAATAAATTTAAAGAATTCTGCACGCAAAACTCAGAGAAAGAACCCTGGGGAACCGCATACCGCGTAATTAGAGAAAAACAACAAAAAATCGCGCTAAGTAATATAAAGAAAACACATGGCGCATACACGGAAGGTTTTAAAACCACGGTGGAATAATTACTAGAGAAATTTTTTCCATCGGATAATTCCGAGGGGGATGAAGGGTCGCACGATTTAGTACGTCGGGAAGCTGCAGAGACGCAAGGAACAGGTGCCGATAAGGCAATCCTAGTTCACGAGGTCGTCGGCGCTCTTAAGAAGATGAATCCCAAGAAGGCACCGAGGCATGATGGAATCACTTCAGACGCAGCTCTGGAGGCGTGCCTGTTAGCCCCGCGTGTCTTTGTCGGGTTGTTTATTTTTTGTTAAGAAAGAGGCGTTTTTCCGCGTTGCTGGAAAATCCAGAACGTGAAATTTATACCCAAACCTAAAAAGGCGGATGCGTCAGATCCGGGCAGCTATCGTCCAATTAGCTTGCTACCAGTGCTGGGAAAACTTTTAGATCACGTTATGACTACGCGTATTGAGCACCTAGTGCGAGACAGCGGCGGTTTCAATAACCGACAGTTTGATTTCGTGGAGGGCAAGTCGACTGTCGACGCGTTAGAGTTTGTTGTCGGGGAAATAAAGCAGGCGAGAGATGCTAAAGAGTACTGTGTCGTTGTTGCTTTGGATATTTCAGGAGCATTTCATGCTGTAGTGGCCATTAATCGTTTGCGAGTTAGATCGTAGGGGTTGTCCGCGAAACTTGATGTCCTTGGTCAGGAGTTATTTCTCGGGGCGATTGGCACAGGTTGAAATTCCGGGTGAAGTTCTGTCGCGTGAGGTGAAAAGGGGAAAGGGGTCATGTTCTGGTCCCACATTTTGGAAACTGTTGTATGAGAGCATCTATAGGGTCAAGTTGCCCGCAGGATGCTCAATCGTTGGGTTTGCGGATGACACGCTTTTAATTGTAAGATCGAGATTGTTAATGGATATGCGCACAAAACCGAACCAGGCGCTTAATAAATTACACGAATGGTCGCACGCGGTATAATAAAAATTTAACACGGCGAAGTCAGAGGCGCTTTATTTCGGCACGAAACCAGAACAGAGACCTCTTAGGCTAGAGCCATGAAGAAAGAAAATCCCGTTTAAGAATTGTATTACCTACCTCGGCGTCAAGATCGACGATAAATTAAATTGGAAAGCGCACGTACAATACGGAAAAAGTAAGGGCAGCGAAATATCAAATAAAATGATGGCGGCGGCTAAAATCAAGTGGGATTTCAGGGGCGAATCGCTGAGGACGGTTTATGCCGGAGCAATTGAGCCGGCGATGCTGTACGCAGCTTCTGTATGGGCAGAAGGTGGTAAAGTCAAGGAGGTGCGTCAATTGACGAGCGTACAACGCATAACCGCAGTAAAAGCGGTGAGGGCGTACAGGACCACCTCCACGGAAGCGGTCTTGGTAATCAGTAGGACTCTCCCTATCGAATATGTGGTAAGGGAGATTAGAGATAGGCGATTAAAAAATATAGGAAAAGGGCGCGAAATTATCGAAGATCTTAGTCTTGGTAATAGGGAAATTGCAAGAAAGATCGTTGTATCCGAGTTGGGGCACCCGGCTGATATTAGAGGAATCGAGTTTGTCGAAGGTGATGAGGACGCGATGGGTATCAGAATTTATACGGACGGTTCACGTATGGACGATGGGCAAGCAGGCGCGGCGTTTGTCGTGTATAAGCAGGAAAGGGAGGTGTTTTGGTTTCAAACCAAACTCGCGAACTGGAGCACAATTATTCAGTGCGAATTGGTAGACATACGTGAAGCTATCGATTACGTAATAAACCATACGGGCAGGGACGAGTATTATATAATCAGTGATAGTAAATCGGCGCTGACGGCTTTAACAAACATGAACACCTTGACAGACCTCCAAGCGGACGTCTGGAGGATAGAGCGTACGGTGCTCGAGTTTCGACGTTTAAAGTTCTGTTGGGTCAGGTCGCACAATGGTAACGTAGGAAACGATAGGGCTGATGAATTAGCTAAAGAGGCTGCGACGGGAGACTTTCAAATATCACATTCGTCGATACCGAAGTCTTTGATTAAAAGAAAGCTGCGTGAAAAGTCAATCCGACAATAGGAAGAGATGGTTCAGTTGATAACAGGGCACGGCGCCCTGAAAGCGTATTTACATAGGTTTGGGTTAACCAACAACGACCGCTGTGAATGCGGTGAGGGCGCGGAAAGCGCAGAGCACGTGCTCTTCGACTGCCCGCTTGAAGCGGCAAATCGAGGGTTGGCCGATACGAAATTAGCTATCGTAGGTTTAGCATGGCCAAAGAGCCTAGAGGAAGTCGGGGAAGTGGCTAAGCAGAAAGCGTTCTGGACAGCCTTTAGAGAGTCTGCAGGAAGGGTTGCGAGATTAGACGGTGATAATCGTGTGTAAGTCGGGATGGGATGGTGGGAGGATTGAAAAATTATAGATTTTGACCTGGCGTGATTTTGACAGGATAAGAGCATTATAACCAAAACCTGCAAAAAAACAACAAAAAAAAAGAAAAAGAAAAAAAAAGAAAGAAAACCAATAATAATAATAATTAAATAAGTATACCCAAAACTCTAATATGCACGACGAACACACACTAAAACAATCAATGTCCCACCTTCTACGCGCAGAAAATCGGGAATAAACGAAACAAATAAATAACAACAAACTAAATCAAGAAACCTCATTAATTTAAATAAGTGTAATAAATAAAGAAACAATAAAATAGAGTGAAACCGCGCATCCCCCCAGGACTTGAAAGTGAAGTGATAGTGATTGTGATCCCCCCCAGAACATTTAGTGCATATCCACCAGGATTTTAACAGTACATATCCAACTCCCCCATAAAGGTAGAAAACCAATAGATATAGGTAGACGACCAGACCTTCGGATGCTGGAGAAAATTATATTGAAGGTAAGAATAAAATTGTGGCGGCTGTACTCGCATGAGCATGGATTTGTGATTTTAAACAGATTTTGAAATAAACTAACAAGCGCGTTTTTTGTGTAATGGCGCTAGTCGATATAATGCTCATGCGAGTGCGCCTGATAATGTATTTGCTTTTGCTAATATATGCACTGTTACATGCTTTTGCTTATTCAGATATTTATTTATATATTTATTATATGTTTATTTATATATTTATGTTATATTTATATTTATTTTTACACTTATATTTTTGCCTGCCTTGTATTGTTTTCTGGCTTGATTTAATTCGTTTGACGTTCTGTCGCCAGTTTTTGGTCGCAGTATATATAGAAAAAAATTGTATATATAATACGTCAGTTGGGGAATGATAGGGAACGTTAGGGACAAATTTAGGATAAAATACTTAGATCAGGGAGGACGAATTTGTAAATTTATAGAGCAGGCAAATAGTTGGATTCACTATTAATACTTTTGGCAACTGCTTAGAAAAATTGAATCCATTTTAAATTAGCTAGCTAGATTTGGATAGTTTTAAGTCGACCCTTCAGGTTGCACTGGTAAGCAGAGCCGGCGTCTGCTATCCGGTATTACGGATCCCTCCCCTCTCATTTTTTCTTGTGTCTTGTTGATCGGGCACACTCCAAAGTCAACGCTAGGGATACCATTATTTCAACCCTGTTTTTAGTTTCTATTTTAGTTTGTTAGATTTTTATTTAGGGTGGATTAATTATGAAGTTAGAATTAACAAAAAGCACGTATATTTTTCGCGTTTAAACCCAATGTAGTACCTCCGGGTAGAGCATTGGGGACGTGGCCGCAAGTATAGCGGCCCTAATTCAAATTATAATGCATACTACCGTTTACTCGCCACAATATAATTACGTATAGCGAATAAATAGAGCGATTGAAACGACAATTCGTTCGTTCGTAAAAGCTCAATATGTTGTTAATTCAGCTATTCATGAAGTTACTGGTTTTACGTCAGATTGTTTCGTCTTTGGGCGTCTTGTTCCGGTGACTGGTAAATTTTATGGAAGTGGTTTTGAACTACTATAAAATGTAGAAGTCATCATCGGTGATAGCTACAGATCGTAGTGGTATATTAAAATTTTTTGGAGAAGTACGCGCCATGCTACATCTAGCATATAAAAGATCTAGTGCACATAATTTAAGACGAAGAGAAATGTCTTTTGTTGTCGGTGACAAAGTGTGGAGAATAAATGAAGTTCTCTCACACGCAGCTGACGAATTTACTGATAAAATAGCACCTACATTTACTTTAAGTTACGTTCATAAGAAAATTTTTAATTTAGCTCAATAGCTGGACGTTTGCACATAAAGGATTTGAAACCCTTCCACGCAATTGACCATTCGACTTAGTATTTAATAAAATTTAGTTAGTTAAACAAAAATAAATGTTTGCATGCATGTATGATTGATATTAGTATCATTTTAGAACACCAACACTAGAAATATTTATGGTATTGAATAGAATTGGTAGTTGTTAGATAATTTTTTTAGGATGCATATTTTGATTTGATAAGACTCCAACAAGTACATGATTAGAGGCCAAAATACTCGTCAAAAAAAGTTTTTGGTATATATTTATCAAATTATGGTGTCTTCGTATTGTGCCGCTTTAGCAATGCTAAATAGTACACTGTGCGTGTGTAAAAGTGATATAGAATAAAGTTCCACTTTTACGTTTCTCTTTTGTTCGTTGATTTCGTTGTGAGAGGAATGGTTTACACCTTTGTTTGAATGTGCGCAGAGTTTTATTCTATGGAATTTGAGAGACCGGCGAGGTTTGTTCTTGTGGTGTCTGAGTGACAGACATCAAAGTTTTTTGTTTTAAATAAAGAGAGTTTCCGTTTCGGGGCCTTACCGGAAAGTTTTATTGATTCCTCCCGGTAGCGGCATATAGTCTGTTACGTTCCAATTATGCTTTTAAAAATTTCCCTGGTTAACTCAAATCTCTTTTGCTTTTAAAACGAAAATTTATTCGATAAATTAAATAGTCTATGCCTTGATTTAAGTATCCGGTAATCTCTTCAATTCTTCAACAACATCCTGTTTACGATAAGTACGTTTGCTACAAATTTTCATTTTAAACTTATTTATTCCGAAACGACAAGTTTATGCTACAATTAAATAGTTTATATCCGGTTAGGTACCCGTTATCTTGATATACATTACGACGGCGTATAATGGTTTTCTCTATTGTTTCAATGTAAAGCCTTGATGAAATAAGGTCGCGCACTATTCAATAAAACCCGGATTCACAGTTCGAATTCGTGTTGTTTGAACCATTGTTGAGTTTCATTCTACAGTTTGTACGTCGAAATATTTTCTACATTAGTCGTCACCGTATTTCAAAAGCAATGCACGTTTGTTTTTTATGTTCGAAAACTAGGAGGTACCTTGCGTGTATTGCCTTTTTTAGCTGAAGGCCAAATAAGTTTTTTCCTTAGGTAGATCAACTGCTTTTGTCCGTAGACCGCTGCTGCAGTTATGGTAGCAGGGTAAATAGATCCTGACGACCATGGCGTTGCTGTTCTGACTCACCCCCGACACCTTGCAAGCTAAGTATCCGGACACCTACACGTATGCAACTCGTTTCCTTTTGTGTGTGTCAATGGCACATTCCGTATCAACATTTGATGTAGTTATGTGACAAGAAACGTGACCTTGTAGAACTACTGTTCGTTGCTGCTAATTGATATTATCGCTCTACGAGTGTAAGGTACCTTGGTTAAAAAAGTTGGACAGACACACGCTTACTCTTTTATACTGATTGGTTTATTTTACAAACGGTACTATGCACGATTTATAAGATGTCTAATAAAAGCTCCCAGACGTTAATTCTTTCCTACTAATTAGTTATTTTACAAAAAGTATTAGGTGAAATTTTAAAAACGCTTGACAAAAGCACCCACAGGTTTATTTAATACTGATTAATTTTATTTTGTGTAAAATACGAAATGCGCACTTCGTATCTAAATTCCCAAATTGTCCATACAATATAATTGTTTGCTGTGAAATAATGACACTTACTTTATATTTTTTTTGCTTGTGTCTACAGAATCCTTTATTTATTTTTGTGTTAATAGATAATCGTGGGCGATGTGTTCTTTGTGTTTATTTTTAGTATGTAGGCGAATCCCCCCACTCTCCGCGTTTGGTAGTTAGCTTGGTATTTACTTTTCTTCCGGGTACATCTAGGTACGTAGCAAGTCATTCGCTTTATTGGATTTTAATGACTGGTGTTTAGAATTTTCTGTGGCCATTGTGCACATAGACATTATTTCCCCTTTGAAAAAATTAACAATTTAAAATTTGCCGCAAAAATGATTGTACATATATGATAGCAAATTAACAGTAGTGAGTTTTGGTGTAAGCTAGCACATAGAAATTATTTTTGTTTGAGTTAGTAAAATAAAGACTTTTATATTGTGATCTTGATTTTGACTTTCCCTTTTATGTGACATATCTCTATTTTGACTCCCCGACTTACGTCCCATTTTTTTTGAACGTTTTGTACACGTATTTACAAACTTGCTGCAAAGATTGTCTATGTAAGTAAAATTTTGAGTTAATTTAAGGTAATTTCAGTTTATTTTATAGGATTTAGTGTTCGTAATTGTAATTGTAGTTAATATTTGATTTTTATCCAGAATTTCCAAGAAAAAACTTTTCGGTTTTCTTTATTGTTTCAGTATCTCAATTTTTTTTTTATTTGGTCAGAGGTAATGCAACTTTTTTATTTCAGCTTAGGCATTTTGTTTAGATCCGTTAGTTACCGTTTAGTTCCTACGCTTTCTGGACGGTGTTCTTGCTAAACACTTGTTAAGTATAGTGGCGCTTAAGGGCAATCCGCAACGAAGCCCCTCCTGTTAGTCACGTAAATCTCAGTTAGAGTTCAGCTTTAGTTCGGATGTCTCGTTAAAGTCCCTCATTATGAACTTTATAAGATTATGACTTTAGGAGAGAGTGCGTTTGTAGGCCCCCATTTTTTAATACAAACGTACCGAGACAGCTTTTTGAGGAAGAAAATATGTTTCAATATACAGAAGACGATTTAAGAATTCTAAGGGGCCAAATACCATTATTAAAACGTAAAGAAGTCTGTAAAAATGGTAACCATAACTAAATTTTTAAAAGAGAGAATCATAATTTACACTAAGTGAAAATCAATCTTTAGACGTAGTTGAAAATTCTTCAAAAGAATTATTTTAGAAAGGTCTAAATGTTTAGTTTTTATAGTTACACACGTACCAAAGTTGGTGAGATCTCAAGTAACCAAGAAATGGGTCGAGTGCTTGGCGCTTGCATCAAAGAAAGCTCAGTCTCATGCTGGAAAGATATCTTTTTTTCCCATACCTTGTGTTTTCAATTCCACATGAAAAATTAGGCATAGAGCTAAATCCCTTTTAAAATATTATTTAAAAATTTAAGACATCCATTGAATATTGATGAACTTGTTTCAGTTGGTAAAGGAAATGACTCCTAAAGACATTATCTGTAAACAAATAGTACGCAAAGTTTCAGATGGTGATTTGTCCTCCGCAACTAAAATTTTAAGCTTACATGAATTTTTAGTAAACATTTACGCAAAAGCATTGAAAGAGTTAAAGGTACACCCAAAATCATTTTTACCATCAATTGCTTTTATGAAAACTAATTCAAATCACATGGTTAATTGTTAAGATGTTTTAGCAATTATTTAAATTTTTTAAGCTAAATTTTGAACAAGAATTTACTCACTCGGGCCCTCACATTTGCAAGATGTGAGTTATTCTGCTATTATAAACCGACAAAAGCTTCTATTTTCTTTAACAGCTTTAACAGCCTAATACACGCTCAAAACAAAAGTCTGTGGGTAGTAATTATCAAAGATTAGTAAATAAATTATCTTGCTGGAATTTAAAAGGGAACTTAGGAATCTTTTTAGGCCCACACAATTTGGATTTGGGCTTGAGGTGGTTGTGAAATTGTAGCATATGCAGCACATACATATTTAAGTAATATTCCATATAACATTCCTTTTAAGTTTGACTTTAAAATCGCTTTCAAGCCACTTAACAGAATTAGTCTTTTAAATAGTATTTATGATCACATTCACCATTCAATCCCTTTTCTTCAACTGTGTTATGCAAAACCTTCAATTTTATTTTTTTGCTAATAACATAATTGATTCTGCAATATGCATACAACAAGTTGTTCTTTTAAGGCATACAATCTTCTATCTGGCAATAAGCATTTTTGTTAATTAATTAAACGCAGACGTTAATATTTGCTATTTAGAAGACGAATGTATTAGTGCCGTGATTCAGTCCGTACTTCAAAATTTAGAGAAAGTAATTACAATTACTGAATCTTATGATTTAGACCTAAATTTTAATAAATAGAACTGTTATATTTATCTGCAGAAAATTTTAATAAAACTATTTGCACTTACTAATGCGATCGCACCAAGCATTCAGGTAACCAATAAAAATAATTAGATTCTACTTGGTACACAACTTTGTCTTGAAACAATTCCAGAAAACATCAATAAAAAAATCGATTTGTTGTTTTCCATCACTTACGCAGCTTGTCTACCTGTCTACATTTCGCTCTTCTTTATCTACAATTTAATGTGTAATTTATCTTTTTGTAATTTCTTTTTGGAAGCCGAAAGTTTTAGAAGTCTGTGACAAATAATATACCATTACTGGATAAAATTTGAGTAAGTGGCAAAATCAGCTAAAAATACTACACGTAAAACTAGTGTTTTTGTAGTTTCTTCGAAATATGCTAAAGCATGGTTACTTGTTGTTCCAATAGCATATTTAGAATTGATGCAGGCCTCAGGCTCGGTATTCTGTTATGTACATCTCACACGTGTATTTTGATTTAATTATAACAAATTTAATTTCTAAGCGTATTTATTATATTAAATTTGTATGTTAGTGGATTCAATCGTTTCCCCCTGACATTACATTTTTAGATATTAAGATGTAGCTTGAGTAATAGAATTATTGATATAAAGTATTTATTTACAAGCATTTACAATAGCGATTCATGTTTTTGTTTCGTATCTTTTTCACTTACTCTATGGTAGAACATTTTTATTATAATTTACAAAGCGTCTAATTTCAACTGAAGGCTAAAGATCACGCATCGCTATTTGATGTTGGTGCTTGTGTTATAGGTATAGAGTTGTCTGACACGCAGAACCAGATGTTTGTCACTTGTTGAACACCCAATGGTACGGTCGGTCAACCATGTTGATCTGCACCTTGTCCTGATCATGTAGGTTGGGAATCAAAGCTTTAATCAAAATGCTTCTTTTAAGGTTTAATTTTGTGTGAGAAGAAGTTTTCCTCAATATAGGAGACTGTTGGTGGAATGCGAGCATTCTCACTTTCCTTGTCGCGACGTGTGTCGTGCATGTTTTAATTAATCAGTGTGCATTAAAAATAAAACAGAAATAAAGCAAAATAAAGCAAAAATAATGTAGTAAATTTAAATTTTCAATATAATGTAGTAGAATTAAATCTGGGAATTATGTAGCAGAACGAGTTTAAATTTTAGATAGAAGTTAAATAAACCAGTACCAGATTGGAAATGAAAAAGGATGACTGAAATTGCATTTTTATAAATAAGTTTGCTGAAATTTAGATGATGATCCTTAATGTTGGATTGCAGCAAACGTTTTATTGCAACATTTTGTGTTTGCGTCTAGTTTAGTTCAATAGGTATCTTTAAGTACAGAATTATCTATCGGTAAGTGTCCTTTACTTATGTGTGGCCGTTGTTTCTTTTCTGTTATAAATGTCTTGGTATAAGTGGATATAATGGAATCCGTAAACTGACAGTTACTTCTTTGCAAGAGTAGTTATGTAAATTTGAATAGATATTGAACAAAATTCGTAGTTTAGAAAAAATTTTGTATTTAAACAAATTGTTGTCATGCTTTAAAATTTAAGGTAACTTTTACAATCGTCGATTACTTTTATTTGTTAAAAGAAAAATACTTACGATTGTCATTTCAAAACATAACCCATTTGTGAAAACTTCAGTGCATTTAAATTGTTGTTTTGTAACAAAATATGAAATGAAATTACAGTTAACTTGAATTTAGTAATGCAACTACCATCAATGGGTTAGATCTGAAATAACGAGATATAAAGTTGGTAATGAATAAACAAATATAGTTTGTTAATTCAAAAGGATTTTAATTCCATTTTGTGATGTTTAGAATTTATTGTCGAATTCAAAACTTAACAATAACCTGTATTTGTGTTTGAGACATATATAAAAGATTTAAGTTTATGTATATTCTCAAATCAAACATAGTTAATTTTTTATTTAAAAATTGGTAAAACTACTGAAAGGTTATTTTTAGGTTTTTTTAGGTTAACCCTAAAGCTGAGTTGAAAAGTGCATTCTGCAAAGGTTTAGGAGTTTGATTAGAGATAGCAATTTATACGATATTAGTATTTATAGTTCCTGTGATCTTTCAGTTTCTGCATCTTCTCCTCGGGTAGAATACCATCTATATAGAGTTCTTCTTAATCTTCTTTGGGAATTAAACCACTCATAGTTTTTAAAATCATCTTTATTTACGTTTCGATCCATGACCTAGGTGAAATAAGGCATAAAATTAGAAAACAATAGAAGGGAAACGAGCTATATACATGCTGTGTGAGAATTTCAGAGAACTATGTAGGCTAGTTCAGAATATAAATAAGTACAGGTACGTGTCTAACCAGTTTTGAGATGAAGACCTATTGATGATGATGATGAAGCATATTAACAACCCCAGTAAAACAGCATTGGTATCTGACAAGTGTAAACCCACAATAGGGTTACCTCACAACCATATACAATCTCCGATGAACAGTATTGGTATCTGACACGTGTAAATCTGCCATAGGGTCACCTCTGATCCATATACAATCTTCATAAAACAACATTGGTATCTGACAAGTGTAAACCCGCCATAAGGTCGCCTCAGAACCATGTTAAAATCTATCAAAGAGGTAGCCTAAATCATAATGATTTTCTCCTTCAAAATAAATATAAAAAACGACTGCTTAAGCCTTTCAATAATACAATCGCACACTTCTTTAATAACTATCCTCTCCATTGTATAAATAGAAACATGTTAAAAAATGTTTTCCAATTCCAAGTTATTGAATTTATATAAAATTCACGAATAAAAATTAATCAGCTGATTTCACGCTAAGCGTATTGGTTACCTAAAAAAAGTCGGTCCCAGGCCGTAACACAAATTGAAGGCAATCATTCTTTTAAACTTTAAAAATTTTTGCTTAATGTACTCAAACCGAATATTTCGAACATCAATAAATCAAAGTCACCTTCAATTTATGTCATAAATGTCAAACTTGAAGTTTATATTATTTTGACAACGATCCTAGGTCATGGATCGAAACGTAAATAAAGATGATTTTAAAAACTATGAGTGGTTTAATTCCCAAAGAAGATTAAGAAGAATGCTAAACAAACCACAACAAACATACAGGGAGCATCTACATAGAGATTCTGGTCTTTATAAATACTGTGGCGCCTTTTGTTTTGTTATCTACTTAACAGATTGGCCTATCATCATTTTCATAATTTACCCTTAAACTAATCGTTCAAACTAGCCATCCGCATTATTGGAGGTTTATTTTACTTGCAAGCCATACCTTCAACCATTTTCTGTTGCCATAAGTCTAATTAACAACGTGAATAACTTCCAATAGGGTGAAAGTGCCTTATAGGGTGAGAGTGTCTCATAAAGTGAAATTGTCTCATAAGGCACTCTTATGAGGGAATTTCATGCTATAAAGCAGTTCCATCCTATAATGCACTTTTGCCCTACGAGATAATTTTACTCAACAGAGCAAGTCCAGGGTATAAATTAAAGGAGTTAAGAGGTAGAGTTTAAAAAACATGTTATCTACGCAGGGTCACCCGGGGTGAATGACCTTTGTATCTGACAAAGCGGGTCTTTTGGACCTTAGAATTTCCCATGTTAAATCCCATAGAAAACCCGTTTTGTGGCAGAACAAACATAGAATATCTACTCTTTTCTTATCTTATTATGCGATGCGTGGTTATTGGGGTTTTGGTTAATTAATATAAATATTTTTCTTAACTTTATTTAATGCATTATTCTATTGTCTCGGACGTTTTGGTCGAACACTTCAGGTTTTTTTGTATTATTTTTAAAACTAAAAGATTGGGTATTTTTAGTAGACATCCAACATTACATGTATGTTTTATTTAAGGTGGTAGTTTCTAAATACAATTTTAATCAAAATATAACTTTCGGCAAATATTTACAATGTAAAACTTACAGTTAGAAATATTAAAACATTTAAAATATTAAAAGCAACTTAAAAAATTTTAAACAAGAGATTTTGTATCAATTAGTCAGTTATATGTGCAACATACTTCTAATTATACTGTTGATGATATTGTCGGAGGCTTTCACGGCCGGAGTCGTTATAAATATTATGATTCCGTGTTGGCACGGTGTCATCTTATAAACTAAGGCCGACGTTTCGCCTATTTTTGTAAGGGGCTTCATCAGTACAAGAAAAGAAGATAAATAATAAAAATTATAATAATAAAGATAAGAAAAATAATATTAAGCAGATCTTTTGGTTTAAATGGGCTGGTGAGTCTGCTAGTTTAGAAGTAACTTTACATATTCTTTACACTTTAACTTGTCTACTTAATATTATCATTGTTCTCTTTATTATTATAATTTTTATTATTTATTTTCTTTTCTTGTCCTGATGAAGTCGCTTACAAAAGTGGGCGAAACGTCGAACTTAGTTTATAAAATGACCCGGCCCAAGCCGTAACCGTAAATATTTATATTTTGTTGATGTTTTAAAGTACTAAGTATTACGATAAATAATTGTAATGCTTATACAAGAATTGTAAATAGTGTTATTATTGATAATGAAATAAGTATAATGAATAAAATTGAATTAACAAGTTTTTAAATAAGCTACTGAGTAACTAAAGTAAGTATAATTTATGTAAATTCTGTATGAGAAATTTTTTTAATTCTTCAAACAACAGCAATACTCTTATATTTTAAAATAGTTGTTAGTCATTGTATGAGAGAGAGTGTTGATACAAAACTGTTGTGTTGCTTGAAAGTAATACGCAATCACAATGATACCATATTCGTATTTGATGTTATTTGATATAAATGTAGCATGCTCTACTGCCTTTGAACAAACATTATTACAAAACAATGTTGGGAAATAAACAAGTAAATTCAAAATACTTTCTACATGCACACACAGTGTAAAAGTAAACAAAAAACCCCCATGTGGTTGGTTACCCATTGGGCGCGTTTCCAGGTGGTGGATAGGAGAAATCCCAGGATATATGACCAAGGAAATGGCTATCTACACTGGGAAGGATCGCGATAAGCTTATCTCTTTCAGTGACCTGAGTGGATTAAGACCAACAACATGGTGGAGAGTAAGAGACTGGCCTGATACGGGATAAAATCCCCTCCTTAGCCAAGTGAAAACAATCCCGTGGACCAAACCCCTCAACCTAAACTGTAGTTTCGTGACTAATGGGCCTGCACTGTGGTAAACGAAGCTGGTGGGGCAATTCTGCAACACCATCATACCGTGCCCTTCCTGCCTTTGTGATCATGTCCCACAGGCAAGAGGGTGTGGGGGTCTTGGCTTAACCGCCCCAACCAAGAGGAGACAACCTCATTAAAAATTCCTAAATCCCGTGGTGTAGGACCGAGCCCAGGGGATACGTGACTGGATAGTTGACCAGTCTCAGCCGGTCCAATACTCGGGGATCAGGGCAGCACCTGGTTTTATTCACGCCAACAGGGGCACCTGGCATGGCAACCATTTACACCCCCCATACTCGTGGGAACAATCATGAATAATATTGGTACTACTAGTAAAACTGAACCCGAAGAGGTGAAATCAACAATGGGAGATTCCTCAGGTAACCAAAATGTACCCATGGAGGTTGAGCAGACCCAGGATGCAAGTCCACTTTCAAGACCGGTGTCTGAAACACCAGACATGGAGAATACTATAAAGAAACTTGCAGGCACTGGACTGCAAGCAAAGAGGCTTTCGGGAGCTCAGTGTAGAAAACTGAGGAAAACCAAGAAAGTCGAATCTGGGACTTGGACGGAGTCACACTCGCCCACTATGTAAACCGATGGGGGGACTGCGATATAGCTCTTATCCAGGAACCTTGGATTTGCAAGGGAAAGGTGCTAGGACTGAGTTTAATCGGTGGGGCACTTGTATATAGTAGATCCACTGATAGACCCATGACTTGTATACTAATCAACTTAACCAGGGTCAGCACAATAAGCCTTTTGAGCTGCAATGCGACGGAGCCGTTTAGCAGATGCACCCGCTAGGGGGAGTGGTTTTAGTGGGTATGCTGCAAGTAGAGTCCCACACTTTGGCTATAGACGCTTTCCACTCTACCGGGTTTGGATAACTATCAAAAAAAACCTTCAAAAATGCACATCTAATTAGTAAATTAATAAAATATAACTAACAACATACCAATATTTTTAATTAATGAATATTTATGTAAAAATTCTGTAGAAACCTGAAACAATTTTTAAAATGCCTCTACACGCGGTTGTAAGAGACAGTGAAATTAATTATTTCTCTACAATCGTCTAGTGGCTAGAAAATGATGTTGTAGTGAAGTAGGCTAATAACATTGGCAACACCATGTGTGAGTTGACTTTGTTGTTCATTATTCACAATCTGCAGTCATTATACTATGGGGTGATTCCAAATTCACTACAATAAAATGTCCAACCTATGCAAAGTCATTCGTCTGCAATAAGCGCATCTTTAAGTAAACAGCAACTAGCCGGCTAGCAACTACAACACTGGAGTGTGATGCGAAGTATTGTATTTAGGATCTTCAGCTCTGCTAGAGTTACCAGCATGAATTGCACCTAATTAGGTACCTTAGTCTAGCTTCAGGACGTTCTAGCGATCCTCAGTGCATTCTCTAAATTGCAACACCACTGCGTTCCAACCTCACTATCCGAGGTGGCTCGAGTGTAATAAATTATAAGACACGCTTCATAAGATTTATTAACATTTCTAAAATGTATATTACATGGAATACAAGCATGCGCTTGTAAGAGACCGCTATTATTTAATAATTAACCGTTGTATTATGAATGATAAAACATATAACAATTACTGTCATATAAACTTATTTAGTCCTACCATTCCGATAAAGTATTAACTTCAAGTAGCCCTAGCAAACCAATAAAACTATAGACTATCTTATCCTTTGCCTATCATTGACAAACTTAATCAAAAATACAAAATATTATAAACAAAACAAAATTATAGATTTACCCGGACTGGTGGTTTTACTACTCTTTTACTTTTACTTTTTATTATTTGATCATAGTGTCGCTGATAAATACAATCATCTGTTAAGGATTCGCATAAGTAGACAGAGTTTTTCAGTTTTTCGTAAATTTTTTTCTTTACTAACCTTTTTTATTTGGTCTACTGTAATCTCGAAAATATACAATATCATTAACCTTGAATATTTTAGAAACAGGACTGCTGCTATTTCTTGGAAGTAAAAAATCAAATCGGGTATTCACATTTCTTGAAAACAATTTAGCAAGCGAAACATCTGTGGTATAATGTGGTGCTATTAACAGAAATCTGGAAACTATACTTTTAATAGATGCATCTTGGTCATTATCATTTTCTTTAAAGCATTTTTAACAGAGTAGTTATAGGTGTGACCCTAAACAAACTATAACGAAAACAAAGAGAGTTCAGGTTTCCTGTTTTAAAATTGTTGCCCAAGGTTATATAGGTTAGAAAATGGTCAGGAGGAGTAAGAAAACCTAATTAGACAAAACAGCTAGCTGACTTATTAGGTCAGTGGAGCCTATGAGCATTAGGTCGGATCTTTGATGTACTATAAGATGGAAATGTATGCATAGGATCAAATATATGAACGGTAGATGACATTAAGGGTGATACTATACTTTCATACGAGTGAGATGTAACTGATGTTTTAGAGGCGGGTATAGAAACCTCAAGACGACTAAATCTAAAACAACAAAAATATAATGCACGTTATAAAGATATATTTATGAGATTAATTAGAGCAAGTAGGACCGTACACTTTTTAAGACTTTTATTGAGAAATTACAATGAGTAGAGTTTAATACACATTTAGAAAAATAATAAAACATCGTGTCTTCACAAAACAACGGTTCGTAAGTGAATGCTGAATATAATTCCATTTACATCTTGAAGAGTGCGTTAGAACAAATAACCTTCAGGAGCGTGTAGTATAAGTCCTTATTATTGACGCGATTAGTAAAACGTATTAAATATAACACTATAAGATTAAAGTACTTAACAAAGATTAAATTACTTACTGATTGCCCAAGTGAACACTGCACTGCAACATTTCGCATTGGATCTGTAACAAACTTTTATAACATAATTTCAGACTTGGTTTGGGCCTATTTTATATGTCACTCCTTTATGTTTTAATTCACGTTAGTGATTATTACCTTTATAAAATAATAACTTCATAAATGTAAACGTTTTGATTTACTTAAATTCTTTCTTTATCAGAGCATGAACGAAGTTATCTACATATCTATATAAAAAAATTTATCGTAAGAACATTCTCTTGTTTAAATAAAATATTACTTTTACATTAATTATGACCACAACTGTAATAGATCTATTATGAATGTGTTACATTAAAGTGTCATGGAGCATTTTTTAGATAAGCACTATAACTACATATACATATATAGGATAAGCAATTTTCAAAGGTGTTCACCAAAATATAACTGTTAGATTTTATAACAGCGCTAAATAAACTTTATGAAAAATAATGTTACACTTTGATGCAGTTGCATAAAAAAAGTGTAAAAGATATTACTGTTAGATCTTATGACAGCTATTGAGCTTTTTTAAAAAATATAAACCTGTATTTTAATACAGACTCGTAATGAAAATAAAAAACATCACTGTTAGTTCTTATGACAGTACATATTAAACTTTTTAAAAAAATGTATTTGTATTTTTAATACTATCTCATAATGAATATTATGTGAAATATTACTATTAGTTTTTATGACTGTACACAATAACTTTTATGAAAATTAATGCTGCACCTTGATGTAGAAAAAATTGTGAACGATATTATTGTTAGATCTTATGGTGGTACATATTGAACTTTATAAAAATTTATTCGACAACTTCTACAAATAAAATTTTAGTGCCAACACTGATTTCCATTATTTACAATAAAATTGACATTTAAGGTGGTGGGACACCAAGAGGCAGTAAGGACGGTACACTTACCCCGGAATATTTAAATATGCAGATATCGCCTGAGAGTAACTTGCTCATCACCAGCTAAGTAGATTGACATACCAGATGACAGGAATTTAGATAATCATGTGCAGCTTCTATGTGAAACGAGAAGTATGTTATCTCTTTTAAATAAGTATTAATTCATTCACCACATTTGCAATGATATAACAGATTATCTCCAAAATTGACGAATTAAAAAGCTTCGCCTTAATTAAGAATATTCAAGATATTATACTACACTAGTCATTATAAGAAACATTTTAACTGTCCGAATTTAATTGGGAAGTTAAGGGAGAAAAGATAAAAGCTTTCGTTGTAACGAAATAAAATTTAGAATTAAATAAAGTTAATATTAATTATTCACCAAGGATCCTATAACTATTGAATCATACGATTCCGAAGTGGTTTTATTTGATATTTGCACGCTTCTCATATTTTGTGAGGGATCACAAATCCGAAGTCCATATTTTTAATATTATTGCGATACGCCAGACGGTGGACGAAGACATCAGAGACGACATCCTTCACCTAGGGTTAGAGACCAACTGTCTTTATTATAATGGACAAACAAAATAGCGCATTAGGAAAATACATGCTTGCTATTGGCGCTTCCAGTTACTACTTCGTGAAACAGGACTATAACATTTGCGATAAGTGTGTTTCCTCAAGGCAAACCTTAATGTACCATATTTTTTTTAAAACGATACAAGTTAACGAATTTTTACACAAATAAGCACAGATGTGCAATATGGAAATTAGTCACTTGTATTTTAATATATACTATGGATGGTAATCATTTTATGATTATATAATTGCGATTGAATTTTGGACAATGGTTCAAAGATGCTTATTGTAATTTTTGAAACGTTACACCATTACTGGATAGGTGATATCTTGGGGATGTTAAATGTGGTATCTTACTCTTTTTACCATACTCCGAAAACTCAAATGAACAGAACTGTGCCTCATTGTCAGAAATTATTGTCCCTGGAATGCCAAATCAAACAAATGTTTCTCTTAGTCTTTCTATGGTATTGGTGGTGTTTATATTAGTTAACACCTACACTTTGGGCCATTTATTATATGTATCTGTTATCTGTTAAGATTAAATAAGATTTACCTAGAAACTGTTCCATATAATCTATATGAAAACGTTCAAACACAGTTGTTGCTATAGACCATTTAATTACTAGTGTCCAAACTGCATCGGGTCGATAGTCATACACCCGTTACAATTGTTGGCGATGTCTTCTACTGCCTTATCTAAAAGAGGCCACCAGAAGTACGAACGTGCTACAGCTTTCATTTTAGCATTTCTTTAGTAGTGGTATGTCGAGAAAGGATCAGTCTTCAGATGTGTTTTCTCTCCCTATAGTAGGAGATAAAGAATACTACTATAGTAAGCCTGCTTATCGTAAAAGGCGATTAAAAGGAGCAGCAAGGGGCAGCAGCCTTGCTGGCTAAAATATATTGGAGGAGGGTCGGTTGGTCTCGGACGATCCTCAATAATTTACAAGCTTGTTGGGGGTTGGCCGTGACGGATACGGCTTTTTGCTAAAATCTTTAAAAACTGCGTTGTGGAAAGATATGGGAGCCTACCACAATATTTCCCAGGTGTGCGTGGCCTAAAACACGAAATACATATGATGGAGAGCTCACAAGTAAAATTCTTGTCCGGAGGTAAAATACTGCTTCATTCGGATCTCCGGGAGGGGGTACTTGGGGCTCGTCATCGTAAGAATATAAAACAACAGTTCGATTTAGTGATAGGGACTTGGAATGTAAGGTCATTACTTAGAGTAAATAAGTTAACAAATTTATTAGGCGAAATGAGAAAGGAAAAGCTGGACATTTTAGGTATTAGTGAGGTGAGATGGCCAGATAGGAATGACTTTTGGAAAGATAATTATAGAATATTTACAACTTCTTCAATTAATCGACAGGCAGGCGTAGGAATAGTGTTAGGTAAAAGATTAGGGCATAAAGTTAAAGAGTACTTACAATTTAGTGATAGAATAATTATGGTTAGATTGAGTACAAAACCCACAGACACTGTTTTAGTACAGGTTTACATGCCAACAACTCAGTACGAGGATGAGGAAGTAGAAAAGGCATACGAGGATATAAATAGTATAGTGAGAAAAATAAAAAGAGATGAGAATTTAATAGTTATGGGCAATTTTAATGCGTCAGTGGGAGAAGGTAGTGAGGGAAAAATGGTAGGAAAATTTGGGTATGGCAGACGAAATGATAGAGCAGAAAGATTAGTTGAGTTTTGCCAGGAACATAGATTAGTAACTGTAAACACCCTATTCGAACAACATGTTAGGAGAAGATATACCTGGAAAGCGTCAGGTGATAGGGCTAAATACCAAATAGATTATATTTTAGTTAAACAAAGATTTAGAAACCAAGTTAAAAACTGTCGTAGTTTTCCAGGGGCTGACATAGATAGCGATCATAACTTAGTTAAAATGAAGTGTAAACTAAAATTCAAAAAATTGAGAAAGGTTAAAAGAGAGGGATGGGATCTAGGTAAGCTTAATGATAGTAGGGCAAAAAGGAATATAAACAAGTATTAGATATTAAGAGCAAAGAGATAGCTGTAAGAGGGAACGTAGAAAATAGATGGAAAGAAATAAAACTGACTGTACATGATACAGCAACACAGACTATAGGTAAGAAAAAAATAGAAGCGAGAAAACCGTGGGTAACAAAGGAGATATTAGATTTAATAGAGAATAGAAGAAAGCTTAAACCTTTCAGAGAAGTGGATAGTGAAAGTAAGCAAAAATATAATACAGTTAGAAATACGATAGTACATGAGTGTAGAAAAGCTAGAAATAAATGGATGGAGGAGAATTGTAAGGGAATACAAGACGATTTGAGAGTAGGTAAGACAGACAGGGCTTACAGGGCAGTTAAAAAGTTTTTTGGGGAAGATAGGAAAAAATATAATGGTATTAGAGACGAGAATAATGAGCTTCTAATAAATAAAGTTGAGATAGCAGATAGATGGAAAAGATATTTAGAAGATTTATATAAGGGAGACGATATGGATGAGTTAGAGAACGACCAAGAAGAGGATGTAGAAATAGGGTTCTCAATATTAAGAGAGGAATTTGATAGAGCTGTTAGGGATCTTAAACTAAATAAAGCGCCAGGGATAGACGATATTCCCGCAGAATTAATAAAATATGCAAGTCAAAAAACTTTAGAGAGATTATATGTACTAGTAAAAGTAATATATGACACAGGTGAGGTTCCAATAGATTTCGAAAAAAATATTATTATCCCAATCCCAAAAAAGTCAGGAGCTGATAGGTGTGAGAATTTTAGAACAGTTATTTTAACTTTTCATGCTTCCAAAATACTAACAATAATAATTAAAAATAGAGTAGAAGCTTTGACTGAGAATTATTTAGGCGAAGACCAATATGGTTTTCGTAAAGACAGAGGGACTAGAGAACCGATACTAATGATTAGGCTAATTATCGAAAAAAGGTTACAAAAAATAAAAAAACTCATTTCGCGGTTGTAGATTTAGGTAAAAAGCATTTGATAGGGTTAATTGGATTGTTATGTTCAGGGTTTTGCAAAAAATAGGAATCTCTCATAGGGATAGAAAAATTATTTACAGTCTATATAAAAACCAAAGCGTAGTAATTAGATTTGATAAAATAGAAAAGGAAGCTAAGATTAGAAATGGTGTTAGACAAGGTTTTATACTGTCTCCCTTGATTTTTAATGTTTATATTGAGGAAGCTTTAAACTTAGCTAGAGAGAGAAAAGAGATAGGTATTAGTGTACAGGGACAGAAAATAGACATGTTACGTTTTGCAGATGATATAGCCATTATAGCAGAGTCTAGAAAAGAGTTTTTAAATATTTTAGATGAGGTACTACGGAGTAACTATAGTATGAGAATTAACTCAGTAAAGACAAAGATAATGACAAGTGAGTTACAGCCTAGTTCTAAACCAAAATTAAAAATAGGTAATACCGAGATAGAGGAGGTAGATGAATTTTGCTATTTAGGTAGTATAATTACAAAGGATGGACGTAGCAGAAGGGATATAGTAGCTAGAATAGCTCAAGCTAGAAAAATGTTTTTAAAAAAGAAAAACTTACTAATAGCTAATAGTATTAGTTTAGATAATAGAAAAAGTTTCTTAAAGTCGTACGTATGGAGCGTTCTACTATACGGTAGTGAGACTTGGACAATTAAAGAAGTAGATAAGAAAAAGATAGAAGCTTTTGAAACTTGGTGTTATAGGAGAATGTTAAAGATTAGTTGGACAGATAGAGTAACAAACGAGGCAGTTTATAGAAGGATAGGTGAGGATCTCTGTATGTGGAAACAATTGAAGGTCAGGAGAGATAGAATGATAGGGCACCAGTTACGACATGAGGGACTATTTAGTAAAGTCTTAGATTATAGACTACCAAATAAAAATAGAGTAGGAAGGCCTAGACAAAGCTATATTAGTCAAATTATTAGAGATTTAGGTTGTGCAGGGTATGTAGAGCTTTTTAGACAAGCTCAGAATAGAAAAGAATTTAGAGCTGCGTCAAACCGACTTTAAGTAAGTTCGAAAACAAAACAAAAAAAAATCAGTTAACTAAATGTCACCAGGACATAACTCACAATTAGTTAGCGGTCTGGCATGTTGGCAGCGATTCGTTGCCTAAGCCTTACCATAACATATAATTTAACACTTTTCCTTTTTGAAGCGGATAACCAGGTTATATTTCATTTTCTTATAAATGGTAATCATGTAAACATGTTAGAGTTCTTTAACAACCATCAGGTTGCTAATATCTATGTAGAGCCAGCTGGATAGGAAAAAGATAGAAGGATATAGGAAGACCTAGACCAAACTATATTAGTCAAATGATTAGAAATTTAGGTTGTGAAGGGTATGTAGAGCTTTTTAGATTAGCACAGAATAGAAAAGAAGTTAGAGCTGCGTCAAACCGACCTTAAGTAAGGTCGAAAACAAAACAACAACAATAACTAAAATTAAAATGCTCTGAAAAATTGTTTTGCAGAGGTTCCATTAGTGAAGTGTGAGCATAAATATGTAACGCTAACTCGCTTCTCTTGCAGAATATTATTAAGTATGAAAAAGTCTGCTTAGTATACGTGTTGTCAAGGGATTAAATGAAAAGGAGTGGCGTCATGTAAAGCGTTCACATTAAAAATGCAAGAAAATTAATATGTAACCAACCGAAGTTTGCTTAAAACTCATATTCTAAATCAAAATAAATTTCTGGCTTTTGCTGTGTATTACAATGATTGTCTTTGTTATGTAGAAGTTTCCTATGATTCCTATTATCATACTAGCTTAATGTGATGATATCATCCATCACATCTGGTGTGTTGCTTGCTAATTTTAGAAATTTACTTACCTTTGGGTAGTTGGTTATTCTCGGAGTTGCAGTGAAGGTGATTAACATATTTATATCATTCTATCAGGGATGGAAAGGTTACACAATAAAGCTCAATCAATAACTCACGCATCAATTTTAGTAGTTTACGTAAGACCTATACGACCATAGAGCTACATGTCTGAAAATTGCTTGTAGAATGGCGTTGAAAAGACCGTGTAGCGATTACTTTATAACAAATCCATTACAGAAAATTGCCTTTCGAAATAGGCCATCAATACCAACAAATTGTATCGAAAATGTTCTCGTTGGTTGTTCAGATGTGGTAAATTTCCTTTAAAAAAAGGATTATCTATTTGTTAAGTCATTTTTTAAGTGAATGTTGTTATAAAATAACAACAGTTAAAATTAGATTGAATTTAAAGATTTACAATTGTAATTGTTGAATGCAAATATCCATCGTAGCGCAAACTAGTTGGTTCACTAGAAGTAATTCATTACGTCGAACTTTTTTATATTGTCTTGAGCTCCGTAAAAATACACAATCAAGTAGGCAATGGGTAAACACTTACTCTTAAAAATTTTAAAGTGCTAGATTTCTTGGATCTGCAGATATGGAGTGTGTCCATATGATAAGACTAAGGGTTGAGGTTTAAAAATAATAACACTAATATATATCGGGGTGTTCCATTAAGCGTATCGCGCGGCTGTATATCATAAAGCATAAGGCATAGAGCTTTGCGGAAAAATTTTATTAAATAAAGTGGCCAAGAGAAAATGCTGGAAATTATTTTTAAGTTTCAATATCTACCACAAGGGGGAGTATTTGCTAAGGTCAACAACAAAATTCAATTTTTCTCGCAAAATTTAAGCACAAGGTATTATGCTCAAAACGCGAATAGGCAGTTATCTTTATTATTCACAACTTTTATTTGAAACTTTTTTCTGTAGATCGCACAAGGACAGCTGCAGGACCTGGTCAATTGGTTTACATGTAAATAGGGTTATCTCACAATGCCCATGTTGGAATTTAATAATCTTAGAATCGTTTGAAAGAGAATTTCTCAGGGATCAAGAAAAACGACTAAATTGATTTTTCTAATGTTGCACCATACCCTTTTTCAGGCGTTATTAAAGGATAGGTGCACGACAGAGCATAAAAAATTTATGCTCTGGCACAGCTACCATCGACCGTCGTGGTTGCGTAGGCTGCATGAAACTTAAAATCTCGAGGGGAAGAGAATTGGTAAACTAATAACTGTAACACGAATAACTGAGAGAAAACTATAGACAAAATAATTTGCGTATTTATTAAATTTTGTTAGATATTGAATTTTGAACAAAAATATCATAAAAGTTCTATGAAGTCATTTGAAATAAAATAGATCAGTAAAGATAATGAAACTTGTTCTTATGTAACTAAAAAAATGTAACTGTACTTTTAAAAAGCGTAAATAAGTTAATGAATGAACTTGACTACCATAAGTTTCATGAAACATGTGGCTTACATATGGACAGTATGCGTCCAGTACGACTATGTATAATTAGGAATTAAATATTGCAAATAGTTGATAAATTGTCTGTAATATTAGTACGTTTTACAAATGAAAAATGAAAAGAAAATTTAATATTTGTAGAAATCAGTTCACTTTAATTTTGCGTGGATAAATATTACTTTAGTTTGTCATACCTGACACGTGCATTGTAAAACATGTGTTGTTACCGTGAAATTCCTTGAACTGACCATCTGTGGAAATCCAAATTGAATGTGTATAAACTGTAGGAGTCCCAGGTAGTATCAACGACAAATGATGAGGTAGAATTTTGTGTGTAACTTCATAGATCCATTATTTTACGAGAATAAATTAACCAAACTAAAATTTGCATGTTGAGGTAATGTAAATCAAAAATACTACGGCATTGTCATCTCCTTTATAAAACGACAGCAAAGCAAATTTGCATCAAAGCGGAACTTAAATATAAGTATGAAGACATGAGGGTAGAGAACGACCCTGAAATATAACACGTGCATTAATTAAACACGCTAAAACAAATGTAAAGGAATTTAAAATGTATCTATTTAATTCTTACCATCGGAGAAGTAATCCGGTGGGATTTGTAGTTTATTGAGGTAAGGAAAACGCTAAACAAGGTATCTGTAATAATATTTAAAAGACTATTAGTTAATTATTTAATAAAAGGAATACATACTTGTTTCGACCTCATGGTCAATTTTTGTCACCTTGAATTTAAGACGACCTGTTGTGCACAGAACCCAGACAAGAAATGAAAACTCTTGCCAGTACGCTTTGACATGCAAACATCTGTTTTAATTTATCAGAGAGGGGTATTTGAAGTTATAAGGAAAGGAAAGACCACAGAATTCTTTAGCAAAGTTAAACTATCAAAATAAATATCAAGAACACTGGATTATAGGCAACTTTACTGACAGGTATAAATATTGGAAACAAACACGGTACTTTATGAAATACTCATACCTTCCTATGTTCTGTGATTATAACTTATCTATTGGAAGTAAAGTGTGAATTAGGGTTCGATAGACTTTTCTAGGTAAAATGTGAGGTTTAAAGAGAGAAATAACTGAAGCTGGAACGTGGCATTTACCATAGGTAAAATGACACGTTACAATGTTTTCTAAATATATTATCATTTACTTAAAAAAATTAAATGGAAAGACATATTTATCAAAGGGGAAATGAACGAAGGGTAAAAAACAAAGATTTTAGTAAAAATCGCACCTCGATATCTTTAATGGTTCTTAAGTTATTGCAAAAAGTTTGTGCATTTTAGAGATCTATCCCAGTACTAATTAGAATTTTCCTGAATTTTCGGATCAAATATTTAAAATTATTTAGTCATAAATATTATTATAGCAGATGTTCAAAAGTGCCTGTCATTTAGTGACGATGTTTATAAACATTAATAATATGTCGCTAATAGATCCCTTTAAAATGCATAAAGTAGGCGATGAAAACAAAAACATCCATATCTGTCAACAGGTATAACTCTGTCATACTAGTTATTGTTATAGTAGTTAAATCGTGTATGATCTGTGTGTAAGTTTGTTTGTTAATTTTGAACTACAGAAATGTCTTTCTCTAATGCTGAAGCTTATGACATGCTTAGAATTTACTTTCAAAGTTTTGAAAACGCGGCTATTGCTGAGCGTGAATGTGCAATGGCATATCCTGAAAGAAAACATGATACCAAAATGGTATTTACACGATTGGCAAAACGTTTAAGAGAAACAGGGCGTGTGCATCCAATTAAAATGCCCACAAGAAAACGTACAATTACAAATGATAACAGTGTTATAAATGTTCTTGCGTGCGTTGAAGCAGATCCGCATGTAAGTACCAGGCAACTTTCTGCAAATTTAGGGATACCTACGACATCGGTGCATCGTATTCTAATAAACCACAAATTGCATCCATATTATGCAGTTTTGCACCAGAACCTTTTAGATATCGATACCGACAGAAGATTGAATCATTGCCATTGGTTGAAAGATATGTGCACCAAACATCTCTCATTCTTGTCCCGTATATTATGGACAGATGAAGCTACCTTTAGTAGCGATGGAGGAGTAAATTTACATAATATACATTATTGGTCTGAAACTAATCCTCACAGGATGCTACAAGTTGATCACCAACACAGGTGGAGTGTAAATGTTTGGTGCGGCATTATTGAAAACAAAATTTTAGGCCCATTTGTTATTAGTAGAAATTTGAATGGAGCAACATACTTGCATTTTTTGGTCAACAATCTACCTGAACTTTTGGAGGCTGTTTCACTAGAAACTAGGCAGAACATGTGGTTTCAGCATGACGGTTGACCAACACATTATTCCGTGGAAGTTAGAAATTATTTAGAAACGACCTTCCCAAAATGCTGGATGGGAAGAGGAAGTTTATTTTCTTGGCCGGCTAGATCACCAGATCTTACTGTTTTAGACTTTTATTTATGGGGAAGGCTAAAAGATGTGGTTTTCCAAACACGACCTACCACACGCGAGGATATGATTGCTCGAATTCAAAACGCCATAACAAGCATTTCAAGAGCCGAAATTGAAACTGCAGTGTCAAGCACCCATCGAAGATTAGAAAAATGTATTTTTAATGATGGAAGGCATTTTGAACATGTGTTGTAATAATGTTAGTTGTTTATTGTTTGTTTTAGTTGTTCTGTTTGTGTGCGTTAAATAATGTATTTAGTTTTACCAGTTGACTAAAACTGGTAACCAAAAACGGCATTTTCTTAGGGCTACAACATTAGCCATTGAAAATACAACATTTTCATTGAAGTAGATGGTTGATAGCAATATGAGAACCTCATTTGCTCCAGAATCCCTCATTTGCTCCCACATCTGGACCAAAAAGTTTTCTTCGACTAACCATTTTTCATCTTTCGAGATAAATATATCTTAAATTTTTCATCTTTCGAGATAAATGAGCATCCTCATTTCCACACACGAGATAAACCTATTTTTAAGATTTTTTTTTTACCGCTAACATTCTGGACCAAAAAGTTTTCTTCGTCTAACCAATACATCTTTCCAGATAAACCTATCTTGTTTGGTATCAATTAACAATCGAATTTTCTCAGCTACCCAAATCTCTAGGAATTTTTTAGATAGCATCATCCTCCAGAAAGCTACCCCAATTTTGAGATTTCTTACCTGTAGCGACTTTTGAGAGTTCTTATAAATTTTTTTATACATGCGATACATCTTGTTAGTCTAGAATTTTACGCAGAATTCGAATCTGCAAACAGATTTGAAATTCGACCACCCCTGCAAAGTTATACCCTTTTAAAGTCCGGAACCTCTAAATTTTGCTCTTTGCTCTATAAGCAAAACTAACAAATAGTTTTCTTTGTCTAATCAATGCATCTTTCGAGATAAACCTATCTTGTTTGGTATTAATTAACATTAGATTTTTCTCAGCTACCCGAATCTCTAGGAATTTTTCAAATTGCATCAAACCCCAGAGAGCTACCCTGATTTTAAGATTTCTTACCTGTAGCGATTTCCGACCGTTCTTATAAATTTTTTTATACATGCCATACATCTTGTTAGTCTAGAATTTTACGCAGAATTCGAATCTGTAAACAGATTTGATATCCGACTACGCCCTGCATAGTTATACCCCTTTAAATTCCGGAACCTCTAAACTTTTGTTCGTCTATATATTTAACTCCATTTTTAAAACCTTTTTCACTACCCAAGACTTATGCTTTAACCAAACACTTAGAGGTAGTAACACAAAAATTATGCACACAAAATTTTAATAATTTATTTTATCCAATTTACAGTTTAATAGACTAATCATTCCAATGTAATGTGTTTTAAATATGTAAATGGGAAGGTCGACTTTTGACGTAATCATCGCTCTGAATTACATGTGAAAGCTGTATATAATTTCTTTTTAAAAGTGTATATCTTCTCCAAACAAATGCGGTTATTACAATAGGAAAGTACGCTAAATGCAAGTCAATTAATAGCAATTTAATATTGCTTACTGACCTACCTTAATTAAGTTGCTGTCTATTAGGAATTGTTGTCCTCGCCCGATAAACTGATTTTATTAATAAGCTGTGAATAAAGTTGGTGTCTACATGGTTTCGTTTAAGACCTTGCACATATTTTCCGGATTACTAGAAGACGCTATGATTTAAAATAGGACCACGCCCTGTATATAATTTCTTTTCTTGGACTTTCTATTAATTATGTTTGTATATTAGAAATTGATGAATAATTGCAGGATACAAATTTCAAATAAACACTTTACTAAGGGAACACCGAACTTGTTGTATACAGAATACTTACTAATAAAGCAATTTAGTTTTAAATAACTTCTACGCCATATTTTTCGAAAATGGCAGGCTTGAATATTTTCTTTGGAAACAATCGAAGAGTGCCGAAGACACTCGAAGAGTGCACAAACGCGGTCACTAAACCACAATTAATAATCGCCTTTATAGGTTTAACATTTCTACCATTACCCAATGACTTTAATTTCTTATTGGAGAGAATCCTTATTCTCCCACGCACTGTTGTGTAGCTGGATGCCCACCCCTTTTGGGGATATATGCTCGTTATAGGTTGTAAGACCCTCGGTTTTACTTAGCTACACTTTGTGAGATCCCTTTAATCTTTTTAATCGTGTCCTTCTCGCGTGCAATACAGTAGGACTTAGCCTTACTACCAACAAATTATAATACTAGACCCACATTAAAGTTGTCTTTGAATTTCTCTACAATTTTTTGTTAACTTGCGGTATATTGTGTTTATTATTTGCGGGGTATACTACTTTAAACTTAAAAATAAAAACAGGATAGTTTAATACGTCTATTAATAATTTATGGTAATGTTGGCGATACAAATATGTAAAAACAAACTTTGTCAAGAAAATATAATGTTTTTAATAGAATACATACATGTATTGATAACATCTATAAACCGCTGTGGTAACCAGAGTCTGGCGAATCTGGGATAGCCAAATCTTTAAACATTTGCGCAAGCGATTGCCTTGCAGTTGCATCTTTTAAGTACTGAATGAGGAAACATTTAATAAGTTCCAACACTGTCAAGTAATTTAAATTGCTGCAGTCATTAGACAGATAAATACTGGCACTGCGCTCTCCCTCTAATAACGTTTGAACCCTTTCTTCCTCCGTCGTATTTCCACATACTTCTTTTATATCGCCAACAAATTTTCCGTAAAATTCTGGAAAGTTTCTACACCTTAACTCAGCCATTTTAAAACAGATCAATTCTCGTAAATTTAATAGCTTGATGCACTCGTACCCAGGTAGCACAATAACATTCCCATCTTTCGTAATCTCCATATTATATAAATTCTCTTTTTCAAAATTGTTCAACAGCCATATACTTCTATTAAAGGCTGTGCTCAGCTGCAATTTGAAATCTTGATCCAATTGTATGTCAACAATATCGTTTCCAGTAGTCAAACCATTTAATCTGACTTGTTTTGAGTCTTGAGCAAATTGGTGAATTTGAAATTCCACTTGAAAAGTACACAATTTTTTCCAATCGACGTAAGAGAATGTTATCGTAGAATCAGCACACATACAACTACACCAAATAACTTGGATGGCAGTTTGAAGACCACCATATAAATCAAAACCAACTTCTATTATATGGTGGTGATAATTTGGAGGAAATTCGCCTAACCTATAGGTTGTCTTACCAACTAGTTGGTTGATATTTAATTGTGGTACTCGCACATCACTTGTAACGTCAACACAAGAAAATCCATCTTTGACTTATAATTTTAATCAAACTCGACAATACTTTGACGACTAATGCACTGGAACATGGCTCTCGCCTTTTATGCCGATGGTCGAGCGTGCGCAGCTCCTTATTATATTAGTTGGCGTTATATGCAAGTCTTGACTGGAAAAGTGACGCGTATAATTGTTTTACATTGGATTTTACCTGTATGTATTTAACCACCAACACCATTTTTAGAATTATTAAACAAAATTACTCTTAGCAGTATTTTTAATATACCATCGTGTAAGATTTCAATTATTATTGTGTTTTTCCTCAGGTTCTCAAATCCCTCGGAATTTTTTTCATTTCGAATGATCCCTTACTGATTTGCAGATTAACCTTTTGCAAGCACCGTATATAATTCACCTTTAATCTGTTTCTAAACCGTATCGCTCTGTCTTTTGAGATAAACCCCTGGTGTAACCTATAAAATTAGTACAGAATTTTCCTAGGGAATTGAAATTAATTATCACGTCTTTTAAAATTAGTTCCAACAAAGACCTGTATATATTGTATTAATATTCAAAAACCTATCAGCAAAACACCTTTGCATTTTTATTTAGATTTAGCTCGATAATAGAGTTAAACCCCAAAAATATTTATTAGTGGCTAGAATTGTTAAAATTTTCAATTAGTGAATCCACATACAAATGATTAAACCAAAAGGTATAATACAGATATTAATTCTGCACGGTGAGCTAGAAAGTGGTTCGATAATCTATTTTAAATGTAGTTCAACATAAGACGTATATTCTAAATAAATTTAGTGAAATGTATGATCATTAGCCTTGCATTGTTTGTCGATGACGTCTGACTATTAATTTAATGAAAGCACTTTCCACAATTCTAGTTAATATACGGGAATACACATTCTATAATTTGATTTAAATTGGGTTAATGTAAGGACAAATTATACTTATACTTTCTCTATGTACATAAATACGGGGGAAATGATACCAAAAGTTTATTTTAAGTTTATTTTGTAAAACGTAAAGTCGTTTATAGTGTAATTAATAGTAATACTGAATTTTCAGTCTTTGGTTTAAAATTTCGTGTGAGGACTATCAACAAAGAAGAGTAAGTCTTAGTTTGAATTTTGCAAACGTAGAAGAAATTAATATTTACATGTATAATTCAAAACTGTTAATCAATAATTTTTTCTAGAATGAACATCTTAAGTATTGCGTGCAGTGTGTGCAAAAATGTTTTTACTGGATGTGATGCCATAAAAAAACACAACGAAAGGCACATCGAGATGGTTTATTTTCAGTAGGAACTAAAAATTACAGCCAATGAGTGGGAACAAATTAAGGATTTGGAAAACCAATCGAACGCAGCGCATAAAGAACCAATAAACTCCGCAATTCAGTTAGAACAAACCAAGTTACTATTTGAAAAACTATACACCATAACAAAATCTTCTTCCAAAATCATAATTGTAGGCCTGAACCCGTTCGACGATTACAAAATAATTTTTAGATTTGTTGACACCATTTCGCAGAGCGTACTTGATGTATCCCTCAACGTATTTAGGAAGTTTATATCAAATCTTCCACACATTATACGCACTATGGAAGTTGGAATGCAAAATCAGATATGCAAATTCGACAACTTGCGTTTTTATTTAAATAAGAATTGTTTAGTGAAGATGATGACATTTGATGGGAATTATATGATATTTACCAAAGGAACTTTAGAGCACTTTTTAGGGGTATCTCAGATCGTTCTCAACCATGCTAACACTTTAAAAGATCTAACGGAATTAAAATTAAATTGCTTTATTAGTAAGTATTCTGTATACAACATGTTCGGTGTTCCCTTAGTAAAGTGTTTATTTAAAATTTGTATCCTGCAATTATTCATCAATTTCTAATACACAAACATAATTAATAGAAAGTCCAAGAAAAGAAATTATATACAGGGCGTGGTTCTATTTTAAATCATAACGTCTTCTAGTAATCCGGAAAATATGTACAGGGTCTTAAACGAAACCATGTAAACACCAACTTTATGCACAGCTTATTAATAAAATCAGTTTATCGGGCGAGGACAACAAAAAGTACATCATTCTTAATAGACAGCAACCTAATTAAGGTAGGCCAGTAAGCAATATTAAATTACTATTAATTGACTTGCATTTAGCGTACTTTCCTATTGTAATAACCGCATTTGTTTGGAGAAGATATACACTTTTAAAAAGAAATTATATACAGCTTTCACATGTAATTCAGAGCGATGATTACGTCAAAAGTCGACCTTCCCATTTACATACTTAAAACACATTACATTGGAATGATTAGTTTATTAAACTGTAAATTGAATAAAATAAATTATTAAAATTTTGTGTGCTTAATTTTTGTGTTACTACCTCTAAGTGTTTGGTTAAAGCATAAGTCTTGGGTAGCAAAAAAGGTTTTAAAAATGGAGTTAAATATATAGACGAACAAAAATTTAGAGGTTCCGGAATTTAAAGGGGTATAACTTTGCAGGGCGTAGTCGGATATCAAATCTGTTTACAGATTCGTATTCTGCGTAAAACTCTAGACTAACAAGATGTATGGCATGTATAAAAAAATTTATAAGAACGGTCGGAAATCGCTACAGGTAAGAAATCTTAAAATCAGGGTAGCTCTCTGGGGGATGATGCAATTTGAAAAATTCCTAGAGATTCGGGTAGCTGAGAAAAATCTAATGTTAATTAATACCAAACAAGATATGTTTATCTCGAAAGATGCATTGATTAGACAAAGAAAACTATTTGTTAGTTTTGCTTATAGAGCAAAGAGCAAAATTTAGAGGTTCCGGACTTTAAAGGGGTATAACTGTGCAGGGGGTGGTCCGTTTGCAAATCTGTTTGCAGATTCGAATTTTGCGTAAAATTCTAGACTAACAAGATGTATCGCATGTATAAAAAAATTTATAAGAATGCTCAAAAGTCGCTACAGGTAAGAAATCTTAAAATTAGGGTAGCTATCTGGAGAATGATGCTATCTAAAAAAATTTCTAGAGATTTGGGTAGCTGAGAAAATTCTATTGTTAATTGATACCAAACAAGATAGGTTTATCTGGAAAGATGTATTGGTTAGACGAAGAAAACTTTTTGGTCCAGAATGTTAGCGGTAAAAAAAATCTTAAAAATAGGTTTATCTCGTGTGTGGAAATGACGATGCTCATTTATCTCGAAAGATGAAAAAATTTAAGATATATTTATCTCGATAGATGAAAAATGGTTAGTCGAAGAAAACTTTTTGGTCCAGATGTGGGAGCAAATGAGGGATTCTGGAGCAAATGAGGTTCTCATATTGCTATCAACCATCTACCCATTGACAATCATGCTAAAGTAATCCCACCCGCATTTTTCCTAGATTTATTATTATTATTATTAATGTTTAGTCGACTACAAGGAAAGACAACGTTGTTTGTAATTGTTTTTGAGACTCTGTTAGCGTAATAATGTATGTAAGCAAAAATCACAATTCTGTGTTTCTTTTTCTTTAAAATGAAGAATAACTAAATAATTCAAAACGCTATTTAATGCAAAATTCAAGAAAGTACATATTTTTTAATATGAATACGCCTTTTGCAATAACTTAAGAACCATTAAAGATATCGAGGTGCGATTTTCACTAAAATCTTTGTTTTTTTACCCTTCATTCAATTCCCCTTTGATAAATATGTCTTTCCGTTTAATTTTTTTAAGTAAACGAACAAAAACTGGCATGATTGGAAAAAAGTGTCTCTAACATATTTAGAAAACATTAGAAAAAACAATTTAGTCGTTTTTCTTGATCCCTGAGAAATTCTCTTTCAAACGATTCTAAGATTATTAAATTCCAACATGGGCATTGTGAGATAACCCTATTTACATGTAAACCAATTGACCAGGTCCTGCAGCTGTCCTTGTGCGATCTACAGAAAAAAGTTTCAAATAAAAGTTGTGAATAATAAAGATAACTACCTATTTGCGTTTTGAGCATAACACCAGTTAAGGTTCGTAGCTTCGAGCGGTCCTTTTTAAAAAGACTTCTTTGAACTTTAACAAATTTATTTGATTTAAACAGATTTGAACAATGGAATTTTACAATCTTGAATTATTATTCTAAGTCGAAATCTAATTACTTAATTGTACAATGAGTTATCTACGAACTGCAATGCAAAATCTGAACGTTTGATAAACTGACTGCGAGTGGAGCTCTCGGGTTTTATATAATCACCCTACCCCCTCATAGTTCTGTGGGAACTTGCAGACCTAATGTCTGCTTACACTTGACTCTATTCATGATACATAGTTGCTATCTTAAAAGCTATTCATAATTACTTTGTTGCAGGCTTAATTCTGCGTAATCTCGGTACGTGATTTCCTACGACCGTCTGTGACCTGACATCTGCAGTGTCACTTATCCTTGTGCTACTTTGTAGCGCTTCCGTTTCCATGAACGTTTATAAACTGAAATAAATTGTAACAATTTGTCTTTTATGACATTGTTGCACATTTCCTAATATTTCCTAATAACTTTCTTAAGTATTAGTTTTATATAGATATAATAAATAGGGAATCACATAACTCACCTTGTGCTTAAATTTTGGGAGAAAAACTGAATTTTGTTGTTGACCTTAGCAAATACTCCCCCTTGCGGTAGAAATTGAAACTTAAAAATAATTTCCAGCAATTTCTCTTGGCCACTTTACTTAATAAATTTTTTTCCGCAAAGTTAGTTATGTATCCCCCAATTATCTATACGTATTGAATATATTGAATCTAATAGGAATTATTAGAAATTGTTAAATAAAGTATAAGTTCATTGCAACATTGTAATACAAGGATAACCCAGAGAGGTTATCGACAGTTCATGAGAACGGACATGCAACTTTGCATCCGAGAGGGCAGTGATACTGCAGGTGGCAGGTAACAGGCGGTTAACATATCGTAATTACTTAGAAATAAGATTGCTACAATGTAATAAAATGTAGGATTAAGAGAAAAGCAGACATGAGATCTGCAAGTTCCCACAGCCGTGTGAGGGGCAGGTTATTATAAAAAGCCCGGGAGCTCAAGGCCCGGCAGTCAGTCTTTGAACTCCATACGTCGTTGTTCAAGCTACTTATCTTATTACAATAAATTAAATGTTTTTGAATTAAAGTTATTTTACAAGTTATTCAAATTCTATTGTAATTTCTGTTTTAAGTTAAAATAAAATTTGTAAAGTCTTCGGAATTGTTTTTAAAAACACCGCTCCAAAGACCCGTACCTTAACTACCTCTAGGCCTTATACCTTATTATATACAGCCGCGCGATACGCTTAATGGAACACCCACTATATATTAGTTTAAAGGTTTTATTTTCAAAGCTGGTGGTTTATCTTCCATGAAAGCGTTTAAAATAGGTAATATTCCGTCAATTAAAATAAAGGTGCGTTAAGTTGGCCGCAACATTTTTGAATTTTTCAAAAATATTTATATCATAGCTAGCCGCCACTTAGGCGCCATTTTGCGCCACTAAAACCAAAGTTTGCGCCGTCTTGGCAAACAAGTTATTAATTAAATAAGATTTTTCCGGCCAAGTTCACAAAGCCGTACTTTTTTCAATTTTCAGAAAATATTTATTCCATAATTTAGCGCTAATTAGGCGCCATTTTGCGCCCTTGAAACGAAATTTTGCGCCCTCCTTTGTAACAAGTTATTAGAAAAAAAACGATTTTTTTCGATATACCTAAAAGCGTGAAGTTGGCCGAGACTTTTTTTAATTTTGAAAAACATTTTATACCAAATTTAAGCGGTAATTAGCTGCCATTTTGCGCCGCTGAAACGAAATTTTGCGCCCTTCTGTGTAACAAGTTATTCCAAAAACAACTACTCTTCCGAACTACCTAAAACATGAAGTTGGCCGCGACTTTTTTGAATTTTGAAAAAAAATTTATGCCAAATTTAAGCGGTAATTAGGCGCCATTTTGCGTCGTTGAAACGAAATTTTGCGCCATCCTGTGTAACAAGTTATTTGAAAAACTATTTTCCGAAATACCTAAAAGCATGATGTTAACCGCGACATTTTGAATTTTGAAAAAAAATTTGTACCACAATTAAGCGGTAATTAGGCGCCATTTTGCGCCCTGTTGTGTAACAAGTTATTTGAAAAAAAGAACTTTTTGGAACAACCTAAAAGCGTGAAGTTGGCCGCGACTTTTTTGAATTTTGAAAAAAAAATTAAACCAAATTTAAGCGGTAATTAGCTGCCATTTTGCGCCGCTGAAACGAAATTTTGCGCCCTTCTGTGTAACAAGTTATTCCAAAAACAACTACTCTTCCGAACTACCTAAAACATGAAGTTGGCCGCGACTTTTTTGAATTTTGAAAAAAAATTTATGCCAAATTTAAGCGGTAATTAGGCGCCATTTTGCGTCGTTGAAACGAAATTTTGCGCCATCCTGTGTAACAAGTTATTTGAAAAACTATTTTCCGAAATACCTAAAAGCATGATGTTAACCGCGACATTTTGAATTTTGAAAAAAAATTTGTACCACAATTAAGCGGTAATTAGGCGCCATTTTGCGCCCTGTTGTGTAACAAGTTATTTGAAAAAAAGAACTTTTTGGAACAACCTAAAAGCGTGAAGTTGGCCGCGACTTTTTTGAATTTTGAAAAAAAAATTATACCAAATTTAAGCAGTAATTAGCTGCCATTGTGCGCCGTTGAAACGAAATTTTGCGACGCCTGTGTAACAAGTTATTTGAAAAAAACTATTTTTCCGAACTACTTAAAAGCACGAAGTTGACCGCGACTTTTTTAAATATTGAAAAAGAAATTTATACCAAATTTAAGCCGTAATAAAGTGCCGTTTTACTCCGTTGAAACGAGATTTTGCGCCTCTTGTTTAACAAGTTAATTAAAAAAAAATATTTTTTGGAACTAGCGTGAAGTTGGCCGCAACTTTTTTGAATTTTGAAAAAAAATTTGTACCATATTTAAGCGGTATTTAGGCTCCATTTTGCGCCGTTGAAATGAAATTTTGCGCCCTCCTGTGTAACAATTTATTTGAAGACAACTGTTTCTAATAAGAGGACTCCGCTGGTGGCCAACTATATTATGTTCGCTTACTAGATGTGTCCGTAGTTCTAGAATTTGGCATAAATCAAGATATGAATGTATATACACAATGTTTTTTATGGTCTTAAACCTCATTCTACATATGCATACTGCAATTTGCACGGAAAAAATACCAAAACATAGAATGTTCATATATGTGTAACTCCTATATTTTAATTATCAATGTATTGGTAAAAAGTTCTGAAAATACAGCAGCTTGAGTTTTTCCAATATTGATATAGCAAGCTGGCTCATGCATAATGAGTTTCCCTGTTTCAGCTGCTTTAATAATATGTAACTTTTCTTATAAGGTTGACACATATTTTTTTTGACGGTAACGTCATACTATACATGTTAATTTAAATACATTACCTTTTATTTCTTAATCTATGTAGTTACGTATGTATGTATAAACAATTAAACTGCTAAGTTAGTTAACTGCAGTTTGGATATAAGGTACCAACAATAATCTACGTCAGAATTAATTCAAGTCTGCCTAAGTAAATGCCTTATGTTTCATGAAGTTACACGATCCCAGTATCGAGAATTAATAATTGCAATTAAATTCATAGAGTTGGTACTGTAAAAGCTTTCATCCAGGAGGTGTAGTAAATTTACAAGATTTAAAAGATGGTTGGAAGGCACACAGGCATCTCAATCAAGACTTTTTATGTGAAGTATTACTTCAATACAAGGAGAAACTTATAAATAATTTAAAAAAGAAGAGGGCTGAAATTTGGAAAACACTGAGTGTGAAATGTGGTGGAAAAATGTCTCCCAACGCATTATATACATACGTTAAAAAAAATCGAGGCAACTGCAATAACTTTTTGGGAATTGTTCAAGAGAAAAATCAGGAAAAGTTAGTGAGTCAAACGTCAAGTGAATCTGAGGACGACGATGTAGAAAACTTGCAGCGTGGTAACTATGTATTAATGAAATTTGAACAATGGCACATACTATATGATGACAACAACAGCTTAAAACCACAATGGCCAGATAAACTTAGTCAGCAGTTTAACTGTTTATACGTATATACCAGTGGCGGCTTGTCCTATAAAGCAAGTTAGACAGTGCCTTATCAGTAAAATTGTATATAAATTAGCGCTTAATTGTGGTACAAATCTTTTTTCAAAATTTAAAAGAGTCGCGGCCAACTTTACGTTTTTAGGTCGTTCGGAAAAATAGTTTTTTCAAATAATTTGTTACACAAAAGGGCGCAAAATTTCGTTTCTAAGGCGCAAAATGGCAGCTAATAACCGCTTAAATTTGGTATAAATTTTTTTTCAAAATTTAAAAAAGTCGCGGCCAACTTCACGCTTTTAGGTAGTTCCAAAAAAATTTTTTTTTAAAATAACTGGTTTCACAGGAGGGCGCAAAATCTCGTTTTAACGGCGCAAAACGGCGCTTTACTACGGCTCGAATTTGGCATAAAATTTTTTCAAAATTCAAAAAAGTCCCGGCCAACTTCGCGTTTTTAGGTAGTTTGGAAAAACAGTTTTTTTCAAATAACTTGTTACACAGGAGGGCGCAAAATTTCGTTTCAACGGCGCAAAATGGCAGCTAATTACCGCTTAAATTTGGTATAAATTTTTTTCAAAATTCAAGAAAGTCGCGGCCAACTTCACGCTTTTAGGTAGTTCGAAAAAATAGTTTTATTCAAATAACTTGTTACACAGGAGGGCGCATAATTTCATTTCAAAGGCGCAATATGGCGCCTAAATACCGCTTAAATTTAATATGATATTTTTTAAAATTCAAGAAAGTCACGGCCAATTTCACGCTTTTAGGTAGTTCGAAAAAATAGTTTTTTCAAATAACTTGTTACACAGGAGGGCGCAAAATTTTGTTTCAACGGCGCAAAATGACGACTAATTGCCGCTTAATTGTGGCACAAATTTTTTTTCAAAATTCGCGAAATGGCAACTAATTGGCGATAAGTAATGGAATAAAGATTTCCTGTAAATTGAAAAAAATGCGGCTTCGTGAACTTGGACGGAAAAATCTTATTTTATTAATAACTTGCTTGCCAAAACAGCGCAAAATTAATTTTTAGCGGCGCAAATTGGCGCCTAATTGGCTAACTTCGCGCACTTATGTAATAGCCTTTTAAAAATTTGTTTAATATTTCATAACAAGGATCGTATTGTGATTGATTGTTAGCAAGCTAGCAAATAATTTGGAGGAGTTAAATGTGTATAATTTGAATTGGAGACAGTAGGAAAAGCAGACCGGAAAAAGGTAGAAGCCTTTTGAAATATGGTGCTTCTGATGTATGATGATGATAGCATAGGCAGATAAGTTTAATAAGAAACAGGTTCTAGAAATAGTAGAGGAAGAATGATACCTGTCAAAAACAAATGAAAATACGAGAAAAAATGGTATAGGACACGGTCTAAGGCATTTGGGTAATAATGTGGCATATATTACAAGCAGAGGTAGGGAAAAAAACAGGAATAAGTAGACCTGACGCAGAAAGTGAAAGATGTAGGCTGTAGGAATTTGAGGGAAATGTGTAGATTAGCTTAGAGAACGAAACAATGGAGGTACGTGTCTAATCAGTTCCAGAACTAAGACTTGATGATGATAATGAACAGCTAATACATAACTGATTATATATACATCGTCATGGTAGGCGAATCTCAACTGAACACAAGTTACGACTTATCCAAGAGCTGCAAGTAATCGAAGAAACGTTAGTAGGGTTTTAGTTGAAGACCCTGCGTAGCGGTTAACATGTCTAACAAATTTGTTTATTTGCATCTTTGTATGATTCAAAGGAGGTTTCTTATTCAACCCATTGATTTACCTTATTTTGCTATATACCATCTAAAAGCAAATATATTTTCAATACTTTTACACAGAGTGTCTCATATACGAAGGGACAACGTTGTTATGTCGGAAACGGTAAAAGAAACAAGGAAACGTTGCAGTGAAGATTTGATGTCATCGTGTTATTCAAAATATAATATCAAAATACATTCTCTTTTTCCATTTTTGATATGTTCTGAAATAGAATTGATAGGCCCCACAACCAAAAATTGACTTTTTGCTTTTCTCTGTATAATTAGACAACGGCATTAGAATATCAATTTTATAAAACTATTTTAATATACACCGAAGCAGGCAATATTTTTCCCAGTTAACTGATTGAATTTCTTACCGATTTTGATATAGAAATGTTATTCCTTCGAATATGAGACCCTCTGTCTAATTGTATTATAAGTTTAACGACTACGTCGTGACAACTCCATTGTAGTTATATACTGATCTCAGTCGGAATTTTTTAATGCTCAATATTCTTGACAATAGTGTTGTACTCAAACCTGTCCAAAGAAAAATTTGGTTTTCGTACTCTGTATAATGAACCTGCGTGACCCCTTTCAATTGATTGCTTAGTATCTGCGGAAAACTAATTAGTATATAAAATCACGCTACTTAAAAAAGTTTAAACGAGAAATATAAGAGGGTTAAACTGTTGTTGATTTTTAATGTATGCATTAAACTGGAAAACTTTAAGACCTTATTGATATATTAGTAATTCAAATAGTTTTCCGCATAAACCCTCTAGGTGGTATTGTAAAAAATTTACTTGTTTTAGTGCTTTGTTCAAGTAAAGTTTATATTAAGGCTGCAAGTAAGTGTATCTAACTTCGAAATAGTGTTAAATCAGACAGCAAGATTGATTGAGTATCAATTTCAGAGTAACTGCTTGTTCACTACGGCAAGTTTGAACTTTTCAAGAATTGAAGTCTTCTTAAGCAGAGGAAATAAGTTTTCTTTTCAATTCAGAGTTTTGGTTACTGATTTTTGATGAAAATATGAATAGGAAAGTCTTTCATGCATAAATTAAGAATGCGCAAAATATAGTATCTTATAGTAGCTTTTGTCGATTCAACAAAAGCATTTCTTAAATAAGAGTAATCTTGATGTCACTACAGAATACTTGCAATGAATGAGAATAAAACGATGTTAGATATTGTACCGCAAACAATACTAAACTTGATATAAGTAAATTAGAGCTGAATACTATAGGGCGTAAGCCTCATCGTTACTCATTATTCTCTCGATTTCCTGGATTTTGAATACTACAGACATCCCAGGTTATTAATCTTTTAAAACTTTTCATTGATTTAAAGTATAGGTATACGCCAGATAGTTTAACAACATCATCAACAACAACAACAACAACCCACCATACCTAGGTTTTTGTCTTTCCTAGTTATTCATTAAGAGATATTTTTATATTAAAATAAAAGCGTAATGTAAGTAAAAAATAAAAATTATTTTGTTTCCAACTGAGGCGCATTGCGCTCTTTTCCTAGTTGTCGAATCCTCATGGTGTAGTGGGTTGATAGTATCTACTATGTAGTGCAAAAGAGGGTGTGTTAAAAAGAGTTGTGTTGAATTAGTGCCGCTGATTAAAGAATTGGTGCTTTGGTAAGGAGGATTTCTTTTAAAAAATCTGTTAAATTCTTATTAATAGTGAAAGTCGAGGATTTTATGCTTGGGAGTGGGAAAAATGGATGTAGGTGCATGTCATTCTTAAGGTTAATCTGAGGCTGAGCGGTTCTAGGTTTGATTGATCTGAGTAAGAAGAGTATGGGGAGGAAATGACATTAAAGTGGTGCAGCTCGTTTCGGGATTTCGCATGTCCTTTTAGTAATCGGATGATTCCTCTGCTGGAGAGGGAGATCTGAGACGAGATGTTAGTACAGTATTGCCCAAAATAAACAGTACTGAAATTGTAATTGTTTTGTATATTTAAAAAATACATATTATTGACACTTTATTATATGTTCTAAATGTGTACCTCCTCGTTCGAGACAGACTTCATAACGATGTTCTAAGTTTCTGGTCATGTTATTGAATAAGGGTGGTCTCAGGGCTGCGAAGAAGACTCTAACGGCATCCTTTAATTCATCGATGGTTTGTGGTGCCCGTTTGAAAACGGCATTTTTAGCCATGCCCCAAATGTATGCGTCTGGAGGTGTGAGGTCTGGAGAATGTGAAGGATAAGGGAAGTCGGTAAATCGTGATATGAATTTGCTTGGAAAATGTTCTTGAAGAAATTGACGAATTGCGGCAGCAGTATGGCAAGTTGCCCCGTCCTGCAGAAAAAATTGGTTTCGAATTGCCAAGTTACGTGCACGACCGAATTGACGTAGATCAGGGATAAATCGTGTTAAAATTTGTCTGTACCTCTGTTGATTAAGTGTGACTTGCCTACCATTCTCTTCGATAAAGTACGGACCAATGATTCCGTGTCCGGAAACAGCACACCAGACACTCACTTTTTCACTATGTAAAGGAACCTCTTGAACCTCATCGGGTCTGGCAAATCCCAGAAATCGATTTGTGCGACGATTTACATAGCCTGACAAGTGAAAATGTGCTTCGTCTGAAAACCAAACATTTTTCAAAAATTCAGGATTTTCATACTGTAACGCGAGAATTCTGGCGCAATATTCCACTCTACTGCGATAATCCCGAGGATGTAGTTGTTGATGTACCTGAATCACATACGAAAATGTACCCAGCTCCTTCAGGATTCTTTGAAAGGAAGTTCTTTTTAAATCAAGTTGTAACGCTGTCCTTGCCTGGCTGACTTTCGGATTTTCTAAGATTTGCTCAAAAACACGTTCATGGTTATTGTTGTTGTTAACTGTCCTGGGACGCCCCGAGTTTCCTTTTCGTTGGCACAATACACTACCTGTATTTCTAAACTTTTCAATAACCTTCAAAATTACAGCATTACTTGGAGAACGTTTATTAAACCTTTGTGTGAATTGATCAGACACGTATAGCAAACTTGCACCATTACGTCGGCCGATTCCGTATGAACGAAAATAATGCTCTACCAGAAACACTTTCTCCTCTGTACTTAACACCATTTTTAACAATTAGGCCCTACTAATTACTTGTTTGAGGTTTACTTGACAGGTCTATACTAGCTAACTTGAGTGTGGCAGCGCACGCATAAAAACACCGTCAACTTAGTTTCAGTACTGTTTATTTCGGGCAATACTGTAATATCTGGTAAAATATGACGTGCGTATCTTCCTGTGAAAGATGTGGACCAGTGAGACGGAATTGTGAATTTTGAATATCAGTTCGGTTTTGGTATTGTTTGATATTCGTTGAGAATTAAGGTTCTGTTATGTAGGGATATTGGACATTGTTGTTTTAGGTTCTAGACTTGGAATTGAAAAGGATTTCGGTTGAGCGTATCTGGAGCAAAGTTTATAATGCTGCTGTGGAAGGAGTTCAATATGCCTAGATGAATATAAAGAGAATATCTAATGATGTCAAGGGAAGCCAGGCATCGACTGCAAAGCGTATGATGAATATTATAATTTGATAAAGGATCAGTTTTCGAGTGGGTATGTTAAGGTATATGGACTTAGGTAGTGTACGACGGATATTATTAAGTACAGGGTTTGTTTTTGTGCGAAGTTTAGAAGTGGATATTGGTTTTCAGTCAGGTGACTATGTGTAGTTCTAGGTATGGGACTGCTGATGATGAAGTAACGAAGATATTTGTTACTTCATTCGTTACATCAGCCCAATAGTACACATATTTAGCATGTGTACTATTGGGCTTATGTGCAAGTCTATAAAACCTTTTAGGAGAAACCTGTTGGTCTTGGATAGCGAGATTGGTTGCATGTTTAGAATGAAGCAGGATTCGATTTTGTGCATTAAAAGGGAAGCCGGATAACTTATCTAAAGATTTTAGTTTTAGTGCAACTTTTAACTTCTGATTAACGGTTAAGTGGTTAATAGTGGGGCAGCAAATACATTTACCGCTGACATTGTAGCAATGAAATTCTTAGGAAAAAATAGACCCCCAAATAGAAGCATTAACTAAAAACACAATCTGTTTGTGTTTTATTCAATTTCTGAATTATATGACGGCGTTAAAAGTTGTTGACTCTGCAAATATTAATATTTTAGGCAGTGAAACAAATGATAATAGGAAAAACATATTAAAATCTATACTTGTACAGCAAAACATAAACTGTATAAATCCAAAGGTAGACCGTCAAAACTTTACAAATATTTACAATAATTTAATACAAAGAGATAACACACGGCCAATGTTTCGATAAAAAAGTACCCTCTTTTTAATATTCTACTTTTACGCAACATTTACCTATATTCACGCTAAACAAAATATAAGAACCGTTTGTAATGCTGCAATTGAACTACGCGCCACCACTATGGCCATATTCTTTGACCAAGACTAAAACCTCTACTAACCTAATTGCTGTAAATATCTTTACTTGTTTGCATGTTATTTGCTAATCTTAAATTTAAAAAAAAAATTAAGTCTTACGTTTTTAATTGTAACCCAACCATTTGAATATATTATTTTAAACAGCATCTAACGCGTTTGCGTTACCTTGAATATAAACCAGATAAGAAACAAAATCTCAATTTTGGCGAGTAGAATAAATATGAATATACGCTGTATATTTGGATTTCACAAATAGTTAATGTTAATCTGGTAAAAAAAATCTCTCACACAAGAAAAAATTATTAGGGTTGTATTAAACTAGATTTAAGTACCTAATATCAGTTAAAAATAAATTAACAGTGATACCTGCTGAATCTACAAAACGCTTCTCGCAATTAAAAATCTTTTCATATTAAATTGATCTCCAAATCGGCTTAAAAGTTTTTTCCAAATTAAAATTCTTGATTACCATCAGCAATTATTAAAGTACATTTTTGGTTAAATCTTCTCTTCGATTAATTATTACATCTTTAAAATAGCTTTATACCGAAGAATTTTGTCTTTCCTTCGTAATTAATAATTTCATTGTATGTACTTTTGGTTTAAAAACATCACTTCAATATCCATTGCAACCTCACAACTATGTTTTACTGCATATTTCTATATAACGCAACGGCTGGCGCTTTAAAAGAACATTTATTGATCTAATTTAAGCATCGATTGCATGGGATCAAATTTTATAGACGAATTCCCATCGAAACAATAAGCAGTCGTTTATACATAAATTTTCTTTTTTCTAGAGTTATACTAGTATAATCTCGAGCATTATGATGTAAGGTCTCCCGGAATACCCAATTAGCGTATAAAATTTTGACATTTTATTACCTTCTTATCTGATTTCAGCTACTAGTGACGCTCGCTTTTGTCCTTGTTTATCATATGTTATTGTTGTTGCGTATCGCTTCTTTCAAATATTGAGTGCAAAGATCATTATTTTTTATCAGTTGTTCCAGGGTTTTTGCGAGCTATTTTCAATTTTTAAGCTGCTTCCCAAAACAAACTTTATTTCTTAAAGATATTATGCGGATATGACATATTTCTAAATCCCGATGACTCTTCGTTCTAGAAAATTCTCTATTTATAATAAATTGAAAATTTTAGTTCTGCAACACCGTCTTGCATTTTTATGTGCTTTTGTTTCCTAATATAGCTGAAATTCTTATAAAAGATACAAATTGTTGAGAAACGCGTAGAACTTAACTGTCCACTTGTTTCATAGTTTGTTGAACAGCTTCTAAGTGGATCTCATCATCAATAGGTCTTCAGTCCTGGACTTGGTTAGACGCGCACCATCATTGTTTCCTATTCTGAACTAACCTACAAATTTCCCTGAAATTTACACAGTCTGCATCTACTCCTATCTAATCTAGGTCTACACCTACTTCTTTTTTCCTATCTCTACTTGTAATATATCCCATACTGTTCCCCAAAAATGCCTTAGAACGTATTCTGCCCTTTTATTTCTTCTTTTTTCCACAGATATCCTTATTCATCTACTATTTTTAAAACCTATTCGTTATCAAATCCGTCTGTTCAGGCTTTTATACTCATACATCTGAAGCACAGCATTCCAAAAGGCTGCTACCGCTTTTCTATTTGCTTATCTTACTGACCGTATGTCATAGGCATACTGTGCTGTGCTCCACGCATATGCTTCGAACAGGACCTATATAAACATGAACCAATATAAAATTATATTGTCTACCCTATTGTAAACCGTGCCTGACTAGTAGATTTACCTAAATTCCTGAAGATACTGTAAATGTTGAGAACCAAGTACCCTACTACAAACTGAGGTTTAATGTCTTTATTTTCTCATTGTTACATATTATATTTTAATCATATAATATATACGCATAGAATATAATTCGCCCACACTGAAGTACTAAACGTTGTTTGTTTATTTTTGCTGGCAATAGCTTTTATTCGAAGATATGATAAGCAAATTCATCTTAACATTATCTCAGGCATGAAAAGATATAACATCATTTTATACGATCCGCACCGGATTGAAGTCGTTTCGGGTTCTTTTATGAAATAGAAGCTACAAATGAATACGTTCTAAGTACTGCGTTAAGGGCCTTAGAACCATCTAGACGATACGGAATAAAGGTAATGATAGTATCTTTCAACTACGAGGAAGTATAGAGCAAAGTAAACTGCAGATAAATATAATAATTTGCTTTTTGTTTGCCCAAACACTTCTTTCGTTCAGCAACGTTCCTTTAATCTGAGTAACAACGAAAAAGTTTTCAGTGTTCATCCACATTCTAAAATTGTCACTGCAAAATCACAAATGTGAAAAATTACACCAAAGCAAATTCAGTTGCATTCTGAAAGGAAATAGGCTATGTGTCATGCATGCATTACATACATATCTATATTTTTAATTGAACGTGGTCTGTATAATTTAGTTTTTCCTTTTAATTTTAACATCAAACGTTTGCAATTGGACATTTTAATTGCAGGCCATGCAACTTTGAATTGCAGCTATAGTGGGCGAGCTTGTGCAGAGAAATAAGCATTTGTATTGTAGTGGATTTAAAGGCTTAAATTTGGGGTAAGCAATGCAATTTCAAACACCCGGTATAGAGAAACAAACAATTTATTTACGCCTAAAATTTATTTCATTTATTTAATTTAAACGAAAATGTATTGACGTATTTTTATAATTAGGGATTGAAAAATAATAAGCTCATAAAGAAAACCAGTTTTAAAAACAAATAGAAAGCGTAATTAATTTAATTTATTTAATTCAACGGGTAATAACGTCAGAAAACGCACCAGGGTATATAAAATCAATAAATCCAAGGCGAAAAGCTTTCATTGTAACAAACAAGTATATCGATTGGGTTAAATACTATGAAAAAAAGCTCCGAGAATTGTTATTTTAAACGGTCGATAATTAGGAACACCTGCATGTTTTGAAGGATTACCTTCGTCGAATTTATATGAACATAATAACATGGGTTAAAGAAATATTGTTCAACCGTCACTGTTTTCGTATAAAAGCTAACAAAAGTTTCTTAAAGAGCAAAAGGGATGTCCGCAAATAAATAAATCGTTTTTTCTTTATTATGAAGAAACTACTGAAAATAAGTATATCAACCCTTACATCAGGGTAATCAGAAAAGAAAAACCTTTCCATTTGGGTTATATTGAACTATGGTTTCCATTTAAAAAAAGTGAGGTTATGTTTGTAGCTTGAAAACCCATTTCCAATTAAAATTGTCATATACGCTATTGAATTCTACGTAAAAAGTTAACTTACAAGCAGTTTTTATTTTCTCTATAGGTTAAACCGTTAAAAAGTTATTAGCGTTTGAAGAAAATGACAAATTTCAGTTTTTTTCAAATATCTAAAAAAGTTGAGCATCTAGGTGAGTTTTCAAAAAAGCATCATACTACTCGTAAATTTCTCTTCAACTTTGCTAATTTAACCAACATTGTATCTTCTATAATAAAAAAGTTACCCATATACGGAGATAGATTGTGGGCACCCTGTATTTTATGTTAGCTAAAGTCATATCAGTACTTGATAGTCAACGGATTTTTGTTGAGATCTTTTGTGTACGAGTCGCATTAGCTTACGTGTGCGTACTTTATTCAACCGTAGCCTGAGGTTGGGAGTTTCCGTTTGGTTTGTTGCGCCTGCAGAAATAATTATACACGGTTCTTGCAACTGGAGGTTACATATATTGAATTAAACTTCCATCTTACAATTTCCTATCAGAGACTTCGTATAGTCGCTGCAAAAGGTAAATAAACAGACGCCGCTCTTGTTTTTCGTGGTACCTGCGGTTATTGACTTAATAATGTATAGTTTTGGGGTTATTCTTAAGTGGTGTTTATTTTAGGATAAAGGACACTTAACGGCCCACGTATTAATTTGTTTCCTTGTTTCTTTAGTATTAACAATTTATTATAGTAACCGTGCTTGATATCTTGATTGAGTACTCTGTTAAACATGTTCAAGGTTCTGTTGGTGTTACAATTGTTGAATATTCCCTTCACCGCTTAAGATGTGGTAACCTGTTTTACCCGGATCCACTCTGAAGTTAAAGATTACCTTTTTAAGATCGTGTTCAGTTCTTATCTTCCCTTTTATGGTTTTTTATTAGTGCCAGTTTCTTTAAACATGAGCATCTATTCATTGATACTGAGAATCGGTATTTAGGAAGTAAAATGACGTATTCGTTTATTTATCGAAAATTTTGAAATGATTAAGGTTAAAATTTATAAAGTATTATTTTTAATGAGAATGAATATAGTTTTTGGTTTTAAATACTATATTTATACGCGTAATTTATCGAGTATTTTTAAAAGTGTATTTAACTTATTTTCAGCCTACAAGATTTTATGCTTTTTAAATGCAAAAATATTTGTCTCCGCGGCAATTAGAACATTCTATCAATATTTTATACGCTGAAAATTAATTACATAATTAATTAAAGTTCACAATTACTTTCTACTCTCCGGGTGGGCAAATACTATCTTTATTTGATTGATTTTGATAAAAAGCACCCTGCACTACTTCCCAAAAATTACGTTTTATCGAAGCTCATTCTGAAACATGAACATGTGCGGTTATTTCACGCCGGCCCACAGCAAGCTCTCTTCTCTAGTGAAGAAAAATTTTGAGTTCCTTCTGGTAAACTTTTAATTAACAACATTATGAATCAGTGTTTAGTATGCTGCAAACGAAAGGCAAAACGAAGCATACCCAAAAACGGACCACTGCTAAAGCGCAAGTTGTAAATGACATCTCTTCTTTGTAACTGGCATTGATTACGCTGGTTTAATTTTAATTAGGGGCAAACGAGGTCGAGGGGCTAACTAAGTCAAGTGCTATGTGGGTATCTTTGTTTGCTTTTTGACAAAATGTGTTTATTTAGAAACAGTTCACGACTCATCAACAGAATGTTTCATTGTAGCGCTTAGACGATTTGTACCCAGACGCGGTTTACCATTATTCTGACAGTGGTCGCAAATTTCTAGGCGCTAATGAAGAAATAAAAACATTACAGAATTTTTTGCAAACCAATTCACGGAATATATGCGAAAAAGCAACCATTTGGGCATAAATTAGCAATTTATTCCACTCTCCAGTGCGCATTTTAGGGGGCTATGGGAATCTAGTGTTAAAGTTATAAACTTTCCCTCATATAAGGTTTTACAAAGTTCGTTATTAGTTTACGATGAATTTAACACAGTAATCATATAAATTGAAGCAATTTTAAATTCTCGAGCACTGTACCCGCTATCCAATGATCCTGCCGACATGCAAGCCTTAACTCCTTCACATTTTTAATTGGTTGACTTAAAACAGTTGTGCCAGACCCCGATCTTGCACATATTAAAATGAACCAATTGCCGCGCCATCAATATCTGCATCAATATCTGCAAAGAATTCAGCAAATGTATTGGGCACGATGGCGAAAGGACATTTAAATCAGCTTCAGGTTCGCTCTAAATGGAATTTTCACAAACCATCACCAGAAATTGGTTCTTTAGTGCTACTTAAAGAAGCCAACACACCCCCAATGTATTGGTAAATGGAAAGAATAAGCAAAGTTCATCCTCGACAAGAGAATATAATACGCGTTGTTACCATACGTACGCCATTGGGTGTTTTCAAGCATTCTTTGGCAGCAGTGTGCCCATTTCCGCAGTGCAATTAATTAAACACTAGAGGATGTAGAAACGTTACTTGTTACGTTATTATTAATTTCTATTTAGATGTACTATTATCAATTGTATCCATTATTTTCGGTTTTTCATTGAAAGTCACAACTTTCAATTGGGGAGAGTTTATGAACAATTTATTCTTTATTGTAGTAGTCTCACGGCATTCCTTATGCTTAGTTAGTGTACGTCATTAGTATAATAAATTTTTAGGATCAGAGTAGCAATAAAACTAATGTCAAATAATATATAAAACTTTACCATGACATACACTCGTATTATAAAATATTTCAAGTAAACCAAACTAGCATCGATTAAGTATCTACATGCCGCTTATTGTTCCAATATTCGTACAAAGTTACCAATAATCAACCAATCATCCCATTTAATATATTATTTACTACACACATATATATATATATATATATATATATATATATATATAAGCGTCGGAACATTTCGCGCAAATACGATCATAGTAAGAAACGGCCTTATTAAGCCAAGCTCGAGCTGCATAAATTGCAGCGCATTTGTCTATTGCTATTCGAATCGTTCACAAGTTTTGTGTGCTTTCTGGTTCTTGTAGACATCCCGTCACGCATTTCATCTGTAGCTATCTTTATAAATTTCATATTCACTATTTTAATATCATATTAACCTATCACCAGTTATTCACAGATTAAAAACTGAATAAACATTTGCGTTTGAAATTTTAGTGTATAGGTAGTAAGTTTGCATATTAGTGTAATTATAATTAGGTTCACCAACAATAAACTTTTACACTGTTCCCTGAGGACGTTTGCTACATTAATCGTTTCTAAAATGGATGTTATTTTTAATTTAAGTGAAAAATGGTTCTCTCAGCTTATTTTTCAAGAACAATTAGCGATTAAAGATCAGGGTTGTCCTATACCAGAAATGAACATTGAAATTCCTGGTACAAGTCGTGGTAAAGTCGTGACAGTTCAATACAGATATTTATCAAATGTCCACTGTTGAACCTGAACGCAATTTTCTACTCTAAACCGAGTAAAGACTTTTTTAAAAAACTCGATATGTGAAGATAGGTTAACGACCCTTTCAATGCTGTCAATTGAAAAAAAAATCATAACTTCAATTCCCGATTTTAATGAAAAGGTGATTGACCAATGTGATACAAATAAAGATAGACGTTTTCCACTCATATTTAAGAAAAAACAATAAAATATTTTTACATTAGCGATACAGCACTACCAAATATATTCGGTACGAGCCGCCACTGATAACAACGCTAAATTTCTTAATGGCATGCAATTCCCTTGTCATACCTAAATTGCTACTATACTTGCCCTTAAGTAAATTATATCTGAAGTTAAATTACTCGTCGTCTCCACAGAAATGTTTTAAAACTTTAATCTCGAAATCTTTGAAAGAACTCAACTCACTTTTAATCAATCCAAACCAAATTTCTGCACTCCTTATTTAACATAGACCTCACAATATTTAACTTTGTTTGTTCATCCCAATTTCATTGTATTAAATTTTTAGGTTATTTAAAAATATCTTGGGGTTCAGTTTATCAATGCCGTAAAATTTTGAGTGTGGTCCCAACGAAACACTGGTTGGACTCTATCGTATAGGTTCCCCAACATGAATATTTTTAAATCTAACTCTACATTTTCAAATTTATTCCCAAGTCTGTTTTAAGATTTCCCAAATCATTTCTAAATGTTATAAAACCAGCTTGGTAGCTTCCCTCAATTTCGTTTACTTTTTGATCTAGCTTTTTAATTTTTCTACAAGTTTCTTTTTCACTCTGTTACGTAATTCGTGGCAGTCCCTGTTCGGGCGCTAAAGTTATGCTACGTTGGCTCGTAGCCGTGCGTAACAAAAAGAAAATCAGAGAGAAAAAAAAAATGACCGGGCTCAATCGGTGAGTAGGGGGGGTTGTACAAAGCAGACCAACCTACCATGTACGCGGCCGTAAGGAGTTAGTGATAATACCTGCAATAAAAAAAATTAGTTAAGCAAACCTGAAAAAAAAAGAATAAGCATAGCAGCAATGCAACGTCTAAGTTATTCAGTACTTTGTAGAATGTAAATAAAAGAAACTGTTTAGATAAACTATATAATATAACAACGGTAAAAGCAATACAGAAAAATGTTTCGTACAAAGTGAGGTAATATTGGGGAGTAGCAGAAACGTTTCCTCACACACCAATTAAACATAAATCAGACAAAATGTTAAAAAAATAAATAGGTAAGACACAATTGATATGAGTAATTCAGTAAATAAATAGGTAAGGCACAATTGGTATGAGTAATCTAGTAGTATTGATTTTTCTTTCTTTCTTTTTTTTTCTGTTTTAAAATAGCATGCAAGTCTATTGTAAAAGGTATCAGAACGACAAAGGTATGGTAAAGCAACGGATAGATATTTACAGTAATAACCAGTAGGAAATTGTTCAACTTACAAAAGTCCTTCAACAACGCTTCCTTGCAACGGAAGGGTGGGATTCAACGATGTCCTGCACTAACAAAGCACTTCACCCTTGACTGTGAGGGTGTTGAGGGAGCTTATCACACGTTACACTAATCACTAATCACTGAGGTTAGCAGCAGACATTATCACGCTGATGGAACCAGGTAGCATTTATAAATTTCTTGTTAATTCTATTTCCTGAGACAATAATTCCGAAATATTTTGTAACACAAATTGTAAAGAAAATAGTAATAAGAATTTAGAATCACGGGCTTTCGAGGCACGATGTAATGCATGTCATCTGAGAAGATCTTGCATCAAACTAACAGTAACGTGAGGTGTTTTATTTGCTACATATGGTAACAAAGAAAAATCTAATGCTTTTGAATAACGAAACTCACGCAAGCCATGATCTATTTTAGATTCTTTGTTGTTCGAAAATTCAGAAACTACAGTATCACTGTATTTAAATAATCCAAAGTATGCGCTACTCTCATAAAAAAAGGGACCACGAAAACTAGATCGCACATACAGTTCCAAATATAAAAAGACAAATCAACTAAAAAAAAACAATTAGCACAGCAACGCGTAATCACTAAGTCAATGTTCCGTAAAACACGTGCGGTCGAGTAAGACAAGTTCTATCACTTTTATTTCCAACAGAAAAGCAACAAAAACAATTAGTAAAGTAACGCGAGTTATGTATCCCCCAATTACATATATATATTGATATATTGAATCTAATAGGAATTATTAGAAATTATTAAGTAAAAGTATAAGTTCAATGCAACATTGTAACACAAGGATAACCCAGAGAGGTTATCGACAGTTCATGTGAACGGACATGCAACTTTGCATCCGTGAGGGCAGTGATACTGCAGGTGGCAGGTCACAGGCGGTCAACAGACCGCAATTACTTAGAATTAAGTTGTTACATTGTATTAAAGTGTACAATTATGAGAAACGCAGACATGAGATCTGCAAGTTCTCACAGCCGTGTGAGGGCAGGTTATTATAAAGGCCCGGGAGCTCAATGCCCGGCAGTCAGTCTTCGAACTCCATACTTCGTTGTTCAAGCTACTCAACCGAGTCAGTCTCCAAACTCCATACTTCGTTGTTTGAGCTACTCACCTGTACAATAATTAATTTTAGTATTATGTACAAGTTATCCAAATTTTAACTAATAAAAATATTGTTAAAGTTTCAAAGTGTTTTTAAAAAACCAGCTCCAAAGGCCCGAACTTTAACTCGCGTAAGCAATAAAACCGTCTGTCAATGACCTTAAAACCCGTGCGGTCGAGTAAACACATTTTACAGTTAAAATACACCTTTTATTTCACAAGAAAAACAACTAGAATCGTGCCGCGTTTGTTCATGAAGGCAAAAAGAAACAGTCCCGCATTAATTCTCACTATTTTTAAAGCAAAAAGAAACAGCACTTTTAACGTACTTATTAAACAGGAACAAAGAACAGACTACAACTGCCAATCTCGTTATATCAACTCGTTGCTATTACAACTTCTTATCGCCTATCTAGACTTGTCTATCCACATATTAATTACAGCGGTTTTGTTTATTAATGATAAGTTGAAAAGTAATTTACGGGTAATCCAATTTACAATTAAACTATCTTTTAAAATTAATACACGCGAGTCAAATTGCATACAAATCTGAAAACTATAAAAATGACCGTTACAAATTCCCTCCTAGAAAAATAAAGACGTCGGGGTGAAAGAAAAAAAGAAAAACGACAGACAAGGAACCAAACAAACAAAAAAAAAATGTTTATCCGGTTCGAAGAACCTACACCAGTGTAAAAGAAAGAACATTTTTTCAAAAGAAGAGAAAGTCATCTATCGTAACCAACAATGACAGAATAGGTAAAGAAAGTATTAAGTAAACACCCAATGAGGATTAAAGGTTATAGCTACTTTCAAAATCGTCAAAAGACGGATGTCTCCAAAAAGAGACATTTCTGTTTTCCACCTCAAAGAAAAGGTTTGGTTTCCCTCGGAGAAACCAAGAGAAAAGAAAAAAACGAGGAACAAAACTCGTAGCAAAACTGTCACCCTCAAGTGTTGCAGCAAAGAAAGAACCAAAACAAAGCGAAGGACAAAGGCAAGCTAGTACACAATTTAGAATACTTCCAACTGAGGTAACACAGATTCGTATGGAACGATTACTCAAGCAGAGTATGGCTAACAGACCTACAGAAGCGACCAAGTCGAAATTCCTAAAGGAAAAGAAAATAGATCTGAAGCCTACCTCAGGGAATGGATGTAGAAAGCGACTATAATAGTCAAATAGTGAACAAATGGTAGGACTAGCCAGAAGAAAAAGTCACGGGATGAGCTAGCTACAAAAATATGAATAGGAATACGAAAAACTATACCAATCTAATCAGAACCAACACACAAAAAAAAATTCCGGCTCGAAGGACCAAAATGTCGAACAAAACTAAGAGTAAAGAAATCCACAGGGAAAGATAGGTAAGTAGTAGCAATCAAAGAGGACCAAGGTGTAAAGGCATAAACGCTGCCAAATTCGTCAAAGGACGGATGTTTCTTTAGAAAAGAAACAGCACAGTTTCCAACCTCAAGAAATTGATTTCGCGCGCGCAGAAACCAAAAGAAAAGAAAAGTAGCGAGGAAGAAAACCCGCAGTAATAGCCAACATAAGACACAAGTGTCAAGCCTCAAGTAAGCTAGGGAACGACAAACGGAAAACTGGGAAAAGTAACGAAAGGCTTCAACTGTGGTACAAAAAAGGAAAAAAAAAGTCGTATAATACAACCAGATAAGAAAAGTAATCTGCTAATAGACCCAAAAGTCGACTAAGTCTTGATCCCTAAAGGACAGAAAGTAGGCCTAAAGAGCAACTACCACAGGAGCCGATAGAACGAGTGATCGAAGTCAGTACATCAACTAACCGCAAAGAAAACCAGTCAGGGAGAAAAAAAATGGACAGGAATGTGGAATGAAAGAAAACCCGGAAAGAGTAGAAGAAAAAAAAATAAAAGTCATCACACCATACTACGAAATATGCCAGATATCACAGATAAAGCTAATGAGTTGAAGTAATCGTATAACGCAGGGGGATGAGTGGATTACGGACGAAATTTGCGGCGCTTGCGTCGCCAAAAGGACAACAGATCTAGATCGGGGACATTAGGATTATATTTAAGTGAAGTAGCGAAAGTAACGTGAAGAAAGGAAAAAAAAAAGGTGGTGTAAAGAAAACTTGGGCGCCAGTGTTTTCCAAAACCAAATTATCAGCGAAAACACAACTCTGATAATTGACAAAACAAAAAAAAAGAATTACAATCAAAGAATTTCAATATAGGGAAGAAAAAAAATTCAAAAATAAACCAGAAAAAATTTATGCCAAAAAATATCAAGGTCATAAAAAAAAATTTAAAAAAAATCAGGAGCAAATCAAAAAAAAATCGAGGCCAAATCAAAAAAACAGGCCCCACGTTGGGCGCCAAAAATTTTATGTCACCTAATTCGTGGCAGTCCCTCTTCGGACGCCAAAGTTATACTACTTTGGCTCGTAGCCGTGCGTAACAAAAAGAAAATCAGGTATCAGAACGACAAAGATATGGTAAAGCAACGGATAGATATTTACAGTAATAACCAGTAGGAAATAGTTCAACTTACAAAAGTCCTTCAACAACGCTTCCTTGCAACGGAAGGGTGGGATTCAAAGATGTCCTGCACTAACAAAGCATTTCACCCTTGACTGTGAGGGTGTTGAGGGAGCTTATCACACGTTACACTAATCACTAATCACTGGGGTTAGCAGCAGACATTATCACGCTGATGGAACCAGGTAGCATTCATAAATTTCTTATTAATTCTATTTCCTGAGACAATAATTCCGAAATATTTTGTAACACAAATTGTAAAGAAAAATAGTAATAAGAATTTAGAATCACGGGCTTTCGAGGCACGATGTAATGCATGTCATCTGAGAAGTTCTTGCATCAAACTAACAGTAACGTGAGGTGTTTTATTTGCTACATATGGTAACAAAGAAAAATCTAATGCTTTTGAATAACGAAACTCGCGCAAGCCATGATCTATTTTAGATTCTTTGTTGTTCGAAAATTCAGAAACTACAGTATCACTGTATTTAAATAATCCAAAGTATGCGCTACTCTCATAAAAAAAAGAGACCACGAAAACTAGATCGCACATACAGTTCCAAATATAAAAAGACAAATAAACTAAAAAAAACAATTAGCACAGCAACGCGTAATCACTAAGTCAATGTTCCGTAAAACACGTGCGGTCGAGTAAGACAAGTTCTATCACTTTTATTTCCAACAGAAAAGCAACAAAAACAATTAGTAAAGTAACGCGTAAGCAATAAAACCATCTGTCAATGACCTTAAAACCCGTGCGGTCGAGTAAACACATTCTACAGTTAAAATACACCTTCTATTTCACTAGAAAAACAACTAGAATCGTGCCGCGTTTGTTCATGGAGGCAAAAAGAAACAGTCCCGCATTAATTCTCACTATTTTTAAAGCAAAAAGGAACAGCACTTTTAACGTACTTATTAAACAGGAACAAAGAACAGACTACAACTGCCAATCTCGTTATATCAACTCGTTGCTATTACAACTTCTTATCGCCTATCTAGACTTGTATATCCACATATTAATTACAGCGGTTTTGTTTATTGATGATAAGTTGGAAAGTAATTTACGGGTAATCCAATTTACAATTAAACTATCTTTTAAAATTAATACACGCGAGTCAAATTGCATACAAATCTGAAAACTATAAAAATGCCCGTTACAACTCGCCTCCTGATTTGTTTCTATTTCAACAAATTCTTCTTTAACGTCATCCATATCCTCTAATACTTTTTTCTTTTAATTTCAAATTTAATTTCCTCTATGGTTTTACTAGCTTGTTTTAAACCCATAGTTAGTTTACCATTCATTTTTTAAACTTCTTTTCATTCTTTTCACTTTCTAATCTTAAACTTTCTTTAAATTTTACTATGTTCTCTCTAATTCTGCTCGTAACTTCTGAGTAATTTTATCAAATTTCTTTGATACTTTTTCATTCCTTTCACTGATCCTTTTTGGTTCCTGCATATTCTCTTTTATTACCTTTATACCTTTCGCATAATTTTTTTTCATTTCTTTCATATTTTTCTTTTGTTCCTGCATATTTGATTTAGATTTAGTAAAAAAGCCATCATTTTTGACTCCTGAGTGTCTCTTACACCCTGTTCATTTTTGGCCTCTGAAGCCTCTTTTTTTCCCTTCTTCCATATAAACACTTTCCTGATAATCAATTTCCATTCTTTCAGCTCTCTAACCTTTAAAAACTTCTTTCATTCTATCCGCCGTACTGGCAACCAATCAGACATTAGGAGGAAAAACACTCCAATATAAAACCCTACAAGACAAGAAACTATAATTTTTAGACAATTTATTCTAGCTCTAGGTTGGGACGTCGCTAACATTGCTGTGTTACGCCTCTGTGTTGGGAGAGACCAATTGTTGTACTGAAAATATAATAGGAAATATGACAACATTATCTTACCTTCCTCTTCTTTGGCTTTGCATTGCCTGACTTGTTTAACGGAAATTATACTGTGGAATTTACAATATGCATTGAAACACAATAATCTCAAGAAATACCGATACATTTAAAAACATGTTTCTTTCATACAGCTAAAATTCATACAGAAAATAAATTGTGCGATTTACTTAATTATTAAAATATTCCTTACCTAATCTCTTTTGAACGGTACAAAATTCTCTTCAATTAGTAGCTGGCTAATTTGCCTATCCCTTATTGGCACGTTTGGTAAGTGTTTGTGGCCTAAACTGTTCACAGGTAATTTATTAAAGATCATAATCTGCATCGAATTTTTTTGACCCCAAAATTTGATGCAAACTAACGGCTTGTCCAAAAAATTATATCATTATGACTTATTCTAGCTTAAATTACAAAATACTTACATATTTTTATTGGTTGCAAACAAAGAAATCCAAAAGTTATATTTCCAAATCTTATGGTTCTATAGGGCTTATTAAAAACTCATTTCCATTTTAAATCTCCATAAAAAAGTATATCTTTTATCTTTAATCAATTAACTTCAGAGTAGCTCTTGTGTCGAAGAACATTCAATCTTCATTGTATTTTACAAAACAAATGTTGCTTTATCAAATATTGAATTTGATAACTTCGAAGTTTGAAACTACTCAAATTTATGAATTTCACGTCGTTAACTAATTCACAACATACAATTCTGCTTTCAATCTTACATAATGAATGTTACATATTGCTTAGTTTAGAAAGGATGATGAATCGTGAATTCTACATGTTAATTTGGTTTTATAAAGAATCAAACGCGAATTCTGAATGTAATCTTACATATTGTTTGGTTCAGAAGGAATATGGTTCTATTTAAAAACTCTTAAAATGAGTTAAAAATGATATATCGACACACACGGAAAAGTCAATTTTGTGAATGAGGAGGTTGTCCTTAGGCTTTGTAAATGCAAACAGACTTAAAAGGATTTGTATTCTAATAAATCTATATTTTAAAAGCGTTTTAAGGTATCTTTAATAAGCATCAATACTTTTAAAATCTACATCCCAGAGTATGCTTTAAATTGACACTCTTCTATGCTATTTACGACGATTAAACGTGTTCTAATGAATCTTTATACACAGCAGATTAATTACATAAATAATTGAAGCTCGCAATGACTTTCTTTTCGTTTGCAAATGCAATAAAGTTGATATGGATATGATTTTTACTCTGGTGTATTACATGACATTGTATTCAGAATGAAAACTCGTTTTTTTTTAGTATAGAGGGCTTTATCTACACAAGGTTTTAAAGTTTATATTCGTAATAACGCGAGTGCCATGAAATATGCTTTTTATGGTATTTTTCAGCGATTAATTTATGCAGGGTAAAACAATTAAATATTTAGAATTTCAATTTCTTTCAGAGAAACAGAGAGGGACAGAGAGAGAGAATAAGAGAGAGAGAGAGAGAGTGAGAGAGAGCGCTGTGTTACGTCTCTGTGTTGGGAGAGAGCCAAATTATTGCTATGACTTAGGTACAGCGAACTGTATTAAAGGAAATGCATTAGAAAATGTTAAATTATTATTCTACCTTCATTTTCTTTTCTTAGCCTGGTTAGCGAACAATAGAATGGTACGGGAGTACATTTTGAGGACCGATAGAAAACAAATAAAAAAAAATGATGTATCATCTCGCAGTTTTCACAACAAGATCGAAAACATATTGTCCGATATTAACATTGTTACTCGTGGCAGTCAGTCAATTCAGTCTGTGTATTAATCCAGAAGTGATATGAAATAAATTATTCGATTGAGTTGTTCAAATAGTTGTGCTTTGTGTCAATATAAATTATGATCCAGCAGTCAGTGCTAGTGTAATAAATTAAGAGTGCATAAACCTTCCTAGATGAATAAGTTGCAAATATAGCGTACTGTCGCTTTATAAAGGAATTTCGTGTCGTAAACGTTGTTGGCAGTTATTGACAGCTATAACTACTTATAGCGGATTTGCAAATTTTCTAAATAATTATATTTGTATTGGGTTTAAAACGGGCAGCGGCTCTTTCGGTACTTAGATTGCCAGAGACTATAAAGGTCGGTATGGCAGTCTCAGACACACTACCGCTATGTCAACCACTACGTTACCTCCCAAGTACATAGCGTACTTAAATTGTAATAAACATGGTGGCATTTTCTGGGGTGAAAGATTTCTGAGTTAAAATAGTCTCCCATTCGGATCTCCGGGAGGGGACTACTTCGGAAGATGCCATCGGAAAGTTCAGAGTAAGAGTCGCCAACATTTTGCGAGTCGGAGCGTGGAATGTTAGAAGTATGAAGCAAGTAGGTAAGTTAGAGATCCTGAAAATTGAAGAGAATAGGTTAGCATTAAACATAGTAGGGATCAGCGAAATACGGTGGGCGGAGGCGGAGAATTTTTGGAATGGAGACTTTAGGATAATTAATTTAGGCGCAGAGGAAGGAAATTCGGGTGTGGGGATAGTTATGCGGAAAAAGATAGGATACTGTGTAGAAAATTACTTACAAAAGAACGAAAGAACAAAAATGGTTAGATTAGAATCTAAACCAGTAAATACAGTAATAATACAGTTACACATGCCCACCTCTAGCTACAGTAACGAAGAGGTAGAAGCGATCTACAAAGATATCGAAAACATATTAAGATACCTAAAAGGACATGAAAATTTAATAATAACGGGGAATTTTAATGCAGTGGTAGGTGCGGGTAGGAAAAGAGGGGTAGTAGGTTTATTTGGTTTAGGTACGAGAAACGACAGGGGAAATAGGTTGGTAAAATTTTGCGACCAGAACAATTTAATCATCACAAGCACATTATTTCAACACCATGTTAGAAGACAATATACGTGGTAGATAACAGGAGATATATGAAGATATAAAATAGATTACATTCTTGTTAGACGACGGTTTAGAAATCAAGTAAAAGACTGTAGAAGCAATTCAGAAGCGAATATAGACACTGACCACAACATCGTAATTATAAAGGCCGCACTTAAATTTAAAAATTAAAAAAAAAGAAACGGAAAAAGGCACTCTGACTTTAAGAAGCTAAAAGATAAAGATATTTGAGGAAGATTCGAAAAAAAAGTCTAATGAATTTGAGGTTGGCACATTCATATCTAGGCAGGTAGTGGAAGCTTCGTGCGACAGGACGCGAAGCAGTTAGTTGTTGCGTGGCGTGCATGTGATGAACATTGAAGCATGGCGGCTCGTAGTACTTAGTATTAAGTATAACCTAGTATTTTAGAGATTATTAATTTGACTACAGCATAGTTTCCGTAATGTGGTTTTAGTTACATTGTTCATACTCGTTATATGAGAATTCACGTTTACTTTAATAGAATAAAGTGTTTAGTCCTGAGATCGTGTATATTTTTAAGAGTAGTTGTGGCATTTTAATCTAACAAATATAAACCAAAAAAGTATCATCTCAAATTGCTGAAAGATATTGGGAAAATTTCTGATACTAAGGAGGTAGAAACAGAATGGAACATTAAATCCAGCCTAAACATGGCGGCCAAAGATATTCTGGGGTATACACAAAAAGAAAATAAGAAACCATGGATAACAAAGGATATTCGGAATTTAATAGCAGAAAGACAAAAATACAAAAATAGATCAGACGAAACAGGAAAACAGAGATACAAAGCCATAAAACGGAAAATTATTCGCAAATGCAGGTAAACTAAAGAACAATGGATTGATGAAAAGCGCAAAGAGGTGCAAATTAAGATGAAAGTAGGAAAGACATATGAAACATACAAACTAATTAGAATCAATTTTAGGGATATAAAATCGTATAGCAAAAATATAAGGGACGCGGGAGGAAACGTTATTATAGAAAATGTAAAGAAAGTAGGTAGATGGCAAGAATATATAGAGAATTTATATGCAGGAAGGGAACTAACAGCATTAGAACAGGAATCAGACATTAAAAATGATGACTTTGGAAATTCTATACCAAGAGTTGAGTTTAAGTTAGTATTAAAGGGTCTGAAAAATGGTATGGCGCCGAGTACAGATAAGATGTAAGCAGATACCCTAAAAGCCGCTGGATAAGCAGTAATAAAACGTCTCTTCAAACTTCTAAGTTATATGTATGAGACAGGCGAGATACCCAAAAATTTCAAACGTAACATCATGGTAACTATACTAAAAAGGGAAGACGCGGATAGATGTGAAAATTTTCGAACAATAAGTTTGACAGCACACGTGTCAAAAATATTAACTAAAATTGTACAAAGACGAATGGAAAAACAAGCTGAAGGAATACTAGGGGAAAATCAATTTGGGTTTAGGCAAAAGGGGGAACACGGGTGGCTATTTTAGCTCGGAGAGTGATAATGGAGAAATCAATAGAAAAAAAAGGAAAGCGTATATACAGGGTTTGTATATCTGAAGAAAGCATTCGACAATGTAAAATGGAACAACCGTTCAAAATGCTCTAAAGATTAGAATGAGTTAGAGGTGTAGAGAAATAGTACATAGCTTATACAAAGAGCAAACAGCAGTAATAGAATTATAGCAGGAACGTAGAGAAGTAAACATTTGGAAAGGGGTGAAACAGGAATGTGCCCTATCCCCTTTAATTTTTAAACTGTACATTGAGGAAGCAATGATTACTGTTAAATGCAGAAAGGCACTTGGAATTACTAGACAGGGACGAAAAATGGATATGCTTAGATTTGCAGATGATATAGCGGTACTAGTATCTAGCAAGAAAGAGTTAGAGGCTGCTTTTAATAAAATGGAAACGGTTCTAGCAGAGAGATACGGTATGAAAATTAACAAAAATAAAACTAAAGCATTAGTATGTTAAAAAGAAAAAAATTAATCAAAAACAAGAATGCAAATATGTAACAAGAACTTAGAAGAGATTAAGGATTTCTGCTACCTAGATAGTCAAATATCGCAAGATGGAGAAAGCACAAAAGATATAAAACAAAGGTTAACACAAGGTCGTGCTACATTTAACAAGAAAAAGCAACTACTGTGTTCAAAGACAACAAACAGAAACAAGGAAAAGATTGCTTAAAACATATGTGTGGAGCACAGCACTGTACGGCTGTTAATCCTGGGCAGTAGGAGCAGCGGACTAGAAAAAAATAGAAGCCTTTGAAATGTGGTGCTACAGACGTATGATAAAGATATTATAGACAGACAAAGTTAAGAACGAAGAAGTACTAAAAATAGTAGGGCAAAAAAGGAGTATGTGGAAAACGATAAAAAAATAGGAGAGATAGTATGATAGGCCACATACTACCGCATGAGGGAATAGTACGGAATATATTAGAAACAGGGATAGGAAAAAAAAAGTAGAGGTAGACCTAGGCTAGACTATTGCACATAGATTGTGAAAGGCTGTAGGAATTTCAGGGAAATGTGTAGGTTAGCTCAGAATAGAAATCAATAGAGGTAAGCATCCATCCAGTTCTAAGATGTATAAACTAATGACGATAAAAGTAATTGTACTTAAACAGTAACTGTACTTAAACAGGATGATCATTATAAGCAACTACAAGTATTGGGTGGGTAATGTAATCGAATAATGTTAATTGTTTGATAGGATTTACTGAAAAACTATTAATTCGGCAAATGTCTAAGTGTTGGGGGATCTTGGTAGCCACAGGTTGCTTAACCCCCTTTACTGAATCTCGGGCTTAAAATTATAAAACCATTGAAGGAGAACCAAGCTGTATATAGGCAGTATGAGAATTTCAAGGAACTGTGAAAGCTAGCTCGTAATATAAATAAGTGCAGGTACGTGTCCAAGCATTTTTGAGATGGAAACCTAATGACGAAAAAATAAGCGCAGATAAATCTGATGATTATTATAGACAACTACAGGTATTGGTTATAAAATATCTGCAACTAATGTTGACTGTGCGAAAAGATATATTGTAAAAAATATTAAATTGGCAAATGTTCAAGTGCTGGGAGAACTTGGCGACCTCAAGCTGCTTACCTCTCTTCACAACCATCCACTAAATGTCGAAGAAATATGATATATAATTTTAAAACAATAGAAGGGGACCGAACTGCATCTAACAAGAAAGAACAGCGCCTATGACAGTAGACAACAAACATAGAGACAAGAAAAAAATTATTGAAAGCATATGTGTGGAGCACAGCACAGTACGTCTATGAAATACGTACAGTAGGAATGTTCTGCTTCAGAAGTATGAGGATGATAGCATGGACAGACAAAGTTAATAACAAATAGATTATAGAAATAGTAGGGGAATAAAGATATCTGTGATAAAAAAAAATAGGAGAAATGGAAGGGCAGAATACGTTCTAAGGCATTTTTGAGGAATAGTATGGGATACATTACAAGCAGAGATAGGAAAAAGGAGGTAGATACCTAAATCTAATATTGATATATGTAGACTGTGTACATTTCAGGGAAATGTGTAGGTTAGTTCAGACTAGAAACAATGAGGGTACGCGTCTAACCATTTTCAGGACTGAAGACCTAATGATGATGATTGGTTTGAAAAAGGAATGTAAATTGCAGTACGTTCAGTAGTGTCAAGAATATGTAAAGGGTAATATTTACCAAAAGTTTTTCGGAATCTTCACAGCAAGTTCAATCACAGTCTTATAATTCTGCTTCATCTTTAAGCGATGGCAAATGAACTGTTGTTGTACCAGTTGTACAGCAAACATTTTTTTCTATTGGCTTTGTAAAAATCTTTGATTCGTATATTAGAAGTTTTCGGAAGCTTTTTTCAAAAACTTAGTGGTATTATAGTATTATTAATCAACATTATAAGGAAGCGAATAGAAACGGAATTCGTTTGTTTAAGACACTAGTTCTATAGAACCGCTACTGGAGCAATTTTAAATTCGAATTTGTCCTAGAGTAAGAAGCTTTAATTGGTCTATGATTATGAAAAATCATTGTTCATTTTTAATGTGTATTTTTCTGAAATAGGCAATTAACGTAATAGGTTAAATACCAAATAATGACATCTACTCTATTAAACATAATCAACATTAAGTAATTTTCCAAAAAAATGGGTGTTTAAAAGTAATAATTCGATTGCTTGGCTGATACACCTGGATATATTTCAATCTATACAGGTCTATCTATACTGAACTTTACATCCGCCAAAAATATACTGCCTTTGAATGGCGAAGGTGAAAAATGAGGATGCAGTAAAATTACAACGCATTATGCTGACCGCAGCTGGCATTTGGCCTCAAGAGCATTCCACAGTTTGGTATCACACGAAAGGCTTTATTAACTATTGCATTATCTTATGTTTTACTATTACAATGTTAGTGGAAGCCTACAGCGTTCTCAATAACTTCACTAAGTTGTCAGAGATTCTTTATGTTTTAGTCGCGACATTAAACTATAACTTCAAACAACCGAACTTCTTTCTTCGTCGAAAAGTATTTATTCGCCTAATCAAGTTGTTGAATAATCCCATTTTTGAAGCATATCCAGACGATTTTAATCTATACGTGATCAATACTACCCGGAAGCTGCAACTACTTGCAAGTAGTTTTGCGTGTTTTGTATTTGGAACAGTATTTTTACTATGTATAACGCCTCTTTTTAATAAGCAACCACTTCCAGTTCCATTCCCTTACGAATTGGGTAACTACAGAATCCTGATGTATGTGTTTCAGATTGTTGCTTTGATTGCTGTTAGCTGGACTCAGTTGTCATATGATTCTTTATGTGCTTGTCTTATAGGAACAGCTGCCATACAATTAGAGTTATTGGAAGCAAAAATACTTAGAGCTCAAGGCGGATGTATTGCTCGGAAAGAACATTTCTCTGATTGTGACGAATGTGACAACTTAATAATTGAAAATTTAAAGGGATGTATTGACCACCACAATCTTCTTATTCAGTATGTATTGCACTATAGGTTATCTGGAAATAAACGCTGATATTGGTAAGTTGAAATTGCTTTAGCAAATACAGAACGATCAACAGATCTAAGAGTATGCCACTACTGACTTTATCATCGTTTTATTCTGGACAACCTACACTAAGTCATAGTTCTGTTGACATATATTTAAATGTTATAGATACATAGAATGCATTGACGAAGTGTTTTCCTTTGGCATCTTGGTTCAATTCCTTGGAAGTATAATGACCGTATGTAATACGTTATTTCATTTGGTGTCAGTAAGTATACACAAATTACTTTTCTACAAACAGTTCTTCAACAAAACAAAACAAGTTGTTGGTCAAATTGAGAAACCGGTTTCTAAGATTTCTGAATATAGACACCTATGGCGTTACACTGTCTTTGGAAATTTGAAATTTTATTAAGAATTTGACTTAATTTAAAAGCTGCCTCCGTTGTTGCGTAGCGTAACTTAGCTTCTCTATGATGTGTGAATTTGTGCAGGTTGCTGGATGTATTATCCAAGCGCTATCTGGTCTTAAAAATTATGCGTTGAACCAAAATGAAGTTGTTTGAAATAATTCAACTGAAAACTTAAAAGTAAGTTTGTAAATCTAAAGCATGTATACTGAAATAAAGCAAATGATAGTGGTACGATAAGTAAATGCACGTATTTCTAGAATCGGTACTTTAGATACTTCAAACGGGCACCATTGTAGAAGACGTGTTTCAGCCACTGGTAACAAACACCGCCAACATGATAATGAAATGTTGTGGTATACTCTACATGTGATTTTCCAATGTTCCACCCAAAGGTACTACATTGGCCAGGAAGCGAGTTTTGTTTTTACCGACAAAATTTGGAATCTTGCCGAACCCTTGATGTTCGAAGCAAGGTACGGATCTTTAACGTGCGTGACAACACTCACGCACAGGATCTCCATTTTACCTCTCATCTGAACGAGGGTGTATTTTTATAAAAAATGCTCGCCTGACATCTTTCAAGCGGACCGTATCGGTATTCGAACCCGGGACCTTAGGCGTAGTAGTCACACACATACTAACTACGCCACGTAGCCGCCTTAATGTTGTAGTATAGCTCAACAAGCGGTTACAAATGAATTGCAAATATTCAGGAAAGATATAAGCTTTTAATCAAAGTTTGAGTTACCAAAAAATTTGTTCTCGTTGGATAACCTGTGCCGTCCAGCTAACTTTTAACCGGAGAGAAAGTCCTTTACTGCAATCAAAACAAAATTAAATCTATTGCTTTTGCTATTGCTATAAAACTCAAAAATATTTAGACATTTTTTATTTCCTATTAATAAGATGTTTTTACCTAATCAAAATTATTTTAATATTAACTATTCGCCAATTTCTTAAATTAGTTGAAACTGTCTGGCACCGTTACTTAATAATAATTTGAAATAAAATGAACAAGAGTACTCACGGTAGTATTTTACGAATAATGTTACTACCTGCTAATCAGGTGCACAATGGATATTCCCTCGCTGATAGCTGTATCGCAGGTTAGCGGTATAAACTAGTCAGGCATCCGTAGAACCCTTACAGAAGGAAATCAACTTCCCTATCTATGATTGAGGTTAAAAACAACGACAACGAAACACAAAACATTACTGAAAAACTATCATCAGAGTGATAGGAATCATTTCAACCATTATTAATGTAAATTATAATGGTTCTAATGGGTTCCGGTATAGCCACCAGAAACCTCTTAAACTGATTTCACTATTTAACTCCAGAAGGTATTTCTGAGAAATATAGCACTCCACTTTTTGTTTTAACTGAATTAATTAATATTCCGTGGCATTCTCTCAACACCGTTATGCCGAGCGCTACCCAGTTAATACTCGACTACTACTTCATTCCTCTTACCTTTCATACCCCTTACACAAAGCCCCTACCTAAACTCCTTTACTAATGAGTTTCCCTCTTATTTGTTTAAACCTACGAATTGTTATGAATACGGTAAATCTACTGTCACTTAATGTTTACATAATATACCATTAATTGAAGATAATCAACGTAGTTATACTAAAATTGCCCTTAACTAACTATTAGCACATTGAACAATATGTTTAAGTAATGACCTAATAATTGCAAACACATCGCAGTTATTACACATATAATGTATAATGAAAATGAGCGCATCACAATACCCTCTTTAAGATTCGGGTTTGGGAAAAGAGTAAGGTAAACTCAACCAACGAGAATCTTAACAATAATGTTGAAAGTAGAAATTACTCAGCTAACCCTGAGTACCCTTCCAAGAAGGAACAAGTTCCTTAAAATTGTAAACATTATATATACCTGCTACACCCCCTCCTTCGTGACTAACCTCATATGAATCAGGACCCCCAACTCGCGTCACTAAATAGGATCGCTCATAAAGCAAGAAAGCTTTTTTTTTATGGACGCTTCTTCGGCGGACGATTTAGGATGAGTCCTAACATGTACTCTATCCCCCATTTTGAACCCAGTTATTTTGTGATGCTCTTTACGATACATCCACCTGCGCTTTTTAGCCTTACTGATCAATTTCTCTTTAGCCAACCTAATTATTACTTCATGATCTGACGACCCTTTATTGAGTAGATTTAATTTTTGCAAAATTGGATCCTCTTTCTTCTTTCCAAAATGCACCTCGATTGAAGTCAACTCAATGCTCTCATGAACCGTTTCATTTATCCATCCTTCTATTAGCTTGGTCACCTGTGCCCACTTAGCACAAGAATAGTTACACATCGTCCTTAGCAAGCGTACAATTTCTTTTTTTACTTTTTCGGAACTATTGCCCTGAGAGTAATATAAAGAAGTATACACCATTTTAATGTTTTCCTCTAATAGAAATAGTTTCCACGTCTTCCCAAATTGCCTACCATTATCAGTCAGAATGGCATCTGGTTTTCCCATTTTGGCAAAATAGCCATTTTTTAATTTATTGAATAACGCTCAAGTCGTAGCCCGGCGTAACAAATATAGGCGCATCGCCTTAGAAAAACCATCTATTATTACAGCCAACTGAGTAACTCCACCTCGCGAACGAGGGCAATGGACCAATAAAATCGATGCATACCAACTTCTCAGGCCTCTCCGGCACTGCACTATACATATTCCACAAAGATGAGGGGCATTCTTAGACTTTTGGCAAATCAAACACCCGGCAATGAAGTGACGAATGTCTTTTCTCATCTTGGGTCAATAGAAATATTATCTTAAGGACAGATAACACTTATTGGATCCGAAATATTCTCGATCCTCGTGCTCATATCTAATTAAATCTATATATCCGCCTTTGCAATACAAATCCGCGTACCTTCATCCCCAACACCTTTATGATAACAATATTCCCTGGTTCATAAAATACCACTGCGAAGTGTTACCGGGATTTTCACCCCTTTTTAAACTTGCTTTTCTCCTACTACAAAAGACATCTCGGGGTTGCTCTTCTTTTAACTTTGACAAATTCTTCTGTCTTCTTCGAAGCATCATTTTTATTTATTTGAAACATAACTACATTTTTAGCGTCATTGGGTATTTCACATTAATCCGCCAAATCCACCGGATAACGAGAAAGACAGTTCGCGATAACATTTTCTTTTCCATTACAATACATTACATTAAACGCGTATTCCAATATCAAAAATATCCACCTCGTCATTCTTAAATTTAGTAGACGGCACTTCATTAAGTTTGACAGTGCCTTATGATCCATAACAATTGTTAACGGTCGACCCAAGACATACGCCACTGCTTCAGAGACTTAAACAACCGCTAAAGCTTCTTTGTCCGCGACTGTATAATATAATTCACTGCCTTTTAAAATCATACCGGTAAGATCTAAAATTTTTTTTTGCGGTCAGGATATCAATCTGTAAAAGACATGCTCCCATACCATGCACAAAACTATCACACTGAATATAAAAACGTGCATCTAATGTTGGGTGATTTCACACGCTTAAGAACGCTTCATGTACCTTTTCAAAACCCCTTGTTCCACATTTGTCCACAACCATTTTGCATTCTTTTTCAGAAAAGTCAACAAAGGTAAAGAAAGATAAGAATAATTGCTAATAACCTCCGATCAAAATTACACATGCCTAGGAAGGCTGTTAATTGTTTAATATTTCTCGGCCGTGGAAAACTTTAAATTGCTTTTATACGATCAGGATATATGAAAACACCCTTAGGCCTCAACACGTGTCCTAAAAATTTTGTGCTTCTTCTGTCAAACTCACACTTCCCCAGCTTAATTGTAACACCTGCTTGTGAAAGGCTTTCAAATAGTATGTTCAGGTAATTTAAATGCTCCTCCGCGGTCGCTGATGTTACTAAAATATCATCCACATACGGTTTAGCAAAATGCATTACTTTTCCCCCTAAAACTGTCGATAAACCCCTTATAAAACTGGCAACTGATGTGCTCAGACCAAAAGGAAGTACAAAAAATTGGTAAGTATTATCCTCAAACTGGAAGCCCATATATTTTCTACAATCTTTCTGTAACGGAATTTGCAACTATGTTACGCTCCCTTCCTGTAAAGCGTCCTTAAAGTGCATTGTTTATTTGGATCAATTTTGTATAAAATTGAATACTTCAGAATAGTTGAGATTTGTATGCAATTCAACTGGTGTGTATTAATTTAAAGGTAGATTACTTGAAAACTGATTTTCATTAATAAATAAATTGTAAGGAACGAATGTTAAACCGCTTATAAGTAATTACTAGATAATGTATTATCGAAGTCGAGATAATAAACAGATTAGAGTGTAGCGCAGTTGTTCTTTGTTCCTATATATTATTAGTTGTAGGTTAACTGCAGAGTGGAGTTCTAATTCGATTGAAGGAAGTATGCTTTATAGACGAACGTGTTTGGTCGACGCACGTGTGTTTTAAGGTCATTAACGGACGGTTTTAGTGATACGCGTGTTTTACTGATTGTGTTTTTAGTTGTTTTTCTTGTGAAAAAAACGTTGTAGAACTTGTGAAACTTGACCGATTCTTTCTTTAGGATTAATGTGTGTGCGATCTGGTTTAGTGTTCCTTTTTTTATCAGAGTAGTGCATACTTTGGATTATCCAAATGCAGTCTTAAGCTTGGGTTTTGTTTCTAAAAATGATGATACAGTTGTAGCAGGTTTAGTAGACGGGCTGGTTTGCATTAGTCGACGCGAAGATCAGATTTCCAAAAAAAAATCAGAAAAAAAAGGTTGCTTCTTATAACTATGTATCTCAATCACATGTAAGTACAGTTACTACTGTAGTTTCTGAATTTTCTAACACCAAAGAATCTAAAATAGATCATTGCTTGCGCAAATTTTGTTATTCAAAAGCATTAGATTTTTCTTTGTTACCATATGTAGCAAATAAAACACCTCACGTTATTGTTAGTTTAATTCATTAGATCGTGCTTTAAAAGCCCGTGATTCTAAATTTTTATTACAATTTTTACGATTTGTGTTACAAAATATTTCGAAATTATTGTCTCAGGAAATAGAATTAACAAGAAATTTATCAATGCTACATAGTTCCATCGCGTGATAATGTCTGCTGCTAACACCAGTGAAATGCGTAGGTGTGATTAGTGTAACGTGTAATAAGTTCCATCAACACCCTCACAGTCAAGGGTGAAGTGCTTCGTTAGTGCCGGACATCGTGAATCCCACACTTCAATTGCAAGGAAGCGTTACTGAACGTTTCTGCTACTCCCCAATATTTCCTTACTGTGTAATAAAAATTTTTATAATGCTTTTATCGTTGCTACATTATACAGATTATCCCAACAGTTTTTTTTACATCTTACAGAGCACGGAATAATTTAGACTTTTCATTGCTGCTATGCTTATTCTTTTTTTCAGGTTTGCTTAACTATTTTTATTGCAGGTATTGTCCCTAATTTCTTACAGCCGCGTACATTATATGTTAGTCTGATTTCTACAACCCCCCCTAATCTCCGATTGAGCCCGGTCATTCCGTGATTTTCTTAGTGTTACGCCCGGCGACGAGGCAACGTAACATAAATTTGGACGCCCCAACGTGGGGCCCTGATTTTTTTTGGTTTGCTCTTGATTTTTTTAAATTTTCTTTATGACCTTGATTTTTTTTTTTTGGCATTGATTTTTTTGGTGTATCGGCTCGATTTTCTTTTTTTTCTATATTAGCTGGCTGTAATTTTTTTGGTGAATTATCAGAGTTGTGTTTTCGCTGGTAATTTGGTTCTGGAAAACACTGGCGCCCAAGTTTTCTTTACATCATTTTTTCTCCTTACGTCACTTTCGCTACCTCACTTAAATATAATCCTAATGTCCCCAATCTAAATCTGTTGTCCTTTTGCCGACGCTAGCGCCGCAAATTTCGTCCGTAATCCACTCGTCTCCCTACGTTATACGATTACTTCAACTCATTAGCTTTATCTGTGATATTTGACATAGTTCGTAGTATTGTGTGATGACTTTTATATTTTTCTTCTACTCTTACCGGGTTTTCTTTAATTCCACATTCCTGTCCATTTTTTTTCCTGACTGGTTTTCCTTGCGGTTAGTTGATGTACTGACTTCGATCACTCGTTTTATCTGCTCCTGCGGTAGTTGCTCTTTAGGCCTACTTTCTGTTCTTTAGGAATCACGACTTAGTCGGCTTTTGGGTCTATTAGCAGATTACTTTTCTTATTTGGTTGTATTATACGACTTTTTTTTCTTCTTGGTACCACAGTTTGAAGCCTTTCGTTACTTTTCCCAGTTTTCCGTTTGTCGTTCCCTAGCTTACTTGAGGCTTGACACTTGTGTCTTATGTTGGCTATTGCTGTTGGTTTTCTTCCTCGCTACTTTTCTTTTCTTTTGGTTTTTGCGCGAGAAATCAATTTCTTGAGGTTAGAAACTGTGCTGTCTCTTATCTGAAGAGACATCCGTCCTTTGACGACTTTGGCAGTGTTTATGCCTTTACACCTTAGTCCTCTTTGATTGCTACTACTTACCTATCTTTCCCTGTAGATTTCTTTACTCTTAGTTTTGTCCGACATTTTGGTCCTTTGAGCCGGAAATTTTTTTTTTAATTTTTTTGTGTTGGTTCTGAGTGGATTGGTATAGTTTTGTCGTTTTCCTTGTCGAGTCCGTTTGTTGTTAATGTCGTTCGTCCTCTGCTTCTCGTTCCCTACCCTGACCTTTTAATTTTGCTGGGGGGGAATTTGTTACGCTCCCTTCCTGTAAAGCGTACTTAAAGTGCATTGTTTCTTTGGATCATCGTTGTATAAAATTGAATACTTCAGAATAGTTGAGATTTGTATGCAATTCAACTGGTGTGTATTAGTTTAAAGGTAGATTACTTGAAAACTGATTTTCATTAATAAATAAATTGCAAGGAATGAATGTTAAACCGCATATATATAATTACTAGATAATGTATTATCGAAGTCGAGATAATAAACAGATTAGAGTGTAGCGCAGTTGTTCTTTGTTCCTATATATTATTAGTTGTAGATTAACTGCAGAGTGGAGTTCTAATTCGATTGAAGGAAGTATGCTTTATAGACAAACGTGTTTGGTCGACGCATGTGTGTTTTAAGGTCATTGACGGACGGTTTTAGTGATACGCGTGTTTTACTGATTGTGTTTTAGTTGTTTTCTTGTGAAAAACGTTGTAGAACTTGTGAAACTTGACCGATTCTTTCTTTAGGATTAATGTGTGTGCGATCTGGTTTAGTGTTCCTTTTTTTATCAGAGTAGTGCATACTTTGGATTATCCAAATGCAGTCTTAAGCTTGGGTTTTGTTTCTAAAAATGATGATACAGTTGTAGCAGGTTTAGTAGACGGGCTGGTTTGCATTAGTCGACGCGAAGATCAGATTTCCAAAAAAAAAAATCTGAAAAAAAAAGGTTGCTTCTTATAACTATGTATCTCAATCACATGTAAATACAGTTACTACTGTAGTTTCTGAATTTTCCAACACCAAAGAATCTAAAATAGATCATTGCTTGCGCAAATTTCGTTATTCAAAAGCATTAGATTTTTCTTTGTTACCATATGTAGCAAATAAAACACCTCACGTTACTGTTAATTTAATGCATTAGATCGTGCTTTGAAAGCCCGTGATTCTAAATTTTTGTTACAATTTTTACGATTTGTGTTACAAAATATTTCGAAATTATTGTCTCAGGAAATAGAATTAACAAGAAATTTATCAATGCTACATAGTTCCATCGCGTCATAATGTCTGCTGCTAACACCAGTGAAATACGTAGGTGTGATTAGTGTAACGTGTAATAAGTTCCATCAACACCCTCACAGTCAAGGGTTAAGTGCTTCGTTAGTGCCGGACATCGTGAATCCCACACTTCAATTGCAAGGAAGCGTTACTGAAGGACCTTTTGTAAGTTGAACTATTTCCTACTTGTTATTGCTTTGAATGTCTATCCGTTATTTTGCAATATCCTTTGTCGTTCTGATACCTTTTGCAATAGAACTGCATGCTATTAAGAAAAAAAAGAAACAAAACAAATTAGTTTGAGTAATTTAAAAATTTGGACAGAAAAGAAAAAAAAAAAACTACTGAATTACTCATCAATTGTGCTTACCTATTTAGCTTTTATTAAAATTTTGTCGGATTTATGTTGAATTGGTGTGTGAGGAAACGTTTCTGCTACTCCCCAATATTTCCTTACTGTGTAATAAAAATTTTTGTAATGTTTTTATCGTTGCTACATTATATAGATTATCCAAACAGTTTTTTTTACATCTTACAGAGCACGGAATAATTTAGACTTTTCATTGCTGCTATGCTTTTTTTTTTCAGGTTTGCTTAACTATTTTTATTGCAGGCATTGTCCCTAATTTCTTACAGCCGCGTACATTATATGTTAGTCTGATTTCTACAACCCCCCCTAATCTCCGATTGAGCCCGGTCATTCCGTGATTTTCTTAGTGTTACGCCCGGCGACGAGGCAACGTAACATAAATTTGGACGCCCCAACGTGGGGCCCTGATTTTTTTTGGTTTGCTTTTGATTTTTTAAAATTTTCTTTATGACCTTGATTTTTTTTTGGCATTGATTTTTTTGGTGTATCGGCTCGATTTTCTTTTTTTTCTATATTAGCTGGCTGTAATTTTTTTGGTGAATTATCAGAGTTGTGTTTTCGCTGGTAATTTGGTTCTGGAAAACACTGGCGCCCAAGTTTTCTTTACATCATTTTTTTTCCTTACGTCACTTTCGCTACCTCACTAAATATAATCCTAATGTCCCCAATCTAAATCTGTTGTCCTTTTGGCGACGCAAGCGCCGCAAATTTCGTCCGTAATCCACTCGTCTCCCTACGTTATACGATTACTTCAACTCATTATCTTTATCTGTGATATTTGACATAGTTCGTAGTATTGTGTGATGACTTTTATATTTTTCTTCTACTCTTACCGGGTTTTCTTTAATTCCACATTCCCGACCATTTTTTTTTCCTGACTGGTTTTCCTTGCGGTTAGTTGATGTACTGACTTTGATCACTCGTTTTATCTGCTCCTGTGGTAGTTGCTCTTTAGGCCTACTTTCTGTCCTTTAGGAATCACGACTTAGTCGGCTTTTGGGTCTATTAGCAGATTACTTTTCTTATTTGGTTGTATTATACGACTTTTTTTTCTTCTTGGTACCACAGTTTGAAGCCTTTCGTTACTTTTCCCAGTTTTCCGTTTGTCGTTCCCTAGCTTACTTGAGGCTTGACACTTGTGTCTTATGTTGGCTATTGCTGTTGGTTTTCTTCCTCGCTACTTTTCTTTTCTTTTGGTTTCTGCGCGCGATAAATCAATTTCTTGAGGTTAGAAACTGTGCTGTCTCTTATCTGAAGAGACATCCGTCCTTTGACGACTTTGGCAGTGTTTATGCCTTTACACCTTAGTCCTCTTTGATTGCTACTACTTACCTATCTTTCCCTGTAGATTTCTTTACTCTTAGTTTTGTCCGACATTTTGGTCCTTTGAGCCGGAAATTTTTTTTTTAATTTTTTTGTGTTGGTTCTGAGTGGATTGGTATAGTTTTGTCGTTTTCCTTGTCGAGTCCGTTTGTTGTTAATGTCGTTCGTCCTCTGCTTCTCGTTCCCTACCCTGACCTTTTAATTTTGCTGGGGGGGAATTTGTTACGCTCCCTTCCTGTAAAGCGTACTTAAAGTGCATTGTTTCTTTGGATCATCGTTGTATAAAATTGAATACTTCAGAATAGTTGAGATTTGTATGCAATTCAACTGGTGTGTATTAGTTTAAAGGTAGATTACTTAAAAACTGATTTTCATTAATAAATAAATTGCAAGGAATGAATGTTAAACCGCTTATAAATAATTACTAGATAATGTATTATCGAAGTCGAGATAATAAACAGATTAGAGTGTAGCGCAGTTGTTCTTTGTTCCTATATATTATTAGTTGTAGATTAACTGCAGAGTGGAGTTCTAATTCGATTGAAGGAAGTATGCTTTATAGACGAACGTGTTTGGTCGACGCACGTGTGTTTTAAGGTCATTGACGGACGGTTTTAGTGATACGCGTGTTTTACTGATTGTGTTTTTAGTTGTTTTTCTTGTGAAAAAAACGTTGTAGAACTTGTGAAACTTGACTGATTCTTTCTTTAGGATTAATGTGTGTGCGATCTGGTTTAGTGTTCCTTTTTTATCAGAGTAGTGCATACTTTGGATTATCCAAATGCAGTCTTAAGCTTGGGTTTTGTTTCTAAAAATGATGATACAGTTGTAGCAGGTTTAGTAGACGGGCTGGTTTGCATTAGTCGACGCGAAGATCAGATTTCCAAAAAAAAAATCTGAAAAAAAAAGGTTGCTTCTTATAACTATGTATCTCATTCACATGTAAATACAGTTGCTACTGTAGTTTCTGAATTTTCTAACACCAAAGAATCTAAAATAGATCATTGCTTGCGCAAATTTCGTTATTCAAAAGCATTAGATTTTTCTTTGTTACCATATGTAGCAAATAAAACACCTCACGTTACTGTTAATTTAATGCATTAGATCGTGCTTTGAAAGCCCGTGATTCTAAATTTTTGTTACAATTTTTACGATTTGTGTTACAAAATATTTCGAAATTATTGTCTCAGGAAATAGAATTAACAAGAAATTTATCAATGCTACATAGTTCCATCGCGTCATAATGTCTGCTGCTAACACCAGTGAAATACGTAGGTGTGATTAGTGTAACGTGTAATAAGTTCCATCAACACCCTCACAGTCAAGGGTGAAGTGCTTCGTTAGTGCCGGACATCGTGAATCCCACACTTCAATTGCAAGGAAGCGTTACTGAAGGACCTTTTGTAAGTTGAACTATTTCCTACTTGCTATTGCTTTGAATGTCTATCCGTTATTTTGCAATATCCTTTGTCGTTCTGATACCTTTTGCAATAGAACTGCATGCTATTAAGAAAAAAAAGAAACAAAACAAATTAGTTTGAGTAATTTAAAAATTTGGACAGAAAAGAAAAAAAAAAACTACTGAATTACTCATCAATTGTGCTTACTTATTTAGCTTTTATTAAAATTTTGTCGGATTTATGTTAAATTGGTGTGTGAGGAAACGTTTCTGCTACTCCCCAATATTTCCTTACTGTGTAATAAAAATTTTTGTAATGCTTTTATCGTTGCTACATTATATAGATTATCCAAACAGTTTTTTTTACATCTTACAGAGCACGGAATAATTTAGACTTTTCATTGCTGCTATGCTTTTTTTTTCAGGTTTACTTAACTATTTTTATTGCAGGTATTGTCCCTAATTTCTTACAGCTGCGTACATTATATGTTAGTCTGATTTCTACAACCCCCCCCTAATCTCCGATTGAGCCCGCTCATTCCGTGATTTTCTTAGTGTTACGCCCGGCGACGAGGCAACGTAACAACTATGCCGAAGCCGAATCAATAGTTATAAATGTAATTTTATTATCTTCAAAAATAAACTCGTCAGGATTAGGTGGCACTATGCGATCCCCCACCATCCTGGAATTTAAATGACGTGCATCCATACAAACTCGAACACTCTTCCTCTTTTTTATTACTACTACTAACGGGCTAATGTACTCGGTACGTGCAGGTTCAATAACCCCCTATTTTCGCATTTCTCTAATTTGCTCCCGCGCCGCTTCTTTGTACACCACCGAAATTGAATAAGTTTTCATACAAATCGGCTTTTCGTCCTTGACCTCGATAACATGTTCGTATCCCTTAATCAATCCTGGTTGATCAGAAAATATCTTTGCGTGACGATTCAACACTTCCAACAACCCCTTCTTTTCAGTCTCCGTAAAAGAACTAGCTTTTCCACACTCTCCTCTTTATCACTCAAAGTATAAATTGTTTTTTGTTTAACTGTTTTTGGCCATTCACAGATAGTTCCACTTACGAAGAACACTGTTACATAAATACCTAACATCTCCTCTTCAAAATTTAATTTAAAGGAATTATTTTTATTCAACGCAATCATTTCGTGTATCCTAAAATTCATTTTTACCTTATACACTCTAACCATTCGCAACCTAAAATCATTTCCCTCGCCAACCCTCGAATAATAATAAATTGCACTTTGTACTAAAAATTCTCAAATTTTTCACTCAACAATCGCTGCACCTTAATTTTTGTCACCTGTGTTCGTAACGCCCCGCTGACCGTGATACCACTTACAGGAAAAGTAGATATCTGTGACTTACTGCTACATACTTCTTTAAATACCTCCGCTGCTATACAATTAAACTGACTTCCTGAATCGACCAGTGTTTTAACTTTTCACTATTTATCTCTACATTAACGCATGGCAAAGATACTTGCACCACCTCTACTTCTTCGGAGTCTAAAATTAAATCACTTTCTGGTTTCTGCTGAAAAACGGTGGCAACGGCTTCTGTGTCCACTAAATTCAGATTCGATAATCGCCCCTTCTGATTACGTACATCTGTATTCCCATTGTCCTCATTGACTTGCATGTTTCCTTCGTTATCCCGTACGATTTGCCTCCTATAATTATACCCTCTGTACCTACGTTCCCTTTCTTCTTCGTAGGTCCAGTCTAATTTTCTCAGAAATCCTTCCACTTCATCTCTCCTTACATTCAATATACCACGCTTAGTTTCTGATGGAAAATGAAGTATCAAAGCTTTAACCAATTCCGTTTCTGTTAATTTATTCGTCAAATAAGTGGCCTCACGCACTAATTTTAAAAAGTAGCCAGATCTGCTACCTCTTTCATATTTTCCATATTTTATCTTAAAAAAAATATTTCTCTCCTCCTCTTCACTCCAGTATCTGTTCATAAAACGATAGATAAAATCTTGAAAACTGTCAAAAGAATCTTTTTTAGCCTTTATCCAATCACCGACCGAGCCCCTAAAACTATTTATTGCCAACGTTACTTTTTTATATTCAGGTACTCCCGCCTCATCTAAAAGAATAATTAACTTCATACACTTGTAAACAAATTACTACTAAAAAATAAAACAAACTCGTAAGCAATTCCTTACACATTATTTTCGAGAACAACAATGTTTCAGGCATCACTAACGCGATATCTTACTAAAAATTATCATAAAAAAAGACAGCTTCTTCTTATCGCTTTCTCGTTTTATTGACCTTCCGGACTTCTCTGCCCGGCGGTAACCTTACAAGACGTATAATTCGAAAAGTGACATACTTGAATACATTGTCTCAAATCCACCTCAATTCAGATGCGATAGAAATTATATTCAATAGCAAAATTCGAAATGTGAAACAACCAATTCTGTATAATTTTAGCGTAGCGATATTGTAATTATATAAAAAAATTTGCACAGGAATTTTAATATATTACACCCTTGCTGTTTGTTGGTAAAACGGGACCCTCCCCCTTCTCGATAACTTATTTCCTGTATGAGCCCGATGTCGATCTTATTTTCCGCGAATGGTTTAATAAAACTGCTAGTTGCTTCTTTACCTTACTTTAGGTTTAATTGGGAGCATTTGATATTCTTACCTCGTTCGATATTCATATGGGCTTTACAATCCATAGTCGATGTAACGTGTGACAGCATTCTTCCGTCGTTGCATTGTGGGGCATCTACTCGACTTGATGTCGGGGCGTGGACCCACTTTGTACCATTTTTTTATTTTTATTTATTTGTTTTAAGCAGACCTAGTTTCCCCCCAGAAAGTAACCATGAGTAAGGTGTGTATGTGTGTGTGTGTGTGTGTGTGTGTGTGGTGTGTGTGTATTTGTGTGCGCGCGCGCTTGAGAACATGTGTTATGTGTGTGTATGTGTGTGGAAGAGGTTGTGTGTGGGTGAATGTGTGTTGTGTGTAGTCTTAATATCCGTGTTGCGTTACTCTTCTAGGACCAGGCCCATCAGCAGTCGAAAAAACCAGTCGTAGAGGAAGAACGCTCAACGGATATTTCCATATCAGTCAGGACCATCGGCAGCTGGAAATCAAATATGTTGAAAAGGCAATGTAAGTGTGTGAATAAGCATTTGTGTTTGCACAGCATTTGGGAAAGTAACCGCGAGTAGGCTGGGTGTGTGTGTGCGCGCGGGTTTGAGGACCTGTTTATAATATTACATAAAAAACTAGGTTCTTTCAGAGGAAAGGATTTGCTTGTTGTATTATTTGCCTTAGGTATGTGTAAGTTTGGTTCTTAAAGTTTAGCGTTAGTAAAAAGAAAAGAAATTCCCTATTCTACTACTTAAGATTAACTTATACCATTACTGTTAGTTATTATTTGTCAGAGACCGGGTTGATAATATGCAGGAGCATGCAAATTCGACATATTAGGTGGATTGGGTTGTTTCAAAGTCGGGTTGATGTTTTGACATTGTTGGTTCTGGTCGTCCAGAGCGGAATTCTTGGATATCCAGGAGATCAGTCTCCAGTTTCCAAAGCGGAGCCTCGGTCTGAGGAGAGGTGGTACTTTTATGGTTTTTTCCGGGTAGTTTTGTTTGTTTCCTTTATTCGTCAAAATAAAGTTTGTGGATGAGTGCCGCGGTTTTTCTGTAAGTGAATTTAGTATGGAAAAAGGTTTTCGTTCCAAATCATCGCGTGTAGGATGTTATTCAATAATGTTTGTCTATATGCGTAGAGGTATGGTTGTACGTCATTACACTAGAATACTAGATATTCCGGGGTTTTTATTTCTCCGCACGTGCATATGTTGTTGTCAACTAAATTCATGTGTTCTCCGTATGTTGGATAGGGTTCGTGACCAGTTAGGTAATGAATAAATCCTTGACTGGGCACCAGGTATTTAGATTTTAGGTGGTCTTTAATATTTGGGATCATTGCATATATCTTTCTACCGGTTGTGCTTTGATCCCAACGTGCCTACAATTCTGTAAGTATGTAGATCTTTATGTCCGTCTTTGTCGTGGACAGTTGGTTTGTGTTTAAGATGCGTTGTAGTTGTTGGTTGTCATTGTGTGTAAGATAGTACATTGTAGCCCGCTGTTTCACTTTGTGCCATCGCTTGCTCTGTCGTTTGCCCTTGCCCACGACACACAGCAGAGGGACTGCTTTCCAGTAATTCTTGAACTCATGACCAACCTCGGTATAGTTACCTCACCACTATACATTCTTCCTGTGATCCATCGATGTATAGCCGTGTCCGTGCCACCGATAACACTGCATCATCGAGAAGTAGTCCCTGGGCATACTCTTTGCCACCTGAGGTTTTCTAGCATCAGCTAATATGCGCCTTCCAAGTGTGGGGGTCACTTCAAAGATGACGCTGGCGAAGAAATCCATAAGACCCTTTCCGTCAAACCTAACTTCTTCTTCAGATGGTCTTCCAGCTTTAAATCGCCGAAACACAGATTCTGATTTGCGATCAACCGGACAAGTTTTCCTGCCTTCATCCCCGTATCGATTACCCGGAAGAATGGTTCGCAAACGCCTCTTCTCGATGGTTTTCGCTACGAACTTCTTACGGTCCCCTTCAACCTCGAACTGCAACTTCTTGGTATTTTCACGACCATCACGCACAACAACACCCCTCAGTGCGTCTTTCGAGGTGCAATCACAACAAATCCATAACGAGCAGTGTCTACCTTTTTCTTGAGGGTATTTTTTACATCCTCTTTCTGACTCGTGTTGGAGTTAATACAAACCGCAAACGTCGGGGTAGCACTCGTAACTGCTGCAGTGTATAATTCCTTGCCCGGCAATAATGCTTCCTAACCCTTGCAACCCTGTGAACTAGAAACAACGCTGACCTCCGCTGGACCTCCTTCTGTAACGCTTGCCCTCGCAGTATCTCCAACACCAAGGTTTATCGCCCTAACCATTAGCGGTAAATCTTTAGAAATTTTTTAAATTATAATGTTTTGGATAACGTTTACTATTTGCCACACAAGTTGCGTATGAATTTTAGCTTGACTCTTGAATAGTACATTTTATTTATGAAAAATCTGGAAGCGTGAATAGACGAAAATGGCGGATGGAGGCCGTGGCGGTTTACTTCTATATTCGTTAAATTTATTTTGGTTTTGGATTTTACATAGAGGCAGAGACTAAAATAGTTAACGCAAGTATTTATTTATTTATTTATTTATTTGTTCCAACGTTTCAGTAGTCTGCTACCTGAAATTTAAGCAGACCTGGCTTTCCCACAGAAAGTAACCATCATGTGTTATGTGTGTATGTGTGTATGTGTGAGGGATGGTTGTGTGTGATGTTGGTCCGTGTTACGTTCCCCCTCTAGGACCAGGACCATCGGCAGCCGGATATCCCAGTCGTCAAGAAAGAACGCACGACGGACGTTGCCTTGTCAGTCCGGACCATCGGCAGCCGGAAATCCAGATGTTGAAAAGCAATGGAAGTGTGTGTTTAGGTGTGTGTGTGTGTGTGTGTGTGTGTGTGTTTGTGTGTGTGTGTGTGTGTGAGAGAGAGTTGTGTGTATGTGTGTTGTATGTAATGTTGGTATCCGTGTTACGTTCCCCCTTTAGGACCAGGGCCATCGGAAGCCGGATATCCCAATCTTCAAAGAGAAACGCTCGACGGATGTTGCCTTATCCAACGGCAGCCGGAAATCCAGATGTTGAAAAGGCAATGTAAGTGTGTGAAAAGTGTTTTATGTTTGCACAGTACATAAGAGGTGTTTTGTGTGTTTGTGTGTGTGTGTGTGTGTGTGTGCGTGTGTGTGTGTGAAGTGTGTTTGAAATGTTAATTTTGTGTTTATGTTTGCCCAGGTTACTAAAAGGTTGGATTGAATTAGTATAATTTTGTACATGTTTGAACTTATACTATTACATAAATAAAAAATTAGGTTCTTTCACAGGAAAGGACTTGTTTGCTGTATTGTTTGCCTCGAGTATGTGAAAGTTCTTAAAATTTAGCGTTTGTTAAAAAGAAAAGAAATTTCCTATTCTACTACTTAAAATTAACTTATACTATCACTTAAAATTAACTTATACTACTACTGTTGGTTATTATTTGTGAGAGACAGGGTTGCTAATATGTAGAAGCGTGCAAATTCTACATATTAGGGGGTTAGATCGTTTCAAAGTCGGGTTAATGGTTTGATCTTGTTGCTTCTGGTCGTCAAGAGCAGAGCTCTTGGAATTCCAGGAGATCGGTCTCCGGTCTCCGGGGCAGAGCCTCGGTCCAAGGAGAGGTGGTACTTTTATGTCTCTGTCAGGGTGATTTTGTTTGTGTCTTTTATCCGTCAAGATAACGTTGGTGGATGAGTGCCGTGGTTTTTTGTGTGAGTGCATTTAAGTGTGGAAAGAGGTTTTCATTCCAAATCATCTGGTGTAGGGTTTTGTTTAATAATGTTTGTCTATGTGCGTAGAGGTACGGTTGTAAGTCATTACACTCGAATAGTATGTGTTCCGGTGTTCCTATTTCTCCGCACGTGCATATGTTGTTGTCAACTAAGTTCATGCGTTCTCTGTATGTTGGATAGGGTCCGTGGCCAGTTAGGTAATGAATAAATCCCCGACTGGGCACCAGGTATTTGGCTTTTATGCGGTCTTTAATATTTGGGATCATTGCGTATACCCTTCTACCGGTTGTGCTTTGATCATCCCATCTTGTCTGCCATTCTGCGAGTATGTAGTTCTTTATTTCTGTCTTTGTCGTGGGCAGTTGATTTGTGTTTAAGATACGTTGTAGTTGTTGGTTGTCATTGTGTGTAAAATTGTATATTGCAGCTCGCTGTTTCACTACTAGGTCCAAGGGCATAGTTCCCACCAGTACATGAAGTGCATCATGTGCGGTAGTCCCATAAGCCCCCGTCAGTCGCAGTAAAACACTTCGTTGTGTACTGTTAATTTTTTGTTTAGGTTTGATTGTGTTAAGGCGATGTCCCCACGTGCTCGCGGCGTATGATACCATAGCACCTAGCACAATGTTGAGATATAGCCTTACGCAATTAAGTGGTATCTTATAAGTCCTTTGGGCTAGCGTTGCAATGTTCTGCATTGTAGAAGTTGCACTTGCACAGGCGGTGTTTATATGTGCAGAGTAATTCTGTTTTTCGTCTAATGTTAAGCCCATATATTTTGTGTTTTATGTTCTACTTATATTTACACCATCTAGTTTGATGGTGGGGTCCCTTGCCAGGGTTCCCTTCATCACAAGGTATGTAGTTTTTTGTGGTGTTATGGTCATTTTGTTGGTTTTGCACCAACTTTGTGTATGGGTAAGGGCGATGTTAGCTTTACGTTCAATGCCCCTTCTGGAATTGCCTTCAACCACCAGCAAGATGTCGTCGGCGTATGCAATCGTCGACAACACTTCGTCAACGGTGTCCAGCTTTTCCAGGAGTTCATCCATTACAATATTCCAAAATAGGGGCCCGCATATGGACCCTTGCGGGCAACCTTTATTTATATGTTTGGTAATGCTCTCCGTGCCTTCTAGGGTTACATACCTGTCCCTGCAGTAGCTCCTGAAAGAGTGGTATAGTTGTGATGGACAGTTTATGGTCGTAAGTCTTGTAAAGAGTGAAGGCCACCAAAGGTTATTAAATGCGCCTTCTATGTCCACTAATATTAATAGGACGTTTTTTTTGTGTGATTGCTTGATGGTTTGTATTGCTTGGTTTATGGCGTCCTCGGTTGATTTGTTTTCTGTAAAACCGTATTGTCTTGGATGTACTCCTATGATTTGTCTGTGGTCCTGCATTCGTTTACATAATAGTTTCTCATACGTTTTTCCTAGCGTGTTCAAAAGGCATATGGGTCGGTAAGAGCCCGGTTGTTTGGGGTCTTTACCTTTCCCTTTAGGGATAATCACGACATTCGCCTGTTTCCAGATGTTAGGAAAAACAGCTTGTCGTATGCATTCATTGTACAGTGCTGTTAGCGTCGGTGTTAACTTATCTTGTAGCGCTATGCCAATCTCCGCAAGAATTCCGTCCGGTCCGGGTGCTTTCCTGCTCTTCGATTGGCATAGTGCGTATCTCACTTCGTCTTCTGTGAAAGGATCTAAGTTGTCGTCTTGTCTGTTCCATGGTCGGTTACCTATGTGGTTTTTGTCGATTACTACTTGTCGTCTGAGTCGTTGTTCGTTAGTGTCGTCTCGAACGTTGTCATCGGGCAAAAGTGTTTGTAATAGCAGTGTCGCAGTTTCACCCCAGTCTTTTGTGTATGTACCGTCTTGTTTTATTAAAGTTGAATAAGTCATCGGTGGTTTGATTTTACCCTGAGTGATTTTATAGGCTATTCCCCAAGCGTCAGTTTGTAAGTGTCTTTCCACGAATAATTCCCATGATTTCTTTTTCATGTCAGTCAGTTCTTTTTGGTATATGTCTTTTAATTGTCGATAATTTGTTAGGTGGTATGCTCTCTCGGCAGGTGTTAGGGAGTTTTTGTAGCTTTTTCTCGCTCGCTGTGTTTCCTTTTTTAGGTTTTGTAAGCGTTTTGTCCATTGACTTGTCTTTGTGTGTCGTGTGTTCCGTTGTTTCGGGAGCACTTGCTCCATTGTGCGTCTAATTGTGTTGGTGAGTAGTTTTGTATACTCGTGAACGTTTTCATCTGATGTTATATCTTGTGGGGGTACAAATGTGTCCCTCAGGTTGTTCCAATTTGCATTTTGTATTTTGTATCGTTGTACATTGGTAAAGTTTTGTGGTGTGTCAAATGGCCTGGTGTCATGTCAATGTTGAACGTGATTAGGTTGTGGTCACTAACGGTTTGGTGTTCTAATACCTGCCAGTCATGTATGTAGTTGTACGCCAGCCCATTTGTCAGTGTAACGTCTATGTTTGTTCCTGTTCCTGCATGGGTGTTGTATGTGGATGGGTTATTAGGAAGGTTGATTACTTCGAGTTGTAGTTCGTTAATCAAGTTTTCGACTTGTTCTCCGCGTTCGTCTGTGAGGGAACTGTGCCACATTGGGGATTTTCCATTTAGGTCTGCCATAATAACTTTTGGTTTGTTGTTGTAAGTGCGCAATATGTTGCGTATGTTGTTTATGTACGGCTGCGGATCAAGTCTGTACTGGAAGTAGCTTGTTACCAAGATCCACTTTCCAATCCGACCGTTTGAGACCTCCAGACATGTGCAGTGTTCTCCGCTGTATCGTTGGATTGTCGTGATTGTCAATGTGGGATCAAAAATGACCACTGCCGTTTGTGGGTTTCTACCTGTATGTATTTGTCTTGCCCTGACTGGCATGCTTGGAATCTTCCCATGCACCAGATAAGGTTCCTGTATAAAAAGTGCATGTAATCGTAAGGTTTCGGCTAGTTGTCTAAGCTCTTTCATTACAGTTGCACAGTGCATGGCATTTATTTGACCAATTCTGATCTTTCCGTCGTCCATTAGGGGTAATAGGTGTTTATGCTGCATTCTGGATGTTGCTTGTGTTTGTGTGAAAATGTTGTGTGTGAGTGCAGGTTCGTATTCCGTTTGTGGGTGGGTTACTATTTTGTCTGTGTGCATGTTCTCTTGTATTGTTTGTTGAATATGTTGTCGATACGTGATTGCCCTTGCTTTTCCCTTGAATTTGTGAGGGTTGTTTGTGTTTAGTTTGGTTAGGTTTACTGTCCATAGTCGGTTTTTTGTATGAGTCTGTGGGTTGGGCAATCTTTAAGGTTAGAAGCGCACTTTTTGTTACGTTTTAAGCATGGTATGCAAACTGAGTGTTGTCCGTGCTTGGGGCAGTCTGCCCTTTTGTGCTTGGAGTCTTCTTTCCCACAGTGTCCACATGTATCGGTGGTGCGTGTGCAATGTTTCGTGACGTGCCCTAGATCGAGACATCGTAGGCATTTGGGTACTACTAAAAAGTCTTTCACTGTAACACAGCGATATTCGATATAGAGTTTTCCTAGATTTATTAATATATCCCTCACTTTGCCACTTACCGTCGCTACATGATGTTGAGTCGGTTTGTTTTTCGGTCCTGTTTTGAAACTAAGTTGAACGTCTCGATTAAAATCCTCTCTGTTAATTAGGTGTTCAAGGTTTTGAGTATAAATTAAATCTGTCACGTCTTGATCTTTCAGGTACGTTGGTATGTCGTATATAATAACTAAGGGTTTTTTCTTGCGTGGTTTTTCGCAATTTAGAGTTTGTTTTAGGGTTGCATGGTTTAAAATTTTGTTTGCCTCGGTTTCGTTATCAGTATCTATAATTACTGCTTTGTTGGTTGTTCGGATATTTTTAATTTTAATTTTATCAGTCGGTGGATTTAATGTTTTTGAAAAAATTTCTTGAATTTGTCTAGGTGTTTCACCACGTTTTGACGTTGTATTTTGGTTTGAGATCGCTTTTGAAATTGCGTCTTGTTTTGGGGCTTTCGGTTTTTGTGCTACAGCACTGGCGTATGTCTGTGTTGGTATTGCCGTCACGTTTGCGCACGTGTTTGAAGACATGGTTGGATTAAGCATTGATTGTTGTTTCAGATGGCTGTTTTCTACTTTAGTTTCGATGATCTTGTCTTGTAGTGTGTTGTTTTGTTGTTTTATGAATTTATGTTCGCCAGTTAATTCGGCTTGTAGATATATTAATTTTATTATTTTATTTCTTAGCGTTTTATGAACCCCTACCTTTAGGCGGTTATTCCGGTCTAGTTCATGGTCAATAAAGTTAAGAAGGTCTGTCCCTAGATTCTCTAGGTGCTCTAAGATAGACTGTTTTATATCTTCCGGGTTGTTGTGGTTGGGGCTTCCTATCAATCTTTTGTTTCGTGGTATTTCGGTCGTTGGTGGGTGGGCAGAGGGTGTTAGTACGACGCTTATTTGAATCGAGGTGGTATGTAGTAAAGGATGTGAGTTTAAGTCAAGATCTGGTGTTGTTTTACTCCCAAGTAAAACCTTGGGAGAATGTTGTGTAGACATTTTGTACTCTAGCTGTTAAGTTACTTAAATCTAATTACAAAACAAATGAAATGACAAAAGTCCGTACATTAAATAAACAGTAATCAATTAGTAATAAGAAAACAGAATGTTCAATGTGACGGCCTTGATCTTTACGCAATTACTAAGAAATAAAACTGTGTCACTTACACTAGGCTAAGTTCAAGTTTAAATGTTATTCATACTACATCACGTCATTCAATGAAATGCGCTAGGTGTTATTTCCTTGTAAACAATTATTGTTATAAATAATTATGGGTGTAGCAGCTAATGCGAAGGTTATTGATAGTTTAAAGTGGAACGTAAACTTTTCCTGTTTAGAATTTATTGCAGTATGCGGAAACGTCCTTGTGTAATTTGGACAACTATGGTACCCAGAAAATCACCTAAAATTCTGTCTGATTTAACTGGAAAATTAATTGGAAAATTAATTTAGCACTTAACACCGGTGAAAAGCTTACTAATAAATGCACCGTAACTAAAATTGCGTTTGTTCGTAGTTGAACCACTTAACCCGGGCTCACTTCACAAAATAGCCTCCCAAAACAGTTTAAGACAGTTTAAAATTCACAACAAAAGTCCTTCTTCACGTGGTAAAATTCAGAAAAATTTCGAAAATTGTTTTTCCTATGTTGTTGGTTTTTTATGCTCTTTGTTACTTGTTTGTTATTTGCACTTCATAACTAAACTTATTTTAAGAAACTTAAATAATATAATTAGTTAAGTTATGGACTACATCGTTTGCACGTCTGTTCACGGCGACATACTGCGCAAGTATTTAGCAGATGAGCGACAACAACTTAGTTTGATATTATTTGCACAAGACCGAGTGCGTTCTTATATTGCACCTACTCTAATTACCGCCCAAGATAAACATGTCTCTTTTACAAGCAAAGAAGTATGTTATTTGTTTAATATAAGTTTTCAAAAATTTCGTTAAAGCTCATGTGGGGTTGCATGCGTCTTGCGCTGTAATAAATTTTATTTATAACGTGCTAAATATTGATTAATCTTTCTTTGTCATTTAAATTTCTCAAACTTAAAATTTATGATTCAATTACTTTTTATGGAATGTCAAAACTTTACATTATTAATTAGGTTTTTAATGTTACTAAAACAAAATTTTGTGAACGATATGCTCACCTTGTGATAATTAATCCTTTGTTGCTAAACATTTTAAGCTCACTGAAAAAAGGGAGTATTTAAAGTTACAGTTTGATTTTAATATATCACGAAAGATATAAATACTAACAAATTTTGGCATCAAAAAATTTTTGTTTTAAAGTATTTCAGTTAGGTTTATAAAAATTTTTTTGTTACATACATAGAGGACGAATTCTCAGTTTTTGTTTTATTTTTTTTTAATTTGAATTATTTGTTTACCCAGTAATTTGGAGATACGTGGTTTTCAACTCTAAGACGGGAAGTTCTTCTCAAGGCGATCCAAAGTTAAGGAATAATTTGGCTTTAATATTATTACCTGGAACAAAACAAACGTTGCCTGTTTGTACCGCGGCTAGTCAGAAGCATAATGGGTCGGGTTCTGAAAGCGAGATGGTTACAGTTTAAAAAGAATAACAATTACTATAAATATTTATTGTTTCCAGTTGGGACCGTGTAATTTTTCAACCTACGGTCGACGTTTCGTCCACTTTTGTAAGGGGTTTCATTAGGACAAAAGGAAATGAAATATAAATATTAAATAAGAAGAATGATAAAATATTAATTAGACAAGTGTTAAAAGTAAGAAGAGTTACTTCTGAACTAGCAGACGCACCAGCCCATTTAAGCCAAAAGGTGTCTTGTGGCAAAGTAACTGGTGAAAGTAGCGAAAGTGGTGGTTTATATAAGGCGAGAACTTGATGCTTAAGTGATCATGAATAGAGAGGAGTGTGTAACGGATCAGTGAACGTTTCGGTTCTGCTTTTGTAAACATAGTCTCGTTTTCCAAATGGGAGAAAGGTAGCAAACATCGTCTTTGTTTAAATTGTTAGAATTATTAATGATTTCTATGGATTCTCTAATTTTCGTAGAAAAGAGGAATTCGGGCAATTATTTTAGTTTTGTAAAAGTTAATGGTATGGCCTGCTTCATGTTGGTGTTCCGCCACTCCTGAGCGATTGTACTGACTTGTTCTTAAGAATCGTTTATGCTTGTTTAGTCTAGTCTGCACTGACCGTCCTGTTTCTTCGATATACACTAAATCACAGCTGCAAGTTATACTATATACGCCTGGGGCTTTAGGACTGTTTTTTGGATCTTTTGGAGTTTGTAATATTTGTGAAATTTTATATGCGGGCTTATAGATTGTTTTGATGTTGTGTTTACGTAGAATTTTACAAATTTGGTCTGTTACTCTGTGTATATATGGAAGGATTGCTCAAAATCGTGTGTCTGAATTACAGCGTGGTTTGGGGGTTCGTGTTGAATGCAGATGCCGGCTATTTGCCGATATTTGAGGTGCGATAGCCGTTTTTTATAAGACTGGTTTTCAGATGTGTTAGTTCATTAGATAAATCTTCTGGTTGTGAAATCTTAATTGAACGGTGTACTAGAAAGTTGATTACCGATGATTTTTGTGACGGATGATAATGTGATGACGCGTGTAAGTATCTGTCTGTGTGTGTCAGTTTTCTGTATACGGAATGGCCTAGTCATCCGTTGGGTTGACGCTCCACTAGAACGTCAAGGAATGGCAGAGTTCCGTTCTTTTCAATTTCTATAGTGAATTTAATATCTTTATGTTGATTGTGTATGTGATCTAGAAAATTATTCAGCGTTTGGTGTCCATGGGGCAAGATTACAAAAGTGTCATCTTCATAACGGAGCCAAGTTTTTGGTTTAAGGTCTGCGCATTCTAGAGCCATGGATTCCAAAGTCTCCATAAATATATTGGCCACAATAGGGGTGTGCCAGAAGTTTGTTTGTAAAATTGTCCGTCGAAGACAAAATGGCATCGTCTTGGGGTACAGATCGGATCGCTGATTCTATAGAGCTAATAATTTCCTCTGCTGGAATTTTTCTGGGTGCAATAGAGAAGTTTAGTCCTTTGGAAAGGATATGCAGTTCGTTTCCAAATAGGATATGTTCTGATCGGTTTATGACGGTGTTTGAGGACAGAGTTTTCTAGTAAGATGTTTTTTCAGGATGTGGAAGGTTTTTTGGAAAATTGCCAGAATTTGCGTAAGTGGGTTTTTGTGGTGAGTTTGGTAGTCTTTTCGGCTTGCAAGTATGAAATTCGATCAAACAGAGTCCAGTCATTGTAGCAGAGCGTGGTGGATAATGTTAGATGGAGCTGTACGAGTTGTTTAGAAATATTGTCTATTTTCTTGCGAAAGTTCGAAATTCGTTGGCAGAGTAGTGAGAGTTCTGCTCAGTGAAGAATTTTTCGAATGGAATATGTGTTAACGTGATATTTTATTTTAAGAAAATTGGAAACTATGTCAGAGTTACGGCACCGTAACAAAAGGTGAGTGTACAAAGTAATTTTGCTAATGAGTGTCTAAGGTTATTGAAAGTTTTTGTTTTGTTTACAATATCCTCCCCGTAAAGGTTTTTGTGATATTGTCGGAGGCAATCACGACCGGAGTCATTATATATATTTAGGGTTCCGGGTTGGAACCGTGTCATTATATAACCTAAAGTCGACGTTTCTCCCACTCTTGTAAGGGGTTTTATCAGGACAAAAAAAGAAATATAAATATACAATAATAATAATAATAAAAAAAAAATTATATTTCATATGTCTATAACGTCTTTGATGCGCAGCGAAACTTTGGTTTTGTTCATTAGGTTCCTGGACAAATTTGAAGAAACACGCGCCCATTAGTGATGTTGCTTAGAATAAAGTTGTTGTGCACGTACCGTTCTTATCTTTTGTTTTCGCTAGTTAGTTAGTGTTAGAGTGGGTCCAATCACAATGCACTTTTCCTTTCGAGGTTTGAGAGTATTTCGATCAGTGACGAAATTCTTTTGTTTACGTCTAACATATCGATATTACTGGTTATGCTCACTCGATTTTAAGATCATTCACCAATTGTATTTCAGGACTGTTGGTACGACTTTCTACTATTCCCACCTCTGGCATCGATATATTATTCTTGAAAAGGTATCGAGAATAGAAATCTTTAAAGATTACTGACGTAAGCATGAGGACCACTATAATAAAACTCGTCTTATCCGTATTTTGTACAAACTTAGATATTGACACCAATTTATTCTCCTATAGAAGGTCTATAGTTTTAACACGTGAAGTCGCTTCAAAACTTGCTATTTACCATGCAAATCTTGATTTATAAAACCACCGTCACAACAAAACTCGTCATATCCTGTGACAATGTCACGACAAAACTTTTCTAATCCATGGAACCAATGAAAGGCTGTTTTATCGTACGACATTGACAGTGAGCTGTTCATCTTTCCACAAGCTACCCAGCTGACTGTAACTCAAACATAATTGTTTTACTGCTTCTCTACGGTGAATAGTTTGTTTAAAATAAATGCAAGTGATTTAGAAGTCGACTGCATATCTCCCGGGGTACCAGGGAAAGGGAGAAAGAAGTTGTCCAATCATGCAGAGTGGAAGCAAAGTTTGTCTAAAAAGCAGAGGTGAGTCTTCTTATTAGTTTATTGTTTTGTTCATAGTACTTTGCTGTAACCAAACACTATTTTGCATTGTTCTTTCAAAGTGTGAAAAAAAGCGTACCCACTGCCTACAGTTTTCAATTACATACCTCATTTTCTGTTCACAGCCATTCTCTCAAGCAGTTGCCGGTATTTCCCCAATGCAATACATATTGATGCGCATCTCTAAAGATGATTGACATCAAGCAATTTCATAAATCATTCTACGCATCGACGGACAAGATAATCCAGAACGCTTTTATTCTCAAGCACATACAGGTGCACAAACCTAAACGTAACATACAAACCAGGGAAGCTTTTAGCAGAAAAGGTATTTCCTGTCAGTATTTTGTAAAAGTAAATGGAACGCAGAACTGAAAGATTCAGGTATGTCAGAAAGCTTTCACTAACATTCTACATATTTCAAAAAACAGAAAACAGCGAATTGGTAAAACATTTCTGCAAACCGGCGAGATGCCAAGAGAAAAGAGGTAATCATCAAAAACCTATTTTTCAAACCAAGAGACTTCGTGTGAAGGAATTCATCGAAAACCTGTCGTGTGTAGAGTCACGCTACCGTAGAGGAAAAAGCACTAGGCAGTACTTATCGTGTGACCTCTCCATTGAAAAGTTATTTCGTATGTACAACGAGCAAACACAATTAAAAGTTAAAAGAACTTTTTTTAGAAAGATTTCCTGTATGGAATACAATATTGATTTTGGTACACCTATTACAGATGCTTGCTCAAAGTTCATAGAACTGAAACTGCGCATTCGCGAAGAAAAAGATTCTGAAAAGAAAAAAAAACTAACCATTGAGAAACAAGTACATACGTTTAGGGAAAAAGCATTCTTTAATAAATTACGGGACGAGGATGAAAAGACACTGCGACTATCTTATGACTGCCAAAAAAACTTGGCAAACCCTAAGGTACCTGATCAAATTGCGTGTTATTCGCGTCAAATATATACGTACAATTTCACGATTATCGAGGGTTCATCGCATAAACACCTCACAAAAGATAATACATTCATATACACATGAATGGAACATGAGTTCCAACGAAATAGTTTCTGCTGTTTTCCACCGGCTGAATAACATAAATTTATCTGCTTTTTCTGACATAAGACTATGCGCTGACGGCTGTGGCGGACAGAACCGCAACTCTACCATTGTAGCAATGTGTGTGAAGTTTTTACACGAAATCGCTCCTCAAAACATTAAGCATATCGAACTGGTATTTCCTATAACAGGCCATGGCTTTTTACCGTCTGATAGAGTATTCCGAAATATAGAAAAAGAGTTAAGTAAAATGTCAGTGATTATTAATCCTGAAGAATACTTTGCAGTATTTAGTAAACATGGAATGGTGGAGAGATTGGTAAACTGCAGGGTGTATGATTGGAAAAGCATTACGAAGACATGCTTCAAGGGTACATGCAATTGGCACTTTAAATTTAATGCAGTGAAACAGCTTTTGATTGAAAGGAAACCGGGTTCCTCTATGGTTACAGTCAGGGGCGAACCATTTTACAATTCCGACATAAACATAGGTATGAGTTTTTTTAAAAGGGGGTTTTTTATGAAAAGTTTGCAAGCAAAAAACCTAAAAAAGGTAGTTTCGATGAAAGAAACAAAAATTAATGACGTAATAACGTTGCTAAAAAAACACTTTGGGGAAAATTGGAAAGCATTTGAGGAATGCAAATTTTATAGAAACCTATTTAGGGATCCTAAAAATGATTTGTCAATGCAGCACAAAGAGGAAACTAAGTCTGTAAAGTACGAAAATAACAATAATAACAATTATTGTGAGAGGAAAGAAGCGGGAAATAATTTTATTATCGAAAAAGTAATGTATGTTTAAACAATGTTAGTTCTTTCTCTTATCGTATTGTGATTTTGATTCATGTCATCATTTTCTATTTTTGGTAATAAATAGCTTTCCAAACATATCAACAGGCATTTTCTTTTTAAAAATAATTTCCCCAGTGCGTAACAAAATGCGCCTTATACTTAGTGTCACAATAAAACGCGCTTTATCCCAAATTTAAAGTCAAATAAATCGTTACGCTGACTTCTACGATTAGATTTTTAAGATTCCCATGGGTCCTGGTACATGGAACTCCCAGCTAAGAAAGCAAAATATTGCCCCAGTGTTAAAAATCGCGAAAAAACAGTTTGTCGGCTCTCCTGTAAAATTTTACAAAATGGATAGGACGAGTTTTGTTATGAACATCCCCGCATAGAAGAATTCCTCATGCACAAAAATCAATTACGGGAATGGTATTAAGGACTTCCACATCAAATTGTGTTACCAGTGTATACCATTTTGAACTTGGAACAATCCCCATAATGTCTTTGTGTTCACTTTAGTTACCGCGGATTTGTTAAGTGTTGTCACGATTTCCGTTTTGATTAAAAAATTTTGTGGCGCGGCAGCAACGTCTGCAAACACGGGAACTGCATGTTTTATTATTAACTGTAATAAATGCAATGACAATCTTTATATGAATAGTAATGGTAATCTATTTACCTGGATAAACTTGACGAAATTATTTCATTAGTTGCTGTTAAGATTTGTTTACTTTAATATCTGGCAGCGATATACATAACACATTGAAAGTAAAATTTTATTATTTTAAAAATTTTAAAATCTGTCAAAACTATTTTGGCGCTGAATAAATAAACAGTACATTGTATAGCTCAAATGTTATTACGAACTGATTTATGGTTGTTAATTGTAGTGTAAAAAGTTAGTAGTGTTTATGCACATTTATTTCAATTAAGTTTAAAAAGGGTTTATTCATTTATTTCTAATAGTTTGCATGTATTTAGGTCGTTTAATAATAAGCAAAATCGCTAGAAGTTCAAAGGTGTCCAAACATCATTTAATTTCGAATTCTAATATCAGTTTTAATTAATAAAAGACATTCACTTCCGTATGATAAAACAAACAAGACGGTCGGTTTCCAGCATGATATTGTTGTATATAACGAAGCCATTATTTTAAATTACTTTTAAAACGTTACATTGTAACACAATCAGTAAGCCGCACATCCTTTGTTCTAGGAAAACTTGCATCATGCTTATCAAATGTCATGTTCTTGAAATTACCTCACCACACTTATCTTTTTGTATAATTAATCTTTTAGTCATGTCTTTACTTTGTAACAATTACAATTAGGTTTCCTGCAGATGTCCTAGAACTCAGGGAAGTTTTGGCTTACCACCATTAAACATACATTTTTATCGCCTGCCACAACCTTCGACAGAAAACCCATTTCTTGTTATCAGCAGTTATAAAAGACGAAGCACCAGAATAGTTAAGGAGTCAGTCAGTCAGTCTGTGTAAGAGTAATCTAATCCTAGTTTATCCACTGCTCTGGAGCATGTCGGCTCAGAGCCAACCATCAAAATGGTAACTTAATCTTTTATGGTTGCTGAGACATTATTAATAACTACAATAGCCGCTGAAATTCTATAACGTAAGTCAACCTTTATTATTATTATTGCTTGAACTGTTATTATGCTTTGCTGTTATACTGAATCTATATACATATATGTTCATTTGTTGTCATTAAATATTATTGTTTACTTCCATCTTATCATTACACTTTATTACTATAATCGTTTTACAAGAATGTCTTGTCCCAAGACCCCCATCGCGGTTCCTAAAGACCCCTCTAGATCCCTAGGTCCGTAGGACCTGAGTTAAGTACCACCTCTCGCTGCTAAAGACTCTACCATCACATCACCTAGCTACGCCATCACGCCCAAGCATAATTAACAATCAACAAAAGTGTACTTAACAATATTGTTATTTATCGCTTAACGAATCGAAAACGTTGTGTTGTGTTCCATAATTTATTTCTTTCATTCCCGTTGCTTAAGCCTTACCATAACATATAATTTAACACTTTTCCTTTTTGAAGCGGATAACCAGGTTATATTTCATTTCCTTATAAATGGTAATCATGTAAACATGTTAGAGTTCTGTAACAACCATCAGGTTGCAAATATCTATGTAGAGCCAGCTGGATGGGAAAAAAGTAGAAGGATATAGGAAGACCTAGACCAAACTATATTAGTCAAATTATTAGATATTTAGGTTGTGAAGGGTATGTAGAGCTTTTTAGATTAGCACAGAATTGAAAAGAAGTTAGAGCTGCGTCAAACCGACCTTAAGTAAGGTCGATAACAAAATGATGATGATGATGATCCCTATCCAACAATTAAGTGATAATAATTACCTTTATTCCAATACGGACATTTACGGTAAGTTATTATTGTTTACATTACATGCAACCTGTGTTTATCAACGTATTTCTACCTATGGTCTACTGTGTCGCATATTTACAACTTGCTTATATGTTGACTCGATTCGGATGTTCTCTGCTAATTTAGCTATCGAAGGTTTCAACTGTTTTCTTTACGTTTCGAGTCGGGTTAACAAGTATTGTAAGCGAGTCATATTTACATTTATAAGCACATTTCAATAGGTAATCCATAGGCTTAATTGTTTTAGGGGACAACACGTCTTTTTACCTAGATATTTAAAATCTGCTCAATATGAGTGAAACATGTATGATTTGTACTAACTTCACCCATATACTTATTTTTATCTGATTGTAGTTGAGGAACTTATTGCGGTTCCGATGATGTACGAATTTTGTTACTACCTTGTTAATTTATCAACTTAAGTATCTATAGGTAGATTGTTGTATGTTTCAGGCACCATTTGGATCCACTCAATTTTTTATGCTGATTAGTTTCTTACTTGTGATGATCTCTGAGTTATTTATGTATTGTTGGTTTGGCAACCATATACTTTGGAAGGTTTGTCATGAGCAAGTTATAACATTTATGTACACAACTGTTTCAGAGTGTAAACATCGGAGAAGCTTGTTATTTTTCTAATTGGGAGGAATGTTCTAATCCAGTGCGGAAATACATATTTATTATAATGGAACGTTCAAAACGACCAATCAAAATTTCGGCATATCATTTTTCTACCGTTTCTCTCTCAGCATTCACTTCTGTAAGAATTATTTTGCCAACGCACATTCTGAAACAGTAATAAAACTTTTACAGATAATGCAATGGGCTTACTCATATTTTGCACTGTTAATGAATATGCACAAGAAGCAGCACATGGTAAGAACCTAGTAGTGTTTGAGTAAGGCCTCAACTACACGCTTGACACGGAAAAGTCCAGTTAATTTGCAATTAAATATTAATTATGCAACATGTTTAAATTCACGTGTATCAATAAATTAATGGCAGTAGATTTCTTTTCAAATACCTTTCAATACGGGTGTTGGAAATCAAGCATGCATTGCAATACAATGGTTCTCAAACCCCTTTTTACGCGTACCAACTTTGTGTATTGCTATTGAGTAGCGTTTCTCCCAATGAGTAAGAAATTACACCGTGTGTACAGTATAAAGTGCAGTACATGGGGATCTTGGAAACTGCAGGAGATACGATCTTGGTTAAATGGGACAAAAGTTGCATAATCATGAGGGTATCTCAGATCGGTTTTCAAATTTCAAAAATTTTTCATAGGTTACTAGATAGAGGCAAAAAACACAAAATTGACGATTTCTTTATTTGCTCGTACTTAGTCTACTAATTGAAATAGAATGTTCAAATTTGGTACATCATGGTAATTCCCCATTGCGCTTCACATTTTCAACTTAGATTTTGTCTAGCGCATCTAGATTCTGCTTGACGATGTTCAACTTTTTATTTTTAAATAGCCGCCATATTGGATGTTTACATTTTTGAAATGCTGACAAAAACCCTTTCCAAAGAGGTATAACATGGGTTTGTTTGATTGCATCAAAACACTAAAAATCACATAATTATGTTTTGGTCGTAGTAGGCTTTAATTTCCATTATGACAATGAGAAACAATTGCTCTAAAAATTTTAAACTTAATTTTCAGTGGTAATAAAAACAGTAAAAAACGTAGAAAATTGAAAATAAATCTGTATTAATCAGAACTTACATAACTATGCATTAACAAAGAAAAATACAAACTAGCATCTATTCAATACAAAATATTATTTAAGCTGTTTTTAGTTGTCATTCATGTTCAGACAGTTGCAAATTAACAATCAAGGAAAAAAATATAGCAATAGTCAGCCACACGAATTCATTATTTATTTCAAATGTTCAAATAACCCCCCATTTTGTTGAACACACTACCGACACCTTTTATAAACATCTTTACAAGATCGTCTTATCATAGTTGGAGTTATTTTATTTACGGCCTCTTGGACTGCTTGTTGTAATTGGCCTACATTATCATACGTTTTTGAGTACGCACGACTTTTTAAATGACCCCATATAAAGAAATCTAGAGGAGTTAAATCCGGTGATCTCGCCGGCCACTTAATTGGTCCCCGATTTCCAATCCAGTTTTCATTATACTCAGAATTAAAAAAATTTATAATAATCAGAGCATTGTGGAATGGAGCGCCATCATTTTGAAAAATCATATTTTGCAAAGTAGCGAGTGAAAGCTCCATTAGTCTATTTGCCACATTTCCCTGCAATAAATCTAAGTATCTCGCAGAGTTTAAATTTGCATCATAAAAAAACGGACCTATAATGTACCTTCCAATAATACCAATCCAGACGTTGAATCCCCATTTAACTTGATGTCTAACTTGGCGGTTCAAATGTGGATTTTCATCTGACCAAAAATTGTATTTTGCGGTTGAACATACCACAATTCGTAAATCGACTTTCGTCAGACCACAAAATTGTATATGCAAAATTTGAATTTTCGTTGCACTTTCTGATGTACCAAGCACAAAATTCCATTCTTCGAATTTGATCTTCAGTACGCAATCCGTGACATGGTCGTTCATGATATGGATGGTACTTGAAACGTTTTAAAATAGCTCTTGCCGTAGAATGAGCAACACCTGTTATATTCTGAATTTGTCTAAGAGAAGTACGAGGATTTTCGACAACTGTTTGTAAAACGCTGTTTTTATTATCTTTTTTAATTTGTCTATTTCTCTTAGACAAGCCAAAACTACCATAATTTATTAAATTATTTTGTAATCTCCGAAACATACATCTGTTTGGTTGATGTTTTTCTGGGTATTTATTTAAATACAATTCAGCGGCTTTAACATCATTCCTTCCAGAAAGAATAAAACATTCTAACATTTGATATTTATCACGGTTAGTAAAGCGATCCATTTCAAGCGCAAATGCTTTTCTTAAATTTCTATGTAAATTAATTAACTGTTTTTTTAAACTGCACCACTTAAAACATAAAATAAAGGACAAACTTTGATGTTTCTCAGATGTTGAGCAATTCTTTCTCTTTGTCATAGTGGAAATTAAAGCCTACTACGACCAAAACATAATTATGTGATTTTTAGTGTTTTGATTCAATCAAACATAGCCATGTTATACCTCTTTGGAAACGGGTTTTGTCAGCATTTCAAAAATGTAAAAATCCAATATGACGGCTATTTAAAAATAAAAAGTTGAACATCGTCACGCAAAATTTAGATGCCTTAGACAAAATCTAAGTTGAAAATGTGAAGCGCAATGGAGAATTACCATGATGTACCAAATTTGAACATTCTATTTCAATTAGTAGACTAACTACGAGCAAATAAAGAAATCGTTAATTTTGTGTTTTTTGCGTCTATCTAGTAACCTATAAAAAAAATTTGAAATTTGAAAACCGATCTGAGATACCCTCATGATTATGCAACTTTTGTCCCATTTAACCAAGGTCGTATCTCCTACAGTTTCCAAGATCCCCATGTACTGCATTTTATACTGTACACACTGTATATTAGGTAGTTAATTACACAAGGTAAGTTGATAAATACTATCGTATTACAGTGAATAAGATGAAATAATAACTTATACTTTTACGCAAAACCCAAATCATCATTTGATATATCGTCGTGTACACGATTTAAATTTGTAAATATCCCAATTGTCGTCATCGGTCTCGGTGGCGTAATTGATAAACGCGTAGTTCCGGCAAAACCAGGATACAGGTTCAGGTCCTGCCCAAGACATTATATTTTCCATCTTTCAATTACTAGCTCGATTTGAAATGATCATTTGGGGTTTGCATAAAAGACTAAGTTATTATTTCATCTTATTCACTGTAATATATATATATTATTCCACCCCCCCTTTTTTCTTCTTTTAATTTTACTTTATAAACTTTTAAAATGTGCACACCTAATGCACGCCCGTACTTGCACTGTTTGGTTGGTTCTTTTGTTACTTATTTATTTGCAATGCCTCGATTCTATAAAACTCTTAATCTCAGGGTATTCAAACTACTTATAGTGAATTCCGTTATAAGTAGATGTGCTACGTCCAACCAAAGTGCACTCTTTTGTTCTACTACTAAAATTGCTATTCTACTTTTGTATATGCCAAATTTTAAATTAGATCAAAGTTGCTATGTGCCAAATTAAATTACAACCAAAATTTGTATGACTAATTTTTGACGTATTAATATATGATTTTAAAAACTCACCTGGTCTATACTCCGTTGATGCCTCGTTGAATCCTGGCACAAAATCCTAGTCCCCGTATGCGTCCTTACAATGATATTCTCAACTTTTCGTGCTGTTTCCAGGTATCTTCTAATTTTTAACTGTTCCCCAATATCTGAAATGATTAACCCAAATTTAGAATTTTGAAAAAAAAATAGTGCTATAACTTCCCTTGTACTAATCTCCACTTCAAGTCCTTGTTTCTTCTATATTTCCGTCCGCTTCTTCGTATCTAAATCCCAATCCACTCGTTCCTGTATATTTTTGTTCGCTGCTCCTGTTGCCTTTAAACCGCTCTCCAATATTCCTTCAAATCTCTGTATAACCACTCTCGATAACCTTCTAACTTTAAACCACACTCCAATATCCACTTCAAATCTGTATAACCACTCCCGATGACCTTCTAACTTTAACCACTTTCCAAATCCAATATTTTACCGTCGCACAATCACTACTATTTACTTTATACTTTCGCTTATTTCTTTACCACTTTTCAATGAAACTCATTTTAAAACAATTACCTTTATTTTCTTTTTCAAAATATTAGCACAGTTCTGAAAACACGTCTATTACAAAATTTGTTCGAAAATAATCTCTGAAAACACGTCTTTTACAAAATCGTTTCGAAATATTCTATGCTTTGTTTACTCTCTAAGGCGACCATGTTGATTCTTTACTCGCCTACTACATCCTAAAGTTCATCACAAATAGTCAAGTCCGTGTCGCACATACCAAAGTTCATGTCTTTATACAATTTCATAATTACACTAAATTCTAATATATGTCCTAAATCTTTACATTCAACCAATCACATTTTACGATGTTTTAACTAATAATTTTGGGTTTACAAATATTGTCCAAAAGTTGATTCTATAGAAAATGAAACCAAAATTACACTTGACACTGGATGCATGTTGATAGTGAACATTTACAGACGCATCCGGCTTTTGGACGGCAAATGTACTTTCAAAGGCTTTTTAAAATTCAACTCGGTATAAACCCTTGAGCATTTCACATCTTACTACGCCACTTAGTCATTTTAAAATTTCCTTTTGGCACTGAATTTCAACTACTATATTTGAATGGTATTTTAGTGTACATAAAATACGGTAAACATACATTTTTAAGTTTATGTGATCGATTATGTGGATTATTTTTGTTTGGCATATACTATCTTGTACTAAACAACCCTTATACCTTTTAGTAGCTCCCTTAGACATTATATTATATATATATATATATATATATATATATATATATATATATATATATATATATAATGTTCAAGAATTAATGGACTGCTTGGTGATATTTTAGTAAAAGGTTGTTTAATTTTCTTGGGTATATAGTCCAAAATGATTAAAATATATGACTAATTCGAAATAGTTTTATTCAAACTTGACGTTTCAGCACATACTTTGTGCCTTTTTCAAAAGGTATAAAAGAATGGAAATAGCAGAAAATATGTAAATATATAGATGTAACTTACTTCAAGCATTAAAACAAGTAATTGAAATTAAAATGAAAAAATGATTGACAGTTAAACTTAAATACAAAAATTATACAATACTGATATTAAAGATGTAACGTTGGTAACGAAAATTCGTAGAAATGCGGTTTTAAAAATTGCAGCAGTACATTACAGCATGGACAGTAATTATAAAAATACATAAAGATATTGAATTAATATAGGTGATGTTGAAGTTGTTTGAATTGACTCATGGTATTCAATGCAGAGCACATCTTATGAATATTGTCTACATCCAGTCTATTATTAATTGGATTTTGTTCTTTATTAATATGAAAAGATTTTAAAAACAGCCTAATTTTGTAATCCGGTTTATTATCCAAAATGACAGCATCTTCAAAGAGAGGTTTGTGCTTGGTGGTAAATACGTGGGACGCTAAAGCACATTTATTGGAATCCTTATCACAATCACTTTTGTGCTGGGTCAAACGATTTCTCAACCACTGACAGGTCTGTCCAATGAGAAATCACTCTTCAAGAATTCAATTACATTTAGTAAAATATATAACTTTGTATGCAATCCAATTTATTTTTATAGCAATGCTTTCATACACTTTAAATAAACATGCATCAAGAACATCGAAAGTCAAACAAACATGAAACGATTTTTTTTATACACGACGCATTAATAATCATGGGTGCCCAGTAGAAACCGGTCTTGCAAAACACGCAAATTACAGATCGTAAAAAGAAGTAAACACGCGCATTTAATTTACGTCATTATAAAATTGCTATATAAAATGTAACACAAAACCCGAAACAAAATAAGGAAACATACGCTTTACTACGTGCAGAATTAAGCGGCAAATTTGAATAAATTCCTATACCAGTAAGGGGACGTGACTTGATGAGGTTCAATGTGCCATGATCAAACAAAATTCACATACAGAACTTTATGTAGACGTGACCGGCTGCAGCATTTCGACAAATTATAGTATAGGTAATACCACGAAAGTCCAAGGAATGGACAAAAACCAAGAGTAGCGCCTATGCAATAACAGAGATAAGTTGGATAAACCAATGGTGACAGGTAGAGAACGTCGTTTTAAATACCGCACAAGCTGATAAAAAGTCAGTCGTGCAACAAACAAGGCACGCCCAGTACTACTCTAAACCAAAATAACTCGCGAAGTTGAAAATAGTAAATTATATAACAATATTCAAATGAATGTTGGTAATTGAAAGTTCAAGTGCAAATATACAATAGCAGTTAGCCGTTGGCTTAGGGCTCTAAGTATCTATCAGAGAATCGATCTGAGAATCTATCTAAGAATTTCTAAAAGCGTCTATCTGAGAGTTGAACTGAACATTGAACTAAGGGTTGAACTAAATTCAACTAAGTAAACGATTAAGTGTTAAACTGTGCGTTTAACCAAGCTGTACTACCAAACAAAATTAATAAGAGAAACTAACTGAAAACTATCCAAGGATACTGGTCAAACAAAACGTAGTGGGAGTTCTAAGATTTGGGGAGCATGCAGAGACGCGTACTCACAACAAGGAATTTAGCAAGGACAAACAACAGGTCAGAGATAATATTCATTAATAGCTTAAGATACTAATTTTTTTTAAACATTTTAATTTTGTAAGCATTAAGATATTTATGTAACCGGTCATTAACAATTTTTTATACGAAGAAAATTACGTAAAGGGGAATGGATGAGTAGAGGGGCAGGGCCGGTCCTAATTCAAAACGTGTTCAGACGTATTTTCCATATGTAAAATACACGTGCACCGTTTTGAATTAGGATCGGCCTTATATAATTTCAATGTAAAATAGTTGTGAAAACATGAATTCAGACCGGCCTTGTATACTTTCAAATGTAAAATACTTGTGGACACGTTTTGAATTAGGATCGGCTTTATATTACTTTCAATGAAACATATTTCAAAACACACGTATGTTGATAAATGTAAGTGCAGAGAAAATGTGTGTAGATGTTTTGAATTTTGTTTTCTAGTTAGAAGTTATAAAGTATGACAGATGCAAAATATCGCATTCAAGTCAATTGTGTTTAATTAAAGTGGATTCTGATTTATGTTTTTTATTTATATTTAGAGGATGCAAATACACATGGGCCGGTTTCAATTAAAATGTGTTCACTCTTGTGATAGGTTGAAAAGTGGGTTGGCAAAGTACGCAGATGGTGGTAATCTGCTATATAAGGAGATTGCTACTAATATTAATTTAATTAGTCGAAGTTTACTGCATATATTTACATACAAACGTGTATATAATTATATTCAGGAATTTAAATACAAGAAAAACGAGTTTGTGTGCAAAGAAATTGCGGTTTTGGACTTGTTGGAAGGTGTTGTTTGGCATCAAATTTTTAAACTGCCAATGCAGTCTAGTTGTTTGAGCCAAGATCATATAAAACATAACGACTGGGTGACAAGGAATATTCATGGTCTTTCTTGGGATGAATCTTCAACGGCTGGAATGGTTTTATCATATATAGCGCTTTATTTGAAGCAAATTAACCGACCCGGTTAAGAAGTATTTGTGAAGGGTCTAGAAAAGAAGAAATTGATTGAAACCTATCTAATGCAAAACGTTGTAACTGATATGCTTGCACTAGGTTGTCCTAAGCTATCGGAGTTAAAAATCAACAACCGTTTAAAATATAACATCCATTGTTGTAGACACAGCAATAATAATCTGCAATGCGCAAAACAAAATACCTAGTTATTAAAAGAATGGTTTGATAATAATAAAAAACAATAGAAAAGTTTGTGTCTGTATTATTATTGTAGTCAGTAAGAAATCTTTAAAGCTGATGTCTGCAGAAAAAAAACAATTAAACTCAGACAGCACGAATGGGACTCTCAACTCCGAAAGCAATTATAATTGATCAACGCAATAGCTCTTTACTGGTTTTACAACATTTAACAAATTGTACAGATATCGCGAAAAATTTGCCAAAGACAGACAGACAGATAGCTCAGATAGACAGACTGACTGCACTAATTTTCTCATTCTCGCTTTTAAAGCATAACAAGTCGTAGTTATTAAATCGCGAACTCAGTTTATCTGCAAGAAATATATAAACGAGGAAATTTGTGAAATGCTCCAACTTCAAAAAAACTAGAAATAAATTTTTTGAAATATATGCTAACGTTGCAATTGGTGGATCTGCTCACGGAGTAAACAATTTTTTCCAGCACTTCATTTGGATTGACTATAAACTACTCAATAATTTTTAACCTAACCACTATCATTATTCTTTCCTGACAAGGGCAATTTTAAAAAAAGTTTTCATTTTTGATTTGTTCTATAGAACACAACTACAGCTTGACAATAAAGATTGAGCGATTATCACACACATATCTTGAGTATATATAAAGATAGTAAACAACAAGAACAGCAGAAAATTCAACCCATGTCAGACAGCTTTTTTCTTGTCAACGATAGTCTAGTCTAATGCTTCTTCAGCATTTGCATTTCCATAGTTACGTACTGAAAGCAACTCTGCAATTTTAGATCACATGCATTTCTAATTTCAATTGCAAAAAAAAATGAGAGCAACTATTCGAAGTATGCACTCAGATTAAAAGTCTAAAATTGTTTTACACCGTTCTGTAAACTGAGATTACGTAGTTATTAAATCGGGAGTAATGTGAAATGAAACACACAATGTATTTTTCTTTGTTGTAATCTATAAAATACATATATATATATATATATATATATATATATATATGTATATAATGTTATGTACTCTGAAATAAACATACTATAATTCACTTAAGTTCCAAAATATAAAGAACAGTTCTAACTCACTCCAACTCTGAACGGTAAAAAATATTGCATTATCAGTTCTATGAGGGCTGTCTTCTTCATCTTTGACGCGCGGTCGTTTCTGGTTGTTCTTCTTCTTCTTGTTCACTAAAAAAAGATTCAAATGAATATTAGATCAAGTAAATGCATTTAGAAAATTAAATCTATATATTAAGCTAACGAATACATACTCTGTATTGGTGTCATCAGGTCGTACGTTGCAATTGGTGGATCTGCTCACGGCGTCAACAATTTTTTTCTCCAGTACTTAATTTGGATTGACTATAAACTACTCAATAATTTTAACCCAATCACTATCATTATTCTTTCCTGACAAGGACAATTTAAAGAAAAAGGTTTTCATTTTTGATTTGTTCTATAGAACACACAACTACAACTTGGCAATAAAGATTGAACGATTATCATACACACATATCTTGAGTATATAAAGATATTAAACAACAAGAACAGCAGAAAATTCAACCCATGTAAGCAAGAATTTAATGCTAAGGTATTGTCTAGATAGCAATTGTAGAAATATGAAATCTATAGAAAATTTAATAAAGTCAGTCATGTATAAATTTTTTTAATGCTGATATCCACAGAAAAATAAAGCGCGAGAAATTAAATGCTAACATCAGCAGAATAATAAATAAATCCACTTAGTCAGCATTAATGGAAGGCCGGTCTGGCTTGGAAACGGTGCACGCGTATATACCATATTTTAAAATTAAAGTTGTCAATTGCAAAACAAAAAAAATTAAATTTGACCTAGAAATCATTTGAAATATTTACCTTTTTCAGTACAACTGAAAGAACTTGACTTTTATACATTTTTTTAATCGATATCATAGACTTTTTTTTCTATACTGTTGGTAAAATCTACGTGAAGTATTTATATTAAATAATAAACTGACCTGTTAGAAAAAATTAAAAATTTGCATCGTTTTCTGAAAAAATTCAGCTCTGTAATCTATTCTAATGAATAAAACAGTATGTAAGCGAATATAATCATATCTCAGCAGAAATAATGAATTAGATTCATTGTCTGAAAAAGAAATTGCAATGAAGGCACATAATAAAAACCTAAATTAGATTAATTTCGTGTTAGATTACTGCTAGCATAATTTATTTTCAATAAAACTTTACAAAATTGACTTTATATGCATATATATATATATATATATATATATATATATATATGCATATAAAGTCAATTATATATATATATATATATATATATATATATATTACTCATATTTAGACCAGGGTAGACAATTAATTAATTACATCAAATAATTTTAATCACCGTGTATAAGGAATTTTATTAGATAATACACTTTATTAAAAAACCGTGGAGAATAAAAATTCATTCGTTTCATTAAAAATAAGGGAGTTAAATTATTTACAAGACGCTTTCTATAAAAAGAGGCAGTATTTAAATGCTCAACGTGTAATTTAATTATTCCGAGTAAAGAAACAAATGGAAATTACGTGCAAAATTTATATTAATTGATTTAAGTTTGGGTAACGAGTATTAAACAAAATGTACAGATAATAATTGAATATTTGATTAGAATTCACTAAAAATTAAAGGGTATTATTTTAATTGGAGTGAATTGAACCATTAGTAACAGATAATATGTATAAAAGCTTGTAAAAACCCAATAATATTCAAATCGTAGAAGTGTTATTTATAAGTATTATGTTTGAACACCTGCGTATTTTTAAATGTTTTATGTTTTGCGTAAATGTGGCAGATAACAAATGGTTACAGAGAATGTTGGAGAAACCGTCGCTTAATATTTACGGGAAATGCTAATAAGGTGGGTTATTTCACAGACCACATGGATTGAAAATAACCGATACTAAAGAATATCGATTAGTACCACTCAGAACAGGGTAGATAGAGACGGATAATATGCGCAAGACAGAGACACATATAGTAAAAGGCGTGAGTTGAGCAACGTCACTGGGTTGCGATTGGTTGAAAATAAAAGGCAAACATGAGAGGTAAAAATAACATTTCTGTATAAAAATTAATTAGTTATTCACAGACGTTGCGAGCCGTGTCGAAATTTCTGAGATTTAACTGGTGCGAGTGCAAATTTAATAAGAACCGACACACGGGCGGTCGAGATGGGAACATAGTAGGCGAAATTCTAGAAATTGGCCGTTTTGAGGACAAAACCGACAGACAGGCTAACCACTATATATACCCGGGTTAATATGAATTTCTTTCTCTTAGATTTTCGATTTGATTCAATGCGTTAAACAGTGCTCTTAGTTTTCCGATTTTGATTGAATAATTTAAACAGTTTGCTCGTATATTTTGGTGATTTAAAACAGTTTGTTCTTTACGTGCTACAATGAAAGTAATTTAGTGCACTTAGAAAAGAAGATACAAGGTAATAAAGTCTAGTATCACTGTACCAATTATTCAAATTTGCAACGACAAATAAATACACAAAAGTAGGCAGTTTTGGCGTATAGCGTGAAAGAAGTATGAATTTCTTTGCTATTTTCGGGGGTATTAATAATTAAATGATTCGTAAACGTGTCTGGATCCACAAAACAAGGTTCAGATATACACAAATGAGTTCCGGAAAAGCACTGAAACAACTTTAGATGAATGGTGGTGTAGAAAATTTTAAAGACGACCAGTAATCCGAGGACCTAAACATAACCCAGTTGGAATGGTGTGATTAACGGAAGACGATGTACATTGGAGCCCGAGTGCATTAACCTTCAGGTAACTTATGCTTTGTTGTTCGATTTCTGATGTTTGGTGTGTGTTGAATAACTTTATAATTTGTTTACTTAAAATGGACAGTAATGAATTTGTACTAACAACAAATTTTTAACTTTAAGGTGAAATTTTCTTGTTTAAGTAGAAAAGAGTATTTAGTATTGATGTTCTGGATTATGATGAAAATTTGGGTATGTCTTTGAGCTCAATTAGACGAACCTGGTTAATTAACGTAAAGGGGTGGGAGATGCTCCCTTTGTACTCAGACTCAGGTCTGCATATATTGTTATATTAATTAGTAGGCATTCTACAAGGACTTTAATTCTGTATGCACATTAAAATGATAACAAATTTAATCTTGAAATTTTCTGATACTGAAATTTATGCTGAATTTTAATTTTGAAATTTTAATGTATTGTGAATATTGATGTAAATAGAGTTAACGTTGGTGTTTGTGATAGGAATGTGTTTGTTTTTTCTTATGAATGAGGATGAAAGTTTTAGCTAGGTGAGCAGCCGAGGCGGAAAAGAGTAAAGAGGCGATTAACAGAAGAAAGTCAACGGACCAGTTAAGTTAATAGCTTTTTGTAGGTTTCACAGCATTCTTGACGCCCAATCTGTGGGTCTCGATTTGAAAACCGTAGTTCCCGGATTTTGGTGGATTCACAGCATTCTTGGCGCCCAATTCGTGAGGCTCGATTCTAATACATGGACACAGCAATATATATAGGTATATAGTAATTGTGTGTGTGTGTGTGTGTGTGTGTGTGTGTGTGTGTGTGTGTGTGTGTGTGTGTTTACGCGATTCATGTTGAATAAGAAATTCTTTAATTCTATCGAGGTACTGCAAAATGTTTTTTTTAATACTGGGTTTTTAAAAAACCATGAGTGTGTGTAAATTATTAAACAACATTGAAGGTTTAATCTGAGATATTTTTCAAATTTGCTTTATTTTTTATTAAATTTTTTTATATGTAACCATAAAAAATAACGCTGTAATGATAGTGTATTTTCTGTACACACAGCATAAATCAAAGGTCGTATAAAAAAACATTTGATTACTATACTGCAAGCAAGCAAATTTTTTCAGTAAACGCAGCTGAACGAAAAATGATGTTGTATGCTAATTCTTTTTACAGTTGTATTGCTTTCGTCAGATGATTTTTTTTTTGTATAAATAGTAAATAAAGCTGTACATATATTAAGTAGTGTATTGATTTGTATATAATCATGAATTCTGAAACCGTAGCCGAGATTAGTAGCGCTATTTTAAAATTAACTGTGAAATGCGTGAATCTAATCAGATCAGTCGATGAAATAACGAAACACATTATAATTATCAAAGCAAATACTAGTATATTGAAGCTTGCTATTAGAAATAAGGTATACGAAAACAATCGTCATGAAGATTCTAGTAGGCTGGAATCTAATTTGGCAAATCTTAAAAGTTACTTTGTACGATTGAGGCACTTGAAACGCTCTTTGGAATATCAAGATAAAGGTATTGATGCAACGCTTTCTAGAGGTCATATTCAAAAAAATCTGATTTGGCATGATGTACAATAATGTTTTGGAAGTCGAATAATTACGGGACTTATTACCAATTCAAGTTATAGAGATCCTCTAGTGTTTATAGACAAGGCGTTCGCTAGTTTTAAACGCAAGATTGTTGCTTGCTTAAAAAAGTCAATGTTGAAAGTTAATGTAATATTGACCGCTAACTTTGTTAAGCCTACAACTGGCGAAATAGATTTGAAGACGTTTCCTACTGCAAATCGTCACATCAATATAAATACCAATCTCAAGCGGTGGTATAAGGAGAACGTATTAGACAAGATTTCAAAGCAATTAGAGGAATTTAGCGAAAAGGATTCAGGTTGGGCAATCCAAGAAGTTTTACACTTGAAGGTAAATATAAACAATCATGATCCACTTAAAGGAGGGTGTTCAACGTTTGTTCCGGTTCCGGACTTATAAACAATACCACAATGTTTCTTGATTTTATATTAAAAGTTTCTTTCAAAGCAAGTGGAGCCCACGACATTTAAACATTGAAGTATTTATTAATTGTATTTAATAAATCCTGATTAGAAAAAAGTATTATGATAGTTGCTCAATCAAAAGTGAAAGAGGATATAGTAAATGAACTTCATAAACCAGCAAGAATAAATTTCAAGAGACGCAAAGTGATAGTAAAAGGTTTAAATGACCTTTTTCAGACCGATTTGATTGAAATGCTACCATATTCGCAAACAAACAAAGGATTTAAATACATTTTAGTAGTTATTGATTGTTTCTCCAAATACGTATGGGCTGTACCACTTAAAAGTAAAACGGGTATTGATGTTACTGCTGCAATGAAAACAATTTTAAATAAATTTAAAAATCCACCAAGAAATTTGCAGTCTGATTTTGCTAAGGAATATTATAACAAACACTTTCAATCCTTAATGCAGACATATGGCATAAACCATTATAGTGTTTTTTCTACAAAGAAAGCATGCACTGTGGAACGTGTAATTAGAACTTTAAAGGGAAAAATGTGGCGCTTGTTTAACCTGGACGGTTCTTACAATTGGATAAAAAAATTTAAGCGATATTGTGAAACAATACAATAATACAATTCACAATACTATCGGTATCAAACCTGTAAAAGTTGATAAATCAAATGAAAAAACTATTCTTAAATCATCATTTACCCACATCAAACTTGCAACCAAAATACCAAAATTTTCAATTAAAGACAGTGTGAGGATTAGTAAACACAGGGAAGCATTTACGAAAGGTTACACGCCAAACTGGTCAAATGAAATTTTTAAGATTAAAAAGGTAAACGTAACCAATCCGACAACATTTATATTAGAAGATCAAGACGAGAAAGAAATCAAAGGTGCATTTTATGAAACGGAGTTGCAATAGGTTAAACATCCAGGAATTTACCTGGTAGAAAAAGTCCTAAGAAAGAGTGGAAATAAAGTATTTGTAAAATGGTTAGGCTTCTCTAACGTACACAATAGCTGGATCGATAAAAATAATGTTTGCTAGAAGTTGTTATAATAATAGTTAATAAGGCTAACGTAAAATTATATTAAAATAAATAATACAGACAAAATCTTTCTATTGTTTTTTATTATTATCAAGCCATTCTTTTAATAAAACGGTATTATGTTTTGCACATTGCAGATTATTATTGTTGTGTCTACAACAATGGATGTTATGTTTTAAACGATTGTTGATTTTTAACTCCGATAGCTTAGGACAAACTAGTGCAAGCATATCAGTTACAACGTTATGCATTAGATAGGTTTCAATCAAGTTCTTCTTTTCTAAACCCTTCACAAATACTTCTTCACCGGGTCGGATAATTTGCTTCAAATAAAGCGCTATATATATGATAACACCATTCCAGCGGTTGTTTCTACAATCGTTAAGACTGCATTTATTTAATTAAAAAGTAAAATGAATAGTGAAATACTGAACGTGCGTGAAAAAGTTTACTTCGACAATGCTATTGGTAATATTGAAAAACATACTCATCAACCTTATGCTAACCAATCTTTAAACAATAATGATGAAATTCGAATCCCTATACAACAACAAGATGTATACACCTTCCATCAAAGAGCATGCTGTACATAGAAGGCAAATTAATTAGAACAGATGGAACGCCTTCTCAGACAGCAAAGTTTGTAAATAATGGGATTTTGTTGCTTTTTGATGAAATTAAATATGAGATTGGTGGTGTCATTGTAGATCGTGTTCGAAATCCTGGATTAACGTCTATAATGAAGGGATATGTTTCATATAATAACAATCAAAGTAAACATTTACAAAACGCTGGGTGGTTTCCTATGGATGATCCGCAAATAGTTGATGCCAATGGGAATTTTAATGTTGCAATAAACCTTTCAATGGTTCTCGGATTATGTAAAGATTTTAAAAAAATTATCTTAAACCTCCGTCATGAGTTTTGATACTAATGCTATAATTAATCCTACACCCAATGAAGAAATAAAATTTGTTTTAAACAAAATTTTTGTGGAAAATGCCGCATATAGCCGTTGATGATAAACGAATTAATTTAATAGAATGCGTTGCACAAAATCAGGATTTGCATATTCCGTTTAGAGGATGGGAGTTGCATGAATATCAACTTCTACAAGAAACGCAACGTCATACATGGAACATTAAAACAACAACACAATTACAAAAACCAAGATTTGTGATTGTTGGTTTCCAAACCAACCGAAAAAATAGATACATGAGCAACTACAGTCGTTTTATCATTGCTATTTAACCAACAAGAAACTCTATTTAAATTCAGAAATTTTCCCGTACGGTTAACTTAAATTTGAAGTTTGAGAATAAACAGACTGCGTTGTTATATGAGATGTATGCTCAGTTTCAGCAATCATACTACGAAAAGGAAAATGAACCACTTTTTAATCCTGAAGATTTACGAAGTATTGCACCATTAGTAGTCATAGATTGTTCTAGACAAAGCGAAGCGTTAAAACCTGTTACTGTCGATATTAGATTAGAATTTGAAACTAGCAGAAACGTTTTGCCAAATACATCTTGTCATTGCCTTATACTTCATGATAAGATAGTCAAATACAATCCACTCTCAAACAGCATAAGAATATTATAATTACTTTATTAATATTTTACATGTTTTTACAATATCTTATACATGTTTGAATTATTAAGTGATTTAGTAAACAGCCATAAACATTGACAATTTTAAATAAAAGCTTTGTTATACATTTCTCAAATAAACTAACTGGTATGTTATTAACAAACTGTTTTTTTTTTACAGAACGGTTACTACTATTTTTTCTCTACAATACATTTATGCTAATATAGTTCAACTCGGGTAGATTGAAAGGTATCCTATTTTTAGATAAATCCAAAACGAAAAACTGCGTACTTGTGCAGGTATAAACATAACACTGAAGTTTTTATAAGTAAAAAATATTATATGTTAATCGAGATAAAATAAATTGCATTCTTTATTTGAGCCAGTGGTTGAAGCTTTAAAAGTCATTTCTGAGTGTATAGTTATACCCCCAAGGTTTAGTATCAGTGGTTGAGGTACTAAGAATTCTTTTATCATCACTTGAATTAAGAACAATTTTGTTTTGTTTAATAGTAAAGACATCATGTTTGACTGATCTGATTAAACATTGCTGTTTCTGTACAGTCTGTTTATAAAACAAAGCATTCTTATAATCATCAAAAGAAATTTGTTTAATACTTGCTAATGAAGATCCCTTTGACTTTTTTTTATTATCCTATCCTGAACTCTGTAAGTGTACATTTTAGATCTAAGCCCTACAAACTCTAGCATGGTGTCATTAAAAAAATTCTAGTTCTCCATATGGAAGATATTCAGACATTGCAGCCCGATATAAATTATTAACATCAAAATACATTAAATATTTAGAATTAATATTCTGTCTTTTAATGCAATTGGAATTGTATCGTAATACTGAATCAAAATGTGAATAGTTATAAAGTCCGAAACGGGAACAAACATTGAACACACTCTTTAAGCAGATCATGATTGTTTATATTTACCTTCGAGTGTAACACTTCACTGTTAAATTTAAAGCATCACTCAAAACTTCAGTCACTAGCTTAATTACTTTATACATAAATATGTTCTGATGTAAGCAAAATAGCTATAAAATTAGACATTTGCAATTTTTCAGAAAAGTAAAGTAAATTCGAAATCTTGCCTGAACAAAGCACGTTCATCAGCAGAAAAATTAATACTGAATTTTAATTTCTAATAACAACAATCTCACATCATTTTGCGTTCAGCTGAGTTAACGGAAAAATAAGCTTGCCGCGCCAAAGCAATTCGCATTCAAGCATTTCCATATTTACATACTGAAGACAACTCTGAAAACATTCTGCAGTTTTATCATAATATAATTACGTAGTGCAATTTTTAATTTATTGGAATAGATGGATTTAATCTCAGTAAATTTTAATAATGATACAATTTTCACAAAATGTTGCTTCAATTAAAAAATTCCTAAAGATTTGAGTATCCCATAAAAAAATCTGCATCAAATTCATGCGTTTTTTTGTTTAACTAAAAATTTAGGGAAAAAATAACTTTAATTTATACAAAAATATCAATGTGAAATATTTACTTTTCAGTAAAAACTGAAATTGATTTTGTATTAAGGTTTATTTTATTATAAAAAAATGTTGCCAATTCAAACTTTTTCTCTGCATTGCCCTAAGCGAATAAAAAGAAAAGTAGTAAAAAATTAATTCATGCCTTAATTGACTAATACAGTAATTTTGACGGGTATTGATGATACTTTCTGCAATGAAAACAATTTTTAACACAGTACTCGCTGTCGTATGTAATTTTTGTAATCAATACTACAAAAATAGGCAATAGTTAGTATCAGTGGTTGAGGTACTAAGAATTCTTTTATCATCACTTGGATTAAGAACAATTTTGTTTTGTTTAATAGTAAACACATCATGTTTGACTGATATAAATAAACATTGCTGTTTCTGTACAGTCTGATATCGATTAAAAGAATGTATAAAAGTCAAGTTCTTTCAGTTGTACTGAAAAAAAGTAAATATTTCAAATGATTTCTAGGTAAAATTTAATTTTTTTTGTTTTGCAATTGACAACTTTAATTTTAAAATATGGTATATACGCGTGCACCGTTTCCAAGCCAGACCGGCCTTCCATTAATGCCGACTAAGTGGATTTATTTATTATTCTGCTGATGTTAGCATTAAATTTCTCGCTTTTTATTTTTCTGTGGATGTCAGCATTAAAAAAATTTATACATGACTGACTTTATTAAATTTTCTATAGATTTCATATTTCTACAATTGCTATCTAGACAATACCTTAGCATTAAATTCTTGCTTACATGGGCTGAATTTTCTGCTGTTCTTGTTGTTTAATATCTTGATATACTCACGATATGTGTGTGTGATAATCGTTCAATCTTTATTGCCAAGTTGTAGTTGTGTGTTCTATAGAACAAATCAAAAATGAAAACCTTTTTTTAAAAATTGTCCTTGTCAGGAAAGAATAATGATAGTGATTGGGTTAAAATTATTGAGTAGTTTATAGTCAATCCAAATTAAGTACTGGAGAAAAAAATTGTTGACGCCGTGAGCAGATCCACCAATTGCAACGTACGACCTGATGACACCAATACAGAGTATGTATTCGTTAGCTTAATATATAGATTTAATTTTCTAAATGCATTTACTTGATCTAATATTCATTTGAATCTTTTTTTAGTGAACAAGAAGAAGAAGAACAACCAGAAACGACCGCGCGTCAAAGATGAAGAAGACAGCCCTCATAGAACTGATAATGCAATATTTTTTACCGTTCAGAGTTGGAGTTAGAGTTAGAACTGTTCTTTATATTTGGGAACTTAAGTGAATTATAGTATGTTTATTCTAGAGTACATAACATTATATATATTGTGATATTATGTAATATGTATGAGATTTGAACCTTGGCGCACTGAAGTACCACTCAGATATAGACTTCTAGTTCGTTAAATGATTGATGAAGGAGATGGTGAGGGCAGTTACTTGTTAAAGATATTTAAAATGATAATTTAAGAGAAAAGGAAGTTTTAAGATTTCAACTTGGGTGATGGTGATTTCATAAAGTAATTTTGAAAAGTTTGTGCCAATGAAGTGAACTGCTGTTGTTTGTATATCATAAAAATTGTGTTAAAATATTTAAAAGGAAACTTCACTGCCATGTGAATATGTACGTAAAGCCTAAAAAGTCAAGTAGTATGTTTTTATTAGATTTAAGTTAGTTATAAGATGTAGAAGTTTTATTTACTTTTCAGTATATAGTTGTAAGTCTTATTATATCATTTGAATTTCACTTGTTGTTAGGATTAAAATATCAATTTATAAATTTTCGGCCAATGACATTTGTGTATTAGTTTACTCCAAATTAGAATTTGACAAGAGCAATAAGATCTATTAATAAAAAGTTGGATCATAGAATGTTAGTTGGAAAAGAATTGTAAAAGGGTAGGCTGGTTTAATTTTTTAAGGGGCATCTCCATAGAGAGAGGTGACAGTTGTTGTTAAAATTCTAAAAGGGACAGTTGTTAAAAAATTAAAAAGGGAGTTGTTGAAATAAAAATTAAGAGAAAAAACTGATTTAAAAAGAACTGAAAAAGAACTTTCACAAACTATAGAACAAAAAGTATAATCTTTTTTTGGTGATAGTTTACGAATTGTACACCCTTTATTATTGTAATCCCCTACATAAAATTCAACATATGAAAATTGTAATTGTGATATTCAAGGTATAAAGGAACTCTTGTTATTAAAAAGTGATAAATGCAAGAGGCCTTGTCATTGTCTTATTATTGACCATTGATTTCTGGGAGTATTTTTTGTGTAGACAGAGGAGTTTCAAAGTGATGCTATCAGAACGCTGGAATTGCTGAACTTTTGGTGTCGAACACGGTGTTAATTTCACGGAGCTGAGTTTCCTGATAAGACCAACGACGATAAGTATAAGTGTCTCTAAAGAATTTTTGGCGTACCTAAAACCCTAAAATAAAAGGCGTAAATTCAGTAATACAAATCTTTAAAACGTACTTATCCACAGGTATTAAGAACCCACATCAAGTTCGAATCATCACTGTAGGCAGTGGAGCTTCATTGTTCAGCAGCAAGACGTTTCATTGGAAGTTCAGGTTGTAATATTTTTTTTCACTGTCATAATTTAAACACTTAATCCATTATATTCGATTGAAATCTTAAATTATTAACTAATATAAACTGTTTTACTGTGCGTATTTTTCAAGTAATTGTTTACACTGTCACTTTTAGAAATTGCTTTAGTAGAATTAACTAGAGGTCATTTGATTGGCAGTGTCACATACATCTGTATATGGTTCAGAACTCATGCTGTATGCAGATATAGATTTTTTTCACAAAATTAACCTGAGATAAGAGTTTCATTGGTCGAGGAGCAGATTTAAAGAACCAATAGAGAAGTTCATAAATCAATTAAAGAAAGGAAATTATAGGGCAATTTGGTGCATTGCTAATTTGCTCATATATTATAATTATCAATCCTAAAAGGGGGGTTATATAATAAGATATATATATATATATATATATATATATATATATATATATAAATATATATGTGTGTGTATTTTATAAATTACAATAAAGAAAAATACATTGTGTGTTTTATTTCACAATACTCCCGATTTAATAACTACGTAATCTTAGTTTACAGAACGGTGTAAAACAATTTTTTGACTTTTAATATGAGTGCATATTTCGAATAGATGCTCTCATTTTTTTTGCGAATTAAGTTAGAAATGCATTTCAAATAGATGCTTTAATATTTTTTGCAATTGAAATTAGAAATGCATGTGATCTAAAATTGCATAGTTGCCTTCAGTACGTAACTATGGAAATGCAAATGCTGAAGAAGCATTAGACTAGACTATCGTTGACAAGAAAAAAAGCTGTCTGACATGGGTTAAATTTTCTGCTGTTCTTGTTGTTTATTATCTTTATATATACTCAAGATATGTGTGTGATAATCGCTCAATCTTTATTGTCGAGTTGTAGTTGTGTTCTATAGAACAAATCAAAAATGAAAACTTTTTTTAAAATTGCCCTTGTCAGGAAAGAATAATGATAGAGGTTAGGTTAAAAATTATTGAGTAGTTTATAGTCAATTCAAATGAAGTGCTGGAAAAATTGTTTACTCCGTGAGCAGATCCACCAATTGCATCGTTAGCATATATATTTTTGCATTAGATAGGTTTCAATCAATTTCTTCTTTTCTAGACCCTTCACAAATATTTCTTCACCGGGTCGGATAATTTGCTTCAAATAAAGCGCTATATATGATAACACCATTCCAGCCGTTGAAGATTCATCCCAAGAAAGACCATGAATATTCCTTGTCACCCAGTTGTTATGTTTTATATGATCTTGGCTCAAACAACTAGACTGCATTGACAGTTTAAGAATTTGATGCCAAACAACACCTTCCAACAAGTCCAAAACCGCAATTTCTTTGCATACAAACTCGTTTTTCTTGTATTTAAATCCCTGAATATCAATTATATACACGTTTGTATGTAAATATATGCAGTAAACTTCGACTAATTAAATTAATATTAGTAGCAATCTCCTTATATAGCAGATTACCACCATCTGCGTACTTTGCCAACCCACTTTTCAACCTATCACAAGAGTGAACACATTTTGAATTGAAACCGGCCCATGTGTATTTGCATCCTCTAAATATAAATAAAAAACATAAATCAGAATCCACTTTAATTAAACACAATTGACTTGAATGCGATATTTTGCATCTGTCATACTTTATAACTTCTAGCTAGAAAACAAAATTCAAAACATCTACACACATTTTCTCTGCACTTACATTTATCAACATACGTGTGTTTTGAAATATGTTTCATTGAAAGTAATATAAAGCCGATCCTAATTCAAAACGTGTCCACAAGTATTTTACATTTGAAAGTATACAAGGCCGGTCTGAATTCATGTTTTCACAACTATTTTACATTGAAATTATATAAGGCCGATCCTAATTCAAAACGGTGCACGTGTATTTTAGATATGGAAAATACGTCTGAACACGTTTTGAATTAGGACCGGCCCTACCCCTCTACTGTCATAAACGTTCAACATGCTTCAAGTAGTATACAGAATTATTTTTGCTGGCCCTACACGGATTTAATAACAGTTATAATTTAGGGTCAAATCGATTTATATTGTTACTTTGAAACAGGAGTTTTCCTAATTAAGCTAATAATATTTAAAGCTACAAATTATACATATTTTTGCTTATTATATAAATTTTGATTAATTTTGTTTATATTATTCAATTAGGAAGTGTTAGAGAAAAGGGCGGTAAAATTTATTTGTTATCGTATCGCCGTGCATTCTGTGTGGGGCTTGAACTGAGCTAGTCGAGGCATTATAAAACGAATTAATTGAACTTTAAAATTTATCTCAGGTTATTTAGAAACACAGAGCGGTGGCAAACAGCAGGTAACTGGACGTTAAATACATCGGAGTGCGGCGATATCTTAGCAATATATATATATATATATATATATATATATATATATATATATTATTATGACATTTGACATTTATCAAAGGTTCTACAAAGGTAGTTCGTTAGTGCTACTGATAAAACCATAAATTTTCCATTTTATCAAGCTATACTAAAAGTTAAAAACACTACGGTTAACAAAGATTGATGAATAGTTACTTGTTGAAAGCATAAATAGGATATTACGTACTAGAAGTACAGCGTTTGAAGTTTATAAAAAGCATTATTATTTGTTTGCATATACGAAGGGTATCTAATGCATCTTCGATTGAATGTGTATAGGTTTTGTCTTCAATTTAGCATTTGTAATTTGTGCAGGATACTATAGGCCACTTATAAGTTTGATGTACCTAAAATGAAAGATGTTTAATACAGTTTAATTAAAAAAGCAAAATTTAAATTAGAAATGTCAAAATAAAATATAAAATTACCAAAGCTGTTCTATAATAGTAGTTAAGTAGAATTAAGTTTTATATGTTGAATGCACCCCTTATGTTATATTAGTTAGTAGGCTAGAAATAAGTTTGTTTTTTGTGGTTGTCTAGGGGATAATTGTTTTAAAATGGATAATTATAAAATTGTTTGAAAAAATTAATTAGAAATTTTTGAAAAGAGAGGGACTAAATTTTGGTACATTAAAAATTGTTTTGGCTCAAGAGCTTGTAATAAAAATTGTTAAAAATAATAGACGTGTTAATTGTGCATGCATTTTGATTCAAAATAATAAGGAAGGAAAGTGAAAGTTATACGACGAGGATAAATTCCAAAGAGGAATTTAAATATATACCAACATCAGGGCATCCTTTGTTGTGGTTCAGGAGTTGCAGCTGATCAATTTTTAATTGGTGACGTATAAGGTGTTTGTAGAGTAATAAAACAATTAGTGGTTGAAGTAGTTTCCATAAGAGAACCTAACTAGAGGAAAACATATTTGTATTTTATATTAAAACTTATATATTTAGGTACTCACTGAAAGTGTTCAAGGCAACTCTGTGTATCCTGTATCCAATCCTGTACAACCAGACACATTCAACGGAGTTACAGGTATAAAAGTTAATATTATCTACTCTTCATATTAAGTAATTTGGAATAAATTAAATTTCAACGTTAACCAGAATAAATAATTGCAGAACAAATTTATCAATCTTTGTTTAATCGGTATACGAAAGCACAACTTAGAGGTTAAATTGATTTTGATCGTATACGCTTTAGGCGTCTGTGTTTCAATACCTGTAAGGGGATAAAGAACCTACTTCTCCTTACAGAGTTAAAATCCTAGATTCAGTTTCCCTGAGAGAGTTTCAAAAAGCCGTGGCATAATTGAATTGAGAGAGTTTTATTTTATCAATTACAGACTAACACCATATTACAGGTTGCACCTATTATTTTACTCTTATATTCAAGCATCATTACACATAAAATATCAACATAATATATATACATATATATATATATATATATATATATATATATATATATATATATCAGGGTGAGTTTTGTGCAACGTGGATAACTCCGTTATTATAAAAGCTACGTAAACCAAATTTGGAGGCATATTAGGCATGCCTAAAGTGCACATTTAAAAATATTTGGAAGCATACAGGGTGTTTCATAATTCCAGGGCATATTAAACTTATATTTTCTTAAATGGAACACCCTATATATTATTACATTTTTGAAAAGCCCATAAAGAGCTTTAATTTGATATGAAATTGTATCTGTCTATTTCTTTTAGTTTTTGAGATATTCAACTGTTTTTAGAAAAATGACCCCAATTGGATACATTGTCACTGCACTAATACACAACTTATGTTAATTTTCAAGATCCAGAAAATTTTACCATATACCATAGTATATTTGTAAATATTACTTTTTTGAAATTTCTTCCCAGTATACAGGGTGTGTCAGGTTTCAAAATACAATTTTAAAATTTTTTAAATGGCACCCTACCAATTTATTGCTACAATGGATAGTTCATTAAGTATCCTTTCATTTTTGTTAAGCATTCCCTATACCTAAATCCATTACTTTCTGAGATATTTTGATTTTCTTCAAATTTTATGAATGTTTTAATTTACATAACTAAAAATAACTTACTATTGGAGAATATTATAAAACAGTTAATACGTTTTGATTAACAATCAACTACAGTTATCCAATAACAATTTTCACTAAAGATATAACAACCTACAATAATACGCTATCAACAGAATTCTGCCAGATCAGCAATATGCATTTTATAGAAAATGTTCAAATAGGAAATCAGGCAAGCTTTGAAAAAAATAACTATTACATGCAAAGTGTCATTTAGGTTTATTAATTGTAGTGTGTTGTCATTTAACAGGATATTTCTCTTGGTATATTATTGATGCAAGTAGGAAATTTTTTAAACTTGCTCTCAATACCCAAATCATATTTATTTGTTCTTCCACTGTAAAATTCATTTTGAAAACTCCAAAGATTACATTTAAAACAGAACTGATAATGTGTTAAATGACAACACACTACAATTAATAAACCTAAATGACATTTTGATTGTAATTGTTATTTTTTCTAAGCCTGCCTGATTTCCTGTTTGAACATTTTCTATAAAATGCATATTGTTGATCTGGCAGAATTCTGTTGGTAGCGTATTACTGTAGGTTGTTATATCTTTAGTGAAAATTGTTATTGGATAACTGTAGTTGATTGTTAATCAAAATGTATTATTGTTTTATAATATTCTCCAATAGTTTATTTATAGTTATGTAAATTAAAATCATTCATAAAATTTGAAGAAAATCAAAATATCTCAGAAAGTAATGGATAGGTATAGAGAATGCTTAACAAATGAAAGGACACTTAATGAACTATCCTAAATAATTGTAGCTTAATAAAGTATTGTTTTCTAAGCCTGCCATCCTGTTATGAAAATTTTTATTAAAATGCATATTTTGGATCTGGCAAATTCTGTTGGACTGAAATCAAAGTGTATTGTATACTATGAAATTGGTATTGGCAAAACTGTTTGATTTAAAATAACAAAAGATCATTGTATTATAATATTCTCCAATTAAGTCTTTATGTTTAAAATTAATAAATCATAGTAAACTATTAAGAAAATAAAAATATTATTTCATGCAAATTAAATGGATTTAGGGCTATAAAATGCTAACAAATATAGATGTTACTACTTTAGAATAAAGTTTCAGGTATGCCATAAAACTCACCTGTATAATATAATATATATATATATATATATATATATATTACTCATATTTAGACCAGGGTAGAAAATTAAATAATCACATCAAATAATTTTAATCACCGTGTAGAAGCTTTGGGAAAAAGTACGCTTTATTAAAACCATGAAGCATAAATAAATTCGGTCGTTTCAGTAAAAATCAGAGATTTAAATCATGTACAAGACGCTTTATATCAAAAGAAACAGTATTAAAAAGCTCTACGTGTAATTTAATTATTCCCAAGAAAGAAACAAATGGAAATTACGTGCAAGATTTATATTAATTAACCCTATTTTAAGTAACCGGTATTAAACAAAGTGTACACATAATAATTAACATTTAATTTGTATTCGCTAAAATGAAAGGATAGAAGTCAATTTTTGTTGGAGTTAATTAAACCATTATTAATAATAAGCATAAAAGTCTGTGAAAATCCAAGATTATAATACCAGAAAATAAAGCTCTGAGAATTAATATTATGTTTGAACACCTGCGTAGTTTAAATGTCATGTACGGCGAAAATTTTGTAGATAACAAATGGTTTCAAAAAATCTTGGAGAAACCGTGGCTTAATATTCACGAGAAGGTGCGATACGGGGTTATTTAACCCAGATAGTCCACATGGACTGAAATAATCGATAATAAAGAATATCAATTTGCACCAATACGAACAGGTTAGAAAAGGAAAGAGAAAATGCGTCAAGCAAAGACACATATAGTAAAAGGCGTGATTTAAGCAACGTCACGAGGGTCACAATTGGTTGAAAATAGGATGCAAATATCAGAGGTAGAAACAACGATTTCTGTATAAAAGTCAATTAGCTATTTCCAGACATTGCGTGCCGTGTTGAAATTTCTGAGATTTAACTGGGGCGAGTACAAAATTCGTAAAAAACGACGCGCGAGCTGCGGAATGGGAACATAGAATGAGGAAATTCTAGAAACTGTCTGTTTTGAGGACAAAAGCGAAGTGCCGGCTATCCGCTATATATACCGGTGGTAATATGAATTTCGCTCTCTTAGACTTTTGACGATTCGATGCGTTAAAAGCTCTCTCTTACATCCGCGACTTGATTCAAGATGTTAAACAGTGCATTTTAGTTTGATAAAATAATTTAAAGTTTGCTCGTATATTTTGGTGATTCAAAATAGTTTGTTCGTTACGTGCTAACATGAATATACTTTAGTGCACTTAGATACAAGGGAATAAAATTTAGTATCACTGTACCAATTGGTAAAATTTACTATGACAAATAAATACACAAAAGTAGGCAGTTTTGGCGTATATTGGTGAAAGAAGTATGAATTTCTTTGTTATTTTCGGGGTGTTAATAATTAAATGGTTCGTAAACATGACTGGATCCACTAAACAAGGTTCAGATATACACAGATGAGTTCCGGAAAAGCCCTGAAACAACTTTAAATAAATGGTGATGGAGCAAATTTTTAAAGCGTTGAGAATCAGAAGCCGTAAATATAACCCAGTTGGAATGGTGTGATTAACAAAAGGGACGATGTACATTGAAGCTACGAGTGCAAGTAACCTTCAGGTAAATTATACTATTTTGTTTGAACTTTGAGATGTTGGTGTGTGTTGAATAACTTTCTAATTTGTTTATTTAAAATGGACAGTAGTGAAATTGTACTAACAATAATATTTTAATTTTAAGGTGAAATTTGCTTGTTTAAGTAGAAAGTGGTATTTAGTATTGATGTTCTGGATTATGATAAAAATTTGGGTATGTCTTTGAGCTCAATTAGACGAACCTGGTTAATTAACGTAAAGGGGTGGTAGATGCTCCCTTTGTACTCTGCATATATTGTTATAGTAATTAGTAGGCATCCTACAAGGACTTTAATTCTGGATTCACATTAAAATGAAAATAAATTTAATTTTGAAAGTTTCCGATATTAAAATTTATGCTGCATATTAATTTTGAAATTTTAATGTATTGTGAATATTGATGTAAATAGAGTTGACGTTGATGTTTGTGGTAGGAATGTGTTTGTTTTTTTATGTATGAGGATGAAAGCTATCCAGGGGAGCAGCCGAGGCGATTAACAGAAGAAAATCAACAGACCAGGTAATTCAAGAGGTATCACAGCATTCTTGGCGCCCAATTCGTGAGGCTCGATTCTAATACAGAGGTTTCACAGCAATATATATATATATATATATATATATATATATTTGGCCATGGCCACCTTTGGGGTCGCACACTTCCCCTCAAAATCCCCACTCTTGTACCATTTTTGGCGGGAAATTTGCAAATTTGGTCTACACATCACAATTTAGAAGCTGTTTCTATAACTTCAACAATTTTTTCGATACCATTATTTAAATTTGAATAAATACAGAAAAACTAAAATAGACTCCTATGGGGTCACGACCTCGATGGTGTCCTATTTGAATTAAATTGGCAATAAACTCAGACGTGTTACTTTAGTTCTTTGGTTGCGGAATCAGCAATTAAGGAAACCATATCTGGGATTCTTTATATTATAGAATTATCTCGCATTATTAGCAGATTGGATAAATAGTATTTTATCTTTGGTACCATATCTTACAAAGGCTTTTGGGCAATAATTATGATACCAATAATCAAAAACATTTAAAACCTATTACAAGTTTAGATCATTAATATCTTTATGACAATAAATAATGATTAGGGACAATAAATGACTACGACTGAAAATAAATTATAATTAGTGACAATAAATGACAATGTAAGTGGCAGTAAATAACAGTAAATGATAATGAAAGACTATAGATGGCAATGAATGACGCCAAACGACAAAACACCAACGATGTGCGACAATAAAAGGCAAAAAGTAGCAGTAAACAATTGTAAATAGCCATAAATGACAATTGGTAACATTTAATGACAAAAAACGACAATGGATGACAGAAACTTACATTAAATGACAATAAATGTCTATAATGGCGATTATCATCAGGAAATGAACCTGTGTCAATGAATGACAATAAATGACTTTAAATGTCAATAAAGAGTAATGATTAACTATAAATGGCAAAAATGGCACAAAACAACCATAGATTACAATAAACAACAATAAAAGACACTTTACACAATACAACATGAATTAGCCATAAATGAGAATAAATGATACTGAACGACAATTAACAACAAAAAATTACATAAACTGACAGTATATGGTTACGATAATTATAATAATCGACAATAAATGACCGTATATAACAATAAGTGAGAATGAGTGACTATTAATAAAATTGATGACAATAAATGACAATTCGACAAGGAAAAGATTGCTGAGAACATGTGTGGAGAACGGCAATGTACAGCTGTGATACATAGACAAGTGGGAGAAGCGACAAGAAAAAAGTAGAAGCCTTTAAAATGGGGTGCTACAGACGTATGATAAATATATCATAGACATACAAAGTTAAGAACAAAGAGGTTCTCGAAATGGTAGGGGAAGGAAGAAATATGTTGAAAACAATAAAAATACAAGAGATAAGATGATAGGACGTATATTAAGGCATGAGGGAATAGTGCGTAATATACTGGAAGCAGAGAAAAGGAAAAAGAGAGATAGAGGTAGACCTAGATAGGACTGTGGGAATTTCAGAGAAATGTGTAGGTTGGCTTAGAATATAAAACAATGGAGGTACGCATCCAACCAGTTCACGGACTAAAGACCAACTGATGATGAAACGAAAATTCACAATAACTCGTCAAATAATGATGATTAATAGCGATTAACGGCAAGAAATGGCAATAAGTGACAGTAAATGGCAATGTAACCAAATACACCCATTAACGACGATGCACGTTACAATATATGACAATTAGCGACAATTAATGACATTAAATGACAATGACTGACAATAGGCAACAATAAATGACAATTAGTTATAGTAAATGACTGGGAAAATGACATGAGCTGATGATAAATGACACATGAATAAAAACAAATGACAATCAAATTCCATAAAAAACAACAATTGTCAATGTACTACGCTAGACGACTTATAAAAATAATACATGACAATAAATGACAAAAACGATATTAAATGACAACGTATTTGACAATGAATGACATTGGATGACGGACTATATGACCATACAAGACAATAATTATTTAAAATGTCAAAAAACCACTATAAGTGCCAATATATGACAATCGTGGTGATATTTGACAGTAAGTACAGAAATAATATAATGACAGTTGAAAATATATAATGATGTGTTCATTAATAACAATAAACGGTAAGAAATGATAACAGATGAAAGTACAAGGCAATATAACAATAACTACCAATAAATGACAATTAATGACAGTAAATGAAAATAACTAACAATAAATAGCAATAAATGAAAATCGATTACAATAAATGAACTTACATGACAATATCTGATAATAAATGATAAAAATTACAATAAAAGACAATAAAGAACGATAAATGACAATTAGTGGTAATAAGTGACAATATATGATAATAAATTACAACAATTATTTGTATATAATGATAAATGACAAATAAAAACGTTAAAAGACATTAAATGCTAATATATGACAAAAATGAAAATAAATGACAATACAGGATAATAAATTATGCTATATAACAATATATTACCATAAATGACAATAAATGTCAATAAGTGGAGACAAATGACAGTAAAGTGCAATAGATGGCAATTATCAGGATATATGACAATAAGTAACAAGAAATAATAATAACCTGCAATTGACAATATATAACAACATACCTAACAGTAAATGACAATAAATTATAGTATATGACAATAAATGAAAACATTTGACAATAGATAACAATAAATAAAAATTGAGTATCTTCTTTCAAGTTATTGATAGATATTAATTAATGGGGGATTATTGAAGATTTAAAGCTAAATGCGTTAATGAAGTACTGTGTGCGAGTGTGTTTATTTTCGTATGTGATTTATACATCCACGAATGAATACATGCATGCATACTCTTATGAGTACAAGCGTGCTTATGCGAATGCATGTATTATGTGTGTCCCTAGTTAGGAGTAAGGATGGGCTTTATAACCTATATCTCGCTAAATAAAATGTTATATTGAATGTTTTTGTATTATAATAATAATAAAGATAATACTATTACTACTACAGCTATTTCTACCGCCGCCATTACAGCGCCCGCCCAAGCCACCGCCGACGCTGACCCTAACTGATTCGGTAATTTAAAAAATAGCTTTCAAGTGGATTTTATTAGCTTGGAAACCTAAGATCATCATAGTTCCTGCTACAAACTAACTTTACATACATTACAGTAAGTAAATTAGTTCGAAATCTTCTTTAAAAGATGTTTAGTGTTTAGACAATAATCTCGTGTGGTTAATGGGTACCCATTGCGAGTGTTCCCACAACATACGGGTGAAAAGTGTAAGTCGGTGAGGCTTAAACCCCGCATAATGATGGCTACACTAATCCTATATCATGGACCATACCACTAAAAACTCTGCGGCTATTCGGGTAGAGGACGGGTTCGCAAGGAAAAGCCAAGAATAGCGAATGAACAGCCAGAGATGGGTGAAGGAGGGAGTCAAGACAACCATTGGAAAGAGCAAGTCCTCGGCTTATCTAGGTCAGCCAAAGTGAGCAAGAACCAGGAGAAAAATACAAGGAATCTTGTGAAGATCTTATTCCCTTACCAAAAAAGTGCTCCTGTGCGGAAAAGGACACCCCTAATACGGACGCTATACGAGGAAATGAATCGCCCTAACATCTAGAGACCGGAAGGAATGAGATACGGCTTCGTGGGTTAGATAGGTCACGGTTCGGTTCGCAAAACAGGCCGTTTGACGATTGTTAACCAAGTTTTTTTTTTAAAATACGCCCTCGTTTGGATGGGATGTAAAATGTGGGTCCCATGTGTGGATGTTGTCATGCACTTTAAAGATCCCTACATTGTCTGAAACAAACAGCAAAGTTTCGGCAAAATTCAAAATTTCCATGCAAAAAACTCGCCTTACTGGCCAATGTAGTACCTTTGGGTGGAGTATTGGGAAATCAAATGTAGGGTGTGGTATCATGTTGTTACGTGCCGAAATCGGCACTAGACATTCATATACTTCTTATCTTTTGTTTCTTGTTGACTTTTCCTTGAACTTACCGTTAGTTATATATCGCTTTATTCTCTAGATTCCCCAGTTTAACTCTGTCGCTTTATTTAATTAATCCCCGAACTTTTCCTACAATAGAGTACTTGGTTCTTAGTATTTATCTTACATCGTTTAATTGTGGGGTATTTGTCAAAACTTTGGTTTAATAACTCATTGAATTTTTATGATTGGTTTGAGCTGATGTTAGAGTGGATGCTTTCTTCATTGGGATCACATAGGAGCCGTGGCCTATGCCATTGTAAGAAATAGTTCATATTCGCAGTTGCAAAAAAACTAGGACTTTCTATTCCATGTGTTTTTCCTCTGAATTATTACAGTCGCCCACTTTATCTGATATCATTATTTGTTTCTTTTTCTACTAAATTATCATAACTTATAAACTTTTTTTTATTGTTTTTTATTGAACTTCGTGGTGAGGTGCTATCGCTTCTTATAGATATCTTACCAAATTCTCGGTTGTTTTAGCATATTGGGACAGTGTGTCTGTATTTAACTGCTTATAATTGGGCATCTTTGTGTGTTTAGGGTGTTACCGTTTTAAAAAATTACCTTGAAACAGTTTGTTTTTTGTGTGAATGTATCTGCAATGATACTTTTAAGTTGTTGGGTTAACTTTTGTCTGATTTTCTTATCGTAGTAGATGCACTCGTTAGGAAAGTGATCGTACTAGTTCTCTTAAGAGTCTAGTGAATTTTTTAACTTATGATGTACCCTAACTTGTCGGATTAATATCGCAGGTGGTCCGTCAGACCGATCTGTGTTTTAACAGGGACAACTCTCTACCTTCTCTCGGACGCTTGTCCAAAAACTCTACTTTTTCGTATCCTGCTGTCTCCGTTTCTGCCTTATCTTTCCTTCGGTGGACCTGTTCTCGTCCCGGAACACCCGTCTACCACATAAGAGTAATTTTTCCCTAAATCCGGGCTACTGACTACATTGGCTGGTTAAGTAGTGTCTTGCTATCCACATTTTCTGTCTCTTTAGCTCAATGCGAGCCCTTCCTCTATTTTTTTTCTACCTTGAAGTGCCTCTTATGCATTCCAAATACCTACCTCCCTTTTTCTACCGTTTCTATTTCTACTACCTTTTCATTTCCGTTAGACACCGTGTGGTTGCGCGGGGGGTTTTCACAGACACCCGGACCACGTCTCTGGGAATCTTTCGTGAGGTCATGCGGTGCCGCTGTCAGCGCACATGTTCGCTAACAGTGATTGTATGTATGAGTGTGTGAATGTGTGAGTGTATGTAGAAATATTGTGTGGATATCGGGTAATTATATCACCGATATCAATTAACGCCGGGTGCAGGGATGCACCCAAATGCCTTTGCCGGCCCCTCGTGCCGTTTATTGCAAACGGGCCTGCTTCACAGGTTGCTCTTTTTAGGGGGTACGAGAAATTCCCATTTAACGGTTCCACGGAGCCACTCTATCGTTATCTTATCTATTATCTTTGATAATAACTTAGGTTAATATCTTTTTCTTATTTATTATCTTGGATAATAACCTTAGTTTAATATCGTTATCTTACCTATTACCTTTGGTAATAACTTTAGTTTAATATCGCGTTATCTTACCTATTATCTCTAATAATAATTAAAGCTTAATATCGTTACCTTACCTATTACTTTGATCATAACTATAGCTCAATATCGTTATCTTATCTATTATCTTCGATAATAACTTGAGATTTTGCTTTATCTTTTTATCTTCCTAATGTTTGGTATTTATGACCAGACGTGGGAATTATTTTTCTTGAATATTAAGTGAAAAAGCTAACCTGATGGTAGAAATGTAATTTGTTAGGTTAGCAATGTAAGGATTTAGTAAGGTGGTACTTTTGGTAAATTTGTTGATTTACAAGCATGTCATGGACAAGTTTTGATGTGTATTGTTTGTTAAACCAGAGTACCAGTAACTAAAATTTGCTAGAGTGTAGAGTAATTCACTCTTATAAACATTTTTAAATTTGGGCACTTTTTTGCCAACAAAGATACAGTTTAGATGCAACGCTCATGTGCGTTTGCACTTAGGAAACTCTAATGTAGTTTTAGTTTTAGGATATAGGTTAGGCGACTTGTCGCATTTGTTTTAGTTTAAGTAGTGTTTCATGCTCCCCGACAAATTTGTGCTGTCGATTATAACTGCGCCACATTAAAGACTCGTTTGTGCACTTATAAATGTAGTCTAGGACAATGGGGCTACATATTCCGTTTCCTGGTAATTCGGAAGACGTTATCGGTCGAAAAACCAGGTGGCGCCTCAAATAAACATTTTGTAGGATTTAAGTTAGGATTTATGTAGGGTGGTTAGGATTTAGATTTTAAGATGTTACTGTGCTAACAGTCATTTTCTTTTTTTAAGTTTTTTCTTCTATGACTTTGTCGCGATTGTTACGTGCCGAAATCGGCACTAGACATTCATATAGTTTTGATATGCGGAAGTTTCGCGCCATAAATTTGAAAAACTTGTTGCGCGTATTTCCGTCACGTCAGAAGTGCGTTGCGCGAGATTCGCGTCACCGCGTGTGGGGGAGGAGAAAAGTGGGGAATTTCCGAAAGACGCGTAGGGACTTACCTTTGAAACGCGAAGAAGAGTGGTTGTGTGGTATCTTATCGTATCTTTTTGGGTTATGTAGGTCCCTTTTTTGCCTTTTTTGATTATCGTTCCCTATAAACCCGTTCCTGTCGTTCCCTACATATAGAAAGAAAACCAAATTGGAATTTGGATGCAACCTGGCTCAATATCCACGACCCGAGAAATAACGAATCCGGATGCAAGCCGCCATCATGAAGTAATTCGAAGGAAGCTTTACCTATTCACGTGAGCACCCCGTGGGGTTTTTTTTATATAATTTATATAATTTATATAATTGAAAATGCGTTGAAATAATTTGCATATTGTGTGACGTCATCAAAATTTGTGCGTCGATTTTCACATTATGTAATATCGTTACCAACTGTTTTGTGTCGCATGTATCGCGTCGACGGGACTGTAAGAATGTATCTCCTGAGCTCCTGCGAGCAGCAACTAAAGCCACTTCGAAGTTAAAGGAAATATTTTAGGTTAGTATCCTATCATTTAGGCCACGGCAAGCGGAAAACAGAATAGGAGGTCTGTACGTTGCCTGGCACAATCTTTTCTCAGGTATCGTAGGGGATACTCAAGCGGAAGAAAAGAATAAGAGATCCAAAGGTCTCAACAAGATGTATTAGTTACATTATAAATGTAACAGTTTTCTTTTGAACAACAAAATTAAATCGGCTCCTTTAGGGTCACAAAATCTTTATCAATCGTACTTTTTACTAAAACTCTAAAAAGTGCAAGCTTAATTGTGTGTGATCCATTAATTGTATTTTATCATTATTATAATAACATGTTAAATGAACAAGGGGGGATAAACTATTGCTTTTCTTTTTTTAATAAACTACAAGTTTGTTTTGCTGATAGACCTGTAAATTGCGTTTGGAATTAAATACTATTACGATCTATTAGGCAACCCGTCAAACACACAAGCTGTATAACCGAAATGTATTCTACAGGAGTCTAGAACCTTCCAGCAAACGCCAGACTATGAATCATCTATTTAATTTAGGGTATATATAAGATCGGTGTTGAGCTACAAAGTCAGTCTAAATCAAAATGTCGATATAAATCATCTTGTGTATAGTTAGTTTGTCAATACGTTTTGAAAGTCCTATAGTAAATATAAATTTGTGTTAAGTGAACGTGTGTATTGTACCACCAGCTTGTACATAAATAGACAAAAGTGTAATAAATAAACTATAGTAGTGTTTAGTGTTGTTAAGAAATCTTATGGTTAGGGATTAGTTTAAGAAGATATTAGTGCTTGTAAATAGTACTAGTGTGATAGTGCTTCCTTGTTAATTGGACTGAACACATCTATAAATAAGGCATATACTGTTAATTAGACTTGTTAATAGTGAGTAATAAAGACTTTTGTTATTACTTGTTCTAAATTGGTGAAACGTGTTAGCGGTAGCCCGCTACAATATTATATTCGCGTTTTTTAACCATCCACCCATTTTCGGAAACACAACTGATGCTATTACTTCCAAAATGAACATATGTATTCCAACACCTTCTATGCTATTTTATTAGAGTATGAAATTCTTTTCACTATTACTCAGAACTGGTAATAAAAATAAAGTTTATTTAGCATTAACTTTAACAAATCCATAATATATTAAGCTCTGCTCTCACAATTAACTGTTGTAGATCACATTCTGTAACTTTATATATCAGAAAATGACAATTTCTAACAATAAATAGCTATAAAGGGGAACAAAAGATAAGAGTCACAATATACGATAAGCAATAACATTAAACAACAGTAGCCGAAATGTATCAATAAACTAGAAGCGGTTTGTAGTCCCTACGGGACTACTTTGAGCGCCTTTACTCGCTTTGTGGACCACTCTCTTTACGTCCCACCATCTTTACGCCTTACCATCTTTACGCCTTACCATCTTTACGCCTTACCATCTTTACGCCTTACCATCTTTGCGCACCGCCCTCTCTACGCCCCGCCCTCTCTACGCCCCGCCCTCTCTACGCCCCGCCCTCTCTACGCCCCGCCCTCTGTGCGCCCTGTCCTCTCTACGCCCTGTTCTCTCTACGCCCCGACCTCTCTACGCCCCGACCTCTCTACGCCCCGCCGTCTCTACGCCCCGACGTCTCCCCCGTCGTCTCTACGCCCCGCCCTCTACACCCCGTCTTCACTTTCTTCTAGTAGAATTCATTAAAACGACTTTGAGAAGTTGAGCGAATCAAGATCACCTAGCTATAGTAGACTTTGTCGTAATCACTTCTGGGAGTTAACCGGATCAAGATCATTTCGATCTAGTAGACTTTGCCGAAATCACACCGGGAGTCGATCGGATCAAGAATTATTTCGCTGTAGTAGACTTAGTTGAAATCACCTCTTGGAGTTGATCGGATCAAGACCACTTCGCCCTAGCAGACTTTGTTGAAATCACTTCAGTGAGTCGATTGGATCAAGATGCCCTAGTAGACTTTGTCGAAATCACCTCGTGGAACGATCGAATGAAGACTACTTCGCCCTAGTAGACTTTGTCAAGATCACTTCGGGGAGTCGAATGGATCAAGACCACTTCGACCTAGTAGATTTCGTCGAAATCACTTCGGGGAGTCGATCGGACCAAGATCATTTCGTTGCAGTAGACTTGTTGGAAATCACTTTGGGAGTACATCAGATCAAGATCACTTCACTCTAGTAGACTTTGTCGAAATCATTGATTGGGAGTCGATCGGATCTAGATCATTTCGTCCTAGCAGTCTTTGTCGAAATCACTTCGGGAAGGCGATCGGATCAAAACCACTTCGCCTCAGTAGGCTATGTCGAAATTACTTAGGAGAGTCGATCGGATCAAGACCACTTCGCCCTAGTGACCTTGTCGAAATAATTTCGGAGAATCGATCGGATCAATACCACTTCGCTCTAGTGATCTTGCCGAAAGCACTTTGAGGGGGGAGTCGATTGGATCAAGATTAGTTCGCCAAAGAAAACTTTGTCAAAATCACTTAGTGGAAGTCGATTGGATCAAGATCGCTTCGCCATAGTATACTGTCGAAATCACTTCGGGAAGTCGACCGGTTTAAGACCACTTTACCCCAGTAGACTGTCGAAATTATTGCGGGAGGCGATAGGATCGAGATTACTTTGTCCTAGTAGACTGTTGAAGTCACTTCGGGGAGTTGATTGGGGGTCAAGATCACTTTGCCCTAGTAGTCTTTGACGAAATCACTTCGGGGAGTCGATCGGGCCAAGATAAGTTCGCCCTAGTTGAGTTTGTCGAAATCATTTCAGGGAGTCGATCGGACCAAATAAAAATCCATACATGCAAACCAAACAAAATTAAGTAATATTTATTAATTGTTGCCTATGTTACATATGAGCACATGTGTAATAACGTGTTTGCAAATAGCAATTTATGTTGAAGATAACATTCACCTGAAGTCTATGCAATCAATTTTGCTATTAGAGATTTAGATAAAAAGAGGTTTTTTTCTATGCCGCAACATGCGTTTAACAATTCTTAATTTAAATTCAAAAATGAGTATAATACGTATACGTAAGCGGTATTGTATTTAGGTTTTACGCCTGGAAGATTTGTGTTTTAGCACATATTTGGTATTTTATAAAGACTTTTAGTTAATGTAGGCAACCGCTTGGTTTTACCTTGTCTGTACATCATGCTGCCTCATTACTACGTATTGGGTATGCTCGCAAGATGAAGTTGTCAACTGCTGTTAATGTAAATAAGGAATAATTAACTTATTGTAGACAGTTGTATAACGTTTATAAATTTTGTTTGAGTATATTTTCCTTTGGATATTAGTAAAATTTGAATATAAAAAAAAAGTTTTTGTATTTGCGATTATGAATACTTAAGTTGAAAATACGTATGAATTTTTTCAATTGGTTTTTATTCTTAACTTTTGATGTTTGTTAAAAGAAAAGTGCCATAAGTGGACCTTAAATAAACAAATATCAAAGGAATGCAGGACGTTCCCTACGTCTGTATTTAAAATAAATGAAATGTAGAAGAAATTAAAAACCAAAACGCTTGAAATGTTAAAGTTTTTAATTACTGTTAATGTAAATAAAGAATAGTTAACTTATTGTAGACCATTTTGTAGGGGTTATCAATTTTGTTTGGCTATTTTACGCATATTAGACGCTTGTTAAAAAAAATCAAAAAAAATAAAGAAAAAATTAATGTAATTGGGCATTTAACCACCGAGGTTGCGTATGGTAGACGGAGGAAGGGAAAGAAAGGAAAGAAAGGAAAGAAAGGAAAGAAAGGAAAGAAAGAAAAGAAAGGAAAGAAAGGAAAGAAAGGAAAGAAAGGAAAGAAAGGAAAGAATACAATTTTGCCGAATATTAACAATAATAACAATTGATTTCCTTAATAGTACCTACGATGCGACGTTTAACTATAAGCAATGTAAATGACAATATTCGGTATCTATACTAAAATATTTACCTAACTGTTTAAAATAAACAACGATTTCTTTTATTTTATTTGTATTTTATACCATTGTTGTGTGTTGTACAATAGGAAAAGTAGTGGGAAAAACCTATTTTAAACTTAATTTTAACCTTAATACTACCTTAAACAATAAAAACTAAAAAACTATATACAAATACGGGCAGACGGAGGTGTTAGCCTTACGCTATCAAACCTTATTTTGTAGAAAATCCTTTGGTTGTATACTTGTCGTAGTCGAAGCTTCAAAAGATATATAGCGTTTTCTAAATTATTCACGTAGACTTGAAATTTTTCAGATGTATTCGGTAATAAACGCCAAATAAAATGTTTAACTTTTTGTGCTTAAAATAGACCGCGTCTATTAATGCGTGATGCTTTTTTATAATCAGGATTAATAATTATCAGTACGATAAAGAATTATTATGTGATTTAGAAGGTTTAATTGTAGAAATTTGCAAATTAACTGTGTTAACAGAGTTTCAGATAGTGTGTGCTCGTGCTTCAACGTCTTTGCTCGTAACATAGGTTAGATGAGTTAGTATATATGCGCCATTTCCTGTTTGTAAGATGTTGGCGTCTTTGTCCGCCATTTGGGCGGATAGTGTTAATACTTCCTATGAAATTATAGGTTTGGTTAGCATCTAAACTATATTGAAAAGGTTAAAAGCCCTGCTATGGTTTACATCTAAGAATGCATCGCAAATGAATTTGAAAGCTTATAGATGCAAAAATTTATATTTTTATATTTCACTAAAATGAATTACATACATACATTATGTATGTACATAAGTCAAATTTATAAAACTGAAAATATAAGTTTGTACATCATACACGGATTTTAAGAAATGAAATAAACATTTTACCAAAGTATATTATTGGCTTATTGCATATTGCAGGAAGAAGAAAACCGATTTTAGGTGCAATTGACAAATACAACAAAACACGGGCCATTGGCATACAAATAAAAAATAATCATGAAAACGTAATTTTATTGTTATAGGGATTTGAAAATCTATGCCTAGCGGCATTCTTATTTCCACAACTTCTTACATAGTAGAGAACGTATCTATAATCCACGATCCGGATAAAAATATGTAATCCATTATTTTAACATTTGTCACAAAAACTAATAAATATGAATCTCCTCTAAATACAGTAATGTATAAACAAACACCAAGCTCTAACATTAAGACATCAGTTTCTCTAAAGTTTTAGTTTTACAATAAATTATTTGTCCATGCAATATCGGTAGGTACGTAATAACAACATTGACGGTGAAATAAGTACCTATAAAAACATTAGTAATGTAATATTAAGTAAAAGTAAATTTTTTTTAATTACATACCTGGATATATTCAAGAAGTCGATTATTAATATCACAATTCATAATGAATTTTTTGAAATGCAGCCAATCAAATTGAACAATCTTTGAATAGCGCTATGGTTAGATAACCAATAATTCGAAACGTCAAATTAATGTCAAATGAATGACAAACGTAATTGCTTTTAAAATTGTGAGCGCCATCTATTCGGATAGTGTTAATATTAAAATGCGCCAACATAATCCTTTATAGAGTGCCACCACCGTGTTCGTAACCTGCTTTTGACATTTTTCAAATAAATTACACAAATCGCAGTAAAAGTTTTAAATAAAGATGTAGAGTTTATGATAGATGCAATATGTTTGGTACATATTAGAAAATTTGTTAAGGATCCTATACCAATTTTTGAAACCAACTCGAACGTCTGTTCATCAACGCAAATGTACCGGTTTTTAGTTCTGTGCGTTGGGTTTTTAGAGCATAAAATATTAAAGGTTTTTAGTTTTTATACACATATAAGCGAATACGTACCTGTAAGTTGGACAATCTGTGAAAAATAAACTTTGTAAATGATTTTTGAGTAAATATAATTCACAAATTGTAGATTGTAGATCGCATTGAAACATATGAAAGAAAGTGTTGGTTTATTTAATGCATATTGTTAAGTAAATGCTATTGCATGTTTTAAAAAGCAACACAAAATTAAATTAAAAAAATGAATTTGACTGAGAACCGAACCACTGGGGTTAGCATTCGTAAGCAGCGGTGTTAGACTTGCGCCATCGAAGCGTTGTTTATTGAAATCGCATTGGTTGTATACTTACTATGCTAAGTGTCACATAAGAAATGCATCGCTTTAGGAATAAATCACGGTCTATTGTAATTGTTCGGGCGATTCCGTAAACAAACGTCAAATGCAATAAAAAATTATTTTTCAAATAAATAGCCCGTGTATATTAAAAAGCCATGTTATTGTATACTAATAATCAATTATTGGAAGTATTACGTAATATTGGATGATTTATAATTTTAAATTTAAAAAACTTAAAAAAATTGTGTCCTCATAGATTCTGAAGGTACATATTCGATCGCTTGCGTCTGCTTCCGCTACCTGTGTTTGACATTTCTCGAGGTAATTATACAAATTTAAATACCTGTTTTAAGAAAATACTATACTACCAGCTTGCAAATCGTTAATAATTCAGGTTCTAGAATACGAATAGCGTTATTTGGTATATATTAGATATTTTTTAACGCCCGAATACGAATTTTAGAAACCAACTCGATCTTTCTACTCTCTCGTACCAATGCTAACGAAACAGTTGCCGACCTTGTCGCACGGCTTGTTCGGTTTTTAGATCGGAATTGTTTGAGGGATCCAAGCTTTTTTAACACGTTAACGAATACGTCGCTTCAAATTAATCTTTTCCCGGAAAATCCTGATTTCTCCGCAAGTTATCGGTTTTCCGCCATAAAAACCGGCCTATCCTAAGCACGCAAAAATTCTCCACCTAACCACCACCCTTCCGCGCCCCCAACTCCGAAACCCTCGGACGCAAATCCCAATAAGCGATCGATTCGCACCTCTCAACTTTAGCACAAAGACGGGCTATCAAAACTTATAGTTATTAGACTAGAAACGCCTTGTAGTCCCTACGGGACTACTTTGAGCGCCCCACACTCTCTGCGCTCCACACACTCTGTGCCCCAGACACTTTGGTCCGCAGACACTCTGCGCCAAAATCCCACTCCGGTCAAAACCCCACGTAACCTATTATGGAACCACCTCAATGTGGTGGTCGCATTAAGACCACATGGCCCTAGCAGACCTTGTCTACATTACTTCGGAGAGTCGATCAAATGAAGATCACTGCCCAAGTAGAATTTGTCGAAATTACTTGTGGTAGTCGATCGAATGAAGACCACTTAATCCCAGTGGACTTTATCTAAATCACTTCGAGGAGCCGACTGGATCAAGATGTTTTTGTCCTAGTAACAAAATTTAATTATGTAGAAATGTAGAAATTATGTAGAAATTGCAATAAAGTCACGCTCCCGAACAGCCGCATGCATCATTAAGTGTAAAATACAAAGGCCGCAAGCAATGTTTCTAAACGAAATAAAGCCTAAAAGTATTTTACAAACACACGATCCGAAGGTTTTCCTTTATCAATGTGATGAATACCAGTTGCATATTCCTGTGTACTGTAAGCGTGAAATTAGTAATGTTGATATAAAAACGCTAAATATATGAACCTGTCTAATTCAGTACGAAACGAAGCTACTATGTTTAGTAGGTCGTGTTATTGGTGGGCAACGTATATGATTGGTTCAATGCAATGGTTCCTTCAGGCTGATGTTTGACATATTAGTAAGGAATGGTCGTTAATAAACTGACATTGTGTAAAAATATTATAATACATACCCGTGGACGGTGCACGAAGCGATGTTGTAAGTGGAATATCTGTTTTGTACATGTAACAGATATTTTGTATTGGTTTATGAACAATTTAGACAGCCAACCCGGTATAGTTTATTAATAATGTCAGATATAGTATAGCTCCAGGTTTCTATACATAGAAAATGTTCTATTACAGAAAAATCAGAATTCTACTATGAATATCTTCTGTTGGAGGTGTATGAAATCACCTTAACCTCAAATCGAATTGTTAACAAATATAAATAAACCTCTAGTAATCACAAACTTACAGTAGGTATAATGTTGAAACTTTAATATGTTTTGAAAAGTAGTATATCTGCAGGAAATGAATGTGACTTATAGATAAGAGAAAAACTACTTATTTGATGTGCAACCTGTGTATGAAAACGGAAACAAAGCAGCCTTGGTAGTTACAGTATTCAAGGGACCTAAGAAAAAGGAAGCCACAACAAAATTGTTAGAAAACGAAGTTGACCCCAACTGTAGTAGTTACAGTGTGAACCTATTACATCGGGCAATCTGCATGAAGCGTTTATTGCAATAAATGTGATTGATTGTTAGATATGAAATTTAGACAGTTATGTACGATTAAAATGTAGTGGGATTCTCCTTAATGTACTTGAGACCATCACCTGAAAATGAAATAATTGATAATGTATGCAATGAAGTAATGTAGATGCAAACCTTATAGTACGTTATGGCAAATTTTGTACTAAATGTCGGACGTAATTGTGAGTTTGATTTTCCTTGTCAAGAATAAGAAATAGGTATAACATCAAATTGCAAGGTGTGAATGATGAATGCTTTTGTAGTAATTTGTTAAGGCATTCCACTTAGTCGGTTCCCAATGATCTACAACCACTTCCTAAGAAGTCCTTGAAACCACAGATAAGTTTGTCCTTAAAATCCCCTCAACAGAAGTATACCTACACGCATATAATAAAAATTAGAAATCATTTATGGAAAAGCAGATAATAATTAATTTTTATATACATAAATGTAAAGGTAAGCGACCAACATTTATCACACAAAGTATGCTGTTTAGAGCTTATCAGCAAATGCAGTGAAATTGGAAAGTATGCCCTAGTGTCCTAATAATTTGTGTGTTTCTGCTAGTGAACAGAAAAAAAAACCTAAAACAGTACTAATGATGTATTAGAGGTTTGGTATAATTTGAAAGCCAATTTCTAAACACACTCCTGCAGTAACTTGTAAGCAAAAGTAGTTGATTTATGTTTGGCAATAGGCAAACGACAGCACACAATAACATAGCCTAATGAAAGTGTAAATTTAGTGTGAAATATCTCATGCTTGAACAATAAATCGTATAATCCAAAATCCATGGTAACGCTTAACTGAAAGTAGGTAATCGTTGGTGTTGTAATAGTAAAATTGTATGTAATACTGATCTTAAATAATGTTATATACGTTGTGACAGCAAGAAGTGGAGATTAGAACAACATTTAAAAAATTGTATCGTTGCTAGAAACTTGCAGAAACACACGTATCAATGAAAAGCTTTTTATGAACGTATGGGAGATAAAACAACGGGGAACGTTGTATCACATGCTGGTTGATATTTTGTTGTGATCGCACGCACGTACGTTTGTAACCATACACGTGCCATTTAATGCTAAAAAGTAACGCACAAAAAGCTTCTGAAAAGAAAACTTAGTATGTTTGCATTTCAAGATGAGAAAAAAGTATCCTCAATGCCATGACAGGCGTGTCCACTGAAATATGTAAATAGAAACGTGATGTTGATGACTTTGTATGCATCATCCAACTGCCGGAATGTAGCAAAGTTGGTAGAAGTTCTGTTTCCTGAATGATTGTGCAACATCGCATTTCGTTTCGTTAGTAAATTTTGAAAATAATAATAATGTAACGAAGCAATGTTTGTTGTATTTGTCCGATAGGCCCTTATAACGTGTGATAACTGAAAGCTATAAATATACTGTACTATGGAACGGTGTGACACTGCGCCCCGCCCTCCTTGCGCCCCACCCTCCTTGCACCCCCCCCCCTTTTGTGTTCCTGACATGCATCGCCCATCAAATAAGTCGTTGCAAATAGTCTTTTTTGATTAAAACATTTTTAACTTAATAACAATTTTACGATTTTATTCGTCAAGGTTTCAAATTAAAAAAAGCATATACTATATTGTATATTACAGTAATTTAACGTTATTAATCGCAAAACAAAAATAGAAAAACATTTACTTAAGATAAATACATCTAACAAACATAATTATTCATTGCATACACAATAGCATACTGTGCAATCCAAATTTTTTAGATTATGTGTTTGTGTATGTAGGTGTATATACACATAGACATTCACATACACATACACATTAACAATTATATTGCAACAATCATAAACTTTATCAAGGACACATCGTTCGCTAACTACGTTGTTTGAAGATAGTCTGTTTAGAATGATACATATTTTAACTTAATAATTTTAGAATGTTATTGATCGATATTATTCATCGATGTAATTCATCGATGTAATTTATCGATGTCATTCATCGACGTTTCAAATTAAAAAAACATCTTCAAATATATATATATATATATATATATATATATATACATATATATATATATATATATACATATATATATATATATATGTACTGTATTGCATATTATAGCAATTTTATAGTATTAATCGTAAAACAAAAATGGAAGAACATTTACTTAAGATAAATACATCTAACAAACACAATTATTTATTGCATACACAATAGCATACTGTGCAATCTAAATTTTTGAGATTATGTGTTTGTGTATGTAGGTGTATATACACATACACATACACATTCACAATATTGCAACAATCCTAAAGTTTATTAAGGACACATTGTTTGCTAACTATGTTGTTTGAAGATAGTCTGTTTAGATTGAAACACATTTTAACTTAATAACAATTTTACGATGTTATTCATCGATGTTATCCATCGATGTTATCCATCGATGTCATTCATCGATGTTTCAAATTAAAGAACATCTTCTCATATATATATATATATATATATATATATATATATATATATATGTATGTATATATGTATATATCTATATATGTATATATATATATATATATGTACTTTATTGCATACATAATAGCATACTGTGCAATCTAAATTTTTTAGATTATGTGTTTGTGTATGTAGGTGTATATACACATACACATTCACATACACATACACATTCACATACACATACACATTCACATACACATTTACAATTATATTGGAACAATCGTAAAGTTTATTAAGGATACATCGTTCGCTAACTACATTGTTTGAAGATAGTCTGTTTAGTTTGAAACATATTTTAACTTAATAACAATTTTACGATGTTATTCATCGATGTCATTCATCGATGTCATTCATCGATGTTTCAAATTAAAAAAACATCTTCAAATATATATATATATATATATATATATATATATATATATTTATATACATATATATATTTATATACATATATATATAAACATATATATATGTATAAGTTATAAATATATATATATATATATATATATATATATATATATATATGTACTGTATTGCATATTATAACAATTTTATAGTATTAATCGTAAAACAAAAATGGAAGAACATTTACTTAAGATATATACATCTAACAAACACAATTATTTATTGCATACACAATAGCATACTGTGCAATCTAAATTTTTGAGATTATGTGTTTGTGTATGTAGGTGTATATACACATACACATACACATTCACAATTATATTGCAACAATCCTAAAGTTTATTAAGGACACATTGTTTGCTAACTATGTTGTTTGAAGATAGTCTGTTTAGTTTGAAACATATTTTAACTTAATAACAATTTTACGTTGTTATTCATCGATGTCATTCATCGATGTCATTCATCGATGTTTCAAATTAAAAAAACATCTCCAAATATATACATATATATATATATATATATATATATACATATATATACATATATATATATACATATATATATAAGTATATAATTATATATATATATATATGTACTGTATTGCATATTATAGCAATTTTATAGTATTAATCGTAAAACAAAAATGGAAGAACATTTACTTAAGATAAATACACCTAACAAACATATTTATTTATTGCATACATAATAGCATACTGTGCAACCCCCTTAACCTATAGATTTTCCTTCAAGCCTAGCGATTTCCCTTCTAAACCTATAGATTTTCCTTCAAACCTAGCGATTTCCGTTCAAACCTAGCGATTTCCGTTCAAACCTAGCGATTTCCGTTCAAACCTAGCGATTTCCGTTCAAACCTAGCGATTTCCGTTCAAACCTAGCGATTTCCCTTCTAACCCTGAGAATTCCCCTCAAACTTAGAGATTTCCCTTCAAACCTAGAGATTTCCCTCCAAACCTATAGATTTCCCTCCAAACCTAGAGATTTTCCTTCAAACCTAGCGATTTCCCTTCAAACCTAGAGATTTCCCTTCAAACCAAGAGATTTCCCTTCAAACCTAGAGGTTTCCCTTCAAACCTAGAGGTTTCCCTTCAAACCTAGAGAATTCCCTCCAAAGGTAGAGCTTTCCTTCCAAACCTAGAGATTTCCCCTCAAGGGCAGAGCTTTCCCTCCAAACCTAGAGATTTCCCACCAAACCTAGAGATTTCCCTCCAAACCTAGAGATTTTCTTTCTAAACCTATAGATTTTCCTTCAAACCCAGCGATCTCCCTTCTAAGCTAGAGAATTCCCCTCAAACCTAGAGATTCCCCTTCATACTTAGAGATTCCCCTTCATACCTAGAGATTTAAAAACCCATGAATCCCTTAAAAACTTAGAAACTAACTAAATAACCTAGATAAATACCTCCAAACCTAGAGAATCCCCTTCAAACCTAGAGAATCCCCTTCAAACCTAGAGAATCCCCCTCAAACCTAGAGAATCCCCTTCAAACCTAGAGAATTCCCTTCAAACTCAGAGAATTTCCTCCGGTCGGCGTTCGTATTGAAGTTCGTGTTACAACACTCGCCTCGGGGAAAAGAAGACGCCTGAAGTTTTTTTAACACGTGAACTGGTACGTAGCATAGAAATGTATAATTAAGGAAAAGGTGAAAGTGCAAGCTTAACATCAATGTTAGCGGTAAAAAAAATCACCCATGCAACGTAAGAGTTAAATCTGAAGTCCGTTGCAAGCGTACATCTTCGGTATTATGATTATTTGCTGAGTAGACACGCAAACAGTAAACGAACTTATTTTCTCTTTTTCAGAGCGAAACGCGGCAATCAAAATTTATAGATATCGTTATATGTGCGAGGCATCGTATATGAATTGTTCAATTTGATCTCTTAAGCGATATGTCGTATGCAGCAATTGCAGTCCTCGCAGAGCAATCCTCGTTTAACAACCGAAAGTATGTTGTTAATGAACCTCGGTGCATGTACGAAAGTTATGAAAATCCGCTGATTGATTTAGTTGAATATAGTTGAAAGGTATGCATTGGAAAATGTAGTGAGATACTCGTGTTGAATAATGTATGTGGCAGTTACAAATTGTTGAAACAGGAGTGTATAGCTAATTAGGTCAGCAGTCGAAGATCAAAGAAGGTCGGCCGGCATGGTGACGAAAGTCCACAATATGAATCAATTGTTAATGGAAATAATATTTATTAACGTTGTATACTGTTGTAGAACGATTATAAATTGTGATTATGTATACCCACGTTTATTAGATGTTTTGCAATGTTTAAAAAATCAACAATAGAAAAAAAAAAGGTAGATGTAACTGGGTATCGAACCATCAAACAATAAAGTTTACGATTGTTAGCATGAGCTTTTACCGTGACACTATAGAGGCGACGGTCCGCGATCTAACCACACTGCATTGTAATTGCCTGGTTACCGCCGCAAAGAAATGACACATACAATAATTAATTATTCCTGAATGAAATAGCCCATGTGTATTAAGAAGCTAATTTTGTGTATACCAATAAAGCATATTTGATTATTTAAAATTCTCAATTTAAGAAATTTGAATAATATTTTGTGTCCATAGATTGTGTAGGTAAACGTTCGTGCGTATTCGGCCGTGCCCGTCACTTGACGTAGACGTATTTAATTATTTCTGAATGAAATAGTTTTTGTATATTAAAAACCTTTTTTTTTTTAAATTGTAATCAATTATCGCTAGTACTTCGATTAGTAGTATACTTTTAGTTAGTTTAAATCACTCTCAATTACTTAGAAATTTAGCGAGCCATACACGAAATACTCGGAATTCTGAGCAAAGCACGGCCTTTTGAAAATGCTCGGGTATCATCGTATAGTCACGACAAAGTTAAAAATAGAATTTTTTCGACGAAAATAGGCGTTGTACATTAAAAAGTATTAGGTTTGTATAATAATAATCAATTGGCGGTAATATTTAGACGCATGTAAGGGTTTGCAGGAGTAATTTCGAGGATTTCGTTTATTAGTGTAAAATGACAGATCGTGAAGCTACCTATTCGTTTGTTTTCGGCGATCCTCGTTAGCTGATTTTGACGTTTGTCGAATAAATTATACAATTTTTAATAAGTGTTTTAAGAAAAAACGGCAGCGTTAGCTCGCAAATTGTTAATGATTCAGGATTTAGGACACGGAGAGTGTCGTTTGATTTAATTTAGATATTTTTTAGCGACCTAATACGAATTTTGGTAACCAACTCGTTGCTTGTTCTCTCTCGAACCAACGCAAATGGATCTATTGCTAACCTCGTAGCACGGCTCGTTCGGCTTCTGAGATCGGGAATTTCTCGAGAATCCAAGCTTTTTTAAAACGTAAGACGATTACGTCGCTGCAGATTAATCTTTTCCCGAAAAATTCTTATTTCTCCCTTAATAATCGGTTTTTCGGGATAAAAACCGGCCTATGCAACGCACGCTAAAATTCTCCGCCGAACCCACATTCTCTCTTTCCCGAACTCATTTTCCCCTCGGAGGAGATACGCAATTAGCGATCTATTCGCACCTCTCAACTTTAACACAAAGACGGGTTATCACGTTTTAATTTAGGGGGGATTACAATAAATGATGATTAATTGAACTATATAACAGTAAATGACAATATCTGACAATGAAGAGCTTCAAATGACAAAAAATGACTGTGAATGACTATAGATGGAAATAAATGTTACCAAACGACAAATGAAAATGATAGTAAACAATAAGGATAATATATGACAATAAATAGCGATAAATGGTTCTGATTGACAATAAGTGATAACAAACGACAATGAATCACCAAAAGGGCAATAAGGAATATAAAACCACAGTAAATAATAAGTAACAATAAACACTACTAAACAACTATAAAAGGCAATAAGTGACAATCAACAACAATACATAGACAAAAGTAACAATAAATGTCGGTAAATGACAATTAGTGGTAATAAACGGCAACGAACACAAAAATCGACAATAAATGACCATAAATCAAAATAAATGACAGTAAGTACAGTAAATGTCATATAAATGCCAACACATGTAAATTAATAACAAAATAAAACGAAAAATAGCAATAGATAACAATAAATGATGAAAAGTGATGATAAGTAACAGTAAATGGCAAAAAAACATAATAAATGACTGTAAATAGCAATGCAATGATTAATAACACTAAGAGACAATAAATCATAATATATGTCAATACATGACAATAAACAAAAACAAATGACATTAAATGACAACAAATACCAGTAAGTGACAACAAAAAGCCTTAAGTAACAACAAGCTACAATAAACGTGAATCAATAACGATAAATGATAATAAATAACAATTAAAAACAGCAAATTGTAAAATAAATGACAATAAGCGACAATAAATAACAATTGATGACAATAATTTATAATCATGACAATATATGACAGTAGGTCACAATAAAGGACAATAAGAGACAGTTAGGACAATAAATGACAGTAAATGAAAACAGATAATAATAAATAGCAGTATGTGACACGAAATAATGATAAAATTCAATAAATGAGTGTAAATGAAGATGACGACGATAGATGGCAATAAGTAACAAGAAATGATACAAAATTGCAACAATTTACAGTATATGCAGATAAATGATGATTAACAACGATAAATGATAATAAATGTAGTAAATATTAGCAATTTACAATATATGACATTAATCGAAAATAAATTACATTAAATGACAACTAATGACAATAAATGCCCAAGCATGACAGTAAATGAAAACAACAGACAATCGATGGCAGTAGATGAAACTAAACAACAATAAAATCTAATTAATGAAATAAATGGCACTATACAACATAACTGACAATGATGACAAGTAAAGAGAAACAATAATATATAACAGTATATGATGATAACCAGAATTAGCAAGTATAAATAGTAACAAATGTAGTAAATATCAATAAATCACCATATATGGCAATAAATTACATTAAATATTAAGGAATGATAATAAATAACCCTACATGACTATAAATGAAGACAAACACTAATAAACGCTATAAACGGCACAAAATAAAAGTGAATGACAATAAATGATGATGCTGATTCTAGATGACAGTAAATGACAAAATAAGAACACAATTGACATTAAACAACACTAAAAGACAATTGGATAAATGCCCATTAACGACAATACAAGATAATATCAATAGATGACACTAAATAATAAATGACAATAAATGACAGTAAAAACGGTATACAGGACAGAAAATGAATAAAATCAAATGGCAACAAATGGCAGATAATGACACTAAACCACAATAAAGTTCAATAAATTAAAATAAATGACAATAAATTAAAATACATACCAATGAATGACAGTAATTGACAACAAATAGCAACAAATGACCATAGACTATGATACATGACGATTAGTAAAAAAAATGGTAATAATAGACGGCTTTTGATGATAAATGACGTTAGCAATGATAAGTGGCAATGAATGTACGAAACAACCATAAATCACCATATGGCATTAAATAACAATAAATTATATTAAACCCAATAAGCAAGTGTAAATGGCATTAAATCTTAACAAATAATAATTTACAATAAGTGAAAATAAATCAAAATAAATGGTCATAAATACCAATAAATTATAATAAATGGCATAAAATGGCAGTAAATAACAGTAACTGACGAAAATTGGCAATTAATACCAATAAATGGTACTAATGACACCAAATGACAATAAGTGGTAATAAATAACAATAAGTGCAATTATTACAATAAATGAATGAATGTCCATAAATATCAATAAATTGTGACGAATGACAATGAATTACAGTGACAAATAGTATAGATGATAATGCATGACACACAAGGGTAATAAACAAAATAAAAGAGAATTGTGACAGTAAGTGACAATAAGTAACGATATGTGACAAAAAATGCCAATATACGACAATAATTAGCAGTACATGACATCTAGGGGCAATACATGACTATTTACATTAGTAACTGAAAGTGACTGGCAATAAATAACTATAAGAGTGCATAAAAGAAAATAAATGACATTATATATACGACCAAAACTGACACAGTGACAGTAAATGTTGATAAATCACATTAGAAGGCGATCAGCGCCCATAAACGATACTATATGAATATAATTGACACAAAATGATAATAAATGACCATAACTGACAATAAATGACAACCGACAATAATAGATGGCACTCAATACCAACTATGATTTTAGACGAAAATAACATGAAGTGACAAATGACAACAATTGACAATGTGATGGTGGGTGGTGATTACTAACGATAAATGTCAAGACACATTAATAATTGGCTATAAATAGCATTAAATGACATTGAAACAATAAATAACATTAATGCCATTTAATCATACTGTATTACAATGAATGATAGCATTTGACAACAATTGACAATAAATATAAGAATGACAATAAATAACAGTAAGCGACAATAAATTACAATAAATGACAATGAAAACAAATAACAATACATGACAAATAGTTAAACAATTAATTAAAATACGACAGCAATAACACTGATTGACAACAACACACTAAATGGGAATGACACATAGCAAATGACGATATATGACAATAATTTGGAATAAATGACAATGTGTAACCGAAAATGACCCTAAAAGATATTGAACAACAATAAATATAAACATATGACAATAAATTGTGGCATATGATAATGAATGGTAGTTGGCAAAACTCAACAACAATAAAATCCAATAGATATATGATTTGGCATAAATATAATTAAATATAAAGACGAGTTTATACAGATTGTAACAATTTTAGGATGAATGAATAAATATAATAACGCAACTGTCTGAAATTGCATAAAACACAAAATGTATTGTAGCGGGATACTACTACCGCGTTTCAATAATTTAAAACAAGTAATAACAAAGGTCTTTATTACTCACTGTTCACGAGTCTTATTAAAAGTATAAGCCTTATTTAGAGATGTTTTCAGTCCAATTAACAATGAAGCACTATCACACTAATGAATTTACAAGCACTAATATCTTCTTAAACTAGTTCCTTAACTATAAGTCTTCTTAGCAACACTAAACACTACTATAATTTATTTATTTGACTTTTGTCTATTTATGTTTTCTACAAGCTGCATGTACATTAGACACGTTCACATCATATAACGTTTATGTTTACTCTTGGACTTCCAAAAGCTCAACTATTTAACTTTACACGATATAATTTATATTCGACATTCTGATATAGACTAAACTCTTACATTTATTAGCGGTCTTATATATACCCTGAATTAAAAGGATGACTGATTCTCCAATATAATGCTAAAAAATTCTAGGCTTCTGTAGTATATACGTTGCTTACGGCGCTTGTGTGTTTGACGGGTTGCCATATAGGTAAATACAATAGACTACAATAAATGACAGTAGACGTCAAATTACAGCAAATGGCAATAAATAGTAGTAGATGATACTAAACGACATTGAAATCTAATAATAACAAATTAATGACAATAAGCGATAACAAATGGAAACAAATAACCATAGATCACAAGAAATGATAGTGAGGACAGTAACAAGAAAAGACAATAAAGGACAACAATTGACGGTATGTGGCGATTAATAACGAACATGGCAATAAATGTAACACATATTAATATATCATCATGAATGGCATTAAATAACAATAAAATACTATAAATGAAGATAAATGGCAATAAATAATGGTAAATTACCATAATTGCCAAAACTAATAAATAACACTAAGGGAAAATAAATTAAAATGAATGGCCATAAATAACAATAAATTTCAATAAATGACAATAAATGCCAGTATATAACAATTAATGGCAATAAATGGTAATAAAAGACAGTAATAACCATAAATGACAAAAATAAAATAAATGACAAGGGATGACAGTAAATAATAACAAATGACATCTAATTACAATGTGTTACCCTATCCGCCAAAGGGAGAATGACCGACAATAAAAGTCAGTAGATTAAAATAAATTACAATATAAGTTACAATAAAAAGTTATATGTAATTATAAATGCCGATAAATGCAACTGTGACAGTAAATGATGACAAATCACAAAATATGGCAACAAATGCCTATAAATAACACTACATTTGATTTTCCAATGCTCCACCCGAAGGTACTTACTACACTGGCCGAACCTTTGCTGTTCCAAGTAAGGTAGGGATCTTTAACGTGCATGGCAACACTCACACACAGGCTCTCCATTTTACCACTCATGCGAATGAGGGCATGTTTTTATGAAGAAAGCTCGCCTAACATTTGTCAAACCGATCATTTTGAGATTCGAATCGAAACCTTGGGCTTAATAGTCACACGCATACTAACTGAGAAACTCAAACCCGCCATAAAAAACAACAAACTACAAGAAGCTATACATGTGATAACATACGACAATAACTGACAATGAAGAGCGTTTAATGACAGTAAATATTTTAAATGACTAAATATGACGGTAAATGACAATAAAAAAAAATAAAGACCATAGGGGGCGACAAAGATCGATAGATGTTTAAAATTTAGATTTTTTTTTTGTAATTTACTAATTATATATGATTAGCAAATCTTATGTTTTAGATTTATCTTCTACTTGTTATTGTTTTGCAAACGCTGCATCTATATAGCATTTCTCTGTTCAACGGAAAACTCTTTTTTCATAGATCAAACATAAGATATGTAAAAAGCAATGTTCTGTTAACTACAATAACAAATCGTCATAACTCTGTTTAGTCTTCGTATTAGCATGTTACTAAGAAGAACATCGTAATTTTGTGTATCAACTTGAACCATTCTACTGAAACACATATTTAATATTATAGAAACAGGTAGGCCCATAGAAAACAGAACATATACCGTTATTAAAGTTTAGTTGTTCGTATGAATTAAATGGAACTACAATCCAATCTAGACACATTGTATATTTGATTACTGCTGCCATTTACTACATTGCTGAGAGTAGAGTTATTAATATGCTTTGGTTGGTGCATTATTTTCATAAAATATTAGCTTGCCTATTTGTATTTGCATTAATGAGCACTCATAATCCCCTCTAAAATACCTACACATGCAATGCATCTGTACTGTAAAAGCATTATAAGTAATAATTGGTGTATCAGAAAATGGCGCAATTAGAATAACATTGGAGCGGAATATATAGTGGTGGGGATAAAAACGTCTGACTCCAAAGGAGCCAATTTTGTATAGGTACCTTTGAGGTCTGGACCTCAAAGGAGTAAAATGACTCCAAAGGAGCCAATTATACCACATTTGCGACCCTATAGGTGGCCTGGCCAACTATATATATATATATATATATATATATATATATATATATATATTAATAATTAGTGGACTGGTCAGACTTATAGTATAATATACATGTAAATATTTTCATGGGATATAGTCCAAATTAAACAACAGAATACAGATTTAAACTTTAATCAACACCTAACGTCTCGGTACATTTTTCGCACCTTTTTCAAAGGCTAAAATGGAAACAGAAAATTTGAAATTAGCAAGAAATACATAACCTGTCGCTAACTACTTACATTGATCAATAATATTAAAGGAAATTGAAAACCAATTACTGAACGATTCACATAATAAATGTGGGTAAAAAAAATTAAAAAATTAAAAAATTGCCTGAGGGGCACGTCATGCCACGATAGCGGTTAAAACATAAAGACATAAATTGAGAATGACAAATTCTATAGGAGTGGCAGGGGACGTTCCGAAAATGGCATTGATTACATAACATGAAGGATAATATTTAACGTTGTTTAAAAATATCATTACTATATAAAGCAGAATAGACGTTATGCACCCTATCAATATCAATCTTATTATTCATAGGATTAATTTCACTATTAATGTAAAAAGACTCGATGAAAAGCCTAGTTTTGTAATTGGTTTCGTTCTTCAAAATAATGGTGTCGTCGAAAAGTGGTGTATGACTGGTTGCAGCAACATAAGCAGACAACGCACATTTAGTGGAGTTTATCCTGCAATCACTCCTGTGCTGGGTTAAACGACTCTTTAGCCACGGGCTAGTCTGACCAATGTAACTATTGTTGCAACTGCACGTGATCTTGCAAACAACATTTCTGTTTAACAATTTCGGAGTACGATCCATTAATTTGGTAAACAAATTCTGGATGGAATAATTGTATTCGTAAACAATAGCAATCTTAGGTTGTTTAAGTAATCGTACTAAAAGTGGAGATAACTTCTGTATATACGGAAGCTTCTTGTACGTAATATCAACTTCTGTAGCGTTTACTTTTAAGAAGTTGCTGTAAAACAATCTATGCAACATTCCCTTTGGGTAACCGTTGTCAATCAATAATTTCTTATTTTTCTCCATGAACTGTGGGTCTGATATATGCTCAATTCGATATCGTAGGGCCTTCACAGTGTTTACCTTATGTTGAAAAGAATGATTGGAGTGGAAATTTAGATATCTGCCAGAGTATGTTGGTTTAGTATACCAATCAAACAATAAATGATTAGAAGTATGAAGTAATTTACCATCCACTTTAATTTCAAAAGTGAACTGAAGGTAGTCATTAGAATCATTGAATGTTGTTAAAGTCTGGTCAACATATTGGACTGGCAATGAACAAATGATATCGTCCACATACTTTTCCAAGAAAGACTTCTTATATGGTAATCTAGGTAGAACACTCGACAGTAAATTATCCATAATCATTTGTGCGATTATGGGTGATAGAGGTGACCCCATTGGAGTTCCAAATAATTGTAAGTAGAACTTCTCTTGGAAAACAAAGTACGTATTGTTAAAAACCAAATTGACAGTTGTCAAAAACATATCTTCAGACATATTACAAAAGGGCTTGATTTTATTCCAATTTTCCTTAATGATGTTAATAACCATAAATAAAGGAATATTAGTAAAGAGAGAAGCTACATCCAGTGAAACGAGAATGTGATCTTCTTGAATTGTTGCACAAACGTAAAGCTATCTTTAACATTGTATCCACCAAGTGGGAAAGCCTGTTGGAGGATAATCGACAAGAAAAAGCAATACCATACGTAGGTGTATTAACCGTAGATATGATAGGTCGTAGGGAGAGGACTGGTTTATGTATTTTTGGTAATCCATAGTATTTACCAGGAGTCAAGTTATTAATGCATAGTCGATTCTTTTCAGAATCGTCCAACATCCCCTTTTTATGTAATAACTTTATGTGCTCGTTCATCTTTTTTTTTGAGTAGTGAATGTAGGATCTCTAGGTAACGGATTATAGGTAGTAGTATCTGATAAAAGATTCAGAGACTTATCTATATACTGGTGCTTATTTATAATCACAGTCACTACACCTTTATCAGCCTTAGTGACAACAATTTCAGCTAAGTATTTTTTAACCTTGTAGAAATGTTCATTGTAAATATTGAACTGTTCGTTATTTCGGGGGTTATTCGAATAGTTCAAAATGACATTAGAGATTTGAACTATTCGATTAACCAAAGAAGTGTAGAATTAAGAGTAAAGCAGACATGAGATCTGCTAGTTCCCACAGCCATGTGAGGGGGCAGGTTATTATTAAAAGCCCGAGAGCTCATGGCCCGGCAGTCAGTCTTCGAACTCCATACTTCGTTGTTCAAGCTACTTAATTGAGTCAGTCTGAGTACTACAGCTTTTGCAGTGTTGTTTACCTAGACTACTCGCTTTATTACAATTAATTAATTATTTTTGATTTAAAGTTATTTTTTTACAGTTATTCAAAATTCCATTATAATTTCTGTTTAAGAATAAATAAATTTGTTAAGAGTTTAGAAACGCTTTTTAAAAACATCGCTCCAAAGGCCCAAACCTTAACTGGCGCAGTCGTACCGATGTCAAAAGGGCACTAAGAATCCAAAAATCGGAAGACTGGTGACCAAGAATTTCAATTTGCAATTTTGACAAAACCCAAACAAGGTTGGAGGAAGTACACACATTGACCGAATCCAGAAAAACAAACCAACGTGGACAAGATACAGAATCGATCGAGTCCACGAAAGAAACAGAAAAAGAAATTAATGTAAGTTCATTTCCTTAAAACCAAATTGATCTCACAAAGTATAATTGATATATGCTAGTTCTATTATTCTATTATTATTATTTATGTAAAGAATTTTATTTTATGCCAATATTTTTTGAAAATAGTTTACGAAAAGCAATTATTTTCAAACGAGAATTTATTTTAAGAAAGTTCATGAGACTTGAATTTTAAAGAGACTTGATTTTTAAAGAGATTTTTTTTCTATTACAATTATTAAAACAAACCGAAAAATAAACGAAAAATAACTGACGCACATCCATTAATATCAAACGTAACCGAAGTACGAAAAATTAACTAGCGCAATACAAAGAATGCCACGGTTAATCCAGTAAACTAAAAACAGAACGCAAATTAACTCCATCATATAACACCAAAGCTAAACGTAATTCTTCTTAACCAGCAATTACAGAAAAGATTATTTAAAACGTTAACCTCTATCATACCTTATAAATTACAGCAAAATACTCTGCAAGTAATTTGAACTGTTGTAATTAGATACCAGCGTGCAAATTTATAGCGCAATCCTCACATAAGATAAGACCGGTAAATGAAACATCATTCATCAAAAACCTCAGAGAAACGGTTATTTAAACAATTAACATTCAAAACTTTTTCTATAAATTAAAGAAACGCACTTTGCATTAAGATCTATAAGTAATTAATCCATCAAGAAGTAGATTAAAACGCATAAAATTTCGACCACCATTGAACGAAAACTACTCATCATTACCTATAAATAAATTGCATTCCGAAGAAGTTATTTATTCCAGTACAAATACTGAATAAAACTAAACGCTCATCATAGAAACTTAAACCTACATTACGGAAAGATACAATTAGAATTACGTGCAGCATAGCTGAATATTATTAATACGGAGATATCTAAAAATAATCAGACGCAACATTTATGCAAGCAATTAACGAGTGAAAACGCGAATTATTTAATTCCCACACCAACTGAAAATACCTTTCAGTAAGTATTAATTACTTTAACAAGTATAATTGCATATTATACAGCATTTACGTGATTAAATAACCAAGAGACTAAACTACATCTTCAAGTAGACATATCTTTGTGATTAAATTACAAAGATAAAGTGTAACAAAGTAATTAACTGAAAACCTGCAAATAATATTTAGAATTTAAGGAGACGAGACAAACGAACTATACGTTTATGCAATACAATTAAAACCCACGGAAAAGATATAATTACAATAGACTGATAAAAATCAGCAGAACTGAACGAACACAAAGCTTTAACTAACGCAAAACATAAAAAGCGAAGCTAATACCGCGAAAACCTATTTATCTACACCAGATTCTTACAGGAAACAAAACTCAAGTAAAACTTAGGACAAATTAACGTCCGCGAAATAAAAACAATCGAATTCAAGGCTACAGCAATTTAACCGACATTATCGAACATGAACTCCACAAATTCATTACCGCACCGTGTAACCAAGTACAAATAACAGCAATTACGATTCTAAAATTAACCCGACGCAGGCTAAATTGAAAACTAATAAATCCAAACCAAAAATAACGATACAAATAGCTAATAAATTTCAATTTTTACAAAATTTGAAAATACCCAAAAGCGAAAGCAACACTTAACCAAAATGAGTAATGCAGACATGAAACTTTACTTGGAGATAATTCAAAACTTTCATGGCCAGCAAGCGCATCTTGGGAACTTTATAGGAGCATATGAAATGTTACTGAAAACCTTCTACAAACCAGGAAATAACAATAGAAATTCATTGCTTTTACGCTTGATAATAAGTAAACTAACCTAAAGGGCACTAACCTTAATTGCCAGTAGCGACAATCTACAGGAATTGCAAGACTTTAAACAAATACTAATCGCATATTTCGGAGACCAACGTAACATAAAATGCCTGGTACAAGACTTGATAAACCTCAAAATGGAAAACAATCAATCCCCATATCAATTCGGAATGAAATGCCAAGACGTGAGAAGTCTAATCCTAACGAAATTAAAAATCGAAGAATCCGATCAAAATATTCGACATTTAAAAACAAAAATGTATGACAAAATGGCACTGGACACATATATAAACGCTTTACCAGAACGACTCTCAGATAAGATCAGATTCCAACGTCCCCAAAACCTATAAGAAGCCATGAACCTAGTAATAGAAGAAGCAAATGTAATGTTTTACCGCAACAGACTATACAATCCCAACGCAAATAAAACTTATTCACCAATAAAAACTATACAAGCCACAAGACAAACGATCCCTCAAAAAAAATTCACACCATTCAACACACAAACAAATTAACCGCGAATTAATAACCCAAGTTTCAACAATACGAATTTTAATAACCAATATAAACATTTTTCAAAACCAACGTTTAACCCAAATTTTACGAAACCGGCATTCCAACCAAGATTCAATTAAAACCTAAACCAACAAAGACCAGCGTTCAGCGCGAACCCCAGTAGAAATACACCAATGAATAATAACAACCTTAATAACTATTATAAAACAACACCAATGGATACCTCATCTAGTACCACCAGACAAAATACAAAGATATCCATATCCGACCAAACCCTCATCAGAAACGGAATTTTACATGGGAAGAACTATTTCACTAAGAAGTAGAAAAATTTGACAATGACCAGAATAATTACATTCAGCCAAGTACAAACGATGAATCAAACCATGCAGAAACTTATGAACGCGACGAACAATACGAAACTTACGAGGAGGACGACGAAGAAAACTCGTGCTCAAATTTTCAGATAGACCGATTGATAAACGATCAAACCTAATAAACCTAAATAACATATATCACCTAGTACTACCATACATAGAAAATACCCCACGCCGAATTTAAACTATTAATCGATACCGGATCCTCAAAAACATTAATTAGCCCCAGAACCGTGAAGAAACATTATTTAGATTATGTAGAAAGAGAACCATTTAAAATTAAAACAGCCCATCAAACAACACTGCACCAATTGGTAGCTAATATACCCTTACCGAGAACATTTAATGTTAAAATGAAACATAAATTTTGTATTTTCGAATTCAACGACAAATATGACGGATTAATCGGAATGGACCTTCTAAGAAAATTAGGAGCCAACATTGACATAAAAAACCGTTTAGTGTATAATAACCTACTACAATACGTGTATTGGGGGAATAGCAATACAAATAAATTGACTGGCTTGCAAATTAATTTCCCTGAAAAACCGGAGAAAAAGGAAAAATTGATAAAGTATGTGCTTTCGGCTTTTTAGTTTTAACTATTTATTTATAACTTATTGGAGATAGTAGAGGAAGAAGACAGCCAAGCTAAAATAAAAATCTTACACAAGCGCTACATTAAAGCAGGTAGTATATATTTTACACAATCTGCAACACCATATTCTATAATTCCAAAAGAAATAATCATTTCGGAATTAAAGTTGATAAATACGCCTAACATTCGCCCAGAGGTTGTACGACAACGCTAAAGGAAATTGCCTCATTATGCACGCCATTCGCTGAAAGTGGAAGAAAAAGACAGCGGGAATTAAAGGAAATGGATGCAAAAAGGCGAAAGTTGGAGTACATGGAAAACACTGCGACAGTACGCGAACAATACAAAGATGTGTTAGTCAAAGAACATCTTATTAGAAAAAATTAAGAGGAAATTAAAAAACTATTTTATGTGCCGTTGGACTGACTTAGATACATCCGGGTTCTACAAGCTGTATGCATTTGTAGTTAGTAAGAAGGTCTCTTTTAGTTATGTAGGCGTCCTTACGGAACAGGATGATGCTAAATCCGTATACTTTTTAAAAGGTTAGTCTAAAAACGTATTTATCGAAATGGTATATAACATAGACGAACTAAGGAATGCGGATTTCGTAACCTTAGCGTACACCACACGTAAAGAGGTTTCGCTAAACATTGTATATTTACCTAGTAAAGAACTTTTCGTATCCTTTAAAACCGAGGGTTTTACAACCTATACGATCATATACGATCATATATCCCCAATAGTGGTGGACATGCAACTACGCAACAGTGAGTGGGAGAATCAGAATTTCCTCCAATACCGACAAGAAGAAGTCGATCAAGCTAACAAGATACGTATGCCGGATATAGTGGTGAGCTGCGAATAAAAGATTATCACAAGTTGCAAGAATTACACGAGGGAATGGTTCTTGTTGTCGGCAAAATCAAAGATTTTATTTATAGAGACAAACTTCGGTACATTTTACAATTCGAAAACCTAGACGGTCTCTATGTATTAAACTATTGGGTTGAAAAAGAGATGGAGAACTTGGGTGTCGATTTAAATTTTAAGCTGCGAATAAAATTAGATAAAATTAAAACTACTTTCAACAAACTTAAAGAAAGGACTGTTCTCTGTGTATAACTTTGTATTAAAATTATGTTTAAATGGCTCCAAGCTTAGCATTAAAGATTTTTAAATTTTATTATGTATAATGTCAAAATTAAAATTTGAGAATAATATTACCTTGCTTTTTATTTATAAAAGGCTATGACGTCACCACGAAATAGCAGTCACACAGAGAGGAGTGTTTATGGGTAGGGGTGCGCATGGGGTAGGGATATGTCTGGACGTACACGAGAAAAGTGTAAGTTAACAGTCACCAAGTATCTAATTCTTATTTGGGTGGTATCGAGTACTTGCCGGTGTATGTATCCGGAGTAAAAACCCGATTTGTACACGCAGATCATTAACAAAAAAAGTTTATCGAGCGAAGATGACAAGCTTTACGTCATCCCCGGAGGCATATCAACCTACATATAAAGATATAGGTCTAAGATAGTTGCTTATATTTGTATAGATTTTGTAAATCTACTTTATATATTAGTTTTAAGATTCTATAATTTTTAAGTTCTTCTGCCACCTTCCCTTCTTCTAAATCTTTCCTACTTCTATCCTGGAGGGCAGTGTATACGTGTTATCTCCAACTGTTCGCTGAACATAGCGGTTTTAGATTTCTCGGAAATGGTTGGTTATAGCATATTTCTTGGGTAGCGAAAAAAAGGTTTTAAAGATGGAGTTAAATATAGATGGGCAAAAGTGAGAGGTTTGGGTCTTTATAAGACGTAACTTTGTAAGAAGTGGTCTTATTTAAAATCTGTTATCAGATTTGGGCTCCCTAGAAAATCTAATATTAGTTGATACCAAACAAAATATAGTTATCTTAAAAGTGTGGCTACCCTGCGGATAATAAATACAATATACCGCTTGTCAACAAAAAAGTTGTAGGGAAATTCGAAGACGAATTTAATAGGGATCTATTATTAGAATTTGTTTGTAATAGGGCTAAGTCCTACTGTATTGTAAGCGCTAGAAGCACGATTAAAAAGATTAAAGGGGTCTCACGAAGTGTGGTTAAGAATATTAGTGTAAATAGTTTTAAGGACAATGTACATAATAATTTTGGTGCCCTTATGCTAAGCATGGTGTGTATTCGAAGTCATAAACACAAACTTTATACCCAATTAATTAATAAAAGTAGTTTGTCGGGCTATTGGTATTAAATACGCCTTAAATACTTCTCTTAGATTGAAAAAGTACTAGAATTAGAATCCGCTCAATACTCTTATACAAATTTCAATAAGTTTGATATTAGGTATAAGAGTACAATTTTGCCGAGGGTTGCTCTGATTTAAAAATTTCTAAAGATTCGGGTTTCCCAGAAAAATCTAATATTAATTGACACCAAACAAGATACATTTATCTCGAAAGAAACAAAAGTAATCTTTTATATGTTTGCTAGAGGGTATATGTGTAAAGCGGTAGGGGTGGTCGGATTTTAAATCGATTTGCAGATTCAGATTCTGCGTAAAATTCTATACCAATTTGATGTATCGCATGGCTAAAAGATTTTATCAGGACGGTCAGAAATTGCTGCTGGTAAAAAATCTTAAAATTGGGGTACAACCGTAGGGGGTGATGCTATCTAAAACATTCCTAGAAATTTAGGTAGCTGAGTAACATTTAATATTAATTGATACCAAACAAGATAGATCTATCTTGAAAAAAATAATCTTTTATATGTCTGCTAGAGGGTATGTGAGTAAAATGGTTAAGGATGGTCGGATTTTAAATCTGTTTGCAGATTCGGATTCTGCGTAAAATTCTAGACTCGTTTGATGTGTCGCATGGCTAAAAACTTTATAAGGACGGCCAAAAATCGCTGCCGGTTAAAAATCTTAAAATTGCCGTAGCTCTCTGGGGGATGATGCTATCTAGAAAATTATTAGATATTCAGGTAGCTGAGAAAAATCTAATATTAATTAATACCAAACAAGATAATCGTAATTATACACAAAACGACAAATTACTATATGTTACGAAAATCAAAATTACAAAGTATGGAACCGGTTACTCATGGACAACTTTTTTTAAAGAGTCTTCATGGTAGATGACAATTACTCGATATCTTTCGTCAGAACGTACCATTATCTTCCTATCTCGAACCCAACACCAACAAAACTTGAATTTCTTCATTCTCCAGGCTTCCCTAGCTATTTTATGCAATAACTTAAAGTGTGGAGAAAGATGCTCATTAAAATATATATTTGTTGGATTTAAAACTTTTAATTTAACATAGGAACTTAGATCACTACGGTTTACCCGGCAGCTATTCAAAAATGTGTTCTTGGCTAAGCGAGAGATAAAACGAACGATAATAGGGTACTTCTGCGGTGGTGACATCACAACGTACAGCGGTACCTAAATAAGTTATAATTGATATTATATTTTTGCCTTTTTATTCTGGGTAGCTGCTAATTTCAACATAGTTTTGTTTAGAGTATTGTTCAAGCGATTGCACAGTATTTTGTAGTTGTTTGTTAGCAGCAACTAATCCCGCAATTTGTACATTCATAGATGATTGATCTGTTTTAATATATTAAAAAAATGCATGTTTTTAATAATTAGTCGTATTTTGAGCCGATGAATTCAGGCGACGCCGTAATAGTTGTTTGTTGAGTTTTATGTCGCTAATTTCTGACATTTGCTAGGTACATTGACGTAGCTGGCAGAACAATGAAAGATTGACCGGGCTCAGTTGGCGAGTACGCGGGGTCTTACAAATATAAAAACAAAAAAGAAAAGGCCTAAAATAAAGAAAAGAAATTAACAAAGTTTTTTACTAATTATAATTAATTGAAGTAACTGTTTGGAGACACGTAACAGTGTAGCATAACCAAACAACACCCAAAAAAAACAAATGATTTCTAAATATGTATGTCAGCAAAAAAAACCTATAAGAAATCATTTTTTAGATGGCGAGCTGCAGTTTTAGGTTACTCCCCTATATTAATTACCAAACAAAAAAAAGCAACATTACAACACTAAAACTAACAGCTCCAAATCATCATGGTAAATCTACAATTAAATATACAATTAAATAGATAAAATGATCACGCTAAATACAATATTAATATGCAATATCGTCGTAAGCATAAACTTAACTACATCAAATCATCCCCAATAAAGAAGTCATCACATATTACAATATTAATAATAAATATCCTTGCACACAAAGACAATCATTCCAAAACTACAAAGTTTAGCCATCCATGAGACTTCATACACATGCGGTTGCTACAGTTACTTAGGACCCATTTAAAAGAACAAACTCACCCGCATGTCTACGGTGTAGTATTAATCGCTCCCTTCCCCAGAGCAGAGCAGAGCAGATGGACTTGGGATCATGCAACTCGTGTCTTCCCTCCACAAAAGAAGCGGCAAACACCTCATGCATCTAGACCCAGGCAACAAATGGTTCGATCCACCAAAAGAAGCTATAATAAGTACAGGTAAAAATTAATTTATTGACGCCGAAAAGTACATTTTGTTTAAAACCGCAAATACTTACCAGACAGTGTGTGCACGAAATTTTGAAGATGACAAAACAAAATAACAAGTTTACGACAAGTAATCTTGCAACATATAGCAAGAATTGGGTAATCAATTCAATAACAAGAATTAATAATTCAATCCTCGCGTATCACAACACACCAAAAAAGAGATTATAAACTCGATCCAAGATTTATTAAGTAATACAATACACTATTTCAACGAGTTTTTCGGTCGTAGGATTAATTGTACACTATAGTAATGTGTAGCAAGCCAGCGGACACCGAAAACAAGGTACCGACTATTTAAATTTTAGAGTAAACGTTTCAAATTCGTAGCAAATGAGTTTAGATAAAATTATTGACAAGCGCGCTTATTGTAAGAAAGCAAAATATACAGGATAGTGATTGCGTATTGAAGCGGAATCTATGTGAATGAATAGTGTAAGAAAATAGTAGGTTTTGATTTACTGTCGTAAAATGTACGTAACACATTCCCTTGTTGACAAAAAACTCGAATTTCTCAAAATGTGTCAATTTGGAAAGTATTAGATCCATTTTATCAACCTCGGTGTTATTAGCCTAAGCAGTTTTAAGTTGTCGAAGTTTATTCTTGGGTAATAAACCGATACAGTTGATACATTTTCAATTGCACTTATACTTCTATTACACATTTTTTAAAATTCTTTTTGGTAAAGCCTGTTAAGGAATAGCTAATCTTGTTATCACACTGCGAGTACTCCAGTAGATTCATATTCACAAATTAAATTTTAAAACGCAATTAACTGACTAAATTCGTTTACGAGTTAAATGCAGAGCTAATTAATCACGTCCACTCGTGAACGTGTCCATCACACATGGGCACTTTTGAGTTGTATGGCATCGGTAGTATAACTGTCCGGTTTTTGCGTTGTTTTTCTGATTTTTATATTTTTTCTAATCGAAAGGTATATTGGCGCTCAATCGTATTTTTGTGTTTACCATCCTTTATAGTAAACCATACCCCATTTCTCCTTGATCCCCGCTGAAGTATAGTTCAGAGCTAGATCACGAACCCTTTTACTCCGCCTCTGGGGGTAATGACTAGTTGAATGTCTATTAATCTAAGGCGATATATAAGAAACTAGTTAATCAGTATATCCGACTACCGCTGTTTTTATTCTATCCAGCATGTAGTTTTTTTTTAATCTTGTTTTGTCTTCATTTTGTAAATATGAGTTTTCCTCCTGTTTCAACATTTAATTTGCTACTATTTTACTCGAATTTATATTGACATTGGCTATTCCACTATAGTAACTTCATTTTCTTCACTTCAGATTCCTTAATCAAACGCTAAATTTAACATCAAATCTTATTGAGACAGTGATCCGACGATTTGTTAATGAACGCAAATTTAATACAAACAAATAATATTTACGAAACGCATACATTAGTTTTTGATAATAGTATAAGCTTTCAATTGAACAAATGTTTATTAGTTACCGAAACCGTTCTGTACTAGATAAAATTCGATTTGTAGATATTTCATAAAAAAGTAATATCCATCAACAACGCAACAGATACGGCATTTCTAATAGTTTATAGTTTGATTTTGAATAGAACTCAACGATATTATAAGCTTTTAAACCGATTGCTATATAAGTGAGCCCCCATTCAAATCAAAGTACGTAAATGCTTTGCAGTGTATCCAAATCCAGTGGTGTAGTTTTGAATAGTTCCTAATTTTAAACGTGCTCTGGTTAAAACTGAACTAAAATCCAATGACGTTAAAATTTAAACCCGAATTTTCAGCTGCAATGGTCACGTGTAATTAAAAGCAATTGTAAATATTCATGTGGAGTGGCACGCGGTGCTTGATTCGAGTTCCCTTCCACTACAGAATGGAATTTAATTTACTTCAATCCAGTTAGCTAATTTAAAGCTTGTGACAATTTCATTTGCGAAAGCGTACACTGAAAACTGGAAATCGTAATTTATTATGCAACGGTATTTATGCAAGGTAAATGCATTTATCCAAACGCAGCGCTAAACAAATTTCTTACCTGACAATTTTATAGTTGCCTTGTGTTAATACTACCGAACACATTTTGATGCACTTCGTAGGTAAATCGAGACTAAGCTGCATTTAATTACAATGTGATACTAAATTAAGATTAAAATATGTAGTTGCAAATAGTCATGAACGAGTCCGATCGATCTTGCTATCGAATTAAAAGCAAAACCAAGACGAAGACCAACCCGTGTTTGAATGACAAAATCATACCCAAGACCTGCTTTGCAAAACTCTTGCAGATTACAAGTCTTGCAAAAAAATACTGACGCGTTTAATGCAAACCAGACACTTTTTCAACTTTGGCATGCATCACAATAGGTTTCTTACTTGAATCATGTATAAAATTAAACGTTAAGTTCATTAAAGATTGGATATAGAAACGACATCCGCCAAATATAAAACACATGTGGGGAATATATTTAATAGGATAATCAACATTTGGATTTGTACAATAAGCTTTGTTTTGTTTAATACATAATATTGTAAAAAGAACTGTATTTGCACAAACAACAAGTTGTTTATTATCAAACTGTATGCCTTTCCAACAACTCGTAAAGGCGGTGAAATTCTTAAAGCATCATAAGGATATACGTCCAGATTTCGCTAACAGTACAAATCCTAACTTCTAAATACTATGACATTATCTTCTTAATTATTCATATTAACTTATATCGATAACACTATATTTGTTTTATATCGATTACTATAATAAATGTATATCGACAACTACTATAATTTATCCCACATAGGGCAATTTATCCGTCCTGAATGGACTTGCACCTTGAAGAAGTTCTACATTACTAGAACAGGTGGAACGGCTTGAAAGTTCCAATAGTTTAAAAAGCTGAACTACAGGTTTAATCAAATTAGCGGGTTCTTTGGTGACGATCTAGTCTAAGACAGGTTCCCGAAAGAGGACTGCAGCTTTTTCAGCAGAGACCATAGGGGTTGGTATGGCATCCGAAAACACTCTTCTGTGAAGTGCAAGGCAACGAGAAACCACATTACTTCCCAAGTACAAGGCGTACTTAAATTGCTACTTAAGATGATGACATCCTTTGGGGTAAAAAATTCGGAAGTTAAAATAGTCCTCAATTTGGATATCCGGGAGGAGACTACTTCGGAGTACGTGATCGGAAGGTTTAGAAAAAGAGTCAGGAACATTCTGCGAGTCGGAGCGGGGAATGTCAGAATTATGAAGCAAAGCTAAAGAACTTGAAAGATTAAAATAGATATGCTAGTATTAGACATAGTAGGGATCAACGGAATTCGGTGGCCAGAAGCGGAGGATTTTTGGAACTGAGACTTTAGGGTAATTTACACGGGATAAGAGAAAGGAAGTTAGAGTGTGGGGATAGTTATGAGAATAAAGATAGGACAATGAGTAGAAAACTACCTACAAAAGAACGAAAGAATACTCATAGTAAGATTAGAATTTAAAGAGGTAGAAGCGATTCACAAAGACATCAAAGGCATACTATGATACCTAATGGGACATGAAAATTTAATAATTACGGGGGATTTTAACGCAATGGTAGGTGAAGGTAGGAAAGGAGCGCTAGTAGGTTTATTTGGTTTAGGCACAAGGAACGACATGGGAAATAAGTTAGTAGAATTTTGCGACAAAAACAATTTAACCATCACAAACACATTATTTCAACATCATGTTAGAAGACGTTATACGTGGAAGATGCTAGAAGATACAGGAAGATATCAAATAGATTACATTCTTGTTAGACAACGGTCTAGGAATCAATTAAAAGACTGTAGAAGCTACCCAGAGGCAAATATAGACCCTGGCCACAAGATTGTAATTATATAGGCTGCACTTAGATTTATAAATTTGAGAAAAGATAACGAAAAAAAACACTTCGGCATTGAAAAACTAAAAGATAAAGATATCCACGAAAGGTTTGGAAAATCAAATAAATTGCTAAAAGATATCGGAAAAATTTCTGATACTAAGTAAGTAAAAACAGAATTGAATAACATTAATTCCAGTTTAGACATGGGGGCCAGAGATATTTGGGTTATACACAAAAAGAAAATAATAAACAATGATTAATAAAGGATATTCTGAATTCAATAAAAAAAAGTCGAAAATACAAAAACAGACCTTAATGTGGGAAATTATTCGTAAATGCAGGCAAGTTAAAGAGCAATGGATCGGTGAAAAGTGCAAAGAGGTTCAAACTAAGATGGAAATAGGAAAGACAGACGAAGCATACAAACTAATTAGATTGAATTTTAGGGGCGTTGTAGTAGAGCTAGAGCAGAAACGTAGAGAAGTGGATATTAGAAAAGGAATGAGACAGGGATGTGCCCTATACCCATTGATGTTTAACTTGTACATTGAAGGGGCAATGAATACTGTCAAATGCAAGAAAACATTTGGAATTATTATGCAGGGACAAAAGATCGTTATGTTTAGATTTGCAACTGATATAGCGGTATAAGCATCTAGCAGGAAAGAATTAGAAGCAATTCCTTATTAAATGGATACAGTTCTAACAGAGAAATACAGTATGAAAATTAAAAAACTAAAACTAAAGTCCAGTATGCAAAGAAGGGGTACATAACTTAAAAACTAAAATACAAATAAGAAACGAGAAGTTTCAACAGGTTAAGGATTTCTGCTACCTAGGAAGCCAAAAAACGCAAGATGAGAAGAACGCAAAATAAATAAAACAAAGATTAGCTCAAGGTCGTGATACATTTCACAAAAAAAAGCAATTACTGCGTACAAAGACAACAAACATAGAAACAAGGAACAGATTGCTGAAAGCATATGTGTGGAGCACAGCACCATACGACTGTGAAACTTGGACAGTAGAAAAAGTAGACAGGAAAAAGATAAGTCTTTGAAATGTGGAAAAGTATTAATTTTTCCCATCTTTATTTAACTCCATCTTTAAACCCCTTTAACCAACCATTTCCCTAGAAATTTAAAACCGCTGTCTTCCGCGAACACCACGTGAAGATAACACGTATACTTTATCCACCAGGATACAAGCAGGAAGAATTTGGAAGATGGGAAAAAAACTTGAAAAATATGGAATTTTAAAACTAATATATACAATAGATTTACAAAATCAAACAACTATCTTAGATTTATATCTTTATGCCTCCATGCATGGGTTCATATGCTTCCAGGGATGACGTTACGCTTGCATTACCCCTCGATAAACTAATTGTACTAATAATCTGCGTGTACAAATCGTGTTTTTTACTACGGATACATACACCGGCAAGTACTCGATACCATCCAAAAAAAATTAGATGCTTGTTGACTATTAACTTCCGCTTCCCTCGTGTACGCCCCAAACACATCCCTGGTGGGGATGTTATAGCCTTTTATATATAAAGAGCAATGTAATACTATTCTAAAATTTTTATTCTGACATTATACATAACATAATTTAAAAAAATATAGTGCCAAACATGGAGCCATTTAAACTTAATTTTAATACAAAGTTATACACAGAAGACAGTCCTTTCTTTATGTTTGTTTAGAGCGGTTTTAATTTTATTTAGTTTTATTTGCAGCTTAAAATTTAAATCGACACCCAAGCCCTCTATCTCCTTTTCCAGCCAATAGTTTGATACATAGAGACCGTCTACGTTTTCAAATTGCAAAATGTGCCGAAGTTTTCCACTATATATAAAGTCTTTGATTCCACCAACAACCAGATCCATTCCTTCGTGTAATTCTTGCAGCTTGTGACAATCTTTTAATCGCAGCTCTCCCACTATATTTTGCATACGTATCATGCTAGCTTGATCGACTTCTTCTTGTCGGTATTGGAGGAAATCCTTATTCTCCCACTCACTGTTGCATAGTTGAACGAATGTTAGGCGTATCTATCAACCCCAATTACGAAATGACTATTTCTTTTGGAATTGTAGAAAATGGTGTTGCAGATTGTGTAAAATATGTACTACCTGCTTTAATGTAGCACTTGTGTAAGATTTTTATCTTATCTTGGCTATCTTCCTCCTCTACTATCTCCAAATAATTTACAGGTAACTAGTTAAAACTAAAAGCTGAAAGCACATACTTTATCAATTTTTCTTTTTCCTCTGGTTTTTCGGACAACTTAATTTGCAAGCCCGTCAATTTCTTTGTATTACCATTTCCCCAATACACATACTGTAGTAGGTTATTATACACTAAACAGCAGCTATTTTGTTGCTTGTCCGATAGCTTACTCCACATTTTGGCAAGTGGCACCGAGTACATTGGCGCCTTCAGGAAGTATAACTTACTATCTTCCAATAAGGTTAAACAGTCTTTTAAGGATTTATACACCAGTTCCGCACTGACATAGCTTCCAATTGCACAGTTGTATATTGTCGATTCCCATCGCGTAATACCATGTTCTTTAGTTAAAGTAGACGCAAAAGTTTCCTTTAAACGTACATCTGGACAACGTAAAAAATCTAGTATATGATTGCCAAGTTGTTTACTAACACCAGGACTTGTTATCTGACACACAAATTTGTTATACATCTTAATTCTTGCATTGGTTAAACAATCGGTTCCCACAGTTTTATCGTTGTCAACTATAATATTACACTTTTCTTCGTATACTCCCTTATAGCAAAAGCTATGCTTTGTAGTTAAATAATTACACATCTCCATCTTGCTAAATATGCCAGCAAAATCTTGGGTTACATCCATGTCAAAAAGATAGAAATAAACTTTTTCGAGTTCGTCTAATATATCTGGTAGTTCCTCCAATAAGGTTTCCAACTTAACATCTGCTAGTTCCACTTTGTATGGAACACATATAGGATTTTGAAATTTTTTATTTATGCATTCGAGGTGTTCTTTTCCGATAATTTCTTTTACACCCTGGACCATCCTGTTAGTTCTTTCCAGAGAAAACGGGAGCTTAGCTTTAACACCATGCCTAGCGAAAACAAATCGGTCAAACTTTCTTCGTAGATAGCTGTTAAATGCACCACAAATTAATTTTTTTTAGGATAAACATCCTTTTGTTTGCAGATGTTTGCTCGGCGTCAGAAAAGTCGCAAATTTTAACCAACATTATATTGTCACGAAATGGTTCTGTAATTGGTGTGTGTAGTCCACCAGTCAGCATCTGTTCGCCTTCGACATAACAAATATTACCAATATCTGTTACCAGATTATTGTTGCACATATTTTCTGCCAACAGCCATAATCCAAATTGTTCATTTGTCGGTTTTTTACTTTATTCCCAAAAAGTTGAGAAACGTTAATCACCTTGGAGACGCTCATGTTTACCGTTCTAGCTACTGTCGAATACTAAATTGAATTCGAAAAAATTGTTCTCTTATGTATCCTACAGAGTGGGGGCGTATATTGCCAAAGATAGTCGAATATGTAGGACACCACCATATCGCTTACATTCTCTGGTTTAGGAACTGTTTTGTTATCCGACCTAGGTCGGCAGGAATGTGCATCGACATATGTCCGGATATATGTAGGATGTTAGGTTAGGGTGAAATTGCCTCCGACCTAGGTTGGATGTGGACTTGTCAGGAGTTAGGTTAGCTAGTGTTGTCCGGAGTTAGGTTAGATTAGTTGGAATAGTGTGGACTTAGGTTAAATAAAATTGATAGGTTAGGTTAGCGCGGCGGCGCTGACCTAACCTATCTTTTTCTATCTAACCTAAGTCCACACAAGTCCAACTAACCTAACCAACTCGGACAACACTGCTAACTGTCAGGAGTTAGGTTAGCTAGTGTTGTCCGGAGTTAGGCTGGGTTAGTTGGACTTGTGTGGACTTGGGTTAGATAAAGGAAAAATTGATGGGTTAGATCAGCGCCGCCGCGCTGACCTAACCTATCAATTTTATCTAACAAGTCCAAGTTCAACAACTAACTCTGACAAGTCCACATCCAACCTGGGTCGGAAGCAATTTCACCCCAACCTAACATCCTACATGTCCGGACATATTTCGATGCGCATCCGCCGACCTAGGTCGGATAACAAAAGAGTTCCTAAACCAGAAATGAAAGCGATATGGTGGTGTCACATATTCGACTATCTTGGCAATACGCCCTCATCTGTGGACATAGAGAACAATTTTCGGAATTCAATGTATTCGACAGTATGAACGAAACAGAGGTTCAAAAGTTAACGTTTCTCAACTTTGATAAAGTGAACGACAAATGACGATTTGGATTATGCGCTATTGCAATCTGGTGATAGATATTGGTCTATTCGAATGGACCTGCACCTTGCCGAAGTTCTAGATTAATAGAACAGGTGAAATGGCTTGCACGTTCTAATGAGCTAAAGAGACAAACTACAGGTCCAACCAAAGTAGTAGGGTCGTTAGTGAGGAACCAGACTAAGACAGGTCCCCGAAAGAGGGCAGCGGCTCTTTCGGTACTTAGATTGGCAGAGACCATAGGGGTCGGTATGGCAGTCTAAGACACACTACCGCGATGTGGAAGGCAACGAAACCACCACATTATCTCCCAAGTACACAGCGTACCTAAATTAAAACAAACATGATGGCATTCTCTGGGGTAAAAGATTCCGGAGTTAAAATAGTCTCCCATTCGGATCTCCGGGAGGGGACTACTTCGGAGGAAGCGATCGGAAAGTTAAAAATAAGAGATGGGAACATTCTGCGAGTCGGAGCGTAGAATGTTAGAAGTATAAACAAGTAAGTAAGCTAGAGAACCTAAAATCGAAATGAATAGGTTAGCACTAGACATAGTAGGGATTAGCGAAGTTCGGTGGCCAGAGGCGGGGGATTTTTGGAGTGGAGACTTCAGGGTAATTCATACAGGAGCAGAGAAAGGAAATTTGGGTGTGGGGATAGTTATGCGGAAAAAGATAGGATACTGTGTAGAAAATTACTTACAAAAGAACGAAAGAGTACTCATGGTTAGATTAGAGTCTAAACCGGTAAACACAGTAATAATACAAGTATACATGCCACCTCTAGCTATAGTGACGAAGAGGTAGAAGCCATCTACAAAGATATCGAAGACACATTAAGATACGTAAAGAACATGAAAATTTAATAATTACGGGGATTTTAATGCCGTGGTAGGTGAGGTAGGGAAGGAGCGGTAGTAGGTTTATTTGGTTTAGGCACAAGAAACGACAGGAAATAGGCTGGCAGAATTTTGCGACAAGAACAATTTAATCATCACAAACACATTATTTCAGCATCATGCTAGAAAACGATATACTTGGAAGATGCCAGGAGATATAGGAAGATATCAAATAGATTACATTCTTGTTAGACAACGGTTTAGGAATCAAGTAAAGACTGTAGAAGCTACCCAGAAGCAGATATAGATACTGACCACAACATCGTAATTATGAAGGCTGCACTTAAATTTAAGAATGTGAAAAAAAGAAATGGAAAAAGGCAATTGGACTTAGAGAAACTAAAAGATAAAGATATTCAAGAAAGATTCGAAAAAAAGTCAAATGAATTGCTCAAAGATATCGGGAAAATATCTGATACTAAGGAAGTAGAAACAGAATGGAATAACATTAAATCCAGCTTAGACATGGCGGCCAGAGATATTCTGGGGTATACACAAAAAGAAAATAAGAAACCATGGATAACAAAGGATATCCTGAATTTAATAGAAGAAAGACGAAAATACAAAAATAAATCAGACGAAACAGGAAAACAGAGATACAAAGCTATAAAATGGGAAATTATTCGAAAATGCAGGAAAGCTAAAGAACAATGGATTGATGAAAAATGCAAAGAAGTACAAACTAAGATGGAAATAGGAAAGACAGACGAAGCATACAAATTAATTAGAATGAATTTTAGGGATATAAAACCGTATAGCAAAAATATAAGGGACGCACAAGGAAACGTCATTATAGAAAACGTAGAGAAAGTGAGTAGATGGCAAGAATATATAGGGAATTTATATGCAGGAGAGGAACTAACTGCATTAGAACAGGAATCAGACATTGAAAATGATGACTTAGGGATATCCTATACTTAGAGATGAGTTTGAATTAGCATTAAAGAGTCTGAAAAATGATAAGGCGTCGGGTACAGATAAGGTGCAAGCAGAAACTCTAAAAACCGCTGCACAAGCAGTAACAGAACGTCTTTTCCAACTTGTAAGCTATATGTACGAGATAGGCGAGGTACCCAAAGATTTCAGACGTATCATCATAGTAACTATACCAAAAAGAGGTGCGAATAGATTTGAAAATTTTCAAGCAGTAAGTCTGACAGCACACGTGTCAAAAATATTAACTAGAATTGTGCATAGACAAATGGAAAAACGAGCTGAAGAAATACTAGAGAAGACCAATTTGGGTTTAGGCGGAACAGGGAACACGGGAGGCTATTTTAGCTCTGAGAGTGATAATGGAGAAAACAATAGAAAAGGGGAAAGCGTGTATATAGGGTTTGTAGATCTGGAAAAAGCATTCGACAATGTAAAATGGAAAAAATGTTTGAAATACTCAAAAGATCGGAATGAGTTATAGGATAGACGAATAGTACATAGCTTATACAAAGAGCAAACAGCAGTAATAGAATTAGAGCAGGAACGTAGAAAGTAAACATTAGGAAAGGGGTTAGACAGGGATGTGCCCTATCCCATTGATTTTAACTTGTACATAGAAGACGCAATGAATACTGTCAAATGCAGGAAGACATTTGGAATTACTATGCAAGGACAAAATTGATATGCTTAGATTTGCAGATGATATAGTGGTATTAGCGTCTAGCGAAGAAGAGTTAGAAGCTGCTCTTAATGAAATGGAAACGGTTCTAACAGAGAGATACGGTATGAAAATTAACAAAACTAAAACTAAAGTTCTACTATGCAAAGGTGGGGAAAATAAATCAAAAACAAGAATACAAGTATGTAACACGAACTTACAAGAGGTTAAGGATTTCTGTTACCTAGGAAGCCAAATAACGCAAGATGGGAAAAGCACAAAAGATATAAAACAGAGATTAGCACAAGGTCGTGCTACATTTAACAAGAAAAAGCAACTACTGTGCTCAAAGACCACAAACATAGAAACAAGGAAAAGATTGCTTAAAACATATGTGTGGAGCACAGCACTGTGCGGATGTGAAGTCTGGACAGTAGGAGAAGCCGACAAGAAAAAGGTAGAAGCTTTTGAAATGTGGTGCTACAGACGTATGATGAAGATATCATGGGCAGACAAAGTTAAGAACGAAGAGGTACTAAAAATGGTAGGGGAAGAAAGAAATATGTGGAAAACAGTAAAAAATAGGAGAGATAGGATGATAGGCCACATACTACGGCATGAGGGAATAGTGCGGAATATATTAGAAGCAGAGATCGGAAAAAAGAGAAGAAGAGGCAGACCTAGGTTAGACTACTGCACACAGATAGTAAAAGATGTAGGCTGTAGGAGTTTCAGGGAGATGTGTAGCTAGCCCAGAATAGAAATCAATGGAGGTACGCATCCAACCAATCCCAGATGGATAAACTAATGACGAAAAAATAACTGTGCTTAAACATGATGATTATTATAAGTAACTACAAGAATTGGTTGGGCAATATTCTCGAATAATGTTAAGTGTGAAAGGATTTACTGGAAAACCATTATTTCGGCAAACGTCTAAGTGTTGGGGGATCTTGGTAGCCACAGGTTGCTTAACCCCTTCACTGAATCTTGGTGAAATAAGGCATAAAATTAGAAAACAATAGAAGGGGAACGAGCTGTATACACATGCTGGGTGAGAATTTCAGGGAACTATGTAGGCTAGCTCAGAATATAAATAATTGCAGGTACATGTCCAACCAGGAAAACCATTAATTCGCCAAACGTCTAAGTGTTGGGGGATCTTGGTAGCCACAGGTTGCTTAACCCCTTTACTGAATCTCGTGAAACAGGACATAAAATTAGAAAACAATAGAAGGGGAACGAGCTGTATACACATGCTGTGTGAGAATTTCAGGGAACTATGTAGGCTAGCTCAGAATATAAATAAGTGCAGGTACGTGTCCAACCTGTTTTGAGACGGAAAACCTAATGATGAAAAATAAGCGCAGATAAATCTGACGATTAGTATAAACAACTAGTTGTTGGTTGCGAAATATCTGCAACTAATGTTGACTGTGCGAAAAGATATATTGGAAAATATATTAAATCGGTAAATGGTTGTGTTGGGGAACTTGGCAGCCACAGGCTGCTTACCTCTCACAACCACTGAAGGTAGGAAAAATAGGGTATATAACTGTAAAACAATAGATGGTGACTGAACTGCATCTAACAATAAAGAATAGCACCTATGAGAAAAGACAACAAACATAGAACTAGAAGAAAATTGTTGAAAGCATATGTGTGGAGCACAGCACAGTATGCCTATGTAATACGGGCAGTCTGAAACGCAGACAGAAAACGGTAGCAGCCTTGTGAAATGCTGTGCTTCAGATGTATGAGGACGATAGCATGGACAAACAAAGATAATAACAAATAGGTTATAGAAATAGTAGGGGAACAAGGATATCTGGGGGAAAAAGAGAAATAGAAGGGCGCAATACGTGCTAAAGCATTTTGAGGAATAGTATGGAATATATTACAAGCAGAGATAGGAAAAAAGAGGTAGATGTAGACCTAGATCAGATAGTGATAGATGCAGACTGTGCAAATTTCAGGGAAATCTGTAGGATAGTTTAGAATAGGAAACAATGATGGTACGCGTCTAACCAGTTCCAGGACTGAAGACCTAATGATGATGATGAGATATTGGTAATATTTGTTATGTCGAAGACGAACAGATGCTGACTGGCGGACTACACACACCAATTACAAAACCATTTTGTGACAATATAATGTTGGTTAAAATTTGCCACCTTCCTGACGCCGAACAAACATCTGTAAACAGAAGGATGTTTATCCTAAAAAAAGAAATTTGTTGGGCATTTAACAGATATCTACGAAGAAAGTTCAACCGATTTGTTTCCGCTAGGCATGGTGTTAAAGCTAAGCTTCCGTTTTCTCTGGAAAGCACTAACAGGATGGTCCAGGGTATAAAAGAAATTATCGGAAAAGAAGACCTCGAATGCATTAATAAAAATTCCAAAATCCTATATGTGTTCCATACAAAGTGGAACTAGCAGATGTTAAGTTGGATACTTTATTGGAGGAACTACCAGATATATTAGACGAACTCGAAAAAGTTTATTTCTATCTTTTTGACATGGATGTAACCCAAGATTTTGCTGGCATATTTAGCAAGATGGAGATGTGTAATTATTTAACTACAAAGCATAGCTTTTGCTATAAGGGAGAATACGAAGAAAAGTGTAATACTATAGTTGACAACGATAAAACTGTGGGAACCGATTGTATAACATGGCTAACAACCAATGCAAGAATTAAGATGTACAACAAATTTGTGTGTCAGATAACAAGTCCTGGTGTTAATAAACAACTTGGCAATCATATACTAGATTTTTACGTTGTCCAGATGTACGTTTAAAGGAAACATTTGCGTCTACTTTGGCCTAAAGAACATGGTATTACGCGATTGGAAGCGACAATATACAACTGTGCAATTGGAAGCTATGTCAGTGCGGAACTGGTGTATAAATCCTTAAAAGACTGTTTAACCTTATTGGAAGATAGTAAGTTATACTTCCTGAAGGCGCCAATGTACTCGGTACCACTTGCCAAAATGTGGAGTAAGCTATCGGACAAGCTACAAAATAGCTGCTGTTTAGTGTATAATAACCTACTACAGTATGTGTATTGGGGGAATTGTAATACAAAGAAATTGACGGGCTTTCAAATTAAGTTGTCCGTAAAACCAAAGGAAAGAGAAAAATTGATAAAGTATGTGCTTTCGGCTTTTAGTTTTAACTATTTACCCGTAAATTATTTGGAGATAGTAGAGGAGGAAGACAGCCAAGATAAAATAAAAATCTTACACAAGTGCTACATTAAAGCAGGTAGTACATATTTTACACAATCTGCAACACCATATTCTACAATTCCAAAAGAGATAGTCATTTCGGAATTGGGGTTGATAGATACGCCTAACATTCGTCCAGAGGTTGAACGACTACGCGTAAATATTGGCAGTAAACTCTATCCGTTTACGCTAAAGGAGATTGCCCCATTATTCACGCAATACGCTGTAAGTGGAAGAAAAAGACAACTGGAATTAGAGGAAATGGATGCAAAAAAGCGAAAATTGGACTACATGGAAAACACTGCGACAATACGCGAACAATACAAAGATGTGTTAGACAAAGAACATCTTATTAGAGAAAATGAGGAAGAATTAAAAGATTATTTTATGTGCCGAGGGACTGACTTAGATACATCTGGTTTCTACAAGTTGTATGCATTTGTGGTTAGTAAAAGAGATTCTTTTAGTTATGTAGGCGTTCTTGCGGAAAGGATGGTACTAAATCGTATATTTTTAAAAGGTTATTCTAAAAACGTATGTATCAAAATGGCAGATAACATAGACGACCTAAGGAATGCGGGTTTCGTAACCTTTGCGTGCACCACACGCAAAGGGGGTCCACTAAACATTGTATATTTGCCTAGTAAGGAACCTTTCGGATCATTTAAAACCGAGGTCTTACAACCTATAACAACCATATATTTCCAAAAGTGGCGGACATGCAACTATGCAACAGTGAGTGGGGGAATAAGGATTTCCTCCAATACCGACAAGAAGTCGATTAAGCTAACTAGATACGTATGCAAGATATAGTGGGAGAGCTGTGATTAAAAGATTGTCACAAGCTGCAAGAATTACACGAAGAAATGGATCTGGTTGTCGGTGGAATCAAAGACTTTTAAATATAGAGACAAACTTCGGTACATTTTACAATTCGAAAACCTAGACGGTCTCTATGTATCAAACTATTGGCTAGAAAAGGAGATAGAGGGCTTGGGTGTCGATTTAAATTTTAAGCTGCGAATAAAATTAGATAAAATTAAAACCGTTCCAAACAAACATAAAGAAAGGACTGTCTTCTGTGTATAACTTTGTATTAAAATTAAGTTTAAATGGCTCCATGCTTGGCATTATATTTTTTTAAAATTTTGTTATGTATAATGTCAGAATAAAAATTTTAGAATAGTATTACATTGTTCTTTTTATTTATAATAAGGGGGCCATGCCACAGGGTGTACTGGGGCGACACGAGGGAAGCGGAGTTAACAGTCACCAAGCATCTAATTCTTTATTTGGATGGTATCGAGTACTTGCCGGTGTATGTATCCGTAGTAAAAAACACGATTTGTACACGCAGATTATTCGTAAAATTAGTTTATCGAGCGAAGATGACAAGCGTAACGTCATCCCTGGAAGCATATCAACCCATGCATGGAGACATAAAGATATAAATCTAAGATAGTTGTTTGATTTTGTAAATCTGTCGTATATATTAGTTTTAAGATTCTATAATTTTTATGTTCTTCTCCCACCTTCCAAATCCTTCCTGTTTCTATCCTGGTGGACAGGGTATACGTGTTATCTCCAAGTGGTGTTCGCGGGAGACAGCGGTTTTAAATTTCTAGGGAAATGGTTGGTTAAAGCATATGTCTTGGGTAGCGAAAAAAGGGGTCTAAAGATGGAGTTAAATAAAGATGGGTAAAAATTAGAGGTTTGGGTCTTTAAAAGGCGTAACTTTGTATGAGGGTGGTTCTATTTAAAATCTATTTACAGATTTGGGGTCCCTAAAAAATTTAATATTAGTTGATACCAAACAAAATATATTTATCTTAAAGAGTGACTACCCGCAGGATAATAAATACAATATAACACTTGTCAACAAAAAAAGTTGTAGGGAAAATTAAAGACGAATTTAATGGGGTCTAGTATTAGAATTTGTTGGTAGTAGGGCTAAGTTCTACTGTATTGTAAGGCGAGAAAAGATACGATTAAAAAGATTAAAGGGGTCTCACGAAAGTGTAGTTAAGTTAAACCGAGGGTCTTACAACCTATAACGAGTATATATCCATAAAAGGGGTGGGCATGCAACAACGCAGCAGTGCGTGGGAGAATAAGATTCTCTCAATTAGAAATTAAAGTTTCCATGTACGTAGCACCAGTCATTGGGAAATGGTAGAAATGTTAATCGTATAAAGGCGATTATTAATTGTGGTTTAGAAAAATAGTAGTTTTCGTGAACTAAATAAAATAGCTTAGACTGATTAATGTATATGGTTACATATTCTCGTACACATCCACAAATACCTGCTCACGTCCGTATACGGACATGGCGATGCCGGTAGTTTTTGTTTAACAAATAGTAGAAAAGATACGTTAGGTGTTGGTGTGTGGAAGCTCATCGGATCGTTGTATTAAAAAAAACGGTGTGGCGGAATGTATGGTGGTCTCCGTTGGAATAATCGAAAGTGGTTAATCGATCGTATTAGATGTTTAAATATGCGAAAGTTAAAAGCCTGCATAAGCAAAATTTAATTATCAGACAAAAAAGTGCGCGATGTGCTATACTTGTAAAGAAAGTATAGAGTAATGGTGCTTTGCAGCGGTCCTAACAGTAAAAAGGCGACTGACTTTTCAAGCAACTACAAGAATAGCAGTAGCGCAGAGAAGGGGTATGCATGTATTATACAGCGCATTGTTAGTTTACGGGTAGCTCGATGTGTAATTGATTACGACTTATAGATCCCTCGAGGTTTAAAAATTCTGAGCCCATTGTCGTTTGAAAAATGTTTGTAAATTATCAGAACGGAGCGGGTCGAAGTTTAAGTTAGATGGATGATTGACCGAGTTTTTCTACCTTTACGAGGGAATCGGAAGTTGACAGACATCGAGCATCTAATTCTCTATTTGGGCGTTATCGAGTACTTGTCGGTTCTAGAAATAATTACGTGCTACCGACCGCTATGCGAAAGTGTAAAAGCCTACAAAGCTAAAATTTAATTATCAGACAAAAAGGCGCGATGTGTTATATGAAAGTATAAAATGGTGCTTTGCATAGGTCCTAACAGTAAAAAGGAGAGTGACTTTTCAGCAATTACAAGAATAGCAGTAGCGCAGAAAGGGGTGTGCATGTATTATACAGCGCATTGTTAGTTTACGGGTAGCTCGAACGCGAACAAATTAAATTTTAATCTATAATTGACCGCGGTCGTAAAAATAGGAAATTAATGGTTAATTTTAATGCCGCTAAGCATATACTTCCGCTTGGTGATTTATTTAGAAAATATTCAGGCCTACCATTTCCGAAAATATGACGTAGAAGTTATTTAAAATTAAATTGCTTTATTAGTAAGTATTCTGTAGACAACAAGTTTGGTATTCACTTAGTAATAGGTTTAAAGTGTTTTATTAAGTATTTGTTATAGTAGCACTGCATCTTCTACAGCACGACTTGCACATCAATTTGTGTGCGTGTGCTACCACCCTTTTGGATTTTTAATATGCACGCGATGCGATTGCGATCCGTATAACATGGAAGACGTTTCCGATGTTTCTCCTAACTGCATTCGCACCATCGGACGATGCGAACCGGTGCATGCATTGGCGCTAAATGTACTGGATGAGAGCAAGGATTGGCATGACTCATTTAGTTCTCCGCTGAATCCTCAACTTCGTTCGGCTGTCTTCGGAAACCTTCGGTTTGCATTCTATAGGGTACATAAACTCAGGTACGCTAGAGTAAACTTTTAGTTATATGTAAGTTCGCTTACAAGTTTCACCAAAGTCCTATAGTGCGGATTTCGTTTTGTACTAAAATGGTACCTGCAAACGTTTTTAAATGCAACGCTTGCGGTGCTTCCTATACCTGGAGAAATGCTCTCAAACTGCACCAGAACAAATGTTGTGGTGTAACATCGTCCAGGGTTAAGCTTATACATTCGTCTGCAACAAAGTACTTAAATTGTATGTCTTGCGGTATCGCTTTTACGAGAATGGACAGCTTACAGCGACACAAGAAAGAACAGCATGGTATGTCAAGTCGTAAACGTTCAGCTCCGCCAGCTGTTAAAGGGTCTTGTACGAAACAACCACGAATTATGTGTAAAGTATGCGATTTCGAAATGGAAAAGACTACCTATGCCGCACACTTGAGAAGCAACAGACATAAAAATGCAACAGTTACCGCTACTGGCGAAGATGACGTAGAAATGGTTAGCACATCATTTAACAACCGTATGGCTAGCTATCGCATAAAGAACGCCAGTGTCGACGATGGAGTGTCCGAGTTTCTTTGGAAGCAGAAAGAGCGGTTTATCCGATTACTTAGTGAAAAAAGAATACAACATTCAGCAATAAAAGTCTATTGCGAACTCTACGGCATCTACACAAAAATGGGAGAAGAGACTACCGATGTGAAATCCTTTAACACAAAAAATATGGTTATAACATCTTCTATAATCTCGAAAATATGTACGAGGTCTTAAGCGAAAACATGAGAACAAAATTAGAGCAATTTGAAACATGTGGGCCTGGTTGGTCTTTGGAAAAGGTTCTCTTTTTAGAAATAAATATTAATAAGTATAATCCGATATGAAGAGTTCTAGGTTAAGAATGAAAATTGTGAATATGTATTTAGAAACGTGGTTTACAAAATTTAAACTGTATTGGTAAAAATTGTCAGTAATAAAAAGCGTTAAGAATGGTTTTTAGAATTTCGTTTAGGTATGAGCTGCAGGAGAGTTATAATTTACAGGGCGTTTGTAAAATGGTAAGGGGTGGTCCTATTTTAAATCTGTTTGCAGATTCGGATTCTGCGTAAAATTCTAGACTAATTTTATGTGTCGCATGGTTAAGAAAATTTATAAGGACGGGGCCAAAATCTCTACCGGTAAAAAATCTTAAAATGTGGGTAGCCCCCTGGGGGATGATGCTATCTAAAAAGTTCCTAAAAATTCGGGTAGCTGAGAAAATTCTAATATTAATTGATACCAAACAAGATAGGTTTATCTCGTGGGTGGAAATGTGGAGAAAGATTTATCTCGCAGAGGGCATATGTGTAAAACGCTAAGGGGTTGTCCGATTTTAAATCTGTTTGCAGATTCGAATTCTGCGTAAAATTCTAGACGAATTTGATGTGTCGCATGGTTAAGAAACTTTATAAGGTCGGGACAAAAATCTCTACCAGCAAAAAAATTTTAAAATGAGGGTGGCTCCCTGGGGGATGATGCAATCTAAAAAATTCCCAGAAATTCAGGTAGCTGAGAAAAATCTAATATTAATTGGTACCAAACAATATAGATTTATCTCGTGGGTGCGGTGCCAATAGACACCGAGAAGTATCTCGAAAATTTTAGGGGTTAGGTTACCAATTTTTTAGGGTAGGGATGGTTGGGGTAAAAAAATTACACAAGGCGGTCCCCAAGGCGGAGCAAGGCGTAGATTTCTTTAAAATAAGACTTAATAGTGCGAATTTACATGTAAATTTGGTCCAGAATGTGTGTGAAAATGAGGATGCTGGTAGAAATGAGGCGCCAAAAGCCCCAATTATGCACTACTATCGTCTTTAAAAAATTTGACTAAATTATGATAATGAAAAATATGTACATTTGTACTTGGTAATAATCTCAACATCTTGTAAATGTTTAAATTTGAGTTTTAGGATTGATTAAATGTATATTACAAACTTCATTTGGCCTTGGTAGTACTACATAGACTTCACATTAAATTGTAAAGTATTCCAATTATTAATTAATGAAAAACAAAATGAAACAATTTAGTTCTCTAAGTTAATATAATTTGGTATTCAAATCATAGCTTTAATTTTTGTTAATCCTGAAAGTTAACCTTTTCTATCTTTATATCGCCATCTACCATTTTTTGTTAGTACTAATACAAAGATTAAAAGTGAATTTTTATAGATTCCTTTTACTAATGTTTAAAAATAACTTGTTCACATAATGAACTAGGAAATTTCCACGTAAACAAACAAAACTTATTTGTTTGTCAAGCCAAAAGTTACAGCTGACGTATTAAAAAAACTCTATTTATATACCTGATGTTAATCCATCAGAAGAATACTTGCAATGTATTTGGACCATACCCGGAATAATAATTAATGAATTGGAATCTTCTTATGTCAGCAATAACAGGTTAGAAATCTCGAACACCACACAATCTAATTAACTTGATAATGAATTTCTAACAAACATCACGTGCGTCCACATCGAACAAATGAACCACGTTGGATTGATTACCACATCAAGTAAAATTTCAAATACGTTTTACAATTCCTATAAGATTTCAATAAGTTTGCAAATAAATTTTCATAAGTTACCAATAAATTTTTATAAGTGTTCGTAAGTTACACTGCAAATATTAAATTAATAAGGCTTTAAAGCTCGGTAATACTTACTGCTATCCTAAAGCCAACCTTTACAATTTACGTCCCGTTTTATACGAACCATATAAATGTCAAACGTGGATATATAATGATTCTAGCCGAGACGATTCATCATGAAATCGACTTTTATCTTTCTGTGCTTCCAACACTAGGTGTGCAACGCCATGTTCCTTTATACAAAGAACAATTGATCTTCACCTTCACAGGTTATCCTGTTTGGTCGTAGAACTTTCACTACTTCCGGCAGTTTTTCTTCTGAATAAGGCTTAGTTTTTTGTACTTGAAGGTGTGTCCAAGTTTGTGGGAGTAATGTTATGAACTAATTTTTAAAATGTTTACTTAACAGTTCAGTTTTTTTTTGGGAAATTGATATGTTGCAGTGACGATTGATAAGTCAAATGCATTATTGTATAATTGATTGCAAAAGACATAGCTCTGTCTCCTCTTATCCGCAATAAGATATTTTAGTTTTTCTTTCTTCCTTTTATACTTACTCCCACAAAAGTTTTGTTCTTTGTAACTTGTGCTCTTTTAGTATCTGCATCTTTCTTTTAAACTTTTCTGGATTAAGAGCTTAGTTTCTTCGCCTCATTAATGTGGATTTTTATATTTACTTTTAGGGTATTGTACTTTGTGTGACTGTACCATGTTCTTTATTTGATGTTCCTCTTGATTTTTATTTTTAGCATCTAAGTATATCTTGTTGTTAAGTGCTATAATCGAGCTCTTCAGATACATTGCCTCACCATGTCAAGTAACTGACTGTTCTTTCTGCATCTGCCAACAGTACCAACACAATAAAACTCATATCCTACATGCTTTTTCGGCGAACGTTCCACGTTGGGTTCAGTATTTCAAGCTTTTTGTATACTATGGTGATGTCGATTTGTGATATGCTCGTAGTTTATACTAAAGCGTACTTGAATCTCTATTCAAAATATTCTGCGCTCTTGAATGAACCCACCTTACTTCTGAAATTAGTGGTAGTATCTTCTCAATGTACATGTTTTGTCAAATTATCTGATACTGCTTCCTCTCTATATTTTGTTCCAACGGTTGTTTATTTTTTCAGGTTAAGTTCAAACTCCTGTTGTCAGGTGTTTGGACTAACGTCTACTCAACATAGCCGGATTAGCTTTTTTGATTAACAAAACAAGCATTATTTTGTTTGTAAAGTAGTAATTCAAGAATGGAATTCAACAACGAAATATAGGTACTTTTCTTAAAGCCCTTTGTTACATCGATAAAAAAGATTTTGCATGTGATAGTAATAAAGAGAAGATAAATAGCGTAGCGCATCCACCTGCTAGCTAACGATTTTCTTCTAAAGTAAAGATTACACAAATTAGTTACACGACACAGGGAGAAGTTTGAAAGTTGTCATTTTGTGCAGAGGCTAAATAATTCAGCTAGTTACCTATTAGTAATCACTTGCTGAAACTTAAAGTAAATTTCTAAATAGCACGGGAATCGTGGAAAATGAGAAACGCTGCTTTAATAAAAGATAAAACAACAGGGAAATAGAACTAGTCGCTTTCGGTAGTTGACGTGTTAATTTATGAAGTTTGCTAATTAACTTTGTTAGAAGCTTTATACGGCAATTTTTAATTTTATGTCGAGATCGTTGTACGAGTATACTTTTAATCTACCCTAATATCTACAAGCTTTTTTCCTGGCTTTGGTTAGGAAGTTTACAAACCGTAAACATTTCTTATTTTTAGAAAATTTAATTTATAAATCTCTTGATACTTTCTTTGTGCGCGTAAAAGAATGATTAATTTTTAAACAAGAAGCCAACTGAGCTGCCATTGCTCTGGTATATTATGTACTAGATTTCGTTTCAATCTGGAATAATTTAAAATATAAACCTAATACTAGTGTACCAAGTTCACATTATGGAGAGTTGGGCTATTTTATCTCAAGTCACCGTTTTAAAATGGTGTAGCATAGTTAGTAGCATGTTTATGGGGAGACTGGCACCACATTTCCTCCAGCATCCACATTTCCTCACACATCTGGACCAAATAGTTTTCTTCGACTAGCCATTGCATCTTTCGAGATACATATATCTTGCATTTTCATCTTTCGAGATAAATATATCTTGCATTTTCATCTTAGCATCCTCATTTCCGCCCACATCTGGACCAAATAGTTTTCTTCGACTAACCATTTTTCATCTTTCGAAATAAACCTATCTTGTTTGGTATCAATTAATATTAGATTTTTCTCAGCTACCAGAATTTCTAGGAATTTTTTAGATAGTATCATCCCCAGAGAGCTACCCTCACTTTAAGATTTTTTTGCTGGTGGCAAATTTCTGACCGTTCTTATAATATTTTTAGACATGCGACACGTCATATTAGTCTAGAATTTTACGCAAAATTTGAATCTGCAAACAGATTTAAAATCGGACTAGCCCCTGCAAAGTTATACCCATTTAAAGTCCTGAACCTCTAAATTTTGTTCTTTGCTCTATAAGCTAACCTAACAAATAGCTTTCTTCGACTAGTCATTTCCACCCACAAGATTAATGTACCTTGTTTGGTATCAATTAACATTAGATTTTTCTCAGCTACCCGAATTTCTAGGAATTTTTTAGATAGCATCACCCCCTCACTTTAAGATTTTCTACCGGGTGCGATTTCTGACCGTCCTTATAAATTTTTAGACATGCGATACATCAAATTAGTCTAGAATTTTACGCAGAATTCGAATCTGTAAACAGATTTAAAATTCGAGCACCCCATGCAAAGTTATAACCCTTTAAATTCCTGAACCTCTAAATTTTTGCTCATCTATATTTAACTCCATTTTTAAAACCTTTTTCGCTGCCCAAGACATATGCTTTAACCAAACATCTCCGAAAATCTAAAACCGCGGGAGTTTTAGAAATGAGCCCTTTATAAGCCATAAGTGTTTAATATTTAAAACCATTTTCAAACGGTAATGTACTGTTTTTAGAATTTCAAAACCTTGACTTTTAAAATTTTGAACAGTTATCATTTTTCTGGTTTAACATTTTTAATTACTAAGCAAGTCATAACATAATTATATACAATTATATGCTCAAATTATATACTTGGAAAATGCAATTCGTTTCCCGAACTAATTTCTTGTCGATTATGGATCACGCGAGGTACACCTGAAAACGGCGTAGACCTTTCTTTTTATTAACTATATTATTGATTATATATTTTGAGAAATACAATAAATATATTTCAACGCCGTACATTAGAAATCGATGCATCATTGTTTGTAGATTATTAATAACACAAGTTAGTTTTTAGTATGTCCTCCACTACATATTTAGGGAAATGCAAACTTCATTTAGTAATACAGATCAATTAACGGATAATTATTTCAACTGTATATAAGCCGTGCACTTTGTGTAAAGTTCGTCAAAATTTAAACAATCGTTTTGTGTTTGTGCAGTGATTTTCCTCAATTTAAAAATTTAAGGTGAGTCTGCATTTTTTTTTTATCAAAACAGAACTGAATTTATTTGCAAACACCAATTATCGAGTATTTTACTATTGTTTCTGATTGTATTTCTACAACATCTAAGATTCGTTTAAATTTTACATTGAGTAATTTATTAGTCACTATTAATTTTTCCAAGGTAATGCGCTGTTTTACATATATATTTTTCAAATTTTGATGGTCTTTTAGCTAAGATAATAAAAAACAATTTCCACAAATATTTTATTAAAAATTAAATACATTTAAACATTAACAAAATGCTGCAACAGTAAAACATTCTCCTTGGAACAACTTAAATTATTCAAACAGTGGTTTAAACAGTGGTTGTACCCATCACCAAATCTTCTTATCTCTTTGAGTCTAGGAACTGAGAATACACTTTCCATGTTTAAGATGTTGTTTGATAAATATTTCGATAGTAACTGCTTCTTCTGTTCTCCTTTAACATAGACAGTGACCCCAGGAGGTATGACTTATTTTAGTAAATCACCCACATTTGCATACTCACTCGTAGACTGTTCATCCCAGCAGAGTCCATGGATTCTTTCCTTTAACCACCAAACTTGCTTTTTGAAATTGGCACTTAGGGTGTTATACCCCATCGCCATGTTCAGTATCTCATGCCATATTACATTATTCACTACATCCAAAATGGTGATCTCCTTGCAATAAAAATCACTAGTTTTGTATTGATATCCTTGTAAATCGATTATGAAACACATGCTTCCTGCTTCAAATCATAAATGGAAATGGGCTTCAAAGCAAATTTCTCCTATATATCCAGCTAGGGTCTTTACCCCCGCCAACTCCTTTTATGATTTTTTCAACAAGGTAATTATCTACAACTTTGGTTGATATTAAAGCAAGTCTGTTTTCTTAATCCAACTTTTACCATCCCCCAACCATGACACTAATAGTTCACGCCCGTGCTTCAGTTTCCGTAAAACTTTTCCACTAGGTAGGTGTAAGGTGCTGCTGTGAGTTGAATCTCATCGCCCTAAAAAGCACCTAGGATTGATCGATCTTCCAAATCTTGTAGCAGATAGGTAATCGGTCTAGTTTGTTGTACTTTAACAATTTTGAATAGTTCTGTACTCCAGTTTGGATGAAATCCTCGGTCGAATACTGCTTTATATTTTGATATACGCACAATGTCTCCAACCTTATATAACTTCTTGCGACTTTTAAAAGCACTGTCAGCGGTGTAAAGTATTATTCTTTCCGGATGTTCTTTCGCCTCCATAGGTGTCATGTTAATAGCTCGATGTGGTGTATTACTGTATTCTTCTATAACCTTAGGCAAAATATTCAACCATTTATGACTGCCTTGCTAGTAAAATCTTCTGTACAATTTGTTTTTGATTGTTCTGATCAACCGCTCAACCATACTAGCTTTGATTGCGGAAAATGTAGAGTAATGGTTGTTTATCTTATATTTTTGAATAAGATTTTTAAACCAGCGGTTGTAGTACTCTTTCCCAAAATCCGTTTGTAGATTGATTTTTGCGTTATTTTCTCCTTGCAACATTTTGTCCAATATTTTTTTCACAGCATTTGGAACTTCTGACCCAGTTTTATTTTTTAAAGCTTCTGCTAAAGCATATTTTGTGAAACAGTCCACCGCTATAAGAATATATCTGTGCCCATTGTTCACACGAGAGTAAGGCTTCATTTCACACAAGTCCGATTGGATAAGATCGCGTTTCACATGTTTCAGATTTGTATGACGACACTCAAAATTTTTTCTTACAGGTTTAAATAATTCCTTAATGATAATTTCTTTACTAATTTTTGCTTAACACTGTTGCTAAAGTAATAGGACTATCTTTATCTAGTTGCACCTTTGACATAAACTGAAGCTTTGGTTTGTAGTATTTGTTTTTTATAACTGCTGGTGACGCCTCGTAAATCGATAATATTGCGAGACCGAGCTCCTTCTCGTTTGTCTCAGAAGCAGCAGTCAAATTCATAAAAAACTGTGTACACGTTTTAAAGTCAGATATAAACTTATCTAGTTTTTCATTTACATATTTTTTATTAACTGCATCAGATGGTTCAACCGGAGGAGCAAGCATTATAATACGCTGGTTTCTTTCACTGAAGGCTTTATCTTTACGATGTATATCATTAGAACTTTTTAGACAGTATGAAAAGGCTTGATTCACGAGCTTGATTACAGATTTCTTATTAACACAATCACTATCGTCTTTAGGATCCATTACATGAACTAACATTCTTTTACGGAAACTAATTGTTTCTTCTCCAGAATTGAATACTATAGTGGTTCTCTGATTAACACAATCATAATCTTCTTTCGGGTCTGATGAATTCACTAACCTTCTTTGCTGCATATCATATCCATCACCATCCAACGGTAGCATAAATCCTCGACCTGGAGGACCACGCCGAATATCAGCATCTTTACGCTCTGAACGTCCGAAGCGGTCGATGGGCATTTTAAAACTGTGTATGTATTTACTGAGCTCACTGTATTATACCTTCTTCTCTCAACTCTTCTATTATGGACACCATCTCGTTAATGTTTTCCTCGCTTGTATTTCCAGCTCGGTTGGATGCGTTCAACAATCTCAGCCGATCCACAAGTTCATGTACATTGTTCCAGTAGACACATTGCACAGACTTTGAATTTAAACTTTTGTAAAACCGATTAGAAAAGCCTAAACCGCTCCCTTAGTCTGTTTTCTTCTCCTTGGCTGTCTTCTTTCGAAATTCTGAGAAATTCGGTTAGATATTTTTGCACAAAAAATGGTTAAACTTTTTGTTATTTGTTGGGGATCCGCTTAAATCGTGCACCGCAAATGGGTTAAACTTTCTTCTCAAAATCGTCGCTGATTTGATCATTTCCAAGTAATTCGGAAAATCTTCATGCAAATTGAAATCCCCATCTTCCGGGCTGATGTCTTTATAAACCAGCAGATTGTATAAACCTCTCGTACCCGGGTATATCACATTATTTAATGTTATATCGCTAGTTTCCGGGTTAATTACCAATACACTTTTCCACAAACTCCATGAATTGATTTGTCAATATTTTCGTCTTCGTCTCTAGCTAACACGTCCGCATAGTAAAGATGGAACGGTTCTTCTGGAACGAGTTGTTTAATTTTCTTTATAGGTGCTTCCATGTCTTCGAGTTTAACCCTTGTTTTAGGCATGGGGATTTTTTTGGTGATTGCTTGCAACTGGAAAGCGGTTACTTGAACGGGATCGATCAATTGTTTATGAGCTTCCTTGAATTTTTGCTGAGATGTAGTGTCTCCCTTTTTGTATGCCACAAACTTTTTTCGTACAGCATCTTGAATTAACTAAAGATTACGTTTATTTGCGATAAAATTGTTAACGTCCGTCATCATCTTTGCATAATAGTCTAAGTTATTATTTCATCTTATTCACTGTAATACGATAGTATTTATCAACTTACCTTGTGTAATTAGCTACCTAAAATATTTATATATTTAATACTTGACTTACAGCCGTAATTTTAAGCGTCGCTTCCTGTCTATAACTGACATAAGTCAAAAACTTGACAATGTCAGATATGATTGACAAAAATGTCAAACGTAATTGAAAGTTAGGTTGATGTATCGTCGTGTGGATAATATATGACGTGGTTAGGTTTTTTCCAGATTATACCCAGGTGGTACAGATAGACTGAATTCGAATATGTTGTGGGTAAGAATATTGTTCCTGAACGATCCTGCTGTGATATTGGTTTCTACAAAAAGTTTGAGACTGATATTATGTTCACTTGCTGATTAGCGATATGTACGCTATCTGCAGCTAATTTGCGATTGGTAAACACCAAGATGCTTTCAAAATTGTTTTTACGGTTTGCCCCAAAATCAATCGGTATACTGCTTCGTATAGGTCACTTTAATGTATTATTGTTGGCACTCAGTTTAAATATTTTTCAATGTTCTTGTTGATGTCCGGCTTCTAATTCGTATAATCCAGGTTCAATGGATATTCTGCGATGCTCTGGATCGTTAAAGTATAAGATGTTGTTTCCTGGGTGTATGTTTTGCACAGTGTTACAAGTATACAGTCCCACTAGGCCCAAAGCATATTCACCGTCCTGTTTCAATTTAATATATAAGGGGTGAATGGATCCTGTCGATATGGCATTACCATACCCGAACAAGTTCACTGTTTTAGCCATTGTCACTAAGAAACTTTAACACTAAATGCCCTCAATTGTAAGTGTTGTAAGTCTGCTCCGGTACACAGTTGTAGTAAAGTTTACAACCTCGAAAATATCTCTTCACTTCTTCCGGTGGTCTCAAGTCTCCAAGCGAATCGTAGTAAAACACACTATTTCCACGTTTTCGGTACCGCACCCAATGTGTACCTGATCCTTTGGTGGTATCCAAATTAATCACACCCGACTCGTAGACATACGGTCTAATCTTCTGTAACTGATCTCTAGAAAAGACGCCGCAAAAATGAGGAGTGTTAGATGCGTATTTCCTTATATCCACGTCGGTGAGAGCTCTTAGTTTTTTGATACTTTTTTACAAATGCTACGTCCCTGTTTGTACGGTTTCAACAATAATGCTGTACCTTTTTTGTATGGTTTTAAAATTAGGCCATTTCCTTTTTTCCCAACGGCAATGACTTTCAGAGATCTATTGTGCCGTTCACTATCTTTAAGCTGCTCGTTGGCTGCCTTGGCATTATTTACTGCTTTAGCTATCCCCGCAGCTCCACCTGTTAGGGCTCCAAGAACACTTAGTCCTGCGAATATCGAAATCAATGGCAGAAAACCTCTTTTCTGTGGAACATGTATAATACGTGGGACTTTAATTTTGCTTCTCCCACTAGCTCTTTTTATGATTCTTTTACCAATTAGAATACCGACGTCTAGCAGCTTTGTCAAGTTGTCAGAACCAACTCGGTCTATTGCTGATCGTATTTCTTCAAAAATCCTCCTTTGAAACTTATTTTCTTCTTTAACCACGTACCCATTTTTCTCTTCGCTTTCATTGCGTTTGTAACAAACCAAGCTGCAGCTTTTTCCCCAAATTTTGCGTCCTTAGACTTACCTTTCCCCCAGGCTTCTTCTTCTAAAATTTTATCTGCTCAATGTTTGGCTGGAAGATCGTCGGGGTACTTGGAGTATGCAATGTCGTGGTCTTTACACAATTTATCCAATTCGTTTATTCCAGGATCATCTCTTGCTAAGCGCTCATTCAGCTTTGTACCAGGACCGCAGTACTGATAACCTGGAATATGCAGCTCAAACGGTAATCTGTTTATAGCGCTGTTGATTAAACCCTCTCCAGAACAGATAATCATGTGTTTACTTAAAAAAATCTCCAACTATACTAAATAATTAAACAACAGCGAGTCTATTTATACTTTTTCAATTTATCATAAAAAAATTTACAATATATTATAGTTTCACAAAATACTTAAACAATATATTTACAATAACAATATATTTACATTAACATCTACGTCTCTTGAGCTATGATCGTAGTTGAAGTTATAGTAAACAACTGTTTATAATTTTACACAACTGTCTTTTATAAGATACTCCTCTAGTTATCACCATAGCCAGAATCTTCAGAATCCGACAAATTTAAACGTCTAAACATTTCCACTAATGTTCTTATACGTGTCACGCCTCGCACAAATATATCCGGAAAACGTATAACCAGCTCCAAAGCATTTAGTGCACTCTGAGTCAATTAGTTGTAGAATAAAATATTGCCAATTCGAACTTTGCCTTCAACCAAGATTTTAATTCGTTTTTCCCCTATTAGCATAATGTTTTTGGTGTAGAGGGTAAGTCCATTATAGGACCCATCCACTTTACCCATAGAAAGATAGAGCGTCACGTTAACCTATTGCATATCCAACATGGGGTTAACACGCACTACTGCTGGATCAAGAACTTGTGAAAATTGGTAGACAAGCAGCTGTCTAAGCATAAGGAGTATAAATGGATTTGTGATGGTTGTCTGGTGTTTTTTCACAGCGAGGAACAACTCGCTAAACACGCACAACAAGACTGCAACCACGTTGCGACAACGATGCCCAACCATTACAACAACATTCTGGAGTTTACGAACGTACACAAACAGATGAGGGTACCGTTTGTTGTGTACGCGGATTTCGAAAGTACCCTCACACCGATTAGTTTTGCTGCCCCAATCCGACAACATCTTTCACCACTAGCACCCACCAACATGAACCGCCCAGATTCGCTTATTACATCAAATGCTTCTACGATGAAACTCTTAACAAGTTTGAGTCGTATAGAGGCCCTCATGCGGCTAAAGTGTTTGTAAGAAACATGAGGGAAGAAGCTCGACGAATGGGGGTAATTTTGAAGACTAATGTCCCAATAAAACCTTTATCATCATTGGATGAACTGTTGTACTCTGTTTTGGACTGTGGTACTTGTAAGAAGCCCCTTGGGGACGAGAGGGTGAAACATCACGCTCATTTAAATGGACGATACCGCTTCGCTGCTCACCCTCAGTGTAATATTAAATACATGATGCCATACTTCATCCCCGTCATATTTCACAATTTAAGTGGGTATGACAGTCACTTTATCGTCAGAGAGCTGAGTTGTGATAAAGAGAGCGTGCAGGTACTCCCAAATAACAAGGAAAGACTTATTTTTTTTACAAAGTACGTCAGAATGTCTGATAATAAATCAGAAGTAGAAGATGGTGACGATGGCAATTCCAACATCCAGTTACGATTCATAGATTCGTCGAGATTTATAGCAACTAGTTTGGACAAATTGGTAAAAAATTTGGATACTACCCAATTTGTCGAGATTAGGAAGCAATTTCCTGATCACCAGTTTGCCATGCATTGTAGAAAGGGCGTGTTTCCGTATACTTACGTCTCCGACGTAGAAGTGTTAGAGGAAACACAACTTCCACCAAAAAATGCCTTTTTCAACGATCTGACGTCTTCAGATATCAGTGATGCGGACTACGACCACGCACAGAAGGTGTGGGATGCTTTCAGCATCAGACTTTGGGGCAATACAGCGACCTGTATCTGAAGACTGATGTACCACTGTTAGCAGATGTGTTTGAAAATTTTAGAAACGTTTGCATTAACACATACGATTTAGACCCTTGCCAATATATGACTGCCCCCAGCTTAACTTAGGATACCATGCTGAAATATACTGGAGTTAAATTGGATCTATTTACAGATGTGGAAATGTATCACTTTGTCAAAAAAGGTATTAGAGGTGGCTTAACACAATGCAGCGATCGCCACGCCACAGCCAATAACAAGTATATGGAGAATTACGATCCCAGCAAACCCTCCAAATACTTGACGTACCTCGATGCGAATAATTTATATGGATGGGCTATGTCCCAACCGCTGCCGATAAGCGGAATCAGGTGGTTGAAAAAACAACAACTTTACATCCTGATAGGCCACATCGAAAACATATCTGTAACAGGGGTGAAGGGGTACATTTTGGAAGTAGATTTGGAATACCCAGAAGACCTGCACGATGCTCATAACGATTTACCATTTTGCTCCCAGACCATAGTTCCCCCAACTCCATCGTCCAAGACAGTCAAGTTACTCGCCACTTTACAGAATTAGTACCATTACATCATCCATTACAGAAACCTACAACAGGCACTACGTAATGGTCTTAGACTCACCGGTGTCCATCGCGTGCTGGAATTCGAGCAAACACCCTGATTAAAAGCTTACATCGATCTGAACACCACCCTTAGAACATCCGCCAAAAATGCTTTCGAAAAAGATTTCTTTAAATTAATGAACAATGCCGTCTTTGGGAAGGCTATGGAGAATGTCGACAAAAGGGTGGATGTGAAGATTGTTACGCGGTGGGCGCCAGAGGGTAAAAAATTGTGCGCGAGTAACTTGGTAGCCAAATTTAATTTCAATAGTTGTACTGTGCTCGGCGAGGATCTGGTGATTATACAAATGGATAGGGTGAAAGTTTTGTATAACAGACCGATTTATGTAGGTTTTTCAGTTTTAGATTTATCAAAAGCCCTCATGTATAATTTCCATTATGACATCATGAAACATCTGTATGGTCCCAGATTGTCGCTTCTTTACACAGACACCGATTCTCTTGTGTATAGTGTGGAGACCCCGGACTTGTACAGCGATATTGAGGTCAACATTACACATTTCGACACCAGCGACTACTTTCAAAGCAATAAATATAATATTCCACTCGTTAATAAGAAAGTGTTAGGTAAATTCAAAGACAAATTTAACGGTGATTTGGTTTTAGAGTTTGTGGGTACTAAAGCCAAATCCTACTGTATTATTAGCGAGAGGAATGTTATTAAAAAAATTAAGGGTATTAGTCGTAGTATTATGCAAAATATTAGTGTAAATAATTTTAGGGATATTGTAGATAATAATTCTAGTGCTCTCATGCATAGTATGATGACTATCCGTAGTCATAAACCCCAACTTTATACCCAATTTATCAATAAAATTAGTTTATCGGAAGAAGATGATAAACGTTATATCATCCCTAATAGATCATCCACCTACGCATGGGGGCATAAAGATATAGGTTAAGTTTTTTTAAGTGTTTGTTTATATTTTATTGTGTAACAACTATCTTAGACCTATAATAAATTATTAAACTTTTGTGTGCTTAATTTCTTTGTGTTAATACCTCTAAGTGTTTGGTTAAATGATTCTATATGTTAAAAAGAAGAGTTGATTAGAAATCGCTACCAGCAAAAAAATCTTAAAGTGAGGGTAGCTCACTGGGGGATGATGCTATCTAAAAAATTCCTAGAAATTCGAGTAGCTGAGAAAAATCTAATATTAATTGATACCAAACAAGATAGGTTTATCTCGAAAGATGAAAAATGGTTAGTCGAAGAAAGCTATTTGGTCCAGATGTGGGCGGAAATGAGGATGCTTAGATGAAAATGCAAGATATATTTATCTCAAAAAATAAAAATGCAAGATATATTTATCTCGAAAGATGCAATGGCTAGTCAAAGAAAACTATTTGGTCCAGATGTGTAAGGAAATGTGGATGCTGGAGGAAATGTGGATGTTGGAGGAAATGTGGTGCCATTCGCCCCTTTAACATGCTACTATAGTTGCAATTCTACCTCGTTTTCATTGCAGTGAAAATGCCTGTAGTGATAAAAAACGTTTTAGTTTTTAAATCTCGAACGTCGCCGAATTTGCTCAAACAATTCTGCTTTGGACTAGTTTATTATTTCAGATTGATTAGGTAGCCCGTGGAACTTTCAAGTTGTATATTATGAACTTCTGATCAAGTACTTCAGCGTACAAAAAGCGGTTTAATTCTAGAAGAACGTTTTTCCTCATAAATAATTGCAACAAAATGCCGTAAACAATATCACTACCATCGTAAAACTCTTAACAGCATACTTCATCGAGTATAATGGTGCCTCAATTTCCTTCATTAAATTTGCATTCAAGCATTTGGCTTGTCTAGAAAACAAAGAGAATTTATCGACATAACGCTGAGATTGTCTACACTGACTTTCATTCCGAAGCAGGGAAGAGATTCGAGATGTGCAGGATACAGTTCTGAAGTATTGTCATATCAAGGCTCACCGTATGACTAGTATTCTCAAAATTCCGTATCTTGTTCCCAACACAGATTGCTTAAAAAGTGATGAACAATCATTTTTTGGAAGAATACTCGCTCTTCGGATGAATAGTTAAATGTAGATCCCATAGGTTCTGCACACTGATGATGCTTGGGGTGGAAATTATGTTACTAGGTTCTAAATTTCCATGTAACAAACCTTGCTTCCTGGTCAATGTAGTATCCTTGAAAGGAGTGTTGGCAAATTTTAATATAGTATGTTTCTACGTGAGGATTAGACAAACCATACGTTGATAACCATTTAGTGGCGACCACTGTTTACACAATTAACACCTTAGGTGCAGGTGTTTAACAATAGTCAGCTTTTGAATATTAAGCAATATAACCATCCAGCTACCGATCCAAAATGTGGACAATTAAATCCATCAACGGCGTCTTTGTTAGAACTCCAAATTGTGATACTAGTAGAAACGACAATGTGAATTAGTTTGCAACCGGAAATATAGCATTGTTATGACTAAAAACGTGCGTGATTCGTATTCACGGTTTTATTTATTTTAAAGAACCATTATTTTGCGTGATATAAAAAATTTCAGTTGTTCATAAACATTTGAATTCATGTCTATTGATTTTTACCGCCTATTAATAATATGGCATGTTGTAGTAATAACAAGACAAGGGATAGTTGTCTTTGGAAGTTGAATGAAAGGACTTAGTTAGCTGGTAGTTTCAGGTGGCCATTCACTTAATCGCCGTCGTTGAACAGTTGATAATGGCGCCTTCTTGACCAACCACTGGAGGAATGTTCGTTTATTTAGTAATTCACTTGTATTATCAGTATGTTAAGATACTTGTTGAAGTGTGTGCGCGCCGAATGTTATCGAAGGCTAGTGCGATGCATGATTATAAACTATAATATCAAGTGTTCATCTACCTACCAATAGATTTAGCTTTTGTTTGTTAGTTATTTTTACAGTTGCCTCATAAATCTTCAATACAGTTAGATGTGTTTATATTAAGTTCTCAATTCTGTACTATTTTAATAAACTTATACACTAATTCACTGATAACTCTAACAATACTTAATGAAATCATAAGCGCCATATTGCCGGTGATCATACTGTTTAACGTATTGTAGAAAATTCTTTTGCAAAAAAAAAAGTTCTTTATTATCCACTGAGTACACAGGCCTTTTCACAACTCCTAGATACACTACTTCTGATTTGCCAATGCTCCACCCGAAAGTACTACATTGACCAGGAAACGACTTTCTAATCCTGCAAATTTTGAATTTTGTCGAGCTCTTTCTGTTCCAAGCAAGGTAAGGATCTTCAACGTGCATGACAACACTCGCAGAAGGGAACTACATTTTACCTCTCATCCGAAAGAGGTCGTATTTTTATAAAAAGATGCTCACCTAACGTTTTTCAAGCGTGTCGGGATTTGAACCCGGGGCATAGTAGCTACATGCATAGCAACTATGCTTCGGAGCCGCCAACTTTTAACTGCAGTAAAATTTTAAAGCACACAATAGTTTGTTTCCAGCTAATCGCTAACAGTACAAATACTTATTTCTGAAAGGCTACAATGTTTATCTTCTTAATTACTATCGAAGCACTATAATTAATTTATATCGATGCACTTTAATAACTTATATCACATAGATCAATTTAACTGTACGCCGCCACTTTACAGTTCGAATAATAACGTAATATTATAATCAAAGCTTTAATTAAAACTAAATTTCAAAACTCTGTCACGGTAATTCGGATAACAGCTTACAAAGGTGGGTTCTTTAGGGTAGATACGGTGACTTATTGCACCTCGGCTAATAAAGACTCTTCTGCAGGGGTAGATCTTGATTCCTGCAAGTAGATCGTTAAGAACCCGAACAGACCTATAAGCAAATACAGTATAAAATGCGCCAGAGACTTGATTAAAATGCCGCAAGAACTACAAAACTTTAAGTCCCAATGGTTTCGGATAATATCACACCTAAAGAGCAAAATAACTATAACAACGGTAGTCACTACAATTATATAACTATATTTCAAAATAACTGAATTACAAGCACGAGCACATTATCTGGAATTAAATACACGCCACAGTGGCAATGCAAATATAAACGTATTTTAATAATACACAAAGGATAATATAAACTGGTATCCTACTAAAAGCAATCAATTTAAAGTATCTTTCGCCTGTTGATGAGTACAAATTGACATTAGACTAGCCGCAAAATGTTTCTCGCTAGTAAGTAAATTTCAAAAACACAGAGGAGAAAGGCCTTACAATAATACACACAAATGGCTTTTCACCTACAAGTTAACAATAAATATTAATTAATGTAAATGATTACTCACCAGAAAGCGGCATAAATTGAGCATACCTAGACAATGCAATCACTAGCTAGTAGATCGCTGTGCTCCAGTGTTGACCTGTAACATGAGTAAACACACGAACAGCTGGTGGTAGGATACCAAGAGTTTGATGTAGTTTACCAATAACAACACACATACTGCTAATTACACGGATTCAATTAAGAACAAACAATAGTTACGCCAATACTTGCGTAACGCAACACACAACAAATACAGCAATATAACTAACTTCTAAGTATACAACCTGGAGTTTAGATCACAAATCAATGCATTCCGCTTTCAACGATTCTTCAATACTTAAGCCACTGAATCAAGTAGTATTTAATCTTAAATTTAAACGAAAATCTAAACGGATGATTGGTACAGAATTGAAGTGGGCTCACAAGGATCATCCAAGGGCTGATATGAAGATCTGTTATACATGAATCTGAATCTAAAAACCAGACTGAATAACACAAGATTAAAAGACCAGGCTTAATACTGAGATTAAGACCAAGATTGAAAAAAAACCCAGAAATAAATAATATTAATCCTGAAATTTCTGGAAGTTATACTTTACTACACAAGTGGGTTTCAATGAATTAATAGCTAACAAAGAGCAACTTTGATATTCGTACAATACAAGATACTGAAAGATAAATAATTAATATCAGAAAACACAAAACCAAAAACCTGGCTTACCTAATATAAATAAAAGCAGGAAATATCCGCAAGGCGGTATTGTGAGTAGAAAATAAACGTATAAACCAATATAATACCAATATCTACTCCACAAATATATCATTTAATACATCCAAAACCGCTACAGGGCGAGATGAAGATGGATGCATCAAAAGACTGCTTGTCAAAGCGGCGTTCGTTGAAAGAAGAACAATGGCTTCATCAACAGGTTCTTATCAGCAACCTCCAAATTGAAGTAATCAAGTTAAACAACATAAAAGGTATTACAGACCATGAAGATCTGAGCACGGAAATAATACCAAATTACTATGAATAATGGCAAATGTAGAAATTACAAAACCAACCGTTTCAACTGGTAACGGCCAATTCATATTTATTCAATTGTTGAACATTATTTGGAGAATGTACCAAAATGATGTAACTAACAAATAAAGGATTTTTATCGTAAGGTTAATAAAGCTTTTAAATGCAAACTCTTCTAACCTGTCGATCAAGTGTATTTGAAGAGATCACTCTACAGGTTGTCGACCAATTATCTTTCGTGTAAAACTGCCTTCTTTACGTTTTCCAGTGTTATTCTAGTAAACGGTAGACAAGGCGACGCGGCGATACCCTGTCCTTCTTCTAAAGCTGTTCCGTTCGAGAACACATTGTAACCCGTTTGGTGTTGTGTAGGCAGATGTAGCCGCTTGCTTAAACTACACTCTAGCGCTTTGATGTCATACCGGGTCTTCATTAAGCCGCTTTCGATCTGGATATCATTCCTAACCTCAACATGACTCATGCACTTTGCGATTGAGCTTCTCGACATAACTCTCGCTCACGAAGTCATCTCTGAGCATACACCCAAAACTCGTCACATGGAAAACGTATCTCGCGTCCCAGTATAGCACATGCAGGTGTTTGTCCAGTGCTTTCATGAACCTAAGACAAAATAGGCCAATAAAATTGGATGTACATATTGTTGCCCAAAGTACAGCTCATGAGCCCTAAGATACCATCGAGTGTGGGTGCAATGGTATTGTCCAAGTATTTTTCATCCCCTGTAACCAGCAACTTTCTTGGAATAGCGCTGACACAAAATTTCTGCTAAAATCGGCATGCAACTTCGTAGGAACGCTAAAACGGCAGGACAGTAACCTTACCAGCATGTCGGCGACCGTTACAGCTTTTGATTTGGTATAGCATACGCCTCCGTCTACTTCGTCAAATAGTTCATGGTCAAATAGATTTATTTAGTCTCTAGGTCTGTCTTAGAAAATAATACCGGTAATATCGACTGCCTCTCTCCCAATGGTGTCTTTACACAGTGCTTTGTCTCATTACAGCCTTACGGTTTCCTAACGCTGCACACAGCTGTCCCTTGCCGCACCACTTTTTAACATCGTCCTGGCAACCAACCCAACAAAATCGTGCTAGGACCTTCTTTAAGGTTAATTTGACGGTAAACTGTCCTCCCAAGATCCCATTATGTAACTACCCTAAAACCTCAAGCAACAGAGTTGTAGAAAACACCGCCTGAGGCGTAGTCGCGGGTCCTTTCTATTCTCCAAGAATTGCACTGAGATCCCATTCGCTACTTTTAACCGAATTCCATTATGCCTAGTACGAGTTCAGGGTGGTACTCAAAGGACTAATGTCCCTCCGAGACGAACGTTTTCTTCTGAATTTCCATCCAGAATGACAAGTAAAGGCCTTTGTTATTATATTCAGTTCGCAACGGTAGAGGCTGCCAATTGTCGTTGATAACGGTAATCCGCCCAAGTTGGTCACACTTCGTCTCTAACCGTGAACAATGGCTACAATTGTCTGTGCAAGATCGTTTCGAACGCGCATCAGCATTACGATGACTTGTACAAGTACGGTATTCCGTATCAAGGCCATGCTTTTGCAGCTTCTCTATCTATCTGGCGACCTAACTTTAGGAGCTTCTATACTATAATAGCCACTTCAAGATAGCGTGGTCGGACTTAGGTGCAATTTTCTCCAGTAGCGGTACCTATAAAGGTATTCTATGAATTTACCAACAGCCAACAGTTCCCTTTTCGTAACGCAGTAATTCCGTTCCGGTTTCGGAAACACCTTGTTAAGTTATCCAATTATTTTTCCTTACGTCCGTATCCAAAATGAATTTACCTGCCGACTAACGGCAACTAAAGAACGATGCTCTTGTCAATAAATGCTATAGATATTGGAACGCATTTTGGGAATCTCCATCCCGAGCGTTGTCGCGCCCTTCTTCAGTTAACTTCGTTCGCAAACCCGAAAACGAATTATCCCTAACAAAGGCATAATCCACAATCCTAGAAAGCTGAGTAGCTGATGTTTGTATTTGTCGTCGGTCACTTTTGTCCCGCATTAACGTTTTCCGGGTATGGCCTGACTTTTTTGCGAAAAACTACGTGATCTTGATATTTCACTGCTTCTTTTAGCATGCGACACTTCTTTGGAATAAGCTTCAGATTGGCTTCCCCGAATCTCTGAAACACTTCTTCTAAACTTTCCATGTGTTCATAAACCAGTACCAATAGTGAAAGCAGTTTTCTCCCAATTTGTGGGTTCTGAATTCAAGGCTGAGAACAATTACGACCGTGAAAGTGTATCTAAAGTGTTCCCTTCTTCTTTACAAGCACAACAGCCCGTCCCCTCCATTCCCTATCTGTAATGATTTTCTCGGCCTTCTCTTATTTAACTAATTGGAAGTCTTCGGTTGCAGTCTTATTGACTGAGCAACTTTTGTATCGATTATACACTTGACTATGTCTTTCTTAATCGGCAGTCGTCGACCGTAAACACGTCCGATTACGAACGGATCAAGTTTTTAGGTTCTGCCAGTTGTTTGTGTTCAAGATGCTGGCATGATTTGGTCAACTGGTTCGATAAGTATGTGAACCTATTGTTGGTGGGTGGTTCTTTCTGAACGCTGGCACACCTCGCCACGTGAACAACTGAAGAACACTATCCACCGGTTGAATTCTTTTTCAACGCGATGCCGAAACTTATTCACTAAAGATAACTGGTCTTAGTATACCTAATGCTATTATTTGACCCATTTTGTTTTCTACAATAGGCTGGACGGCAGATGGTGTATCATACGCTTTTTTTTACAGTTGGTAGGTACAACGTTGTCTTGGACAAAATATAACCTCGAGCTGCTTAATGAATTTATATAAATTTTTGTCAAACACATTTTGATATTTGTTTTTAAACTTCGAGCTGCTTCTATTTTGTTCAAATTAATTTACAATATTGATAGAGAAATTATTATTCCACTCTGGGAACAAAGCATCTAACCAATTTCTACCCAACAGTAGTGGAAAATCTCTCGCCGTATATATAACTGTTAATACTCAAGGTACGTTTTTGGTTTTGTTATTTTATCGAAACCTCTCATGCATCTACCGACTTGGCTCGACACTGAAGTTAACATAAACACCACTTGTTTAAGGACAAATTTAATATTTCTGACATTAATGTTTTCTATGCGCCAGTGTCAACTTCAAATTGGATGGGTTGATCATTTATCTGTAAGGCAATTCTACAAGGGTAGTTTAAAGTCCCGACACGGTTGAATAATTTTTTTATTTCAAGTTCATATGTTTTTTAATTTGGTATGGATATGTGGTTAAAATTTGCGAATTTAATTGTGCCTGTCAATTCTGTGTCACTTCCTGTTTAACCGGAAATGGTTATCTCTTTTTTTTAAAATGAGACATTCATAATACTGTTACATTTTCGGATGCAGAACAAAAAACTACCAAGATATATTACTATATTTTTCATTTTTAAGAACTCAAGTTAAGGTTCAGGCCTTGGAAGCTGCGTTTTTAAAAAACCTTTCCAAAACTTAACAAATTTATTTTTAATTGATACAGAAATTAATGTGGAATTTTGATAAACTGATTTTAACTTTAAATCAAAATAAATTAATTAATTGAACTAATATTGTGAGTCGCCTAAGCAAACTGTAATGCTAAAGCTGAATACTTCGACTGACTGCCGGGTCCTTGAACTCTCGGGCTTTTTATAATAATCACCCCCTCATATGGCTACGGGAACTTGTAGATCTCATGTCTGCTTTTCTCTTAATTCTACACTTTGTTACATTGTTTCAATTTTATTTCTAGGTAATTGCGATATCTTAACCGTCTGTTACCTGCCACCTGCAGTATCACTATTGTCTCGGATACAAAGTTGCATATCCTTCTCGGGAACTGTTAATAACCTCTCTGGGTTATCCTTGTATTACATTGTTGCAATGAACTTATACTTTATTTAACAATTTCTAATAATTCCTATTAGATTCTATTATTTAATATATAGGTAAATTGGGGGATACATAACTCGCATTACTTAAAAAAAACGTTCGATAACAGTATGGTATGGTTGGAAACAACATAATAAAGACATTTTTTCATTAGCAGAAATTTAACTGATGATGTAGGTTTAAATTTATTGAGATTGTGCCAGTATCCCGCAGCTCTTTTTCCAAATCTAAATGATGTATGGTGTCAACAGGATGGAACTTCACCACATTTTGAGCGCAATGTTCGTGTTTATTTAAAAGAAATATTTCCTGCACGCTGGATTAGACGCAGAAGACTAATTAAATGGTCAGTTCGTTCCCCAGATTTATCACCACTCGATTTTTCCGTGTGGGGTCACTTAAAATATCAAGTGTATAAAAATCGACCAATTAATCAACAAGAATTAGAAGATCGAATAGTTGAAGAATTTAATCGTACCACGCGACAAACGATGCAGAATTCACTAAGACATTTGAGTGATCGATTACATCACTGTCAGTCGTAAATGGAGCGCAATTTGAACATTTTTTGTATCGTCAATAAAATTTCGAATAGTTCTCAGACATCATGATTTTGCGTTATCGGTAGTTTTATTCTTTTTTGTTTAACGTTTTTAAGAATGAAAAAGTATATTAATATTTAGGAAGGTAGTTCTTTATTTTGCCTCCGAAAATTTAAAAATATAATGAGCGTCCTATTTAAAAAAAGAAAGTCATAAGCATTTTTGGTTAAACAGGAAGTGGCTCAAAATTAAATGGCATTAATAGATTCACTAATTTTAACCTCATATCCATCCCCCTTTAAAAAATATATGCACTTTAAATAAAGAAGTTATTCGAACATACCGTGATATTACACTAACCCGGTACGTGGTGAATTACTAACGCTTGTACATACCCGATTTAAATCGTACAAATTCTTATTTTTGTTATTTGTTATTTGTTATTTGTTATTTATTTATTATTTATTATTTATTATTTATTATTTTTATTATTTATTATTTATTATTTATTATTTATTATTTATTATTTATTATTTATTATTTATTATTTATTATTTATTATTTATTATTTATTATTTATTATTTATTATTTATTATTTATTATTTATTATTTATTATTTATTATTTATTATTTATTATTTATTATTTATTATTTATTATTTATTATTTATTATTTATTATTTATTATTTATTATTTATTATTTATTATTTATTATTTATTATTTATTATTTATTATTTATTATTTATTATTTATTATTTTTATTTTATTTATTATTTATTATTTATTATTTATTATTTATTATTTATTATTTATTATTTATTATTTTATTTATTATTTATTATTTATTATTTATTATTTATTATTTATTATTTATTATTTATTATTTATTATTTATTATTTTTTATTATTTATTATTTATTATTTATTATTTATTATTTATTATTTATTATTTATTATTTATTATTTATTATTTATTATTTATTATTTATTATTTATTATTTATTATTTATTATTTATTATTTATTATTTATTATTTATTTATTTATTTATTTATTATTTATTATTTATTATTTTTATTTATTATTTATTATTTATTATTTATTATTTTTATTTATTTATTATTTATTATTTATTATTTATTATTTTATTTTATTTATTATTTATTATTTATTATTTATTATTTATTATTTATTATTTATTATTTATTATTTTATTATTTATTATTTATTATTTATTATTTATTATTTTATTATTATTTATTATTTATTATTTATTATTTATTATTTATTATTTTATTATTTATTATTTATTATTTATTATTTTTATTATTTATTATTTATTATTTATTATTTATTATTTATTATTTATTATTTATTATTTATTATTTATTATTTTATTTATTTATTATTTATTATTTATTATTTATTATTTTTATTTATTTATTATTTATTATTTATTATTTATTATTTATTATTTATTATTTATTATTTATTATTTATTATTTATTATTTATTATTTATTATTTTTATTTATTTATTATTTATTATTTATTATTTATTATTTATTATTTATTATTTATTATTTATTATTTATTATTTATTATTTATTATTTATTATTTATTATTTATTATTTATTATTTATTATTTATTATTTATTATTTATTATTTATTATTTATTATTTATTTTTATTTATTATTTATTATTTATTATTTATTATTTATTATTTATTATTTATTATTTATTATTTATTATTTTTATTTATTATTTATTATTTATTATTTATTATTTATTATTTATTATTTATTATTTATTATTTATTATTTATTATTTATTATTTATTATTTATTATTTATTTATTTTATTATTTATTATTTATTATTTATTATTTATTATTTATTATTTATTATTTATTTTTATTATTTATTATTTATTATTTATTATTTATTATATTATTTTATTTATTATTTATTATTTATTATTTATTATTTATTATTTATTATTTATTATTTATTATTTATTTTTTATTATTTATTATTTATTATTTATTATTTATATTTACTTATTTTTATTTATTATTTATTATGTTATTGTTATCTGATTTATTACTATTATTATAATTATTAATTATTATGTATTTAACTTATTTATTATTTATTATTTATTATTTCATTATTTATTATTTGTTATTATTTATTAGTTTATTATTTATTATTTATTATTTATTATATTACTTATTGATATTATTTATTATTTATTCAATTTACATTATTTAATTTATTTACTTAATTTATTATTTATTATTTATTATTTATTATTTATTATTTATTTACTAGTTATTATTTATTATTTATTATTGTATTATTTTATTATTTATTATTTATTATTTATTATTTATTATTTATTATTTATTATTTATTATTTATTATTTATTATTTATTATTTATTATTTATTATTTATTATTTATTATTTATTATTTATTATTTATTATTTATTATTTATTATTTATTATTTATTATTTATTATTTATTATTTATTATTTATTATTTATTATTTATTATTTATTATTTATTATTTATTATTTATTATTTATTATTTATTATTTATTATTTATTATTTATTATTTATTATTTATTATTTATTATTTATTATTTATTATTTATTATTTATTATTTATTATTTATTATTTATTATTTATTATTTATTATTTATTATTTATTATTTATTATTTATTATTTATTATTTATTATTTATTATTTATTATTTATTATTTATTATTTATTATTTATTATTTGTTATTTATTATTTATTATTTATTATTTATTATTTATTATTTATTATTTATTATTTATTATTTATTATTTATTATTTATTATTTATTATTTATTATTTATTATTATTATTCTACAGTTCTACCTAGGTGGTTGCTACCCTTATCTGGAATATTAGCCTCAGAGGCATTGTTGACATCGGACATCGGACCTTGTTAACCCTAACTTGGGCATAGATCATAAACGTGTACAAACTTTTGGCATTTAAACCTTTTACATCGTCTAGCAGGTCATTTTTCATCATGAATTTGTCCACAATTCTCACAAGTTTCGTCTTTTGCATTTTTTGTGGTACGCATTCATTTTTTTGTTTTAATTAGAATCGTTTTTTATAACGTGAATGCCGTTACTATGGGACATGATCGTCACTTGCTTTTCAACTAACTCTACCGCCAAAGCTTTTTAAACGCCCCATCAAACACATGCTTTTTTTACCGAAAACAGCTTTACTTGGAGTTTACTCGAACTTATTCTTCTTGTAAACTGGTTCCGTAAGGCATCATCCAAGAATGCTCCAAAATTACGAGAGCTCGGCTATTGTCTGGTCGGGTTTTTGCTTTAAACAACCAAACACAAACCACTAAAAAATGTTCGGTATAAGGACTTGGCATTATCAGTTGATGTGTGACGTTGCCTGGTTTATCTGAGACTACAAGGTTTTTTAACGTATTAAAAACTGTGGTGCCCGTCAAAGTTAAAAACATGGACTTTCTAGTCTTATCGGTATCCACACCATTTAACCTACCTAAACAAGTTGTTCGTGCGTTCGCAGTACATTTCGGATATTTTCGGTACACAACTGAATGGCTCAATGCTGCTATTAATAAACCCGCCATTTGACTGGAGGTCTAAAACGTTCAACGGTCTAATACGGACACTGATAATAGTCGCCACTGACAACAGTACCCTTGACAATATGCCTTACCAACAGTTTTGCAAACACAAGTTGTTTACACGGTTTACTGGAACTACAACGAAAACACGAAAATCCCATCGTGGCCAAATTGCTATGTTCCTTGTAGGAGAGTAAACACAAACACAAAACGTCGTTTACGAGTTTTATAATTTCCGTTAGTTCAAAATACAATTCGACTGCTGACATTCTCTGTCAGATACTCTTTGTGCACCCACTGATCTCAGCTTAGTCGAACCTGGACCTCTCAAGTCTAACTTCCTTTTGCAGCATTAATCAATTGATTTTGGCCGTTTCGTTGCTAACTGATTTTACTGCTTTATAAGTCTTTGATTCTCTACATGCAGAGGATGTGAAATCGTTTCTTCTCACCAGTGTTGTTGGCGGAAAAAATAGTGTCCTTGGTGTATGTGTTTACGGCTCAGCCATCTAATATGGTTCTGGGTGTTTTCTTGCGTTTGCGTGGGTTTCCGTCCAGCGGAGGTGCTATGTGTTAAATGTGTTCGATATCTGAGTTGTCGATTTTCTCGTATACATTTGACGCCAACCTCTTGAAATGGTTTTCTAGCTTTTGTAGTCTAAGGTCCTGCCTTAGGGTTTCATTTCTAACGAACCATGGTGCTCCGGTGATGGTCCTAACGGTCTTGTTTTGGAATGCTTCAAGTTTGGTTTTGATTGTTTTTGAAATGTAGGTGTACTATGCCGCCTATGTGTCATAAGTATATCTTGTAAATCTGGAGTCTGATGTCCATTGGTAGTCTATTTTTGTGGACGAGTATTGCGTGGATAAAGTCTTTTGCTCTTCGGGCTTTGTTTGTCGTTTCAGTGACGTGTTTGCTGAACGTTAATTACTTGTGGATATGTACTTTTAAGTATTTTATTGATTGGCTTCAAACTAGCTCTTGGTTTTCTAGCGTTGGTGGTTTTTGCTTTTTCTTGTGTCTGGACAATAGTATGGCTTCAGTCTTCTGAACGTTTAATTTAATTTTCCACCTTTGGAACCAATCTGGTAGTGTGTCGAGCCGTTTTTGCATTCTTGTTGTTGTTTCCTTAGCGTTTCGTCCGGTTGTCAAGAGCAGGATGTCGTCAGCGTACGTGGAGCAGAAGACTCTTGCTGCATGGTAGGTCCAGGATGTATGCATTAAATAGCATTGGTGAAAGGCAGCTTCCTTGTCAGACGTCGGCTGTGACGGGAGTTTCTGGTGACAGGATATCTTCTACTTTTATCAGTATCTTTCTATAGGTCGGGTAACTTTATAACAATTGGATGTAAGGCGTCGAAAGATCGTGAATGGTAGCAAGCTTAAACAGTAGTCCGTTGATCCATACCTTGTCAAAGGCGTTTTTGATATCAAGGGCGATGGCGACGGTGGTTAGTCCTCGGTTGTAGTTGGTGGCTATGTTGTTTATTACCCGGACGGCTTGTAATGTGGTGGAGTGCTGTTTCTTGAATCCGTATTGTTTTGGTCGGTCTTTCAGCAGCGGTTTCAGCCTCGTCAGTAGTAATCGTTCGAAGATTTTGGATAACGTGCTCAGTAGGGAGATTGGTTTGTAGTTTTGAGCGTTCATCCGCTTTTTTTCTGGGTTCGGAATCATTACCACTATTGCCGTTTTCCGTAAGTCTGGGAAGTATTTATGGTTGATTATGCTGTTGAAGATTTTTGTGATGAACGCCAGTATCTTTTTTGTTATTTGCGTGATTTCGTCTTTTCTCGAGCTTTCATGTTACTTTGTCTGGTGGTAGCTCGTTTTATTTTTTATGGAGTGATGTGTAGATGTCGTTCTCAGCAGGTGCTTGTAGTATTTGATGTACTCTTGTGTTTATGAAATTAGTGAATGTAAATTTCTTTGTAACAGCACACGGCAGTAAATTTAATATTTTTTCTTCGATAAGTTAGTGGACCAGTCGTGCATTGTTACGACAAAATCCTAACGGAAATACGTAACTGGTTGAACAGTTTATAGCAGAAAAACGTAAACAAAAGTCAAAGACTTAACCATGTTGATAGGGGCAGTGGTCCAGTTTTATCACTTGAAGCTGTGAGAGGATATTTGAAAAGAAAGGAAACAAAAACAACTCGCACTAAACAATTAGACGGTTCTAGAGCACGTCCGATCCGACAAACTTGCGAAGTTGACGTCTCGACAGATATTTTTTAACTCGACTGTTACTTTCAAAGGCTGGACGGTCACTGATAAGACACGCGAGGATTCTTGTTTTCGACAGCGCTTTCAGTTAATTTGAAATAAATGGTAAAAACAAATTTAATTGAATATCGCACTTGTTGTGCAAACAGTGGCGTAATGTTTTTTTTTTAAAGTTTGCATCCCGATATAATCTTACCGGTATATGTCTTATGATAGCATACTTTTTAGGCGGGGTTCTGAAGATCTTCCCGAAGTTAAATTATTTCTTCCAGCAAGTCTTATAGACAAGCAGTAACAAACGTTTTTTTACCAACTTGTAAGATTTGTGTATAAGACAAGCGAGATACCGAAAGATTTCAAACGTGCCATCATAATCGCTATACCAAAAAAGAGAGGCGCGGATAGATATGAAAATCTTCAAACAAAAAGATTGACAACACAAGTGTCAAAAATATTAACTAGAATTGTATAAAGACTAATGGAAAAACGATCTGAAGAAATACTTGGAGAAGATGGGTTTAGGTTCAAGCAAAACAGGGGAACACCAAGGCAAATTCAGCTCTGAGGGTGATAATGAAGAACTTAATAGAAAAAGGAAAAATATGTAGATCTGCACTAATCATTTAACAATATCAAATGGAAAAGAATGTTCGAAATACTCAAAAAGATTGGAATGAGCAATAGATAGATAGTACATAACTTATACAAAGAGCAAACAGTGATCATAGAATTAGAGCTAGAATATAGGGAAGTAAATATTAGGAATGGTGTGAGACAGGGATGTGCCCTATCCCCGGTAATTTTTAATTTATACATCGAAGAGGCAATGAATACTGTAAAATGCAGGAAGGCATTTGGAACTATTATGCAGGGACATACGATTGATATGCTTAGATTTGCAGATGATATAGCGGTATTAGCATCTAGCAACGAAGAGCTATTAATGAAATGGAAACAGTTCAAACTGAGATATACGGTATGAAAATTAACAAAAATAAAACTAAAGTACTTCTATGCAAAGGAGGGGAAAATAAATCAAAACCAGAATACAAATAGGTTACGAAAACTTACAAGAACTTAAGGATTTTTGCTACCTACGAAGATAAAAAACGCAAAAGATATAAAACAAAGATTAGCACAAGATTGTAATACTTTTAACTAGAGAAAACAACTACTTTGTTCAAAGGCAACAAACATAGAAACAAGGAAAAGATTGCTTAAAACATATCTGTCGAGCACAGCACTGTACGGCTGTGAAACCTGCACAGTAGGAGAAGCGGACAACAAGAAGGTAGAAGTTTTTGAAATGTGGTGCTACAGACGTATGATGAAGATATCATGGACAGACAAAGTTAAGAACAAAGATATACTAGAAATGACAGGAGACGAAAGAAATATCTGGAAAACAATAAAAAGTAGGAGAAATAGAATGATAGGCCACACACTAAAGCATGAAGAAATAGTGCAGAATGTATTAGAAGCTGAAATACGAAAAAAGAGAAGTAGAGGTTGACCTAGGTCACACTACTACACACAGATAGTGAAAGATGTAGGCTATGTGAATTTCAGGGAAATGTGTAGGCTAGCTCAAAATGGAAATCAATGGAGGTACTTATTCAACCAGTTCCAAGATGGAGAACCTAATGACGAAAAAATATATGTACCTAAACCTGATCATTATTATAAGCAACCACAAGTATTGGTTTTGCAATACTCTCAACTAATGTTAATTGTGCGAAAGAATTTACTGGAAAACTATTAATTCGACAAATGTTCAAGTGTTGGGGAATCTTGGTTGCAACAACTTGCTTAGCGACCTTCACGTACCGCTGAATCTCGGTGAAATAAGGCATATACAGGGTGAGTTTTTAGTGTGGCAACGGTCGATAACTCCGTTATTATAAAAGCTACCTAAACCAAATTTGGAGGCATATTAGGCACGCCTAAAGTGCACATATTAAAAATATTTAGAAGTATACAGGGTGTTTCATAATTCCAGGGCATATTAAACTTATATTTTTTAAATGGAACACCCTATATATTATTACATTTTTGAAAAGCCCATTAAAAGATCTTTAATTTGACATCAAATTGTATCTGTCTATTCCTTTTAGTTTTTGAGATATTCAACTGTTTTTAGAAAAAATGACCCTGATTAGATACATTGCCACTGCACTAATACACAACTTATGTTAATTTTCAAAATGCAGAAAATTTTACTATATACCATAGTATATTCGTAATTATTATTTTTTTGAAATTTTTTTACGGTATACAGGGTGTGTCAGGTTTCGCAAAATGCAATTTTTAAAAAAAATTTTAAATGGCACCCTACCAATTTTATTGCTACAATGGATAGTTCATTAAGTATCCTTTCATTTTTCTTAAGCATTCCCTATACATAATTCCATTAGTTTCTGAGATATTTTTGATTTTCTTCAAATTTTATGAATGTTTTTAATTTACATAACTAAAAATATCTTACTATTGGAGAATATTATAAAACAATTAATACATTTTGATTAACAATCAACTACAGTTATCCAATAACAATTTTCACTAAAGATATAACAACCTACAATAATACGCTATCAACAGAATTCTGCCAGATCAACAATATGCATTTTATAGAAAATGTTCAAGCAGAAAATCAGGCAGGCTTTGAAAAAAATAACTATTACATGTAAAGTGTCATTTAGGTTTATTAATTGTAGTGTGTTGTCATTTAACAGGATATCTCTCTTGGTATATTCTTGATGCAAGTAGGAAATATTTTAAACTTGCTCCCAATACCCAAATCATATTTATTTGTTCTTCCACTGTAAAATTCATTTTGAAAACTCCTTCAAAGATTACATTTAAAACAGAACTGATAATGTATTAAATGACAACACACTACAATTAATAAACCTAAATGACATTTTGATTGTAATTGTTATTTTTTTCAAAGCCTGCCTGGTTTCCTGTTTGAACATTTTATATAAAATGCATATTGTTGATCTGGCAGAATTCTGTTGATAGCGTATTATTGTAGGTTGTTATATCTTTAGTGAAAATTGTTATTGGATAAGTGTAGTTGATTGTTAATCAAAATGTATTAATTGTTTTATAATATTCTCCAATAGTAAGTTATTTTTAGTTATGTAAATTAAAAACATTCATAAAATTTGAAGAAAATCAAAAATATCTCAGAAACTAATGGATTTAGGTATAGGGAATGCTTAAGAAAAATGAAAGGATACTTAATGAACTATCCATTGTAGCAATAAAATTGGTAGGGTGCCATTTAAAAGAAAATTTAAAAGTTGCATTTTGCGAAACCTGACACACCCTGTATACTGTGAAGAAATTTCAAAAAAGTGATATTTACAAATATAATATGGTATATGGTAAAATTTTCTGCATCTTAAAAATTAACATAAGTTGTGTATTAGTGCAGTGGCAATGTATCTAATCAGGGTAATTTTTTCTAAAAACTGTTGAATATCTCAAAAACTAAAAGGAATAGACAGATAAAATTTAATATCAAATTAAAGCTTTTTTTATGGGCTTTTCAAAAATGTAATAATATATAGAGTGTTCTATTTAAAAAAATATAAGTTTAATATGTCCTGGAATTATGAAACACCCTGTATGCTTCCAAATATTTTTAAAATGTGCATTTTAGGCATGCCTAATGTGCCTCCAAATTTGGTTTACGTAGCTTTTATAATAACGGAGTTATCGACCGTTGCCACACTAAAAATTCACCCTGTATGTAGAAAACAATAGAAGGGGTTCCGAACTTTATCTAACAAGAAGGAGCAGCAGCTATGTGCGAAAACAACAAAGAAGAAACAAGGAAAGGATTGCTATAAGCATATGTGTAGAGCACAGTACTGTGTGGCTATGAAATAGGAATGTCAGTAGGAAAAACATACAGTAAAAAGGTAGTTTGTTCCTTTAACATAGTTTTGAAGTAGAGCAACTCTAAATTATTGCAGTCAAGAGACTTAAAAAATTTAACTAAAATTTGATATTAGCGCATACTACGTAATTACTGCGGTGTTACATTTTAAACAGGAATGCCATCCAATAACTTAATGTGAACATCGATAAATGTATTTGTAATCACCAAGCATAAGAGCAATAGACACAAAATTTCCTTTTTTAGCCGTATATCGTCCACAAGTTCCACATTACGATTGACGAATAATATGAAATTGATAACCTGCATAAGACTTCTATATCGATAGCTTATACTAACGTATTACAGGTCTCTACTCAATAGCTCTTACAATTTAACTTTTTCTAGAGTAACTTCAGGTTGATTACGTTCGCGTCTCGTTTGCGATCTTTTCTGCTACATCATTTTATTGATGTCTTTTTCCATTTCTAAATAAAATATATTACTACCCTTTTCTTGATGTACCCAAAGATGTATGCAATTCTTTGTATCTATCGATTAGGAAATACAAAAATTTTACTTACGAGTTGATTTTCATTCAATCAAGATGGTTTACGTAATATCTCTATGTAGCGTAAAAGTTGAAACTCATTTACGAACAGTAAGGAAGGCGTTGCCAGTGGGCTTTGATTTAATCGAAACGCGGACGAAGATCAAGCAAATTTATATAGTACTTTCACGTTAATTAATTAAGTTTAGTGTTTAACTTGGTGGGTGCAGTGTATAAATGATCTTTCCAGCTACCACTTAGCTCCCATATAATTTACCCCCGGATATGCTTTGTGTACAAAGTTTTAAATTGAGCACTTAGATTGATTGGAAAGTAAAACTTAAAAATCAGCTTTTGCTTGAAACTGGTCTAATTAATCAATGAAGAAAAACATATTCGTGCAATTAAATACAAAACAAAATTTATCGTAAAATTAAGAACAGAATTTGCAGAATGAGTATTCAAAACACTGGGCTTTATTTATAGTTCTTGCAATTTCTAAACCGACTTTCGTCATCAATATTTGTGATGTAATATATTGGCGCCGTTGCCACTATCAAAATAGCAATTCCTTGTAACTACAATGACCCTATCGGTACAATATAGATTTTGCATTTATTTAGTAATTGGTGACGGAATGTGGTTTGATACTTTTTAAAAGGTAACTTCTAAAATTGCTAGCAAAATTAGTCTAAGCTGTTTAGCTTAAAAATAAATTTTGTTATATGAGAATTTGTACTAATGAGCACATTTTAAATATAATTGAATGTTTTTAATGTGTTATAAATCCTTAATTAAATAGCCATACGCATGTTATACCGGGCACGGAATAATAGCCATCAATAATCAAGACTTCCAGATGTTATGTTTATTAAACTAAAGTAAGAGGACGAACAGTTACGAAAATTTACTTTTAAGGTTTACCCTCTACTACCTAAACATGAACCGGACATGGTTTAATCACCCTAACAAAAATAAGACTAGTCTGTTCTGAAAATGACAGTTATAAATGCAAAAAAGAATAACACAAAATGCGAGACAAAAACTACGCAATACAAGTAATATTAGTTGTTAACAAACGTCTCAATTTAAGCCGGCAACATTGCAAAATTTGCAAACTGAGAAGGAAACTTTTTCTAGAGTTAGAATAAGACAATAATATCATTTGCAGTTAATATGGCGTGACGTCATTTGTAACGAAAGTCGGTTTAGAAATTGCGAGAACTATGATGCAGAAATATAGAAATCATTCGTATTTATGTTCAATAGATTTTAAAATAACCTTTAGCAAAGTAGGTCGCAATAAGATGAAGCAGATTATTAAAGCACGCTTGATGCGTATCAGTGCACAACATAACCTCCTAGTGGTCGTAGCGTGGGCAACTTTCTGCTGACTTATAAGGTAACCAACTCCCTAGGAAGAGGAAGTTTTAGTTTGTAATGAAAGACGTTTAGCCCACCTGAAGGATCGGGAGGCGTAACGACTTCTGTGACATAGAGGCCAAACATGTCAACACGGAACGGTAAGGTGTCGTCACCGCTAGCAGAGAGAGCCACAACGACACAGATGCACTCTAGGCTGGTAACCTGGTACCAACCTAATTAAGACTCATTAACAAGACTTTTACGAAAGCCTCGGACCGCCAAAGTTATGCAGGGCAACTGAGACGGAAAATATCTGGTTCATCAGAAATGGAGATTTGGTAATTGGAATGTACAGAGTGTACGGTAAAGAGTACAAAATCATGAATGAAGTAAAAGAAAGGCACATGTATGTGCTGTATGTGAGTAAAACGAAAGGGAAAGGGAAATAAGTTACTGAATTAGATAATGGTATGTTGGCTTTATGGTCTGAAGTAAAGGGCAATGATTTCGGGGCGAAAGGTGTTGGTTTAATTTTGAATAATCAAGCAAAAGAGTACATGAAACAATATGAATTTATATCACCCCACGTCTTGCGGATTAGAGTGAAAGTGGACTTCAGAAAGATCTTTTTAGTAGCATGTTATACTCCGGTGAATGACGATAGGGAATGAGAACAGTTTGGCAGGAGTTGGAAATGTATTAGAGAATCGCGAAAAGGATGACGGTGTGGTTCTATTAAGTGGTATGAATAGTTGAATCAAAGTACACACAGAAAATGCTGAAAATGTAGTACGTCCGTTTGGTAATTCAAGAACGGGGGAGGGTAGAAAGAACGGGGTATGGGGGGGTATAAAAAGGAGAGCGGGAGATAGTGAGAAAGGAGAAATGGGAGAGAGGGAGAGAGGAAGAGAGAGGGAGAGAAGGAGAGACGGAGAGACGGAGAGAGATAGAGCGAAAGAGATCGCAAGAAAGCGAAAGTAAGAAAGAGAACACGAGAGAGAGAGAGAGCGAGAGAGAGACGAGAGAAAGCGAAAGATAGCAGAGAGAGCAAGAGACCGCGAGAGAGAGCGAGAGATAACGAGAGCGAGAGAGAGCGAGAGAGCGCGAGAGGGCGCGACAGAGAGCGAGACAGAGCGAGTGAGAACGAGAGAGAGACAGAGCGAGAGAGGGCAAGGGAGGGCGAGAGCAAGAACGATGGCGATGGCAAGAGCGAGGGGTACGGCGAGGTCGAGGTCGAGAACGAGAACGAGGGCGATGGCGAGAGCGAGAGAGAGGGAGAGAATAGGAGCGCGAGCGAGTGAGAGAGAGCGAGACAGAGAAAGAGAGTGAGGAGGAAGGAGGGGTTGGAGGGAGGGAGATAGAAAAAGAGAGAGAGAGAAAGAGAGTCACTATAACTGTTTTATTAGCTTTATCAGGTTTTAATACAATTTTATACAATTTATCTACAGATAAAGAAGACAAAATTAGAGCAGTGTGTAGCAAAGTAAATTCAACACAACAAAGAATAGGGAAGAATATAGATGGGAAGCAATTAGGAAAACTAAAAGCACATTACAAGAAAATAATTGCCCACTAAACTTAATTAAACAGATATTTAAAAAACAAATTAATAAATACTATAATACAAACTACATCAACAATACCCAAAATAAATCAATAATAAGATATGCACCCATACCGTATGTGCAAAATTTATCCGAAAACCTACAAAAATTATTAATAAGGAATACAATTTAACAAAAAGTTGTTTTAGTAAATTAAAAGACAGAACTCCTAAAAATAAAAAAACACTCCATCTATAAAATTCGTGTTAACATAATTGCAATTGCGTATACATTGGGTAAAGTAACCGAGACTATAGAGTGGATGCTCTAATATTCTTCACTTCTTTCGCTGTAGATTTTCTTTTACCACGTTAGCAAGATGAGGTCGAGCATTGTCGTGAAGCAGAATGACACCACGTGATAGCTTCCCAGGACGTCTTCGTCTTATTGCCTGATGGAGCTTGTTCAAAGTTTCATTATACAGGTTTGCGTTGATTTGCACCCGCGGTTCTGTAAATTCTATCAACAAGGATCCTTCATGGTCGAAAAAAAATGTCAACATGACCTATTGTTACAACAAACGTTATTTCAAATTCACAATACTTAAAATCACTATCAAATATATACGAGAGAAACTGACCAGTGGGAAGTTTACAAACACCACTAACGTTGCAAAATATCAGTTGAGTGATTACAATTGTTTTCAAGGCTAACTTGACCAAAGATGGGTTTCAATTGAACAAGCCTCGTATATATAATTTTAGTATAGATTTCGGGGAAGCAGTCGATCTTATCAAATTAAATAATATTTGTTTGTTGTTTATTCTATTAAATTGGTGCATAAACTCAGCCAGTAGACTATTGCTAAACACCTCAATGACTAAACTATTAATTGGTATAGCTAATTGTTTATTCTTTAAAATTAAAAACTATGCACTACAGGTCCAAATAGGAATTTTCTTGATTAAAGCCAAAAAAACACGAAAACGCAATTAAACCATAAAGTGTAATAGATCGTTGAATTCGGCATAAAAAGGACTTTCAGAATCTGATACCAGATCACCAGGACGGTATTTAAATAAAAGTTGAAGATGGTTCCGCAAAGATAAAACGGCACGGGGCAGCAGTTCCTGGTAACCTTCTAAAATTCATGAAGCTGGATTCACTGTCAGTCCGCGTGCAGGCAATTGAATCGATACGGGCCAAGGATTTCATCAAAGATAGCTCGAATAAGTCAAGCACCACAAGAACGACCACACTGAGACGAATATATTACATTCACAAATGTTCGCTGGATATTCCAGGAGCACTATGCTCCTGATGATGGTAAAACGGAACAGTAATTGTTCCGTTTATAATTGTATATAATTAACCGCTTGCCTTATTTTAAACATTTAGAATTTGTTAATTATTTACTTCCGCCCGGTATATTCTAATGCCAATGTATGTACCGTGAAATTACTTCAAACACCAATAAACTATGCTGTCTTCGCCTGTACAAAAACTATTTTATCACCTGCTAGGGAGAGGACGCAACCTCTTTCTACTATCGCTTTCCGTCCTGGACGGCCGCAATAAATAAATACGCTACGCTTCGCTATATTTACAAGATAAGTGCTATAAAGTAATCGGTGTTTATTATTATAATTTGCGTACACAATGTCCACTTTTCTCGACCACCGTTAGTTATCGAAATATCGCCGCACCATTAATTTTACAGTAACAATACAACGCATGACCTGAAGTACACCAAATTGTCTCTAAATTTATAATAACCTTATATTTAGATTAGTTATAAATTAGTTTCCATATTATAGTAGAATAGGATATTATACACTAACATGGAATTAACATAAAATAGGAAAACGGACTGCATTCGAAACATTCAACTGTCAACAACCTAGCGATAACACTGGATGTGCAAAATAAAACAAAAACTTTAATCAATACTAAACACAACACGCACGCACACACACACACACACACACACACACACACATAAAATCACACGAACATTTAGGTACGGTGCAACAACAACTCCCGATTTCCGGGTGCCGAAGTCGGGGCCGATTAGTACAAACGCGAACAGTTCTGTGTCTGATTTCCGATGGTTGAGGCTAAGTAAAAATAGCAAGTACAAACACAACACTAAAAAAGTAACACACGTACGCACTCGAACACACACCAATACATACTCGCGACTGCACACACACACATACGACACGCGCGCACGCGTACACACATATACACAAACACGCCGAAAGAAAACACACACACGTTCAAACAAGAACTCAAAACCCAACTGCACCGACATTATTCTATCTGGGTCATTCATTCTTAAATTGTTAGACATTGTGCTTAAAACTGGTTGAAAAACAAAAAAAAAATATTTCAAGAGCTAAACCTAACAACTACAGATGTTGGTTTTCCAATATTCACGACTAATGTTGATTGTGCGAAAGAATTTATTGAAAAACCCTTGATTCGGCAAATGTCTAAGTGTTGGGGATCTAGGTAACCGTAAGTTGCATAACCCCCTTCGCATAACACTGAATATCGGTAAAATACGGTCTATCTTTAGAAAACTATACTAGGCGAACCGAGTTGTATCTAACAAGAAAAAGCAGTTGCTATGTTCGAAGACAACAAACATAGAAACAAAGAAAAAATTGTTGAAAACATATGTGTGAGCACAGCACTGTACGTGTATGAAATAGGAACAGTAGGAGAAGCAAACAGTAAAAGCTAGAAACATTTTGGAATGTGGTGCTTCAGATGTATAATTATGATGGCATGGACAGGCAAAGTTAATAACAAGGAAGTTCTACAAATAGTAAGGGAAGAAAGACATCTGTGGGAAACAAAAAATGGGAGAAATAGAAGGACAGGGGACGTTCTAAAATATTTGGGGAGTAGTGCGCAATATATTATAGGAAGAGATAGAAAAAAAGAGTGATATAGATAGATCTAGATCAGATTATTGCACGCAGATAGTGAAAGATCTAGGCTATGGGAATTTAAGAAAAATGTGTACGTTAGATCAGAATAGGAAGCAATAGAGGTATGCGTCTAACCAGTTCTAGGACTGAATACCCAATGATGATGAAATATCTTGTAAGTGTAAAAAATCGTGGTAGATTTTTATAGAGTTTTACTAAACCTATCGAGAATTCTTATATAATTGAAACAAGCCCAGGGTAAGGTTGGATAACAGGCAGCTTTTAAAAAAAGAAAACTCTTAAGACTTCTAGCTAACTGAGTTTTTGCCCCACGGTTGCATGCGATTGGGTCAGTGGGTTTATTAAAGTTGGAAAAACAAGATAATGGACGCCACCTAAATTTTTATAAAGCAATTGACTAAATCAATTTGCTTAAAGGGAAAATTTGGAAACCTAAATGTTCTCTAACCTCTTTAGGAATTAAGTTTGAATACCACCTATACGTTACTTACTTCTTTACTGCACTAACGAAGTTCTAGGATGGCTCTGAAACATAGTTACAACTAACAAAGATATTATTTCTCTAATAATTCTGTATCTACACAAAGTCCTTATATTTGTTTCAAATAGTTATCACTGAATCGTTATATGTATTTTTAGTGAATGAATTCCTTCAACGGCCATACAATCTTTGGGAGAAATTAAATATTTAAGGTATAATGAGCTGAAGTAAAAAAATTAATTCTATATTCTCATTTAAACAATTATGTACATTATAAATGCAATTCAATAAAAGTTAAATTCTTATGAATATAATTACTGCATTACTCAAAAGTTAAATTTTAAGTTTCAATTCTACTGAATCTTAATTTGAATTCTGTATTTTATTAACAATATTTAATTTATACTTAATAGTCCGGTGTAGCGCTACGTAAGACTGACTGTACATGTCATTCAAATTTCTTTACATGCAAAAATTGATTAGTTAGTGAATATTAATTTAAAATTTTATTTTTCTGGAATGAGGCCACGTAAATTGAACATCTTGAGATAAAGTTTGCTGTAAACAAGATAAGCAATGACATTTAGTTTTAACTTTAGATTTTGCAAACAACAGGTAACAATGATTTATCTATACTTTTTATTTTTTCATACATAGTTGGCAAGGAATAATTTATAAATTTGAGCACGTGATTAATGAAATAAAATCATTCTATATATCAAAAATATTATACTCTTAAAAAGGGTAAGCCTCCTTTTTAACAAGTATGCTACTAAATTATTTGTAGACGGTTAGCTAAGTGCTTGCATATAACGGAGCATAAAGTAATTTACAACCACTCAACAATTAAACACTACGTGTATGCATATATCTATATACGGAATAAAATACAGCACATGCAGCCAAAATTTCAAGAAATTAAATGGCCTTACCAATCGGCGTCAACGACCTGTTAATCTCTAAGCACATTATGCAATCCAACAATTCGTCATGTGTAGGCACGGACCGGAAGTCCAATACTTTTTCTAACAAATCTGCTTACAATTTAAGTACCAAATAGATTCCATGATGATAAATTTTAATTTACACATCAACCCAGTAGAACATAACCATATTACTTCATTAAAATTCTTGTACGTAATGGAAGTTGCACTGTAATATACTTCATTGTAAATTGTAATTAATTACCTATTAAACAAACCGTTGTAAAGATCAAATTACTTTTCCATGAGTTAGTTGTCTTAGACAATTTTTAACTAAAACTGCTTGTTTTAATTCGGCGTTTACGCCAGGAAAACTTGGTTTCCTGTTTCATTTTGCCTGTCTGATAACAGCGCAAGTGACCTTTTGGCTTGACAAGAAGGCAAAAAGTGACCATCTGTCACGAGTCGACGAACAACTTGAAAATCTTAGATATCGTAACATACAAGTAAGGAACACGCGAAATGGTTTGTAATTATGTGATCAGCTGTTGTAGTAGTGTGCTTTAAATTTTATTGGCTTACTAAATATACAAGAGTACTAGAATCCATAATGGATAAAACGTTATTGAATAAATACTAAATTAATGGGTTTGTAGCAGTAATGTCGACAAATAATTTAGCCAGGAATTTCTACATGTTAAAATTTCATGATTATCCGCCTCAGTACACAGGATCCAAGGATTCCACTATACAACTATCGCAATAGAGAGATTTATAAAACTAATGAAGCGATAGCCCTCATGAAAAAACTTTAACAAACGTGAAGCTCAGTCGGATGACCTATTTCTCAAAGAACAAGCCCTTTCCGGCACCCGTTGAAAGAAAGGTTTTAGTATCCTTCAAAGTTCAGTAGTAAGTCATAGACATGCAAATCATCCTGCAACTTGAAATGACAGCAAAACAATGCAACAAAATAGGTAGATGCGACTGAAGCCTTGCAATGTATTTCATTTATTTATTCGTGAATGGTCAATCCTACCAAAATGTAATTTTTAGGCAACGATTGTGCAGTTTTTTTGTGTGTATCCAAATACAAACTCTCTAGTTGAAGCAAACCTGTCAACCACCAACCATATGCAGTAAACGATACGATCATTAATACATATTTAAATGTCGTCACATTTAGATTATATTTGAGATTGTGCAAGTCATCACCTGATAATTTATCCCTGCGGATGTCAAAAAACGTAATTACCTGTTTGGATTGTCTTACATCTATACACTACTCATGGATACAAAACCAAAGAGAGTGTTATAAACAATTAATCAGTAACTGAGCAATACATCCTAACAACCCACAGATCTCCCATCTACAACCGTGCATGCAGATAGTTTACAGAACTAGCTTAAAATGCAAAAAGCGAATTAACAACGATAATCCAATAAGTATTTCTCGCTCATTAAGGAACTTTTGTGCTTCAATCACCTTGTATTTAGTAGCGAAGCAAAATAATAAATACTCACCATGAAGTGACTAAAGAGCACTTAAAGCGCAGAACGTATCAGACAGATATACGATAACCATTTGTTAAAGATTTTCCACAAGAACTATATGATATCAAGGTATTCTCCACAACTGTTTGTTTTGGTTAGACCATATTACCAAATACCTGTGGCATAAAGGGAACAACGACCGTGTCGGGCGTAGGCGAAATTTTTAGAAAAAAAGAGCCAAAGGCTGCCAATGTTTACCATCCTGTGATTATTAAAGAAGTTGCCTTAACATGGTTTGAATAAATCCGAAAATGAATTCTTTCTTCCTAATGTTTAACATTTAACTACCACTTGAGCAACAGCTATTCCAAAATTTAATAAAAGAGCTATTTATTTATCTGTGTTGCACGAAATTACAAATTTCAGCATGTGAAACTAGTATTAACTGTATCTCAGTTTTCCATTTGATACTTCAATTTAATTAATAACTGTTCTACAATAATTTGATGTTTCTTTTTTAAAAACGTTACAAAGGCATCAATAATAATTTTTATTTTAATAATAGAATGTTACACTAATACCACTAACTAAACTGATAATATAAAACAAAAAAAGTAATGATAAAAACATTAACAACAAATGATTATGTTGAATGACTTGTAGAGAATGATATCCAAGAAAGGTTATGTAAATATAATAGCTTATTGCAATTAACCAAACTGTGTTTCCTAAATAAATGCGTATCACTGATTCGTGGTTAGTAAAACTATTGAAAAACAATTGGTAAACGTGTTGGATAATTATTTGTGGAAAGCATGCGTTAAGATGGATATCAAAAGCAAATCCCCACTCAATATCTTGACTATCTTCGTAGCGGCAGTATTTATTTAAAATGAACCACAATGATGTGGCTACTGCAAACCCTGTTCCAATACAGCTCACAAATGTAAAATAAATCAATAAATTTATAAACTTCCAAACCGATAAACCTAGTTTCATAGCAAATCCAATGGATGCAACACAAAGCCAAGCTGCAAAGAGAACCAAAAATGCTGGATCATCTCTTGCAAACTGAGATTTTGTTTTCTTTCTGTGATGAAAGTTTCTGTACACTTTTTGAGGAGCCATAAATAAATACATCATTTGCCAGAATGCAAACTCAAAATCCATTTGACCAAACTTTAACATCTTTCGTAAATATTTCCATCTTTTTACAGCAGCTGACATGCAGTTTCGGTGAGGACTGGCAAAAATTGGTGAATACGATAAAGTTCTTAAAGAGCTCATTATTTTTTAAGTAGTAAACGCATTGAAAACGTTTGCATTTTAGCAAAATACTTTAGAAAATTTCCACTATAATAAAAAGAATAGTTAGCTGCTTGAAATAAACTTACAAGTCTTGTGTAGTGTTATACCATTCGACTAGAACTTTTGAAAATTTATAAGGCTACTTTGAAATTTGACATGTAAGATAATCATAGTCTGTTTGACACATGCCTACTCGAATAACTAAATTGCTTACTAAATTTCTAACTTTGTATCAGTTGTATGGGTAACTAAACATACATCTTGCGTTATTAAGTATACATTTTGTAAAGGATATGGTACCATTTTACACTTGATGATTCAATAGAGAAAATTTACTTAATCATTTACGATACCATTACATGTCACTTTCATTTTCCGCTTGGAATGACGTTCCGAAATACTTCCGAAATATATAAGAAAATTTTTATTTAAAATGATTATTCCCAGATAGACTAATTTTTTTTTATTTGCTAAGTGTATAGCTGATGCTTCACACTTCTAATGCACATCATCGTATGCATACGCGGCTCACTATTATTAATCATAGTGTTCTTAAAGTCATCTACACCTATATACCTATTAACTACACTACGCGATATACACTTGATCTTTTTAATTATATCCTTCTCAGTAATGAGGCAATAGGATTCCGCACGAGTACCGACGAATTCGCGCACTACATCACTGTTAGATTCTTTTTTAAAGTTGCCAATCACTTTTTTTTTATTAGGGGGATACCGTACTTTTTGTTCACAGGATAATCACTGATGTCGAAATAGTTTATATGCTCGCGGATATCACTGTACAGATCTGCCGTTTGCACATTGTACACAAAACTGTCCGTGTCAGTGTAGAGGAGAGATAATGCGGAACCATACAGAGGACTAATAATATTATAGTGGAAGTAATACATATGACGCGTCGACAAATCCAATACTACAAAACTTGCATATATTGGTTTGTCATATACCACTTTGACGCAATTTATCTGTATGGTTGCCAAATTCTCTACTAGCGTGGTACCGTTTTTGAAATTGGGTCGAGAAATTAGGTTACTTGCGCACAACTATTTACTGTCGCGCTCCCATCGGGTGACAATCGTAATGTCTATGCGCTTGTCGGTATTCTCCGTGGTTTTTTCAAATATAGAGTTGTTCATCAATTTGAAAAAGTCTTTCTTGAACGCATTGCGTGCTTGCGCACGAAGGTTTGTATTGCAATTGATACAGAACTCTAACCATGGAGACTTGTCAAATTCCAACACGCGGTGAACTGCTGTTAATTTTAACCCATTGCATAGACATTCTTAAAAATTGCGATAGTGAATCGTGCAACTTCTTTTGTTACAGAGTGTGGTAAGTAACTTGAGGTCCTGGAACTGGTGTACGGAGACTTTCCACTTCAGGGTAAAACGGCAGATCATTGTGTTCGTCATAAATAAGGCATAAATAAGGCAGACGGTTTAAAGTGCTTCAGGTGTAACTAATTTGGCCACAAAGGCGTAGATTGTCCAAAGAATTGTCAATACGCTGAAAATATTAACCGTATTATGATGAATAACAGAACCGACGACGTACATGAAATCAACAGACTGCAAAGAAATCACCAAGCTAAAATCATGTACATTAATAACTTCAAGGTGCAAGCTCACATAGACACGGGCAGCCAAGTAAACCTAATCGGACAAGAATTCTACGAATCTAACACATTTCCAACGCTGACAGGGAAATCTATACTACTCTCCGGGTTCGGGAAATCCCAAGTCGTTACGAAAGGATGTTTCTTGTGTTTCGTAGAAATTAACAATCAATTGTTTACAACAATCTTTCACGTGGTACCATCAGGTACTATGTGCTATGAAGCTATTATAGGCAACGAATTACTAAATCAAACAGAACTTATAATAAATAAGGACGGTATAAAAATAATTAAGGCAGACTACGATTGTACCTTGATGAATATCGATATATCTTATGATAACCCTCCGCATTGCGGCCTTACGAGTGAAGCAATCTTCTTGCTTGAAAGATACGACTCGCATAATATTAAATCAAGCGACGTAGAACTGAAAATAACCGTAAAAAGCGACGAACCAATATCATAACCCGCAACGACTACTGTAGTTGGAACGACAGATAGTTAGTGGGCAAGTAGAGCAATGGCTTAAAGAAAACATCATAGAATCCTGTACATCTGAGTGGTCAAGTCAAGTAGTGGTAGCCAAAAGGAAGGACGGGTCGCCACGTGTTTGTATCTATTTCCGCATAATTAATAGAATGATAGCCAAAGACCGATACCCATTGCTGGTATTAGAAGATCAGCTGGGCAAACTAAAAAATGTCAAAGTATTTTTGTCGTTGGATTTACGAAATGGATTTTTTCATGTAGAGTTTCTCTAGAAAGTCGACAATATACATCATTTGTTACAAAATCGGGACAATACCAATTTAGCAGAGTCCTCTTTGGACTATGTAACTCTCCCGTCGTTTTTCAAAAATATATATACAATTTTTTCGTCCGCTGATAAATAATGGAACCGTTGTACCCTATATGGACGACTTAATTATTCCAAGTTTTGATAAAAAGGAAGGTATGCAAAAACTTCATATAGTGTTAGAAACATGCAAAGATTATGGATTAGAAATTAACAAGCAAAAATGTAACCTTTTAAAACGACGCATTGAATTTTTGGGACACATCATCGAGAATGGCAACCTGCTCCCATCCAAAACTAAGACGAAAGCTGTTATTAAGTTTCCTATTCCAAAATCAATTAAGCACCTTCAAAGCCTTATTGGTCCAACAAATTAAATCAGAACATTTATTTATAACTATTCTCTTAGCGTCCGGACCTTGACAGATACTCTGAAAAAAGACATACAATTTAAGTTTAGCGATATAGAAATGGCAGCTTTTTTGAACTTGAATAATATTATGGCTAATAAACCGGTCTTAGTAATATAATATATATACCTGGTGCCGAAACAGAAGTGCATACCGAAGCGTCCAAATTTGGTTATGGCGCCATTTTGTTTCAAAAGTCATACGATGACAATTCTCTACACCCAGTTTATTTCATGAGCCGAAAGACAACTGAAACCGAACAGAAGTATTCTACTTAGGAATTGAAGGCTCTCGCTGTATTTCAGGCACTGAAAAGGTTTAGAATTTACCTTTTAGGTACAAAAATATAAAATAGTTACAGATTGTGCTGCTTTCACCAAAACACTCGAGAAAAAGGATATTGTTACAAAGATAGCCAGATGGGCACTGATGATGGAAGAGTTCGATTACTCCATAAGGCATCGTTCAGGGTGCAGGATGAAACATGTAGATACTCTAAGTAGATACCCCGTCATGTCTATTATGTTAGATACTGAAATCACGGCTCGAACGAATGATGAAAAAACAGCTGCGATAAAAGAAGTATTAGTCACAAAACCATTCAAAGATTATTTTATGAGAAATAATAGTGTTAACAAGATAACAAAGAGCTGCTTGTGATTCCGAAGAAAATGCAAACGCAAATAATTAAAGCTGTTCACGATGATGATCACTTTTCAATTAAGAAACGGAAGAGTTACTTGAAAAATCTATTTTTTACCAAAGCTTAAATCCAAAGTCGAAAAGGTCATTACTAATTGCATACCTTGCCATGATGGGAAATAAAAAACGAGGGAAACAGGAAGGGTATTGGTCATCCATTGCGAAACGAAAACGTACCACTACATACCTATCACATAGACCACCTCGGGCCGTTAGAAACGACTAATAAAAACTATAAACACGTCCTGTGCATTATAGACAGCTTCTGTAAATTTGTTTGGCTTTACCCGACTCAGACTACTATCACGGCTGAAACAATTTCTAAGCTTAATCAGCAAAAGACAGTAATTGGAAATCTGGCAATTATCATTAGTGACAAATGTTCGGCGTCTACTTCCCATGCCTTTGAAACATACCGTGTTAACGAGGCAAAATGGTTCAAAGACACATTCAACGCCTAATGTTCCCTCGGGAACCTATTGATACTGGGGAAATTCTAGCTATTAATACCGATCATAGTGAATCCGATTTACTATGTTCAAACAAAACAAATGCAGATACAAATTTTACAGATTTATTACATTCTAGGAAGGTAAATCGTTTCTCATGTTTGCAGTTTAAGTGGCCGCAGTAGACTAAAGAACTTCTTACGTGGTAATTATTTTTTATAATTGGGACTATGGAGTCAATTTGTCCTAGTACCAGGGCAAATTCGTCCTAGTATAAAGGAAAATTCGTCCTAGTACACAAATCAATTTTAATGCTTAACTTCAATTAAAAATAATACAGTTAGAAATATATTGTAAACTATATGTTACAAAAATATTTTTCTTATAACATTTTCTATTTAAAAAGTTTGTCAATACCAAGTAAGTATTCGCTAATGTATCTGTTGACGACTTCGGTGAACAAGTTGTATTTGATGACACTGTCGTGAATTATTAAACAGTAGGGTTTTAAGGGTTGCATCAAAATTTTGACTACTCTATGCAAAGCCTGCTATTGGCTTATAAGACGTAAATCCTGGGCCTGCCATGGGCCTATAAGATGTAAGGCATGGGTCCGCTATCGGCCTATAACGCACAAGGGCCGAATATGAATAAGTGACCTATGTACTTTTATGCTACGCCATTGGTCAAAAAGAAGATGTGACTAAAGTATAGGATTAAATTTCATATGTGAATATGTCATGTGATCTTACATAAATGACCTTAAATTTAATATAAAAATTAGAGTGGGTATAGTATAAATATAGGTGCACGCACTAATTTTGTCATTCTATTGTAGAATATTGAACGAGCAACATGCCCCTCTTCGGTGATTTGGTACAGCATATTGCTGCTCTTCTTGGATTAATAAGAATTTCACGTGATGTCAGTGTGATTATGGATTGTCTGCGTGAGTGCACAATTGGAATTCGACGTATAAATAAGGCGATTGGAAAAGCAAAGTCTGCTGGTGAGAAGCAAAAGCTATTGGCATCATTAGGAAGTATCAAGACTATGCGATCGAAATGTAAAATAGCCCAGAAGAAGGAGACGGGGCATGCAACTAGAAAGAAACTGCTAAAGGGCGAGTGCATTGGGAAGACTCTGTCTCAGCTTTCAAGAAACGTGTGCGCACTGGAGTAATTGAAAACCTTAAGCATAAGGATTTCAAGGCGTTTCTGACACTGTAAAAGTCTATTCAAGAGAAGAATTCAAAACGCGCTTAAAATGGATGAGGCTATTAAAGTCAATACGGCGTTTTGTGGAGTGTTTGAAATTGCATCTGGTTCCAAGCTTCAGAACGAGTATAAATATTTCACAACGTCTAATGCGGCCATCTTCAGGGACACCGATCTTGACAAATGGTTTAAAGAAAATGTTATGGAACAGATTATGATTGAATTAGAAGAGTTTCAACAGCGAGGTAGTGGGTGGAGTCTAAGGAATATCGTTAACTTGGGCATTAACATTAATAAATATAACCCTATGCGTGGGTCTTCATATATTGATCTACTCTTCGAGATCAAGCGGAAACAGGCGTGTATCAATGTGAAGAATGATGATCAAGCTTGTTTTGTATAGAGTATAATGACTGCGCTACATCCTACAGATCGAGACTTTCAAAGACTTTCCAAATATCCACATTGCTCCGAAATATTAAATCTAAAAGGTAAAAATTGGTAAAAATGAAAAAAGATGTGATGAGGCTGCAAGAACAAATGACATCACTAACAATGCGAGTTAAATTTCGGACCTCTTGAGCAGCTTTTTAAAAAGACTTCTCCCGAAAACTCTAACAAAGTTTTATTAAACAGAAATTACAAGTGGAAGTCAAAAAATTACTTTCACTAATTAAATTAATTAAACCAAATTTTGAGTAGCTTGAACATCCAGCAATGTTAAACTCAAACGCTAACCCCATAGAAATATCACTGACAAATCTAATAGATGTAGAAGATGTAAATTTTAGCAAGATGAAAATCCACGAGGAATATGAAAGCGATGTCAACCGTGCATGACACGATAGAATGTTGAAAGAAATTTTAATTAACATCGTTTTAACGAAGATATTAATAACGAGGAGGAGAGAACAATCAAAGATTATTGCTTCGAATAGCGAGATATATTCCATTGTGAAGAAATACCATTAACTTTCACCAACACCGTGAAACATAACATTGAAATAACAGACGATAAGCTAATTCACTAAAGCATACAGACTACCTCAAGCAAGTCAAGAACAAGCAGATAGACAGGTAGCAGATCTATTGAAGCAAGATATCATACAACTTTCAAACTCACCATGGAGCAGCTTCGTATTAATAGTAGCAAAGAAGTTAGATGCATCAGGCAAACGTAAGTATAGAATGGTTATCGATTACAGAAAACTAAATGAGAAAACTGTAGACGATAAATACCTGCTATCCAATATTACGGAAATTTTGGAGAAATTAGGAAAGTCAATATTTTTCGACATTAGATTTTGCCTCAGGATATCACAAAGTAGAGATGGACGAAAAGGACACAACCAAAACAGCTTTTAGTACACCTAGAGGACATTATGAATACAAACGGATGCCATTTGGACTAAAGAACACATCCACTACTTTTCAAAGAGTAATGGACAACATTTTAAGAGGGATACACAATGAAAAATATCTTGTATACATAGACGACATTATCGTATACTCAATATCACTGACTGAACGCATCGAAAGATTACGAGAAATTTTTGAGCGATTACGAAAAGCCCATTTTAAAGTTCAATTAGATAAAAGTGAATATCTACAAAAAAAACAGCAGACATGAGCTGCGCAAGTTCCCACAAGCATTGTGAGAGGCAGAAAGAACATAAATACCCTGAAGAGCCCAAGACATTCAGTCAGTCTAGAGCTTCACAACTTTAACATTGTCGGTTGTTCAAATTACTCAAATTTTAGTATAATAAATTTAATTAGAACATCCCAGAAATAAAAAGCATGGAAAGAAGCGAGTCAATACCGCCAAAATTTAGAGTGAAACCACCCCCATTCGATGGTAAAATATTTTGACCGACATATTTGAAACAATTTGAAACAGATGTAATAGCCAACGGTTGGTGCAACAAAGAGAAGGCTATCTCCTTAATAGTGGCCCTACGGAGGATAGCTCTTAACATCTTGCAAACGATTCCCGATCACCAACAGAATTATTACTGTCTCTTTACATCAAAGCTTGAGATGAGATATGGAGACGCTCGCCTACAACAGCTTTACTATGCACAAGTTAAGAACCGCTCGCAAAGGACAGATGAAAACCTGCAAGAATTTGAAGAAAACATTGCTAGACTAGTTAGATTGGCATATCCAACGGCATCAGATAGATTTCTCGAACAACTGGCTGTTCAAATATTTGTGGATGGCGTTAAAAACAGCGAAATACAGCAAGCGCTAAGATTAGCACGGCCAAAAATGTTAGATGACGCACTAGCTCACGCCCTTGAATTTGAAGCAGCTAAGCAGACATCACACAGAGCAAGTCACAAAGTTTGGCCTGCCTTAGAAGAAGCTGGTAAATCGCAGAATAGCATAAAAGAAATAATCAACCATCTAGCGGAAAGGCTGGAAGACAACGACCTAGGAGATGGAGTCTGCGATGCTGGAGCTGCGGTGAAGTTGGCCATACACAGAGCCACTCTACTCAACCAAAAAAAACAACTCGTTGTGCAGCGGGAATATGATTTGGACACAGAACATCGTAAAGGAACTAGCCATCGGAATGCAGACGCTCTGAAGACCTTGTCCGGAAGACTGCAATCATTGCTCCAACATGGAAGCGAAAATAAGTGTCATCCATAGAATTACGGTAACCAATGATACTTGGCAACCCGAAAGAATACGGGAAGATCAGGAGAATGACGCCGAATGAAGACGGATTATTGAGTGGAAAAGTAGAGAACAACAACCAGCTTGGTAAGAAATTGGTATTTCAAGGAGGAGCCTGAAAGCATACTGGGCACAGTGGGACTCTTTGGTGATTAAAAATATAATCTTGAAACGACGCCTGAAGTGCGAAGATGGCACTGAGAGACGACTTTAAGTAATAGTAGCAAAAAGCAGAGTGTCGGAAGTGTTGCAACATTTGCACGATGGTATCTCCAAAGGGCACTTTTGCGGAAGAGAATTCTCTAAGTTGTGAGAGAAAGATTTTATTGGGTAAACTGCAAAGAAGACGTGAACGAGTGGTGGCGAAAATGTGAGTTGTGTGCCTTTGGAAATGGCCCATCACAAAAAAGAAAGTCCCAATGAGACAGTATAACGTAGGGAATTCTTTAGAGAGGGTGGCTATTGATACACCTGGTCCGTTTTTAGGAATCAGAGAAATGAAATAAATACATCTTGGTTGCAATCGATTATTTTACCAAATGGCCGGAGGCGTATGCTATACCTAACCGAGAAGCTGAGACGGTTGCAGATGTACTAGTGACGGAGTTGTTTTGTCGCTTTGGAGTTCCGTTGGAATTACATTCCGATCAAGATCGAACTTCGAATCAGCGTTGTGCCAGAATGTCTGCTAGCATTTTGGCCTCAGGAACACTAGAGCCACGCAACTTCATCCTCAATCGGATTGAACAGCAGAAAGATTGAACAGGACGTTAGGAAAGTACCTAGCCAAAATTGTCTCCGAACATCAACGAGACTGGCACCAATATTTACATTTGTTCTTATTGGCGTACTGATCTTCGGTATATGACAGCACAGGATACTCTCCCGCTTGCGTGATAGTAGAACGTGATTTTCAGTTTCGATTTAAACTTGGAGAAGAGGTCTCAAGTAAAGATTACGTTAGTAAACTTTGCGAAAGGTCAAATAACATTCACGAAAGTATATCCAGGCGGCATGCGATCGAATGAAATCACAATATAACACGAGAACACAAGAATGTGGTTTTAAACCTTTAGTGTGGTTGTACAATTCATAAAGAAAGCGTGAATCGTCACCAAAATTACAAAGACAATGGGAAGGCCCCGTATTAGAAGATCCCCATGTGGTAAACCGAAAATGGTACACCTTGACCGTTTAACATCTTATGCTGGCAACAACCAGGAAGACTCGTGTAATGAGAATAGTGTTCAAATAATTATTAATCGTGAGCCAAATGTAGATTTAGAGAGTTTCATAACATCGTATGGTGGTTCCGCTAAGGCAAGATTTGGCGTTGTTGTTGAAAAACAGCAAGACCTGTTTAGAGCACCAGAAGAGTATTCCCTTGCACATTGCGTAGCTCAAGATCTGCAAATGTCAAGAGGAATAGCTGTTGTTTTCAATAAAAGGTTTGGATGTGTGGGTGAATTAGTACAACATTATAATTTGAATAAGGACCGCTATACTTGCGGCCACGTCCCCAATGCTCCACCCGGAGGTACTACATTGGGTTTATACGCGAAAAATAATCGTGCTTCTAATTAATTCTAACTTCATAAATAATCCACCCTAAATAAAATTCCAAATAAAAACGTAACAAACCTAAAATCTAACAAACCCAACAAACTCTAACAATCTAACAAACCTAAAAATCTGACAAACTGAAACAAAAAATAAAACAAAAACTAAAAACAGGGCTTAAATAATGGTATCCCTAGCGCTGACTTTGGAGTGTACCCGATCAATAAGACACAAGCAAAATGAGATGGGGACGGATCCGTAATACCGGATCGCAGACGCCGGCTCTGCTTACCAGTGCGACCTGAAGGGTCGTCTTAAAACTATCCAAATCTAGCTAACTAATTTAAATCCATCCCTAGCTTTCCCTATCATTCCCTAACTGATTTATATTATGATTACAATCTTCGCAATTCTACTCTTCCTTCCCAAATATATACTGCAACCAAAATGGCGACGGAACGTCAAACAAAACAAATAAGCCACATAATACTACAAAACATGCTAATAAATATAAAGTGTAAATATAAAATATAAATAAATAATTATATAGATATATAAATAAATGTCTAATAAGCGTTAAGCACAAAGCAGTGCACAAAATAGCAAAAGCCTCACCCTATTTATCAGGTGCACTCGCACAAGCATTATGTCGGCTAGCGTCATTACGCACAAAACGTGCTTGTTAAATTATTTCAAAAACTACTAATTAATATAAATCAATGCTTGTGCAAGTACAGCCGCCACAATTTAAGTCTTACCTCGATAATAAAATTCTCCAGCATCCGAAGATCTGGTCGTCTGCCTACATCTAACTGTAACTTACTTCTAAGGGGAAGATGGGGTGCACTGCTAAAGTCCTGGTGGGTATGCACTAAATGTTCTGGGGGGATCACAATCACAATCACTATCACTTCACTTTCAAGTCCTGGGGGGATGCGCGCTTTCACTCTATTTTATTATCTTTGTTTATTTTATTGATTTAATTTAATGAGGGTTTCTGATTTATTTGTTATTGTTTATTTGTTATTATTTATTCCCGATTTTCCGCACATAATTATGAAGATGGGCAGTGATTGTATTAATGGTGTGGGGGTTTCTCGTGCATATTGGACATTTGGGTATAATTATCATGTTTTTTTTTTAATATTAGGTTTTGGTTATATCTATGCTCGTATTCTTACTCACGCCAAGTCAATCTAAAATTTTCCAATCCTCCCACCATCCCCACCAAATTTTACACGCGGTTGTCATTGTCTAATCTCGCGACCCTTCCTGCAAATTCTTTTAAGGCTGTCCAGAACGCCTTCTGGTTAACCACTTCCCCGACTTTCTCTAGGCTCTTTGGCCATGCCAGACCTAGGATAGCTAATTTGCTATCAGCCAATCCTCGATTTCCCGCCTCAAGCGGGCAGTCGAAGAGCACGTGCTCTGCGCTCTCCGTTCCCTTGCCGCATTCGCAGCGGTCGCTGTTGGTTAAACCGAACCTTTGTAAATACGCCTTCAGGGCGCCATGCCCTGTTATCAACTGCACCATTTTGTGATCGAGCTTAACTTCGATCTTACATCTAGCTTCTATGCTCGGTATGAATTTGTGGGTCAACCTGCCCGTGGCAGCGTTGTTCCACCTCTCTTCCCATTGTCGAATTAATTTTTCGCGCAGCTTTCTTTTAATTAAAGACCTCGGTATCGACGAATGTGATATCCGAAAGTCGCCCGTCGCGACCTCTTTAGCTAATTCGTCAGCCCTATCATTTCCTACGTTACCATCGTGCGACCTAACCCAACAGAACTTTAATCGTCGAAACTCGAGTGCTGTATGCGCTATTTTCCAGACGTCCGCCTAGAGGTCTGTCGAGGTGTTCATGTTAGTTAATGCCGTCAGCGCTGATTTACTGTCGCTGATTATATAATAATCGTCTCTACCCGTGTGATTTATTACGTAATCGATAGTCTCTCGTATGGCTACCAATTCGCACTGGAAGATAGTGCTCCAGTTCGCGAGTTTGGTTTGAAACCGAAACACCTCCCTTTCATGCTTAAACACGACAAACGCCGCGCCTGCTTGCCCGGAATTAGTACAACAGCAGCCAACTGTAGGAAAAGCGTTGGTTCTTCAGGATGTAAAACGGCATGTTTACTATCTGGTCACCAAAAATTCTTCATGGCAGAGACCTAGTTATGGACATACATGGAAGACTTTGCTGAGTCTTAAGACTCAGATGATGGGAAATGGTGTAGCGAGACCAGCGGTGCCAAAAGCTAGGCTTTGAATTGGATCGCTTAGATTGGAGAATAGTTCGAAATATGCTAGAAGTAATTTTCTAGGGAACCAACATTTAGCTCCTTGTTTGTTGCTATTAACTGGTTGCCTACCAAGACGTGGTGGATGCATCAGATGAGATAGCTGCCGATATCGTCATGAGTCGTCGATTGGCGTCAAAATGTTTTTACAGTTACGGGACATAACGGTTTTAAAGAGGGGGCAGTGATACGAACTTTAGGCAACCCGTAAAACACGCAAGCTGAATAACCGAAGTATATTTTGCGGAAGTCCCAAACCTTCCAGCAAATACCAGACTATGAATCATGTATTTAATTATAGGGTATACATATGGTTGGTGATCAGGATACATCGGTTAGTCTATATTCTAATGTCGTGTATAAATCATATCGTGTAAAGTTAGTTACGCTTTTAAAAGTCCTATGGTAAATATAAATTTGTGTATGTTAAAGTGCATATTGTACCGTCAGCTTATACATAAATAGTCAAAAGTGTAATAAATAAATTATAGTAGTGGTTACTGTTGTTAAGAAGACTTATGGTTAAGGATTTAGTTTAAGAAAGTATTAGTGCGTGTAAAGAACATTTGTGTGATAGTGCTTTATTGTTAATTTTACTGAAAACATCTATAAATAATGCATATACTGTTAATTAGACTTGTGAACAGTGAGTAATAAAAACTTTTGTTATTACTTGTTCTAAATTGGTGAAACGCGAGTTAAAGTTCGGGCCTTTGGAGCTGGTTTTTTAAAAAAACTTTAATACTTTAACAAATTTATTTGAAATTAAAATTTAGATAACTTGTACATAATACTAAAAAATAATTATTGTACTAGTGAGTAGCTTGAACAACGAAGTATTGAGTTCGAAGACTGACTGCCGGGCATTGAGCTCCCGGGCTTTTTATAATAACCTGCCCCTCACACGGCTTGTGGGAACTTGCAGATCTCATGTCTGCTTTACACTTTGTTACAATGTATCAATCTTAATTCTAAGTAATTGCGGTCTGTTGACCGCCTGTGACCTGCCACCTGCAGTATCACTGCCCTCACGGATGCAAAGTTGCATGTCCGTTCTCATGAACTGTCGATAATCTCTCTGGGTTACCCTTGTGTTACAATGTTGCATTGAACTTATACTTTTACTTAATAATTTCTAATAATTCCTATTAGATTCAATATATCAATATATATATATATATATATAGGTAATTGGGGGATACATAACTCCTCCCACCGTAAATGAAAAATTAAGGTTTTACTTAATTTTTAAATACATAAAATTCATTATTCAATTTCATTTAAAATTCATTATTTTTAAGAGTATACTTATCGTTTCTTTTTTCTCTTTGTTTCCTTAAATTTAGAACTGTTTCCTTCATTCTTATATCTAAGGTACATTTTGTAAGATACATGTATAATTACAAAAATTATTAAAATGATTAATACATTGTCCAAACACTTATATTATTATAATGTAACTTTGGCGTTTTGAGTTCATTTAATTGTTCTTTATAACTTTTCATTAATTTCACGGCGTGGTTGAGATCGTCTAAGTCTAGATGCTCTAGCTTCATAGGTTTCTTGATTAATTCTTCGTCTTCTTGTTGTATCTTGAATTGTAGTTCCGGTAGGTTTGCAAGTTTCTTTGTTGCTATGGGATCTTGATAAACTCTGATTATTTCATCTTTCAATTTCACATAACAATCTTCTTTGAGGGTAATTAGTTTGCTTCCGATTAATGCTTGGTTATTTTCATCTTGGTTGCAGTGGATGGTTGCTATTACTTCTGTTGGGAAAATGGCTATCCATTTGTTATCTGTAACTTTTTGAATTTTCATATTAGTTATTTGCACTTGTTTGGTTTCACAGTTTTCGTAATAATTTGAGAATTTTAATAGTTGTACTTCACAAGGGCTGTCTTCTTGAATGGTTGTTGTCGTCATCGATTGACATAAATATTGGTTTGGTGTTACTTTAGTACATTTTCGTTTGTATAACCATATCTCAGTTCATTTAGGATAGGAATTTGGTTTTGGGTATGATTACTTGGTATGTGCTAGTAACTTTCGTTGGAAAAGCAAATAAATGATAATATTGATAATTGTTACTTTCTACTATCGGGATTTCTATTAAAATATTATTTCGTTATTCTTAATGTAGCCTTTTACTATAGCTATCTTTTCAAATATTAGAATGTTCGATTCTGTTACATCAAAAGGTAATTTACTGTTAATTATAAATGATCTAATTCTTATTAATTCGTTTAATAAATCGGTTGGTTCAATAATACTAGAGTGTAGGGTATTTAATTTTTAAATGTTAATTGGGTTTTGCATACTGCCTAAATAAATTGGTAGTATACCGGGGTTGTTTTTATATGTTATATTACTACTTGGTTGTCCGTTCTACCTGGGTGGAGGTTGACGGTAAGGGTGATGATTGTTCATCTGAAATTACAGGGTGTCTTAGGTTTTTCAAATGAATGTACTTTGTTATTTTACCGTTGTCTACTACTGCTATGTTTTTATCTGATATTTTCTTAATTTTGAATGGTCCTAAATTTCTGGGTGCTGTTTTATGTCGCTTGCTTTGAAAGTTTTTCTCATACACGGTTTGTCCTATTGAAAATTTATTTGAGTCGGTATTTTTATTTCGGGTTGTGGTGATACGTTCTTTATCGTTTTCTAATTTATCTTTTACTTTGTCATAAGTTATTTTTAGTTTTTGTTTGTGGTCTTTCGCATATTGTTGATATACTTCTTTATTGTAGTGTATGTCATAGGGATTTCGTGAATCTGAATGTCCTATGGTTAATTCTAAGGGTGCAAAATTTGTTGATGAGTGAATTGTGTTATTATAAGCGATTAGTGCGTATGACATTAAATTGGTTATATGTTCCTTTTTATAATTTATTCTTAATAATCGAGTTTGTTCTAACAGGGTTAAATGTAGTCGTTCAATTAGTCCGTTTGATTCAGGGTGGTTTTCCGTTATGAAATGAATTTTTATTTTGTGTAGTTCTAAAGTGTTTTGTATTGTCTCATTTTTAAATTCGCTACCATTGTCTAAAGTGATTGATTCGGGTGTTCCGTAAAATGTGAAATATTGTAAAAATCCTTGGGTCACGTCGATGCTATTTTTGGATGTGATTGGTATTGCTTGGCCTATTTTTGTAAATGCGTCTACAATTGTTAGATAGTTTTGCGCTTCTACTACTAGAGTATCGGCATGTAGTTTTTGAAATGGTTTGTCGGGTGTTTTGGTTAAAATTAAAGGTATCTTTGGGGGTTTCCTATCACATAGTTCGCATTTGTTAATAAAATCTGTGGTCAAGTCCTTCATGTCTTTAAAATAATAACGTCTTATGAGTTGTTTTATTGTTTCGTTAATTCCACGATGGTTGGTTTTTCCTTCGTGTTGATTTCTAATTACATCGTTTATTTCGTCAGGGTCGTCTAGTGTTATTAATTTTCTAGTACATCTGATGAGTTCAGGTCTAGAGTTGTTGAATAGTTTAATGTATAATTCTGAAAATCTTTGGTATAAATGTTCGGTGTTGAAATAAGAATAAAATCGTTTTTTCTCGGGGGTGTATTCTTTTAGAATTTTAATTATTTGTTCCTCGTTGTCATCTTTTGTTATTTGAATTTGATATATCTTTTTGTTATCTACTTTTGTATATTTTACTGGATTGGGGTTATTTAAAACTTCTGTTATTATAAATTGGTTAGGTTTCGTATCGATTGCTTCGTTTAAGATTTTAATCGCGTTTTTTGGTTCTTCGTTTTGTGTCGAATGTATTGTGTCGATCTCGTCTGGATCTTTCCTTATTTCTGCTTCGTCTACGTTTCCTATAATGGATTCCGTTTCTAATGCATTGAGTTGAATTCTACTTAAAGCGTCTGCGTTGTTGTTATAAATTCCCTTTTTATATATAATTTCGTAATCATACTCTTCGAGTCTGATTCTCCATCTTTGTAATTTTGAATTTGGTTCTTTCAGTTTGCATAACCATACTAGTGGTCTATGATCGGTATATATGTAAAATTTTCTTCCGTATAAGTAAGGTCTAAAATATTTTGTTGCCCAAATTATGGCTAATAATTCTTTTTCTATGGTACTATATTTTTGTTCGGTTTCATTCAGGGTTCTGGATGCGTAGCTGATAGGTTTATCGCTACCTACTTTTCCTTGGCTCAATACTGCGCCTAATGCTACATTCGATGCGTCTGTCGTCAGTATAAATGGTTTTGTAAAGTCTGGGTATTCTAATACAGGGTGATTTGTTAATATGTTTTTAATTTTCTCTACGGCTTTAATAAATTCCGGGGTGTGTTCAATTTTGTTTCTCTTTTTTAAACAATTTGTCAGGGGTTTGGTTATCTGAGCGTAACCTTTAATGAATTTGCGGTAGTAACCACCAAGTCCTAGAAATCCTTTAATTTCTTTGGTTGTCTTTGGTAATGGGTAATTTAGAACTGCATTTGTTTTGTCTGGATTTGGCATTACTCCTTGGGGTGATATTACATGTCCTAAAAATGATACTTCTTTTTGTAAGAATTCACTCTTGTCTAATTGTACTTTAAAATGTGCTTGTCTAAGTCTTTCGAATACTTCCTTCAATCTTTCTATGTGTTCTACCAATGATGTAGAATAAACTATGATGTCGTCAAGGTATACAAGGCATTTTTCATTGTGTATTCCTCGTAATATATTGTCCATGACTCTCTGGAGAGTAGCGGGTGCGTTCTTTAATCCAAATGGCATTCGTTTGTACTCGTAATGTCCTCTAGGTGTGCTGAAGGCTGTTTTTGATATATCTTTTTCTTCCATTTCTACCTGAAGGTATCCTGATGCTAGGTCTAATGTTGAAAAATATTGGCATTTGCCTAATTTGTCTAAAATTTCGGTTATATTTGGTAGTGGATATTTGTCATCTACCGTTTTTTCATTTAACTTTCTATAATCTATTACCATTCTGTACTTTCTCTTTCTGGTTGCGTCTAAATTCTTAGGTACTATTAACACGGGGCTGCTCCATGGTGAATTGGAGTGCTGGATTATGTCTTGGTCTAATAAGTCTGCTACTTGTCTGTCAGCTTCTTCTTGGCTTGCATGAGGTAGTCTATATGCTTTTGTAAAGATTAGTTTATTGTCTGTTAACTCGATATTATGTTTTAATGTGTTGGTGAATGTTAATGGTATTCCTTCGCAATGGAATATGTCTCGGTATTCAAAACATAAGTTTTTAATTGCTCTTTCTTTTTTCTGATTGATATCGGTATTAAAGCGGATGTTAGTTAAATTTTCTCTTAACATTTCATCATGTTCTATTGGGTTGTAATCGTTTTCTAAATTTTCGTCTATTTCCATTTCTTTAAAATTTAGTTCTTCTACGTTAATTGGGTCTGTCAGTGATAATTCTACGGGATAGTCGTTTGAATTTAATATTGTTGTGGTTGCAAAATTATCTTTTATTTGTACTAAGGCAGTTGGGGTTTCTACTCCTTGTTGAAATGTCATATGATTTATTATTCCTAAATTTTTGTGAGATTTTACTGGGATTTTTATATTTCTTTCCGTTCGGGGTTCTATAGTGTATTTTTGTTCAATTTGTGTGTTTGAAATTTAATTGGGATTTTTCCGTATTTTGTCCTTAATAAGCGATTTTTAATGTCAATGTTGGCTCCTAATTTTCTTAGAAGGTCCATTCCGATTAATCCGTCATATTTGTCGTTAAATTCGAATACACAAAATTTATGTTTCATTTTAACATTAAATGTTCTCGGTAAGGGTATATTTGCTACGAATTGGTGTAGTGTCGTTTGATGAGCTGTTTTAATTTTAAATGGTTCTCTTTCTTATAAATCGTCCCTACTGGCGATTAAGGTTAGTGCCCTTCCGGTTGGTTTACTTATTACCAAGCGTATAAGCAATGAATTTCTTTGGTCATCTCCGGGTTTGTAGAAGGTTTTTAGGAACATTTCGGCTGTTCCAATGAAATTTGAGAGATGGGCATGCGTGCCCTCAAATGTCTGTATTGTCTCTAAATAGAGTCGCATGTCTGTGTTACTCATGTTGGTTAAGGGTTGTTTTCGATTTTGGGAAATTTTAAAAAAAAATTTTCTTTTTTTTGAATTAAGGTTTATTTCGCTATTTGTATTGTTATTTTCGCTTCCGATTTACTAATTTTCCGTTTGAGTTGTGAAATTTCAAATTTTGTAAAAAATTGGGGTTGATTTTCTATTTGTAACGTTATTTATGCTTGGGATGTATTAATTTTTCTTTTGGATTAAATAATTTCAAATTTTGTAAAAAAATTGGAGTTGGTTTTGCTATTTGTGATGTTAACTTTGCTTTGGTTTTATTAATTTTCCTTTTAGATTGAATAATTTTGAATTTTGTAAAAATTGGGGATGATTTTCCTATTTGAAACGTTAATTTCGATTTGGGTTTATTAGCTTTTCAATTAGATTAGGTAATTTCAAATTTTGTAGATTGAAATTTATTTTGCTATTTTTCAGCGTTATTTTTGGTCAGGATTTGTTAATTTTCAGTTTAGATTGGGTAAGTAAAAATTTTGGTAACAATTGAGATTAATTTCGTACTTGTAATATTAATTTTGGTTTGGATTCATTAATTTTAAGTTTAGATTGTGGAAATAAAAATTTGGTTATTTTTAGAATCGTAGTCGCTGTTATTTATTTTAGTTACACAGTGCGGTAATGTACTCGTGAGATTTGTATTCAATAATGTTGAATTAAGTACCGTAGTCTTGGATTTGCTTGTTTTTATGCAGCTTTTAATTTATGGATGGATTTATTCTCGTTTAGCGTTGTTTTAGTTAAATTCTGTTACTTTGTAATTAATACTCTTTCCGTGGGTTTTACTGAGTTGCGTAAACGTACAGTTCGTCTGTCTTGTGTTCTAATTATGACTTGAGGTTAATTACTCCTGCACTTTATTGTTTGCATGAGCTACTAAAAGATGTAGTGTGCGTTACTTTGTAATAATTGCGTACATATGATTATACTTGTTGAGGTACTTAACACTTACAGGTGTTAATAGAAATTAGATACGTCTGTTTATTCTTAGATATCTCGGTGATGACTTGTAATTGAATTCTCCGTTATGTGCGTTTTCAGGTTACAATTATGAGCGTATGATAACGTTTAGCGTTATTCTGTATTCGTATTGGAATAATGCACTTTATAATTGATGAGTAATTTTAATTGAAAACGTTTTAGCTTTTTATTCCGTGTTTGTTGCAATTGTACACGCTTCTATGGATTAATTACTTGTAGGTATTAAATGCAAAACTGCATTGCTTTATTATTCCGTGATGGATTTAATTACTTATGATGCGAATTGCGTTGTTGAAAGTTAAACTTTAGTACTGTGCAAAGATTCTGAAAGAAATTTCTCTGAGGTTTTATTTGTATAATAAGGATGCTTTCTTCGCGTATTTTGCTTATCTTAGGTGGTTTTAAGTTACCGTAGCAGAGTGTTTTGCTAGAATTTTCTTGCTGTGGTTCATACAGTTTTATAGAGGTCAGTGTTTTAAATAATCTTTTTTGTGATTGCTTTAAAGGATTAGCTTTAGCTTTGAAATTAATTTTGCGTTCTGTGTTTTTATTTTACGGGATTGAAAACGTGCTTTTGAATCGCGCTGGTTAATGTTTCTTATTTTAGTGTTAGTGAATGTGCGCCCGTTATTTTTTTGGATTATTTTCGTTCTAACTATTGTGGTAAGAATCTCTTAATATCAATTCTCATTTACTTTTTTAAAAGAAAATCTCTTTTACATTCAAGTCTCATTTACTTTTTAAGAAATTATTTTTTTTTTTAAATTCAAGTCTCATAGAATGTTATACAGTCTCGTTTTTTTGGAAATAATTCACTTTGTAATTATTTTCAAAACAATATTCATAAAAATAAAATTCATAAAACAATAATAATAAATGGTAATCAATAATTATAATACTAGCATATATCAATTATAGCTTTTGGTTAAAAAAAAAAGGTATGGAAATGAACTTACATTAATTTCATCTGTTTCTTTGGTGGGTTCGATCGATGCTGTATCTTGTCCACCTTGGTTTGTTTGTTGGCTTTAGACGATTATTGTTCTTTGTCCAACTTGGTTTGTTGCTGGATTTAGACTATGCTTGTTCTTCCTCCAACTTGGTTTGGGTTCTGCCAAAATTTCGAATTAAAATTCTTGGTCACCAATCTTCCGATTTTTGGATTTTCAGTGCCCTTTTGACATCCGTTACGACTGCGCCAGTTAAAGTTCGGGCCTTTGGAGCTGGTTTTTTAAAAAAACTCCGATACTTTAACAAATTTATTTGAAATTAAAATTTAGATAACTTGTACATAATACTAAAAAATAATTATTGTACTAGTGAGTAGCTTGAACAACGAAGTATGGAGTTCGAAGACTGACTGCCGGGCATTGAGCTCCCGGGCTTTTTATAATAACCTGCCCCTCACACGGCTTGTGGGAACTTGCAGATCTCATGTCTGCTTTACACTTTGTTACAATGTATCAATCTTAATTCTAAGTAATTGCGGTCTGTTGACCGCCTGTGACCTGCCACCTGCAGTATCACTGCCCTCACGAATGCAAAGTTGCATGTCGATAACCTCTCTGGGTTATCCTTGTGTTACAATGTTGCATTGAACTTATACTTTTACTTAATAATTTCTAATAATTCCTATTAGATTCAATATATCAATATATATATAGGTAACTAGAAGCGGTTTGTAGTCCCTACGGGACTACTTTGAACGCCTCTACTCGCTTTGTGGGCCACTCTCTTTACGCCCCACCATCTTTACTCCCTACCATTTTGCGCACCGCCTCTCTACGCCCCGCTCTCTACGCCCCGCTCTTTACGCTCCGCCCCCTCTACACCCTGCACCCTCTACGCACCGCCCTCTCTACGCCCCGCCCTCTCTACGCTCTACCCTGTCTACGCCACGCACTCTCTACGCCACGCACTCTCTACGCTTCGCACTCTCTACGCCCCGCCCTATTTACGCCCCGTCCTATCTACGCCCCGCCCTATTTACGCCCCGTCCTAATTTTATTTTTATAAGGATTTGAAAATCTATGCCTAGTGGCATGCTTATTTCCGCAACCTCTCACATAGTAGAGAAAGCATCCATAATCCACGATTCGGATAAAAATATGTAACCCATTATTTTACCATTTGTTACAAAAACTAATAAATATGAATCTCCTCTAAATACAGTAATGTTTAAACAAACACCAAGGTCTAACTTTAAGATATCAGTTTCTCATAAGTTTCAGTTTTAAAATAAATTATTTGCCCATGCAATATCGGTAGGTATGTAATAACAACATTGACGGTGAAATAAGTACCTATAAAAAGAATAGTAATGTAATCTTAAGTAAAACTAATGTTTTTTTTAAATCACATACGTGGATATATTGAAGAAGTCGAATATTAATATCACAATTCATAATAAATATTTGGAAATGCAGTAAATCAAATTAAACAATCTTTGAATAGCGCTACGGTTAGATAAACAATAATTATAAACGTCAATAATCAAAAGCAACATAATGCAGTCAAATTGTGGGCGCACTAACTGCTTTTGACATTCTCATAAATTACAAACGCGCAAAGTTTGGTAAATAAAGATGTAGGATTTATGGTAGATGCTAATATTTTTGGTACCATTAGAAATATGTTAAGGATTGTATACCAATTTTGAAACCAACTCAATCGTCTGTTCATCAACGCAAATGTACCGGTTTAGCTGTGCGTTTGGGTTTTAAGATCGTAAAATATCAAAGGTTTTTATACGCTATATAAGCGAATACGTTTCTGCAAGTTGGACAATATCTGAAAAGTAAAGTTGGAAATGGTACTTGATAAATGTAATTACAAATTATAATTGCAGATCGTCACTGAAGCATATGAAAATGTATGGTTTCATTGTTAAATAAATGCTATTGCATGTTTTAAAAAGCATCATAAAATTAAATTAAAAAATGAATTTTACTGGGATTGAACCAGCGGAGTTAAGATTCGTAATCAGAGACGTTGTGCTTGCGCTGTGAGGAGATGTATATTGAAATCGCGTATGGTTGTATACTTGCTATGCCTAATGTCACATAAGAAATACATCGTCTTAGGAATAAATCACGGTCTATTGTAATTGTTCGGGCGACTCCGTATATAAACGTCAAATGTATAAAGTATTTATTTTTCAAATAAATAGCTGGTGTATGATAAAAGCCATTTTTTCGTATAATTGTAGTCAATTATCGGTACTTTTAAATGATATTAGACGAATTATAAATTTAATTTTGAGAAATTTTAAAAGAAATGTGTAATCATAGATTTTGAAGGTACATATTCGTTCGCTTCCGCCGGATTTCGGAACCTGGTTTTGACGTTTATGACATAAATTATACAACTTTTAATACCTGTTTTAAGAAAATACTATACTATCAGGTTGCAAACTTGTTAATAATTGAGGTTTTAGAATACGAATAGCGTTGTTTGGCATATATTAGAAATTTTTTAACGCCCGAATACGAATTTTACAAACTAACTAGATCTTACTTCTCTCTCGTACTAACGTCAACGAAACAGTTCCTGACCCCGTCGCACGACTGGTTCGGTTTTTAGATCGGAATTTTTTGAGGGATCCAAGCTTTTTTAACACGTTAACGAATACGTCGCTTCAAATTAATCTTTTCCCGGAAAATCCTTATTTCTACGTAAGTTATCGGTTTTCCGCCATAAAAACCGGCCTATCCTAAGCACGCAAAAATTCTCCACCTAACCACCACCCGTCCGCGCCCCCAACTCCGAAACCCTCGGACGCAAATCCCAATAAGTGATCGATTTGCGTCTCTCAACTTTAACACAAAGACGGGCGTACGAAACTTATAGTTATTAGACTAGAAGCGGTTTGTAGTCCCTACGGGACTACTTTGAGCGCCTCTACTCGCTTTGTGGACCACTCTCTTTACGTCCCACCATCTTTACGCCTTACCATCTTTACGCCTTACCATCTTTACGCCTTACCATCTTTACGCCTTACCATCTTTGCGCACCGCCTCTCTACGCCCCGAACTCTATACGCCCGCCCTCTGTGCGCCCTGTCCTCTCTACGCCCCGTACTCTCTACGCCCGACCTCTCTACGCCCCGCCGTCTCTACGCCCAGCCGTCTCTACGCCCCCGTCTCCCCCGTCGTCTCTACGCCCCGCCTCTCTACGCCCCGCCCTCTACACCCCGTCTTCACTTTCTTCTAGTAGAATTCATTAAAACGACTTTGAGAAGTTGAGCGAATCAAGATCACCTAGCTCTAGTAGACTTTGCACTTGTGGGAGTTAACCGGATCAAGATCACCTCGATCTAGTAGACTTTGCCGAAATCACACCGGGAGTCGATCGGATCAAGAATTATTTCGCTGTAGTAGACTTTGTTGAAATCACCTCTTGGAGTTGATCGGATCAAGACCACTTCGCCCCAGTAGACTTTGTCGAAATCACTTCGGAGAGTCGATCAGATCAAGATCACTTCGCCGTAGTAGTCTTTGTCGAAACACTTCGGGATAGCCGATCGGATCAAGATCAATTTGCCGTAGTAGACCTTGTGAAATCACTTCGGGGAGTTGTTTGGGGAATTTGATCGGGGAGTCAATCGGGGGGTCAATCGGGGAGTCGATCGGGGAGTCGATCGGGGAGTCGATCGGGGAGTCGAGCGGGGTCAAGATAACTTCGTCGTAGTAGTGTTTGTAGAAATGACTTCGGAGAATTAATCGGACAAAAACCACTCCGCCCTAGTAGACCTTGTCAAAATCACTTCGGAAAATCGATCGGATCAAGACCACTACGCCCTAGTAAACTTTGTCGGAATCACTTCGGGGAGGCGATCGTATTAATCCACTTCGCCCTGGTAGACTTTGCCGAAACTATTTAGTGGGAGTCGATCGGATCTAGATCATTTCGCCCTAGTAGTTTTTGTCGAAATCACTTCGGGAAGTCGATTGGATTAAGATCACTTTGCCCTAGAGAACTGTCGAAATCACTTCGGGAAGTTGATTGGATCAAGATCATTTTACTCCAGTAGACTGACGAAATCACTTTGGAGAGTCGGTCAAGACTACTTCGCCCTAGTAAACTTTGTCGAAATCATTCCGGGGAAGCGATCGTATCAAGACCACTACGCCCCAGCAGACTTTGTCGAATTCATTTAGTGGGAGTCGATTGGATTTAGATCATTTCGCCTTAGCAGCCTTAGTAGAAACCACTTCGGGGAGTCGATCGGATCTAGAGCACGACCGTAGTAGACTGTCGAAATTACTTCGGGGTGGGGCGATCGGATCAAGATCATTTTGCCCTAGTAAACTTTGCCGAAATTATTTTGAAGAGTCGATTGGATCAAGACCACTTCGCCCTAGTAGACTTTGTAGAAATCATCTAGTGGGAGTCGACCGGAGCAAGACCACTTCGCTTTAATACTCTTTGTCGAAATCATTTCGGTGAGTCGATCGGATTAATATAACTTTGCCGTAGCAAACTATCGAAATCACTTCGGGAAGTCGATCGGATAAGGATCAATATGCCCTAGTAAACTTTGTCGAAATTACTTTGGGGAGACGATTGTATCAAGACCACTTTGCCTTAGTAGGCATTATGGAAAATACTTAAGGTAGCCGATCGGATCAAGATGAGTTCGCCCAAGTAGACTGTTTTGAAATCACCCGGGGGCGATTAGATCAAGACTACCTTGCCGTAGTAAACTTAAAAAAAATTCAAAACTTTATGTAATATAAGTAATGGATATGTAGCTTATAAATATTTTACAAACATAGCATGCGAAGGGTTTTTAGCAATGTTAACAATGTTAGTTACGTATATATAAAAGAGCAACGGATATTATATACAGTGGTTAAATAATCGATTGCAATAAGTAGCAATTGTAGAAAACTTAAGCAAGTGTTGTTTAACACCTCAAGTCATGTTTTTGAACGTACCGTGGTCTGTCATAGTTATTGAAATCAGCTGATCGCCTTAGTTTAATTAAAGAGCTTCGAATGTTCTTGTATATATATTTACAGCAAATTTAGGGAATTACTGGTTTTACTTTCTTATTTTTACGAATCAACTCTATGCTGCTTCTATCTAACAGTATGTAAGTCTTGTTGTGTGCGACAAATGGAATAGAACAAATAAAAGTGACACATGCAAATCAATCAAAATTAAGCAATATTTATTAATTGTCAATGTAGGTAATGTTACATATGAGCACATTTGTAATAACGTGTTTGCAAATAGCAACGTATGTTAAAGATAAATTTTCAGTGAAGTATATGCAATCAATTTTGGCATTAGTGATTTAGATTAAAAAAGGCTTTTCGTATGCCGCAATATGCGTTTAACGTTTCTCAATTTAAATTTAGAAATTAGTGTAATACGTATACGTTACCGGTATTGAATTTATGTTTTACGCTCAGAAGCTTTGTGTATCAGCACATATTTCGTATTTTATAAGGATTTTAGTTAATGCAGGTAACCGTATAGTTCTACCTTCTCTGTACATCATGCTGCTTCGTTTTACCGCGTATTGGGTATGCTCGTTAAGACAAAGTCGTCAATTACTGTTAATGTAGATAAGGAATAAATAACTTATAGTAGATTATTGTTTAGTGGTTATAAATTTTGTTTGGCTATTTTACGCATATTAGACGCTTGTTAATGTTTAAAAAAATAAACATAAAAAAAAAAATAATTTAATTGGGCATTGAACCACCGAGGTTGCGTATGGTAGACGGAGGAAGGAAGGAAAGATAATCTATTTATAACTTTTCATATAATTTTGCTAAATACTAAATACTAACAATAATAACAATTGGTTCCTTAATAGTACCTACGATTCGACGTATAACTGTAAGTAATTTAATAACAATATTCGGTAACTATACTAAAATATTTACCTGACTGTTTATAATAATTAACTATGTCTTTTATTTTATTTTTATTTTATATCATTGTTGTATATTGTACAATAGGAAAAGTGGAAAAACCTATTTTAATGTAGACGGAGGCGTTAGTCTTACGCTATCGAACCGACTTTTGTAGTAAATCCTTTGGTTGTATACTTGTAGTAGTGGAAGCCTAAAAACATATATAGCGTTTTCGAAATTATTTACGTAGACTTGAAATTTGTTGGATGTAAAATTAAATTTTAATTTTTTTTTTGTTTAAAATAGACCGCGTCTATTAATATGTAATACTTTTTTATAAGTAGAATTAATAATATTCATTACTATAAAGAAGCTTTAATTTTAGAAATTTGTAAATTAAGTGTGTTAACAGAGTTTCAGATAGTACGTGCGCGCGCTAATCGGTTTTTTGTTCGTAATCTGTTTTGACATTTCTCAAATAAATGACACAAATCGCAGTAAAAATTTTAAAGATGTATAATTTATGATAGATGTAAAATTTTGTGGTACATGTTAGAAATTTGTTAAGGATCTTATACCAATTTCTGAAAGCAAGTCGATCGTCTGTTCATCAATGCAAACGTAGCTGTTGTTGGCTTTGCGCGTTTGTTTTATTAGATCGTAAAATATTAAAGCTTTTTAGTTTTTATACACATATAAGCGAATACGTACCTGCAAGTTGGACAATCTCTGAAAAGAAAACTTTGTCAATGGTTTTTGAGTAAATATAATTCACAAATTATAGATTGTAGATCGCACTGACGCATAAGAAAAAAATAATGCCTTGGGTTATTTAATGCATATTGTTAAATGAATGCTATTGCATGTTTTAAAAATGTTTATACTTGGCAACCCCGGTAATACGGAGCAGTAAAAGTTGGACAACCTAACTTTTCTATTCTTTATACTTTGTACCCTCGATAGGTACTGAATTCGGCAGGACACGAAATAGTCGTAAAAATTAGGAAAATATTCAACTACATTATTTTTAATTAAAAATAGCCTTAACCTGATGTAAATAAACAACCCATTCGCGATTTGTCTGTATAGATATTGTGGCCGACCTATTACATGTGAGATTAAGTCGGGATACAAAGTATTTTATAAACACTTTGGCGGGGCTAAGCGTCGACCGTTGGTGGCTGCGGAGAATGTATGAGACTTGAATCATCAAGGTTTATAAGGTAATTGAAAGGTAGCCAACGTAAAAACAACTGAAAATAAAATATTTATAATATAATACCGAATAAAACTCGATAAACTTGAAAAAATATCTTTGCTGTATTCAAAATTAATGTTTTTAATTTGTGAAAGATAACATTTATATGTTTGCATATAAATAAAAATAAAGTTTGTGAAACTAAAGAATTTAATACTTTGTAGTATCTAAGTTACTCTAATCTTTAAAAAACATTCAACTCTAGACTATTATCGTAAAGTCATTTTTAAGGAAAATAAACACTTTGATTAGCATGGAATTTTATGAAACTTGTGCTTCTACATGTTATAAATTTAAATTAAATAAAAGGCACAATTCTTAGTAGGATCACTTGCTTATATGTAATTTTTGGATTAAATAATAAATAAGATATAAAGACAAAACTTGACTACTTTGTCAAACAGGAACTAATAATTTTCTTTATGTAGGCAAAAAACAAAAGGCATTTAGATTAAATAATAGATAAGATATAAAGATACAACTTGATTGCTTTATCAAACAGGAACTAATAATTTCCTTTATGTAGGCAAAAGACAAAACACATACCTATAAGCATGGTATTAAATATCTGATATATAGTTGATTATGTCCAGTAAGACTGGGGCTTCTTTAAACCATATGTCAAAAACAGGTAGATAACAGGAACTAAAGACAGATGTGTTAACTTTTGACTATAAGTGAATTTAAAGCAGGGTGTGGATCCACCATTTTTACTGATGTCACTTTAGGCAAGGTAAAGTTGCATCTTCATAATTTCAAGAAGCTAAATTAAAGCTGATATGGAAATTACAGATGTGACGTAGCAAAATTGTTGCGCTCAAATTTATATTTAGTTGCAGCTTCTATGCAAGACACAAGGTAGAATATTCATTTTAAAATCTGAATTATTCTTGTGCGTAGCACTTATATCTCGAACATAGGTGACAGGTACTTGTATCAGAAACACGATAACGGGCTAACCATTTCGAAAAAATCTCATTGCTTAAAACTGTACACCATGATGCACAAGCAAACAAGGTAAGAGAGCATGTTCAGCACAAACATACTCAAGATAAGACCCCGAAAGAAGTGCTCGATACAACGTGTCGTTAACATTTCAAAAACCCAAGAGTGGGGTTATTGATATACACTTCAACTCCTGAACTGAATGGTCAAGAATCAAAACTACACCACTTGCCTATTAAGAAAACTAAGACCAATGAAACTAAACAGAAATTAACCAGTGACTTCTAAATATAAATATAAAATTTAGTATAAGGGACTTTGTAACAGATAGCTTGTAAACAAAATAAAACTTTATTATTTGTTTAACAAAAAAAAACAAAGCATTTATTCTGTATGACTTTTCATACTAAAGAAACTTATATAATTGTATCCTAAAGGGTTATTAAATTTATGGATGTAATGTTGGTTGCAGATAGTTTTTATAAGCAAACTTTGTTTTTAAGAAAAGATTTTGGTCTTTACAGTTGTAACATGCACAAGGGAAAATTGGCGTGGTACAATATTATGTTTAATAAGAAATACATTTTATTAGGAAAATAGATGAGTGAAGATGAATTTTAGTCAGGACCATATACTATAACAGTTGTAAGAAATATAATATTTTGCCTGCTTTTTTTCGAATACATATAACAGTGTTATGCAATTATAATATACTCTTTTTAAATGCAGTATACAGTCTGAAAGTTAACGCCGAAAGTTATCACTACATTTGGCAATACTTGTGTATTTCTGTTCTATGTATAATATGTGCTAGAACGCATAAAATGTATGTACGGCCGGAATAATATCATATAATGCCTTTATAGGGGTTTCTAGCAGACATAAATATGAATACGAATTGTGAAATAAAACAAGGTATATTTGTCCTCAGAATAGATTTCTTAATCTTTACAGTATAATGATAGAGTTAGTTCTAAATTTTCATTAAATTATTACAAAACAGTAGACATAACAGGCTCAAACTAGGACGCCCCGTTTTAGTAACGCAATAAGACGTGGCTGAATAGGTGCTTGATAACGAAGGAGATTTAATTATAACCGCAGGGCATCTCTGCGTTGTAGGGTAGTCTTCTGCTAAGCGGTTTATATCGTACGATGCCAGCTTTACGACTTTGGTTACTATGTTTACCTTACGCAGTTTTACGGGACAAAAACACTCATTAATCTTGAAATTGTTTAACTAAGTAAACCTTCCTATTAAAAGGCACTGCAGCTTCAGGTTAAAACTCCCTAAATTAATAAAATTGAGTTTGCCAGTAGTGACAAGAGCGAATTAAGGGATTTATTTTGCTACAGATTGATCTATGTTCTTATGTTTAAACATATCAAATTTAAAGGAGACATTTGTAAAGTATAGGTAATGTTAATAATCTATAGGAACACTGTGGCACGATTTAAATAAAATTAAATAAAACCCTTAACCACAAAAATATTTAAATTACTAGATACGCATTTCGACCACTATGTGGTCATCATCAATAGAAAAAAAAAAAAAAAATTAGCTGTATAATTTACTATATTGTTGCTTTAAACACTATCGAGGATATTCTCCTCACCCGCAGGCTGGTGTTCTCAACAACAAACAAGTGAATTGGGTATGAATTGACAATTCACTTGTTTGTTGTTGAGAACACCAGCCTGCGGGTGAGGAGAATATCCTCGATAGTGTTTAAAGCAACAATATAGTAAATTATACAGCTAATTTTTTCTGATGATGACCACATAGTGGTCGAAATACGTATCTAGTAATTTAAATATTTTTGTGGTTAAGGGTTTTTATTTAATTTTATTTTATATAGGTAATGTGCCTTTTTTATTTCCGAAATTTTGCTCTTTGATAACACTGAAGGTTTTTGAAACGTTTATTCAATTTTCACTTGAACTTACATTAAATTATGCACTATGTGTACGTACATCTAACTTAAACTGTAAATGATTTGATTGTTTGCTAACTTTAAAGTGAAGTCAAACTGTGTGCCCTTGTATTTATAAACTTTCAGTCGTAATTCCCCGACTTCTACATCTGTGTTTAGATGTCGTTTATACGTCTACATGCGAATATACAACAGACATAAAATAAATACTAAAAAAATACATTTCTAGTAGTAAAGGGTTGCAGCCGATGTCCACGGCGATTAATTACATATGATAACCTTTAAGGATAAACTATACGTGACTTCTGTAATACATAACTATTACACAAGTGTTTTCAGAAAGACAAGTTTAACACAAAATAAAGATTAAATATATAAATTTTTCATATGAAAGGAATGCAACTAGCACCCACAGAGATTTACTCCATATATAAACATGTCACAACCTTAATGTATACTAGATCTGACTTATGATATATGTAACTCCTTCTTTTCTACTATAAGACAACGGGATTATGTTAATTATTCTATTTATCTCTTTATTATTCCATTTAAAAACTTTCTTTTTTCAATAATTTTACAAGCAAACTTATATCTAAAAATTGCTATGACTATAATTACAATAATCAGAAATAAATACATTTATATTACAAAAATGTGTTGTTCAAGTCGTTTAAATCAAGTTCATTCAACTTTTTTATCCTCTAACTCTTTGTACATTGGTTTTACATCATTCAAATTTATCGGTTGTAACTCCATGGGTTTGGCCTTCTTGTTCTCTTTGTGTGTGTCATTTCTTGACGTTTGGAGTTTACGTATCTTCACATACGAAGATTAGCATTAATAATTTTCATATTTCTTTATATGATTGTTATGTTTGTGTTCATGAAATAGTTAGCCAAGATTTTTGTGTTGCTAGGTATCCTAAAAACAAGCTTATCATGTTATGTCAATTCATATCATATACAACTTTTAAAGAGTTCTCAGATTAAATTCTTCGCTACCTCCAGAGTTGTTTAATATATTATTAAGGTATACATTACCCAATTGGCGACGAGGATAAAGTTATGACTAATATTGAAAAAATTAAGGAATTTAATACTATTCAACCTGAAGCATGGAAATTCTATGCCGAAAGATTAGAGTTCTTCATGGAGACTAATAATATTAAGGAGGACAAACTTAAACGTGCAGCTTTAATAACAGTTTGCGATTTAAGATGCTATTCTACGATTAAGTCAATTAGTGCTCCCAAAGGAGTAACTGAACATTCTTATGAAGAAATAATTACAAAACTGACTGAACATTTTTCTCTGAAACCTTCTACAATAGTTAAGCGCTATAAGTTTTATAAAAGTGTTCAAAACCAGAACGAATCAATTGCTACTTTTGTTGAAGAATTGCTATCAATTGCAGATAATTGCGAATTTCCTGTTAATTTCTTTGACGAAGCGATACGAGACCGCATTGTCTGTGGGGTAGGAAGTGAATCTTTACAGCGTCGTTTACTTGCAGAAACAAATCTGACTTTAAAAGATGCTTACGAAGTTGCAATTGCTACCAAAACTGCCTCGATTAATATAGTTGAAATAAAGACTGATTGCAGTAGTACTACAGATTCGTGTTTTTCTGTAAAAAAGAGGAATAAGGACGAGACAGAGCAGCAGCGCTACAGCTGCGGTAGTAATCATTCACCTTCAAAATGCAAACTCAGATATTCTTGGTGTTTTGCCTGTTATAAAAAAGTCACATTGCAAAAGTTTGTTTTTCAAAAAAGAGCCATTCACCTACTACAAATGTAATATCGGATACTGAAAATAGTCGCAAAGAAGAATCTAAACAAGAAATAAATAATATTTCAGGTTCTTGTATTGCTCTTTATACAATTGAAGTTTTAATTGATGGTCAATCGTGTTTGTTTGAAGTTGACACGGGTTCAGCAGAAACATTACTGTCGGAAAAACGTTTTAAGAGACTTTATCCTAAAATAATGCCTAAACTGGATCGTTCAAAACTTAATCTTACAGATCACAACAAAAGACCTCTTGCACTGCTTGGGGGTGTGGGGTGTAATGTTAAAGTTAATCATGGGAGTGCATCATTATCTATTGTAATCGTTGCTGGTGATCGAAAAAATTTGTCGGGACGGATATGGTTTAATGAATTGGGTATCGAGGTAATAATAAGTGACAATAAGAAAGTTGCGTGGAATAGTACTGAGATTAATACTGCTAGTATTACAAATGACCCAAGTACAAATTTAAAATTTGCGACGCTATTCGATAAATTTACGGACGTTTTTTCTGAAGGCATAGGTACTTTTAGCGGTTTCCCTGTATCACTAGGGATAGATCCAAATTTTAAACCTATCTACATAAAGACAAGGCCAATACCATTTGTTCTAAAGTCACTTGTTGAAGAGGAATTTGATCGACTAGTTAAGCAAGGTGCCTTGTTTCAATTACGTACTCAAAGTGGGCTACTCCAATTGTGGTAGTGCATAAGAAAGAATCAAACAAAATCAGAATATGCGAAGATTTTAAAAGTACGCTTAACAAAGCATTGTCGAGGCAACCATGACCTATTCCTTTTGTGAAAGAATTATTATTTAATATGGCCCGTAGATAGGTGTTTGGGAAGATTAATTTATCCCACGCTTATCAACAACTAGTGGTTGATGAAGAGTCTGCAATTGCCCAGACGATTATTGCTTATAAGGGAGCGTTCGCTGTTAGGTGTCTACAATTTGGCATTTCGGTGGTTCCTGGAATATTCTAGGAATTTATGGAAAAACTCTTGTGGAATGTCGAAGACGCTATGTCATTTTTTGACGATGTTCTCATCTCTGCTCAAACTGAAGAGGAATTTGCAAATCACATTACACGAGTTTTTACAATTTTCAAAGATAACGGCTTAAAACTGAATAAAGAAATATGTATTCTTGGGTCATCGTCTGTTACATACCTTCAGTTTCGTGTTGATTCTGTAGGCATCTACCCAACCGAAAAAAGTACAAAGCTATACATTATGCACCAGTTCCAAAAAATAAAACGGAGTTGCAAGCATTTTTGGGCATGCTTAATTTTTATCACATTTTCTAAATGGCAAAGACACAATTGCTGAACATTTACATAAGCTCCTGGATTGCTCAAGCGATTGGGTTTGGACTGCTATTCATGACAAAGTTTTTAAGAATGTAAAAACCTAATTTTTTCTGTGACCGGAAAAAAATTTGACATTTAATGTTTCTTGACAGGTAACAAAATGTCACTTTTTATGAATTTACTTTTTTCTCCCAAGAAAAAAATGAGTACTTTTTTTCCCGGGTATGTGCAAATAAGTAAAAACACGAAGATATTTAATTTAAAGCCGGGTTCACACTTGTAACGTTCAGGTGTAACACAACATCGTATCATAACTTTGTCGCGTTCAAAACAACCGATATAACAACTTAAGAAACAATTTTTGAAACCACTCGTAGAATTAAATTGACAGATTATACACGTGTAAAAATGTAAGATTTTAAGTCTCGGTGTTTTGTCTCCCTCCGCTTCGCGTCAGGAGACTAACACATCTCGAACTAAAATCTAATACTTTTTCCCTTGTATAACAAATAACTATACTTCAAATGCGGCGGTGGTACACTACAATCCAATGAAACCAATAACGATTACTTGCGATGCTTCTCAATCTCAATATGGCGTTGGTGCTGTTCGTAGCCACGTTTTACCAAACGGAGTGGAAGCTCCAATTGCATTTTACACTAGAACAATGAATTCTACAGAAAGGGGTTATTCACAGTTGCATCGGGAAGCTTTAAGCATTATTGCAGGAATAAAAAAATTCCATAATTACTTGTACGGCAGGAAATTCACAATTGTTACAAACGACAAACCACTTGTGAGTCTTTTTACTCCGAAGAAGCCAACTCCAAATATTATTTCTCCTAGAATGCAACGTTGAATAATTATGCTAAGTACTTATGATTACGAAATTAACTACAAACTTAGCAAGCAAATTTCTAATTCAGATGGGTTAAGTCTATTATTGGAATCAATGAAAGATCCGGTTTTAGATGCTAAGCAAATGTCTTCGCTAACGGCTAAGGATCCCATTCTGGCGCGTGTGTTAAACTGGACATTGAAACGATGGTCGGAAGGACGGGTATTGGAAGAGTTCAAAAATTTTTATGCGAGCGAATTATCATCACATAAAGGTAGTATTCTACGCGGATGTCGCGTGGTTATTCCAAAGGTAGGTACCGTAAGAATTCTTGAAGTACCGCATGCGTGTCATCCCAGTATCGTCAAGATGAAAGCAATAGCAGGAAGTTACGTTTGGTGGCCAGGAATTAATGCTGAAATAGAAAATGTTGTTTAAGGTTGTAGAGAGTGTCAAACAAATGTACGCTCACGTCCAGCTTTTCCAGTATTTCCTTGGGAACCTACAAATAAACCATGGTCGAGATTATATTTAGATTTTGCGGGGCTATTTATGGGATAGGTTTCTCTAATAGTGGTGCATTCATTTTCTAAATGGCTTAAAGTTCGATTCGTTCCAAATACTTCTACTGAAGCAGTCATATCAACATTGTATTGGTTGATTGTTACTCACTGGTTACCAGATACAATGATATCTAATAATGGAACTGCATTTACTAGCGACCGGTTATGCAATTTGGAAAAATGTTTGGAATTCGTTTAGTGACCACCGCTCCTCATCGACCAAAAGGAAACGGAATGGCAGAAAGATTGGTTCAAACAACTAAAGGTTTCCTAAAAAAAAAATATTACTGGAGGTTATAAATTTAAATTAGCTAAATTTTTATTATACCAACACATCGCTCCTAGCTCAACCACTGGTCGGAATCCTAGCGAGATTCTTATGGGCAGGAAGTTACAAATTGTGTTGGATAAACTAAATCCAGATTTGTCTTCGGAGTTGCAACTTAAAAGGGAAGAATCCCTTGAGAGTGCTTTAGAGTCACCTAACTTACGAACATTTAACGTTAACGACACCGCCTTCATTAAGAATTATAGTAGCGGTGATAAATGGATTCTTGCGATAATCTTTGAAGTTAGCGTATCCGTTTCTTACAAAGTTAAATTTCATGACGGAAGCAGTCATGTAGATAAAATCAAACTAAGATTCCCTGTTACTTTAAATGGTGAGGGTAATAAACAGAATTCAACTACTCACCGGCATCATAATCATTCGGATGTTCTATGTGACCTGTATATGCCAGCCGTTTCTAATGCGCCGTTAACGGATGATCAGGACGAAGTTGCTCCAATTCCAGCTAAGTATGAAAGACCCCAACGAATTAGACAACCACCGGTTAAGTGATTATGTTGCTTAAGAGGGAGAAGTGTTATGTTTGTGTTCATGAAATAGTCAGCCAAGATTTTTATGTTGCTAAATATCCGGGAAACACGCTTGTCATGTTATGTTAATTCATATCATATACAACGTTTAAAGAGTTCTCAGATTAAATACTTCTACTACCTCCAGAATTGTTTAATATATTATTAAGTACCACATTACAATGATATCCGTCGATCTTGATTTCATACGTCTTAATTTTAGTCCAAGCAAGTAGCTACCTTTTAGCTTGGTTTTGTCAACAAGTTTTGCACATTTTGTCGTTGCAACCTGTTACGGTTCAATTTTGCGTAACGTGTTTCGCAATTTCTCGATATACTTCATTCCCAAACACGACGCCTATGGTTTATTTCCTTATTGTAATTTATCAAGTTTCGTTCATAAATTTAAGTCTTAATTCTTGTATGTTGATAGCGTGCATAAAACTAATTCTTATCAATTTAATACGAGTCGTGATTATTTATTCTTTTCTTGAATTTGATCCTCGATGCTTGGTAACGTGCATCTTATTGTGAACTAATTTGTAGTTCCGCCCTTATTATTTTAATTTTGGGGAATTGATGATCCGTTGTTTTAGAGCGAATTATTAGTGCAAATTTTATATTTGGTCTGCTCTTTTGAGAATTCTATAAAAGTTCGAGATAATGTTATTTATAATTTTTATACACGTAAACTTCATACATTGTTATCTTTGTTGGACACATTTGAAAACTCGATTATAACATCAAGTTTTGTTGTTATGATTTAAGCCCGTTTTGTAAAGGAATAGCAAAACGGTAAGGCAAATACTATGTGTGTTCACATCTAATTACAACATTTTAGGGTTGCAGTTTATAGTTTTGCAGTTTTACAGCTATGTAGTTTTGCAGTCCTGCAGTTTTGCAGTCTTGTAGTTTTGCACTCTTGTGGTGTGATATCGTTATGTGTTGAAGATACTAACTCAGGCGTACCTGCAAGATACAATATCCGCGCTCAGGACCTGCTCTAGAAAGATCTTTCCATATTATATTTTTATTGTACGTGCCGCTAATCTGATATCCATTGATATCCATTGCCACCTGCAGATAATATTATAGCGCCATCTTACATTATAACTGATATTGTAATTTATTTTAAGATCATTTTTGTTATAGTTGTGCGTCGGAATTAATTTACCCAACGAATTATTGATTTTAAATTTATACAAAGTGAACATACTGAAAATATACTGCAGCTATTCAATTTTTATAAGTGTAAGTTACATTTTCCATTTCGAATGGAGCTGTACCTTGCCGAAGTTCTAAATTACTAGAACAGGTGAAATGGTTTGCGTGTTCTAATGAGCTAAACAGCCAAACTACAGGTCCAACCAAAGTAGTAGGGTCGTTAGTGAGGAACCAGACTAAGACAGGTCCCGAGAGAGGGCAGAGGCTCTTTCGGTACTTAGATTGGCAGAGACCATTGGGATCGGTATGGCAGTCTAAGACACACTACCGCGATGTGGAATGCAACGGGAAACCACCGCATTATCTCCCAAGTACACAGCGTACTTAAATTGTAACAAACATGATGGCATTGTCTGGGGTAAAAGATTCCGGAGTTAAAATAGTCCGTTCATTTTTTTTCATTTCCAATGCTCCACCCGAAGGTACTACATTGGCCAGGAGGCAAATTTTTTGTTGCCTGGAAATTTATAATTTTGCCGAACACTTGCCGTTCCAGGCAAATTAGGGATCTTTAACGTGCGTGACAACACTCACACACGGGACCTCCATTTAACCTCTCATCCGAAAGAGGGCGTAATTTTTGTGAAAAATGCTCACCTGCCATTTTTCAAGCAGTCGGCCGTGTCGGGATTTGAACCCAGGACCTTGGGATCCGTAGTCTTACGCTTACTACATTGATCCACGGCAACGGCAGTAAAAATAGTCCCCCATTCGGATCTCCGGGAGGGGACTACTGCAGAGGATGCGATCGGAAAGATAAAAATAAGAGTCGGGAACATTCTGCGTGTCGGAGCGTGGAATGTTAGAAGTATGAAGCAAGTAGGTAAGCTGGAGAACCTAAAAATCGAAATGAATAGGTTATCACTAGACATAGTGGGGATCAGCGAAGTTCGGTGGCCAGAAGCGGGGGATTTTTGGAGTGGAGACTTCAGGGTAATTTATACAGGAGCAAAGGAAGGAAATTTGGGTGTGGGGATAGTTATGCGGAAAAAGATAGGATACTGTATAGAAAATTACTTACAAAAGAACGAAAGAGTACTCATGGTTAGATTAGAATCTAAACCGGTAAACACAGTAATAATACAAGTATACATGCCCACCTCTAGCTACAGTGACGAAGAGGTAGAAGCCATCTACAAAGATATCGATGACATATTAAGATACGTAAAAGGACATGAAAATTTAATAATTACGGGGGATTTTAATGCCGTGGTAGGTGAGAGTAGGGAAGGAGCGGTAGAAGGTTTATTTGGTTTAGGCATGAGAAACGACAGGGGAAATAGGCTGGTAGAATTTTGCGACAAGAACAATTTAATCATTACAAACACATTATTTCAACATCATGCTAGAAGACGATATACGTGGAAGATGCCAGGAGATATAGGAAGATATCAAATAGATTACATTCTTTTTAGACAACGATTTAGGAATCAAGTAAAGGACTGCAGAAGCTACCCAGAAGCAGATAAAGACACTGACCACAACATCGTAGTTATGAAGGCCGTACTTAAATTTAAAAATTTGAAAAAAGAAACGGAAAAAGGCACTTGGACTTAGAGAAACTAAAAGAAAAAGATATTCAAGAGAGATTAAAAAAAAAGTCAAATGAATTGCTCAAAGATATCGGGAAAATATCTGATACTAAGGAAGTAGAAACAGAATGGAATAACATTAAATCCAGCCTAGATATGGCGGCCAGAGATATTCTGGGGTATACACAAAAAGAAAATAGGAAACCATGGATAACCAAGGATATCCTGAATTTAATAGAAGAAAGACGAAAATACAAAAATAAATCAGACGAAACAGGAAAACAGAGATACAAAGCCAGAGATACAAGGGATATAAAACCATATAGCAAAAATATATGGGACGCACAAGGAAATGTCATCATAAAAAACACAGAGAAAGTGGGTAGATGACAAGAATATATATGGAATTTATATGCAAGAGAGGAACTAACTGCATTAGAACAGGAATCAGACATTGAAAATGATGACTTGGGATATCCTATACTTAGAGACGAGTTTGAATTAGCATTAAAGAGTCTGAAAAATGGTAAGGCGCCGGGTACAGATAAGGTGCAAGCAGAAACTCTAACAGCCGCTGGACAAGCAGTAACAGAACGTCTCTTCCAACTTGTAAGCTATATGTATGAGACAGGCGAGATACCTAAAGATTTCAAACGTAGCATCAGAGTAACTATACCAAAGAAGAAAGGCGCGGATAGATGTGAAAATTTTCGAATAATAAGTTTGACAGCACACGTGTCAAAAATATTAACTAGAATTGTGCAAAGACGAATGGAAAAACGGGCGGAAGAAATACTGGGAGAAGACCAATTTGGACTTAGGCGGAGCATGGGAACACGGGAGGCTACTTTAGCTCTGAGAGTGATAATGGAGAAAACAATAGAAAAGGGGGAAAGCGTGTATATAGGGTTTGTAGATCTGGAAAAAGCATTTGACAATGTAAAATGGAAAAAATGTTTAAAATACTCAAAAAGATTGAAATGAGTTATAGGGATAGACGAATAGTACATAGCTTATACAAAGAGCAAACAGCAGTAATAGAATTAGAGCAGGAACGTAGAGAAGTAAACATTAGGAAAGGGGTGAGACAGGGATGTGCCATATTCCCATTGATTTTTAACTTGTACATAGAAGATGCAATGAATACTGTCAAATGCAGGAAGACATTTAGAATTACTATGCAGGGACAAAAAATTGATATGCTTAGATTTTCAGATGATATAGCGGTATTAGCGTCTAGCAAAGGAAGAGTTAGAAGCTGCTCTTAATGAAATGGAAACGGTTCTAACAGAGAGATACGGTATGAAAATTAACAAAACTAAAACTAAAGTTCTAGTATGCAAAGGTGGGGAAATTAAATAAAAATCAAGAATACAAGTATGTAACACGAACTTACAAGAGGTTAAGGATTTCTGCTACCTAGGAAGCCAAATAACGTAAGATGGGAAAAGCACAAAAAATATAAAACAAAGATTAGCACAAGGTCGTGCTACATTTAACAAGAAAAAGCAACTACTGTGCTCAAAGACCACATACATAGAAACAAGGAAAAGATTGCTTAGAACATATGTGTGGAGCACAGCACTGTACGGCTGTGAAGCCTGGACAGTAAGAGAAGCAGACAAAAAAAAGGTAGAAGCCTTTGAAATGTGGTGCTACAGACGTATGATGAAGATATCATGAGCAAAGTTAAGAATGAAGAGGTACTAAAAATGGTAGGGGAAGAAAGAAATGTGTGGAAAACGATATAAAATAGGAAAGATAGGATAATAGGCCACATACTACGGCATGAGGGAATAGTGCGGAATATATTAGAAGTAGAGATAGGAAAAAGAGAAGAATAGGCAGACCTAGGTTAGACCACTGCACACAGATAGTAAAAGATGTAGGCTGTGGGGGTTTTAGGGGGATGTGTAGGCTAGCCCAGAATAGAAATCAATGGAGGTACGCATCCAACCAATCGCAAGATGGATAAACTATTGACGAAAAAATAACTGTACTTAAACATGATGATTATTATAAGTAACTACAAGAATTGGTTGGGCGATATTCTCGAATAATGTTAAGTGTGTGGAAGGATTTACTGGAAAGCCATTACTTCAGCAAATGTCTAAGCGTTGGGGGATCTTGGTAGCCACAGGTTGCTTAACCCCCTTAACTGAATCTCAGTGAAATAGGGCATAAAATTAGAAAACAATAGAAGGGGAACGAGCTGTATACACATGCTGTGTGAGAATTTCAGGGAACTATGTAGGCTAGCTCAGAATATAAATAAGTGCAGGTACGTGTCCAACCAGTTTTGAGACGGAAAACCTAATGACGAAAAAATAAGCGCAGATAAATGTGATGATTTGTATAAACAACTAGTTGTTGGTTGCGAAATATCTGCAACTAATGATGACTGTGCGAAAAAATATATTGGAAAATATATTAAATCGGTAAATAGTTAAGTTTTGGAGGAACTTGGCAGCCACAGGCTGCTTACCTCTCTTCACAACCACTAAAGGTCGGAGAAATAGAGTATATAATTGTAAAACAATAGAAGGTGACCGAACTGCATCTAACAAGAAAGAACAGCGCCTATGAGGAAAGACAACAAACATAGAACAAGAAGAAAATTATTGAAAGCATATGTGTGGAGCACAGCACAGTATGTCTATGAAATACGGGCAGTCTGAAACGCAGACAGAAAAACGGTAGCAGCCTTTTGAAATGCTGTGCTTTAGATGTATGAGGACGATAGCATGGACAGACAAAAATAATAACAAATAGGTTATATAAATAGTAGGGGAACAAGGATATTTGGGGAAAAAGATAAGAGAAATAGAAGGGCAGAGTACGTTCTAAGGCATTTTTGGGGAATAGTATGGGATATATTACAAGCAGAGATATTAAAAAAGAGGTAGATTTAGATCTAGATCAGATAGTTATAGATGCAGACTGTGCAAATTTCAGGGAAATTTGTAGGTTAGTTCAGAATAGGAAACAACGATGGTACACCTCTAACCAGTTATAGGACTGAAGACCTAATGATGATGATGAAGTTACATTTGAAAAGTACGTTGGTTTTATTAACACAAGCGCTTGAATTTAAGTCTAGTTATGTTGTAAAATAAATGTTTATGTTAACCCTATGAATATTAGAAATCATAACTTGTGTCAGTAAACGATTATATGTTATTTATATTTTCTTGTAGTCGAGTTTTACATCCGTTAAGCATCTATGGAGTGCGTGAGAAATTTCCTAGATTGATTTCGCGGGAAGCGTACAGTTCCGATTTAGGTGGCGCTCTCCAAGACTCTTGTTCACCGTGTCGACCTTAGGTTATTTGTATCTTGGTGCAAATTCCCACTTCCCCTCACCGACCAGAATCTAGTCGTGGTAAAATACGGTTACTCCTGCGGCTAACGATGTGTATGATTTTTGTGTTAGGAAACCGTTTTAAACCGTTTCTTTTGGGGTTAAAACCATCCTTTGGTTTTCTTCTAATTTCTTATTAAATTTGGCGTCCGTTCCCCATGGGTTGGAAGGATCATAAGAGCCATTTGGAATACTTATGTTGCTCTCATTCCATACTGATTCCAAGTCAATCAAATCAACACCAGCCGGAAACTGACGGGAAGCTAACGTATCGTTTGTCCTACAACTTTCCTGTAATACAATGCATGACTAATCTAACAGGATGTCCGGAAATAAAGCGTCAATATTAGGAAGGCGATCCTACACAAAAAAATTAATACCATAAAGTTCTTTACACTTTCAAATTTTTGCATATTTGTTTGTGTTCTTTTGTCATTGCGTACTAAATTTTACGCAGACCTCTAATACAAAAAGCGAAAACTAACCTTGGCTTGTAAACATGATTCAGCACTTTTTTTAACATTTTTATACATTAGGATAGGAAGAGCATCCAAAAGTGTTCAAAAATATCTACTCATGTTATATGTGTAGCGTAGAATCGATGTGTGCGAACATAGCACGCCGTTTGTTAAAATTATAATTTTTAAAGTTGTTCCAGATTGTTCTAACGTTGTGCTACTTTGCTTCTAATCAATATTATTTTATTCCAAACGATTTCTTGAATAAACGGAAAACCCATTTTAATACTAGCACTCCTTTTTTTACAAATCAAAGGTTTGATCCTTGTTGAACAGTGTTCTAGTTGTTCCAAAAAGACAACTCCGCCTAAAAAACGGTTCTTGAAAATAGGGAACAACACTTGTTTGTTGGAACCCCTTTTTCGCGAACAAACCGCATGTAGTACCTTCGCGTACAGCATTGGGGACGCGGCCACCTAGCGGCTCTATATAAATTATAAAGTACGAATCTAGCATCACCACCGGATATCCCAAAATCGATTTTTGGATTATATCAAAAAGAGTAAAACATATCCTTCATCTTCCTCTTTTATTTTATTGGCTAACTTTTTGTAAGTCGAATTGGAACAATGTGGTACAAAGGTAGAACGATCTGGGACAATTTTCAAAAACATAATTTTTAAAATAGGGTGCCAACTATACACACATGTAGTACCGCTCTCTGAATTATTGACGCATCAAATCCAGACACACTGAATATTTTATTATTTTAGCATACTTACATACTCATATGCAATTCGATAGTTTTTAGTTCAGAATTTATTGCTTTTGTTACTCGAATATTTTTGGTTCGTGTGGTTCTACTTCTATTGGTGGCACGCGTTCTTGGTTTATAATTGCCTTTACCCATTTCGAAAACAACAATACTCACTATTTTCACTATTGCAATTGTCTGTAATATTTGAGCTATAGGACCGGTATAGGTATTATTTCGATTTTCAATTAGTTAGTATTAATACTTACAGTGCGTATCAATTGAAATATTTAGAATTTACGTTTGATTGTATTACTACTCTTAAAAATAAATTAATACTATCTACAAATAGCGTAAATCTGTAGTTTTATTGCAGCAGTTAATTTTCTATTTCATTCAAGTAAAAATCAAATTTGTTGGGGAAAATGAATAAATACTGTAGGTCTTCTTGCTTTCCTTGCTAAAGTTACCCGCCAAACACGAGTTATAGGAACCCCCATCTATTATATATATAAAACTAATAATTGTATTAGGAAATATTAGGAAACTAAGAAATGTTAGGACAGTGCAACAATGTCGTTGCAACATATTATTACATTATATTATTATGATTTCAGTTCCCACGAGTAGAAACGCTACAAAGTAGCCCAAGGATAAGTGACACTGCAAAAGTCAGGTCACAGACGGTCGACGGATGTCACGTACCGTGATTACGCAGAATAAGCCTGCAACATTGTATTTATGAATAGCTCTTAAGATAGCAACTAAGTATTACAAAGTGTAAGCGGACATTACGTCCGCAGGTTCCCACAGTATTGTGAGGGGGAGAAAGTTATATAAGGACCAGGAGCTCCACTCCTAGTCAGTTCATCAGACGTTCAGCTTTAACCTTGCAGTTCACTGGTAACTCACTGTACAATTAATTAAAGTATTTCGACTTAGATGTATAATTCATGTTTGTTAAAATTCCATAATTAAATTCTGTACAAAACTAAATAAATGTGTTAAAGTTCAAAGAAGTCTTTTTAAAAAGGACCGCTCGAAGCCACGAACTCTAACTGGCGCAGTCGTAACGGATGTCAAAAGGGCACTAGCGAATCCAACTTCGAGGAACTGGTGGTCCGGGAATTTCAATTCCGATTTTGGCAGAACAAAAACTGGAGAAGAAACACGCATCGTTCAGATCCAGCCGTTGAATGAGAAACAAAAATAGTTCAAATTCAACAAAAGAAAAATTGGAGGCGATACAAGAATAGATCAAATCCAAGAAGCCAAAAAGAAAAACAGAAACAAAGAAAACAAATCAATGAAAGCAACCAAGCAAATAGTGTAAGTTCATTTTCCTAAACCAATTAAAAAATTATTTTATTATTAACAAAGACAATTGATATTTGCTAGTTTATGATTTATTTATGTATATGTTGACTATTGTTACAAAAATTTTATGCCATTTTTTGAAAATAATCGACTTAGCAACTGCTAGAGATTATCTTCAAGCCTTTAGTGAAATTTTATTATTATTTTACTTGTATATATGAAAAACTTATGAAAACTCGAGACAACAAAAAATTCTGAGACTAAGAACTGAGAAAAATTATTCTGAAACAAAAACTAGAGACAATTATAAAAAAAAGTCGCAAAGCGCAAGAGACTAGATCACGTTTTAACTAACGTAAGAAAAAATTCTTAAAACAAATTTAAACCTCTTAAGATTGCGGAATTAAATCTTAACTGGCGCGAAAAAATTTCTAAAAAACCTCTAACTCGACAACCTTAACCGAAACAAAAATTTTTAGAATTTCTAATCTAACTAACGCAACAAATTTTAGAATTCCAATTCAATCTTAACTGACGCACAAAACAATTTTAAATACACCAAGAAAAAACGCGAAAGCAAAACGAGCAATTAAAAAGTCAAAACCTTCTAACACCACGATTCAAATTCAAATTCCATCCATAAATAGACAAAACCCATTCTATTAATTAAAACCCACATCTTAATACGAGAATTAACAAAGCGCGAATTCAAATTGAACGTAATATCTCATCATACTTCATCAAAGTGAATAGAAACTAACCTTGAATAAACACGCATAAAAATCTAATAATAAATCACATCAAAAGCTATTTAAATACATCGCGAAACCTTTCAGAATTCAAGCATTATAAACAACATAAAATTACAATCAAAAACTTTCAATCTAAAACTACTCAGAACGAATAAATAAAGTACGGTACTAAAAACTTAAATTACAACCTTATTCAAACGTGAAAACATTTCAGTAAATCTCACAAATTGTATCATATAAAAAACACTGCGAGTAATAATTTACACCCACGCAAAAATTAAATATAACTTATAATAAAGACGCAAATGCAACTAAGTGACTCACAACATCCTGTAACAGCAGATAACAACATTGTAAGCATTACAGACACCTTACAGTCGCATAAACCAACGAGAGAATCAATACGCACCTAAATAAAATCGACATAACGAAATCGACGTAATAAAAAAAGGTAAAGAAGTTTTAACTGACGCAAATAAAGCAAAGCATTTACACCCGATAAATTACCACAAAAATAACCCAGCCCATCGAAACTTAAGAAATTAAAATTAAAAATCGGCAAATCAAAAGTAAACTCAACCAAACTAATACCAAGCGTAAAACTTATCAAATAACACCCAAAAATTACAAAATAAAACCAAAATTTTTCAAAAAAAAAGATAAATTTTTTTTTACATTTTTAAAATTACCCGAATATTACCCCAGCCAAGATGACTAATGAAATGAAGATGCACCTCGAAATAATACCCCAATTTAACGGAGATCAATGTGTGTTAAGTACGTACATTTCGGCAAGCGAAATATTCTTAAAGACCTTTTATAAGCCAGGCGATAACGACAGAAACACTTTACTGATCCGCCTCATAACCAGTAAACTAACCGGAAGGGCACTAACGCTAATTGCCAGCCGAGAGGACGTAGATGAATGGGAAAGCTTTGAACGGATATTAATTTCATATTTCGGCGATCAACGGAACTTAAAATGTTTAATAAGGGACTTAACCGGACTGAGAATGGAACACAACCAGTCACCCTATCAATTTGGAATGAGATGCCAAGATGTAAGAAGTTTAATCTTGACAAAACTCAAAATCGAAGAGACCGACCCAAACGTGAGACTAATAAAAACTAAAATGTACGACGAGATGGCATTAGACACCTATCTAAATGCACTACCCGAGAGACTTTCAGACAAAATTAGATTTCAACATCCCCAAAACTTAGAACAAGCAATGAATATGATAATCGAAGAAGAAAATGTAATGTACTATAGAAACCGACTATATAACCCCAACGCGAATAAAAGCTATACGCCAATGAAAACTATACAACCCGCAAGACAAATAAATCCACAACAAAAATTTAACTCATTCAATGCACAAACAAACCAAACGCGAACAAATAATCCACATTTTAATAATTCAAACTTTAACAACCAATACAAACAATTCCCAAAACCAACATTTTACCCGAACTTTACAAAACCCACCTTTCAACCAACATTTAACTCAAACTTTTCAAGACCCGCATTTCAACCGCGATTTAACCAAAATATAAATCAACAAAGACCAGCATTTAACGCGAATCCTAACAGAAACTCACCGATGATAAACAATAATAATCCCAATAATTATTACAAACCTACACCAATGGATACCTCATCTGGTAACACCAGACAAAATACAAAAATAACGCACATAAGACCAAATCCTAATCAAAAACGCACATTCACTTCAGAAGAGCTATTTCATCAGGAAGTAGAAAAGTATGAAGACGAACAGAATAATAATCAACCGTGTACGAATAACGAACAAAATCAATCAAACCATTATAAACGCGAAGAATCACACGAAAATTACGAGGAAGACCATTTTATAAACGACCTAACGTAATAAATCTAAATAATATGAATCACCTTGTATTACCCTATATCGAAATACCCCACGCTGAATTTAAATTACTAATCGATACCGGATCTTCTAAAACATTAATAAGCCCGCGAACAGTAAAAAAACATTATCTAAACTACGTAGAACGAGAACCCTTTAAAATTAAAACCGCCCATCAAACAACCATACATCAATTCGTAGCAAACATAACTTTACCAAAACCTTTAACGTAAAGATGAAACACAAATTCTGCATATTTGAATTTAATGACAAATATGACGGACTATTAGGAATGGACCTTCTAAGAAAATTAGAGCCAACATAGATATCAAAAACCGATTATTAAGAACCAAGTATGGACGAATCCCATTAAATTTCAAAATACCCAAATAGACGAAAATATACCTTAGAACCCCGAACGGAAAAAAATAAGAATCCCGTAGATTCAAATAAAAACTTAGGAATAATAAACCACATAACTTTTCAACAAGGAGTAGAAACCCCAACCGCATTAGTAAAATCAAAAATAATTACGCCACAACAACAATAATAAACTCAAATGATTACCCCGTAGAAATATCTTTAACAAACCCGATAAACGTAGAAGAATTAAACTTTGACGAAATGGAAATAGATGAATCCCCAAACGAAAATTATAACCCCGTAGAAAATGACGAAATGTTAAAACAAAATTTAAATAATATCCGATTTAACCGCGACATAAATCACGAAGAACAAAACGCAATACAAAAATTATGTTATGAATACCGCGATATATTCCATTGCGAAGGAATACCCCTAACGTTTACCAATACAGTTAAACACAACATTGAGCTAACGGATAACAAACCCCTATTCACCAAAGCATACAGATTACCCCAGGCAAGTCAGGAAGAAGCTGACAGACAAGTAACCGATCTATTAGATCAAGATATAATACAACACTCTAATTCACCATGGAGCAGCCCCGTACTAATAGTACCAAAGAAACTAGACGCATCAGGAAAACGGAAATACCGAATGGTAATAGATTACCGCAAATTAAATGAAAAAACGGTAGACGACAAATACCCGTTACCGAATATCACAGAAATATTAGACAAGTTAGGCAAATGCCAATATTTCCGACGCTAGACTTAGCATCAGGCTACCATCAAGTAGAAATGGAAGAAGGAGATACACAGAAAACAGCCTTTAGCACACCTAGAGGACACTACGAGTATAAACGGATGCCATTTGGACTGAAGAACGCACCCGCAACTTTTCAACGAGTAATGGATAACATACTACGAGGGATACACAACGAAAAATGCCTTGTGTACCTAGACGATATAATAGTGTATTCAACATCATTAGTGGAGCACATAGAAAGATTAAGAGAAGTGTTCGAAAGATTAAGAACCGCAAAATTTAAAGTACAACTAGATAAAAGCGAATTTCTACAGAAAGAAGTAACCTTTTTACGACACGTAATAACACCCCAAGGAGTAATGCCAAACCCCGATAAAACAAACGCTGTATTAAATTACCCTATACCCAAAACAAATAAAGAGATTAAAGGATTTTTAGGCCTTAGCGGATACTACCGAAAAATTATAAAAGGTTATGCTCAAATAACAAAGCCCCTAACCAATTGTTTAAAGAAAGGAAACAAAATTGTACATACCCCAGAATTCATAAAAGCAGTAGATAAAATTAAAAGCATTTTAACAAATCACCCCGTATTAGAATACCCAGACTTTTTGAAACCATTCATTTTAACAACAGACGCATCAAATGTAGCCTTAGGCGCAGTATTAAGCCAAGGAACAGTAGGTAACGACAAACCTATCAGTTACGCATCAAGAACCCTCAATGAAACAGAGCAACGATACAGTACGATAGAGAAAGAATTCTTAGCCATAATTTGGGCAACAAAATATTTCAGACCGTACCTATACGGACGGAAATTCTATATATATATACCGATCATAGACCATTAGTTTGGCTATGCAAACTCAAAGAACCTAATTCGAAATTACAAAGATGGAGAATTAGACTAGAAGAATATGATTATGAGATCATATACAAAAAGGAAATTTACAACAATAATGCAGACGCCTTAAGTAGAATCCAACTTAACGCACTTGAGACAGAATCATTAGCAGGAAACGTAGACGAAACCGAAGTCAGAGAAGACCCAGAAGAAATGGAAACTATACATTCAACACAAAATGACGAACCGGAAACAGCAATAAAAATTTTAAACGAAGCTATTGACATGAAACCCAATCAATTTATAATCACAGAAGTTTTAAACAACCCCAACCCTGTTAAATACACGAAAGTGGACAATAAGAAAATTTACAAAATTCAAATAACCAAAGACGACAATGAATCACAAATAATTAAAATATTAAAGGAATACACCCCCGAGAAAAAACGATTTTACTTTTATTTTAACACAGAAAACTTATACAAACGATTTTCAGAAATATATGTAAAACCAATTCTGGCCCCGAACTTATAAGATGCACAAGAAAATTAATAACATTAGACGACCCTGACGAAATAAATGACGTAATAAGAAACCAACACGAAGGTAAGACCAACCATCGAGGAATAAACGAGACCCTAAAACAAATTATGAGACGTTACTATTTCAAGGGCATGAAAGAACTAACGACCGACTTTATCAATCAATGCGAATTATGTGATAAAGCCAAATATGACAAAAAACCCCCAAAGATACCTTTAATGTTAACTAAAACACCAGACAAACCTTTCCAGAAATTACATGCAGATACTCTAGTAGTAGAAGCACAAAGTTACTTAACAATCGTGGACGCATTTACGAAAATAGGACAAGCAATACCAATTACTTCTAAAAATAGTATAGACGTAACCCAAGGATTTCTACACTATTTTACATTTTACTGAACACCCGAAACAATAACATTAGATAACGGAAGCGAATTCAAAAACGAAACAATTCAAAACACTTTAGAATTACACAAAATAAAAATACACTTTATAACGGAAAACCACCCTGAATCAAACGGACTAATTGAGAGACTACATTCAACCCTATTAGAACAGATCAGACTATTAAGAATAAATTACAAGGAAGAACACATAAGCAACTTAATGTCATACGCATTAATCGCGTATAATAACACGATTCATTCAACTACAAATTTTACACCCTTAGAACTAACTTTAGGACATTCAGATTCACGCAACCCCTACGATATACATTATAACAAAGAAATCTACCAGCAATACGCTAAAGACCACAAGGAGAAACTAAAAATAACCTATGACAAAGTAAAGGACAAATTAGATAATGATAAAGAGCGAATTACCGCGACCCGTAATAAAAACTCAGACATAAAAAAATTTTCCATATGACAAACCGTATTCGAGAAAAATTACCAAAGCAAAAGACATAAAACGGCACCGAGAAATTTAGGACCCTTTAAAATAAAACGAATATCCGACAAAAACGTAGCCGCGATAGACGACGGCAAGATAACAAAATATGTTCACCTCAAAAATTTAAGACACCCTGTACTTTCAGATGGACAATCGTCACCCTTACCGTCAACCTCCACCCAGGTAGAACGGACACAGAAATTATAATTGAAGACATAAAGAACAACCCCAGTATACTACCAATAAAATTAGGCAGTATGCAAAACACTATAGATTATTGGACCTTTGCACAAAAATTCGATTTAACCGAGCTAAAACAAGAATTTCAAATAATCAAAAACAATTATTTTCGACTAAAACAATCAATGGACACAACAAAATTCGGAAAAGAATACGCAATAGAAATGATGAACTACGACAGTATAACAGAAAGTATTTTGAAAAATATCAAAGACAAATTTAATCGACTAATACCTACAGAACAAATGACGAGAAGAAAACGAGGACTAATCAACGGATTAGGAAACGTAATTAAAGCAATTACCGGAAATTTAGATAACCAAGACGCAGAACGCTATGATAACGCCATACAACAATTAATAGAAAATCAAAACGACATTAAAACTATAATTAGTAATCAAATATCGTTAACACAATCAACGATCATCAAATTTAATGAAACCCTTAGAAAACTAGTTAGAAATCAAGATAGTATAGCCAATCGAATAGAAACCTTAGAAAATAACATGCGAACTACCATGTTAGGCATGCGAGATTTAATCAGATTCAATACGATATATAACCAGATAATATCAACCCTAACTTTAATTCAACAAATCCTAGCAACATTAGAAAACGCAGTAACCTTTGCAAAATTAAATACCCTACATTCAAGTGTAATAGAACCAATAGATTTATTAAAAGAATTATTGAGAATAAAATCTTTTATAACTAATAGTAAATTACTTTTCGATGTTTTAGAATCAAACATTTTAATATTTGAAAAAATAGCCATAGTTAAAGGCTATGTAAAAAACAACGATATAACATTTTTAATAGAAATACCAATAGTAGAGATTAACAATTACAATTATTATCATTTATTTGCTTTTCCAATGAAAATGACTAGCACATACCAAGTTATTATTCCAAAAACCAAATTCCTATCCTTAAATGAACAAAGATATGGTTATACCAACGACAAATGTAATGAAGTCACACCCAATCAATACTTATGCCAATCATTAACAACCACAACAATTCAAGAAGACAGCCCTTGCGAAGTACAACTACTAAAATTTACCAATCACTATGAAAATTGTGAAGTCAAACCTGTATTAATCAACAACATGAAAATTCAAAAAGTAACGGAAAATAAATGGATAGCCATTTTTCCCACCGAAGTAATCGCAACAATGTATTGTAATCAAGACGAAAGTAATTTAGCATTAACCGGAAGTAAATTAATCACCCTTAAGGAAAATTGTTATTTAAAATTAAAAAATGAAATAATTAGAGTTTACCAAGACCCAGTACAAAGCAAGAAGTTAGCAAATCTACCCGACCTGCAAATCAAGATTAACCAAGAAGAAGATGAAGAAACCCTTCAAAAACCAATGCAATTGGAACACCTGGAATTAGACAACTTAAACCACGCCATGAAACTCGTGGAAGAATACAAAGAAAAATTAAACGAGATCAAGACGCCCAAAGTGCACTATGATAATATTAGTGTATGGACAAATATATTGATTTTATTGACTATTTTATTGATCATTTATGTAACTTACAAAATATGTATTAGATTTAAGAATAATAAAGAAAACAGTTTTAAATTTAAGAAACCCAAACAAACAAATGTACCCCTAGAAAATATGAATTTTAAATGAGATTAAACGAAAACGAAAATGATTTAATTAAAAATCAAGAAAAAGGTTAAAACCCTTAATTTTTAATGTACGTTGGGAGGAGTTATAGGAACCCCCATCTATTATATATATAAAACTAATAATTGTATTAGGAAATATTAGGAAACTAAGAAATGTTAGGACATATTATTACATTATATTATTATGATTTCAGTTCCCACGAGTGGAAACGCTACAAAGTAGCCCAAGGATAAGTGACACTGCAAAAGTCAGGTCACAGACGGTCGACGGATGTCACGTACCGTGATTACGCAGAATAAGCCTGCAACATTGTATTTATGAATAGCTCTTAAGATAGCAACTAAGTATTACAAAGTGTAAGCGGACATTACGTCCGCAGGTTCCCACAGTATTGTGAGGGGGAGAAAGTTATATAAGGACCAGGAGCTCCACTCCTAGTCAGTTCATCAGACGTTCAGCTTTAACCTTGCAGTTCACTGGTAACTCACTGTACAATTAATTAAAGTATTTCGACTTAGATGTATAATTCATGTTTGTTAAAATTCCATAATTAAATTCTGTACAAAACTAAATAAATGTGTTAAAGTTCAAAGAAGTCTTTTTAAAAAGGACCGCTCGAAGCCACGAACTCTAACTCACGTAGTAAACAAAGTATGTTCAATGTGTATTGCATTGAAATGAGTGAATTAGTCATCAAGCAGCAAAACAATAAATTCGACTTGTTCGGTCAACAAGAAATATGTTGCATTTACATCCACACAACTGTTATGTTAATTAACTAAATCAACTTTTTGTAAGTTCGAGAAAAACTGAGTCACGCCGATTTTGGTTTTAGTCCATTTAAATTAGTACCGACAATCACTGTAACGCAGTAATGCAAATATGACTGAAATTTGCCATACAAGTAACATACACCAACAAAAGTTTAAGTCTAAATTGGCAGTTAGTGATATTTCATGCAATTTGATTGTTTTTCATTTTTATAAAATAAGAAATGACTCACATATAGCGCTGCGTTTTAGCGTTAACAATATCTACCTTTGTTCAATTAGTAGTAATAAAATAACTAAACCTACTTTTTACTTTTTCATAATGGAATAATTTACAACGATTTATATTCCAATTGACCCTCAGTGTATTTTAAAATAATATAAATATCAATTTATAATGAAACAGTAAACAAAGATCACTAAAGTAAAAATGCATCTTCTTGTAAATAAAATGTACAATCAAACCAAATAATAAAGCTGAATATGCTAGTGACTCTGTTTTATGTTATATGCGCGGTCTCGAAGGAAGTTCTAAGTGGACGTAACTGCGAATTCTATCATGTCTTAATAGATAACGTAAGCTTGTTTATGACAAGGTAATTATCAACGAACTTCGTTCGTTTATGAAATCTATTTGTCTGTGTGTCTGTGTGTCCGAGGCCTTTTTAATGGTCGGACATCAATGTGTGATACATCAATCGATTCAGCTCGGTGTCCAGAGCTTAAGTTTTGATGTCAGTTAAAATCGGGCCACGGGGACGCCGAGCCCGCGAGAAAATCTACAGGGATAATTAAAATTTTTAATAAGTTTAAAATCAATATGCGACACATATTTGAACAATTTATGGCATTTCATGCCAATTATTCCAATATTATAGACATTGTTTAAACTTAAATTTTGATTACCGAAAATAATTAGATTCAAAAAAAAAAAATTCTTATCATATTGATGAGAACTAATATATAGCTTTTAAAATATTTATTCAATAAAATAAAATATATTAAAATGTCTCTTTTGTTGTTTATAAATTTTTGTATTTTATCTGAATACTTATAATTATTACAACATAATAATTTTAATTTCTTTAAATTGTTTTAAAGTAAGTCTACATTTGGAAGTTCGTTGCGACAATGCCTTGCATTTTCAACTTGTTAAATATTGGTTTATAATAGTGCGGCTATATTCCATTTACTGGCTGCAAAATCGTGTTTAATAGTTTTGATGGAAGCGCTACCCTCTATCGCAAAATGTGCGTCTACACGATGATATTCCCCAGTCTTAATAGTGAGGAAACTAATAGATGAATATTGATAAACCGGACTCGTCAGAAAATCTACAAACTTGATTATTATTCTAAGTGATTGTCAAACTACGGTCAAGAAGAAAACCAATGTTATAAATAGCAACTGAAGAGATATACGATGAAATTCCTTGAAATCGTTTTGCAGAGTTAGCTGTTCGTAATGAGACATTTGTCCCTCTTCAGTGGGAAAATATTAATTTGGACGAACCCGGATATGCAAATAGGAAATTTCTGTACGGTAACTTTCACTGTGGTAAACTATTATAATTATATACTTTATTGTATTACTATGGTATCGTCTTTGGAATTATATTGGTACTATATTATAAAAAATTGTGTATACGAAGTATGGTGGAGAATAACTCAACAAGGAAGCCAGAAGGTATACCCATGGATCAGATTTCGTCACAGCGTGCAATTTGTAACACGAACGGCAATTGTTAGAATTGAATAGAGGATTGTGTTAGACAAATCATATTTCACCTATGTGTATGTGAATATTTTCTCCAACGGATGTGTCTGAAAGAGATGTACGAATTCTACCATACCGACTTTCAAAGTTTTTACTGTTTCTAATTTTTTTTGTATTTTTAAATAATATTTTTAATCACCTAGGTGATAAAATGAATATAATACTTTTAACAAAGCAACTTGTAAGCCACGTATCTTTTTACGACGCCTAACGGATAATTTTTGAGTATTTGGTTGATGCAAGCAGAATGTTATAATTAAGCGTCAATTTTATTAATAAATAAATCCATATCTCCAATAAGGGTTCATAACAAATAGTCGAAACTATGTGAATATTGAACATAGATATCGATGGAAATTCTAAAAAAACTTTAATCGCATTTATAAAACATAAGTTTTATTTATTGACCAGATTTTGTCAAAGCCACGAGTGTATGTTTATCAATCTAGATTGCAGTATTACAAATAGATATGGTCCTCTACTAAAATAAAATTAACAAAACACAGCAACGCTGAATTATTCATAAGCAATAGTAGATCAATTAATTTACGAGTACTCGTACATGATAATTCAAATCTGAGAGCGCTTGAGCAGATCTTATAATGTACAAGCGCGACATAATGTATTTCATAGACTGAAAGCACTTTTTTTTCGATAATTATTATCTCTGAAAAGGTTCAATTGCGTACGTGCTAAAAAATTAACAATCGGCAAACAAAGTTAAACAAAACTCACCTCCTTTTTCTACTTGCGTCATATCCCTTTAGGTTGTGCCCCATCCAACAACGATGTACCGCATTACTACAATACGCATTACCACCAACTCCCTTAACGTATACCATCAAAACATCGTACTTATTCGCACTGAAAACGAACCTACAAAAACTGCATTCATAACTCTTTATGTGTGTACGTGAGTATACTCTCGCATGTGAGTGCGCAAGTATGTGTGCTAATGCGGCGGTTAACTTCGATAACTACAGATGGTGAGATAAGTGGACATGTATACGAAAACAATAAGAATAGCGAAAACTTTCAACTACTTACTTACCTGAGTTATTAGATTTAGCGGTATTCGCGGAACTAGTAGTAAAAACGTTGATTTTTGACAAGAGGTCTTATCGGTCTAACAAAAAGCAATTGCGACACAGCACACTTTTAACTAAGTTTTAGCAGTACATAAATAACACAGAGTAGCTTGAAGGCTGAATCGCGATAAATCTAGTGACGTTTAATATCCACAAGACTAATGCGAGTTTACCTGCAAGCTAACATTGAACTGCATGAGTAAATTGGGATTATTGAAACACGTAACAAAATCAATTATCATAGGTTAGATAAGGTTATTGCAAAGCACATTGTACATTTTTATCAATTATTCATATGTTATAATTGTATTGTAACTAACAGTAAATTAACTATAAATACAAACGGAACAGAGTGTATGTTGAGAGTCCTAGCTTATTTTTGTAAACAACACATGCTCTTCTAATAAACATGCATTTTCAAAATAACTTTTTAAAAAGCAACTATCAAAAAGCATATACTATTGTACAGAAATAATATTCATAAGTTAGGATTTACTTTTGTCGCACCTGTATTTGTTTAATCTTCCACTAAGAAGTAGCGTAAATACACAATACCTCTTATTTTGTGGGACAGAAGTAGCGTAATCTAGAAAACCTCAAATGGCACCAGCTAGTATTTCTTGACACTGTTAAACCTTTTAATCATCTTATACCCTTGAAAGCAATATACCAAAAGCATGTCTTTAATAGAGCATATATTACAAAATAATCAAGCAGAATTATTATAATTAATTTATAGTATCATACCAAAGCCAATCTAGTTTTTTAGACTAAACGTTTACAAAACGATTAATGTGCTATTTCGTGTTGTACTGCTTCTTATACAAATTCATAAGTAGAGCAAGATAAGAATAAGACCATTGTATTATCTATTAAATTTTATTATGTGAACGACTATTATGTATCTTGAAAGAGACTTACTGATGTAAATGCTGAAAGTGATACCGTCGAAAATTTGTAGGCGGTGATTGTAAGAGGTCGTTTTGATCGCTCCATGATTATAAATAAATATTTACCAAGGTTTATGCTGCACTGTTCCCAGTTGGAAAGGTAACAAGCTTCGCCAACATTAACACTCTAGAAAACAAGTTATAGATGCATGTATTGTCGAGGTTTATTTATACCTTCCACATCATGTCGTTAGCAAACCAACAATACATAAACAGTTCCCAAATCATAAGAATTAGATAATCAACTAGTAAAAAAATTGAGATGATCCAATAGCTACCTAAAACATGTTTAAAAAATAGTTTAATTTTACACAATTTTATTCTACTAAACATAAATAACTTGTCTTACTGTTTAAGATATTACCACAAGTTTAGTTTATATATTTCTGAATTTATGCATACTTTTCGATAATATTTTTATTTTCTTCTCGTTGGATATTGAAATTAGAAGAAAAATAAATATTCTATTCCGTTATTTTGGTACGTATTTTTATATCGTGGGGAATAGTACAGTATTGCCCGAAATAAACAGTACTGAAATTGTAATTGTTTTGTATATTTAAAAAATACATATTATTGACACTTTATTATATGTTCTAAATGTGCACCTCCTCGTTCGAGACAGACTTCATAACGATGTTCTAAGTTTCTGGTCATGTTATTGAATAAAGGTTGTCTCAGGGCTGCGAAGAAGACTCTAACGGCATCCTTTAATTCATCGATGGTTTGTGGTGCCCGTTTGAAAACGGCATTTTAGCCATGCCCCAAATGTATGCGTCTGGAGGTGTGAGGTCTGGAGAATGTGAAGGATAAGGGAAGTCAGTAAATCGTGATATAAATTTGCTTGGAAAATGTTCTTGAAGAAATTGACGAATTGCGGCAGCAGTATGGCAAGTTGCCCCGTCCTGCTGAAAAATTGGTTTCGAAATGCCAAGTTACGTGCACGACAGAATTGACGTAGATCAGGGATAAATCGTGTTAAAATTTGTCTGTACCTCTGTTGATTAAGTGTGACTTGCCTACCATTCTCTTCGATAAAGTACGGACCAATGATTCCGTGTCCGGAAACAGCACACCAGACACTCACTTTTCACTATGTAAAGGAACCTCTTGAACCTCATCGGGTCTGGCAAAGCCCAGAAATCGATTTGTGCGACGATTCACATAGCCTGACAAGTGAAAATGTGCTTCGTCTGAAAACCAAACATTTTTCAAAAATTCAGGATTTTCATACTGGAACGCGAGAATTCTGGCGCAATATTCCACTCTACTGCGATAATCCCGAGGATGTAGTTGTTGATGTACCTGAATCACATACGAAAATGTACCCAGCTCCTTCAGGATTCTTTGAAAGGAAGTTCTTTTTAAATGAAGTTGTAGCGCTGTCCTTGCCTGTCTGACTTTCGGATTTTCTAAGATTTGCTCAAAAACACGTTCATGGTTATTGTTGTTGTTAACTGTCCTGGGACGCCCCGAGTTTCCTTTTCGTTGGCACAATACACTACCTGTATTTCTAAACTTTTCAATAACCTTCAAAATTACGCATTACTTGGAGAACGTTTATTAAACCTTTGTGTGAATTGATCAGACACGTATAGCAAACTTGCACCATTATGTCGACCGATTCCGTATGAACGAAAATAATGCTCTACCAGAAACACTTTCTCCTCTGTACTTAACACCATTTTTAACAATTAGGCCCTACTAATTACTTGTTTGAGGTTTACTTGACAGGTCTATACTAGCTAACTTGAGTGTAACAGCGCACGCATAAAAACACCTCCAACTTAGTTTCAGTACTGTTTATTTCGGGCAATACTGTATTGTAACAAATACTCGTTTACAAGTTAACTCTCCTACTATTAAATTACATAAGACTTTCCGACAACTCGTAGCTACAGTGAAATTCTTAAATCACTCATGAAAATTTATATCCACCTTATAGCTAGCAGTACAAATATTAACTTTTCAAAACTTCAATACTGTCTTCTTGATTACTTACTATCGAAGCACCATAATTAACTTATATCGATTACTATCATAAATTTATATCGATCACTACAATAATTTATCTCACACAAGGCAATTTACATTGAGAGTGTGTATCACTATTCTATATCAGACTTTATAGCTCGAATAAAAACACAATATCGTAATCAAAGCTGCAATTGGATCTGACTATCTAACGCTCATCACTGCAATTTATATTTTAACCAATTTGTTACGTTTATTTTCAGCATAAATTAATTACCCTATTTTCTCTCTTGCTAATTCATTACTCGTTCGGATAAACTCCGTTGCAATCCTGAAATTCTTCAACATCCCCCTACATAGTGTACCTGCTTAGTATAAGCCCGCTTAACATAATTTTAACACAAATCCACTCTGCTTTTAAACGAAAATTTATTCGATAAATAAATAGTTTATAAACTGTTTTAGTTATCCGTTAGTGCGTTAAACATTCCGATAACGTATAATGGCTTTTTTATTAGTTTTCCACCTAAACCTTTGTCCAAATAGTGTATTCAACTATCCGATAAAACCGTGTTTTCTAGTTTTAATCGCGCTTTTGATAACGCGAGGATTTGCAATTCGAATTCGTGTTATTTGAACCAATTTGATTTGATTCTGCAGCGTGTTCGTTGAAATATTTTCTACAGCGATGCACGTTTTGTTGTTCGACAAGTAAGAGATTGTGCATAATTAATCTCTTCTGTTTTTTTATATGAGGAAACAAGAGGATACCTCTTGTGTCCTCACTTTGTTATGTCTTGCGTGTATTTGCTTTTAGCTGGAGGTTAAATAGGTTCTTTCTTTATCTAGAACAACTGTTTTTTGTCTGTAAACCAACTGCTTTTGGCCATAGATCGCTACCGCAGTTATGGTAGCAGGGTAAATAGATCCTGACAACCTTGGCGTTGCTGTGCTAACTCACCCCCGGACACCTACAGGTATGCAACTCGTTTTCCTTTGTATGTGTCAATGGCATATTCCGTATCAGTGTTTGGTGTAATTACGTGATAAGAAACGTGACATTGTTGAACTATTGTTTGTGACCGCTAATCGATATTATCGCTATACAGGTGTGATGTACCATTGTTAAAAATGTTGGACAGAAACACGCTTATTCTTTTATACTGATTGGTTTATTTTACAAACGGTACTATGTACAATTTAGAAGATGTCTGAAAAAAAGCTCTCACGCGTTAATTCTTTCTTACTAATTAGTTATTTAACAACAAGTATTAGGTGAAATTTTAAAAACAAAAGCTCTCACATATTGATATATAACTGATTAATTTGATTTTGTTTGAAATACAAGATGCGCACTTTGTATCGAAATTTCTTAATTGTCCGTACAATATAACTTTTGCTGTGAAATAATAACACTTAAGCTATTGTTTTCGCTTGTTTGTACAGAATCCTTTATTTATTTTTATGTTTTAATAGATAATCGTAGCCGATGTACTTTATTTTTTTTGTTTTTGTTTTTTCTTGGTATTTAGGTGAATCCCTGTCTCCGCGTTTGATAGTTAGTCTGGTATTTACATTTCTTCGGCTACGTCTAGGTACGCAACATAAATTCGGGCGCCCAACGTGGATCGGGAATAGAATAGTCCCACGGTACGACCTGCCTGTCGTAAGAGGCGACGAAAGCAGTCAAACATACACACACACGCACATACACACACATACGTCCAAACACATACACCTACACAATTCATAAACACACAGTTCTCTTTGGTTCTCCTTTCTTTCGTTTTCTCCTTTTGTTTACTTGAAGCTTGACCTTTGGGTCCTGTTTTGGTTGACACTGTTGGTTTTCTTCCTCGTTCCTTTTCTTCGTTTGAAGTTAATATCCGTACTGTTTCCTTTGAGAAACATCCGTCCGTTGACGACTCCGCAGTGCTGAGGCCGTTCCACCTTAGTTCTCTTTGATTGCGTATTACCCGTCTTCTCTTCCTTCCTTCCTTCCTTCATTTCTCTCTTCTATTATTGGCCTTTCAAGCCGGACGAGAGTTCTTTTTTTATTTTGGGGTTTTCCATTTTTCTTTTTCGGTTTCTTTTGTTTTGTTTTCATAACGAATTTCCTTTTAGTTTTTAAGCAAATTTTTTTTTCTCTTTTTCTCGTTGGTTTTCTTTGGTCCTGCCCACTCCCGTAGCTTTATTTTCCTACCCCGATTTGTTAATTTTGCTACCAACATAATTACACTTTACCCACGCGACGCGGACGATCATTTTCGAAACAGAATCTGTCCAAGTCGACGTATGCCCCGGTCCGACGCCCTTGTCTATTAATTTCGGTTTCTCATTCTTTTTCTTAAACCGTTTAGAATCGGTTGCCTGTGCCATAAACCACAGCTCTAGCATCTATGCCCCTTTTTTTCTGACAGTTGGTTGCGAAGACATCGAACCACCTACTTACCTTGTCACAGTTACGATGCGTCGCTTGCTTTGCCGCGCTGAACTTCTAGGCCTAGGTTAAAGTATTATGTGAAGCCTTTGGCTGGACCAGCAGTGGTGCTTGCTCAATTTCTTCGTCGTGTATTCCGCGAATAAAGGCCTGCATTGTCATCAGTTCTAGAAAGCTATCCGGTGCTGTCTCACCAAGGGAACAATGTCTGCTTCAAACCCATGCAGATTTTCGTTGGCCTTTTGGTACGGTTCTTTATTTGAACGTGGTTCACATGTTGCAAATGAGATCGCCGTATCTCATTTCTGGCCTTGATGTTAAGGCCCTTTAGCTTCTTTACTGATGGTCTTGTATGATTTGCAAAATGTACAATATCCCACCCCGTATTGCGACAATCAACCTCCTTACCATTATGTCAGCCGTTAACCTTCACAGCAACCTCGAGTTGCTTGAAATATATCTGTCAAGACGACTTTTCATCAAATATAGGTGGTTTTACTCTGAACTGTGACGTTGGTTCGCATTTTTCGACATGTTTACATTCTGAGGCGTGCTGCTTCAGTACTGAAACCTGAGGGCTCTAGTTCCTGTAATGTTAGGAGTTAATTTATTCCTCTATCCGCAGCGCTTTATTTTCTATGTATACGAGTTTTCTAACAGTTTCTCTAAAAATCTTAGCTTTAATTCATGCGAGTCATCTAAAAACTCTGTCTTCATTTTTGCAGCCCACCGAAAAATTTGGCTTTCAGGTTTTTCGCGGATTTTGTAGTTACTTTTAGCAACTCTTCTTTTAGTTGTTCAACAATTTTTGTGGTTTTTATAGCTTCTTGTATAAACCTTGTAATTTTCTTATAGGTTTACAGCGATCTTATTCAGTTTTTAAGCAAGATTTACGATGATTCGTTCTTATTTCTCCACATTTTCATTTAATTTTGTGAAACTTTTTTTACATTCCTAACAAAGCACTATAATTAACTTATATCGATCACTGTAATAAATTTATATCGATCACTAAAATAATTTATTTCACATATGGCAATTTACATTAACAGGGCGTACCACTAATCTATATTAAACTTTATGGCTGGAACAAAAACGTAATATCGTAATCAAAGCTTTAATTAGAAATAACTAGCGCCCATCATGGCAATTTATATTATATCCAATTGTTCTAGATCACTTCGAGAACATATCAAAAATTATGCAAATACCATCTACATACTTCTAATTGTGTGGTTAATAAAGCTCTTAAATGCAAACGCTTGTAACTTCACAATCAAGTCCATCTAAATGTGTCGCGACGCAAGGGCTTATCATTCATCTTTTGTGTACAAACGCCTCGCTTATATTTCGTTGTATTATTCTGGTCAAAGATTGACTAAAGGGCGCTACAGTAGAAGTTGCACATAAGTACTAAATCTAATTTTACAAAATTGTTGTTCTAGAATATATAAAAATGATATGTTTATAAATCCCCTTTTTTGTATAAATTTATTTTTATTCTGCGAAGAGAATTGAAAATGTAGCTATAGTATTTGCACAAGCTTAAGCGTTTTATATCACAATATGTTATATAAATTCTACTCAGAAGGATATGTTGAAATTGAATTTAGAAATAGTAGTTTTTATTAATGAATTCATGACGCTTTAAACTACATGCTGCTTATATTTGTTCCCATCAATGTTCCTAATGTGTATTTGCATATTTCTTAGTGACGAGAGGTAACTATTGTTAATGCGGAATCTTGTTGTATTTAATTATGATTTTGTAAATGCTGGTTAAAATGTCTTTAGTTTTCTATGTGGTTTCCTGTACTAAGCCGAAGGAAATGTTGTCGAAAAGTGATATTACATCAAAGTTGATTTCTGTAAAAGTGTTTTAATGTCACATTGCAATATTTAGATACCCGCTTTAACAGAAACATCACATAGAGGAGGAAGTGTATATTGAACTGGTATATTAGCATATTGAAGTTGTCATCGCTAAAAGTCGGAACTAAAATATAACATATGCAAGGGGGATATCATCAACAAAACTTCTACTAGTTCAACATTCTGTTTCCAAGAGCTGAAATATACCTTACCAACGTTATATCTAAAAATTGAGCAAATTATACTAATTGGGCGTATGAACACACATCTTCTGAAAATCAGTAACAGCACCTAACGCCTTATGTCCATTTTTCGTTTATTGAACCTGCTGTAAGTAATTAATCTGATCCGAGTTGTGTAAAGGAAAATCAAAAATATCCCGAAGCTGGTATTCGTGAATTATATCCTACCGGGGGTCTTCTACCGATATATTACAATTTATGTATTCCACATCAAAACTTCTTCAGAGAGCACAATCATTACGTATAAATTTAAGTATTTAAAATTTACCTTATTTCTGTAGGTGCAAATAGTATTTGCTGGTGACTTAATGTCTGAGACCATGTATTTTCGTTCCTGCATAAGAATTTCTAACACTAAAATTATGTAGCTCAAAGTTACAAAGTGTATAAATAGTATTGATCTGCAAATATTACATAAAAAGCACGAATCATTCAAATTCTAGTGTTAGGAACAAGTGCATTAGGTTAAGAACATCTTTTTTATGGCACCAGAATGCTATCATCCATAAAATTCATTAATTTGTAAACGCTTAACATTGAAAACATTTGTTACTTCACGGGTACAAAGAGTTCATTGGAAACGTACTATAAGTATAATTTCAATTAACAAAACAACGGAGATAAAGTGTGTAATACAAAATAGCGTATTATTGAAATTACCAGAGCAAAAGGCCAAAGATTCTGTTGCTTTGCAAGGCAGAAGCATTTAATCGGTCATTACCGTGTTATCTCAATTTGAGGTTAATAAAGGCGAAAATAATAGGGATCACAAACATTACAAAATTCCTTATTTGTTGGGATATTATAAAGAAACAAACCAATATATATATATATATATATATATATATATATATATATATATATATTGGTATTTGAGATTATAAAATGGTTTATAAAAAGGTAGTTGTTAGTACTGAGGCTAAAAACATTAATTTACCACTCCTATCAAGTTATTCTACATTTAAAACACTACGATAAAACAAAGATTGATAAATAATTACTTGTTAAACGCAGATAAAATGTTTTGTACTAGTGATGCAGCGTTTGAGGTTTGAAAAAGCATTGTTTCACTGTTTTTCAATACGAAGGGTATCTAATGTAACTTCAACTGAATGTGTATAGGTTTTGTCTATTGAAATGTTGTTTGTAATTGTTCAGGATACTATATTCCATTTATTAATGTTTGTACCTGTAAATGAAAGTCGTTTAGTAATTTTAATTATAAAGTGATGAAAATTTATGAAATGTCAACAAATGAAAATTAATACAATTAATATCAGAATTTGTTCCAAAATAGCAATTAAGTACAGTTAAGGATGAAGTAATGAATGTATCCCTTTAATAATTATATAGTAGGCAAGATGTAAATGTTTTAGATTTCCTAGGTGATAAATGTTTAGAATAGGAGATTATTAAAAATTTGTATACTGTATAGATGTTTTTTTGGCTTGAGGAGCCTGTAATTAAATTTATAAAATTAATATATGTGTTTTAAAGTGTATGCATTTTATTTGAATGGTTAACAGAAATAATACTCCACTGAGTTTCATGTTTATAAAAAGGTGTATCAGAAAATAAGTGATAAGGGTTATACAACCAAGCAAGTTCCAAAGGAGGAATTCCAATTAAAACAAACATCGGGGCATCTTTTGTGTTATTGAAGAGTTGCACCTGTGATACTGAGATATTTTGCAGCAGGGTCCAGTCTAATAGGATTACGGTCCATGTTATATTGGTGAAGTATTGAAAGTGTTCTTAGTAATAGAGCCGATTTAAGTATACAGTTGATGAATTAGTAGTTTATTTGTAGAACCTAAAAACAAAAGTCAATTCCATTTGAACATAAAACTAAAACGTACTTTTAACAGGTATTCACTGCAAGCATTCAAGGTGATTTCGTTGTATCCTGTATCAAGGTCCATGTACAACCCAGGCACATTCAGAGGAGTTGCAGGTATTTGAAGTTATCTTTATATACACATCATTTAAAGTAATTTGTGAATAATTTGAATTTCAAACGCTTACCTAAAGTAAATATTTGTTGAGTATATTTATCAATCTTTGAATAACCACGAGGTACAAGCACTAAAAGAGGTTAAGTGGTTTTGACTAAACAACGCTTTATGCGCCTGTCTCAAATATACCTGTAAGAGGACAAAGAACTCACGTTTTCTTACAGAGTAAAAACTACTAGATTAAATTTTCCCTGAACGAGTCTTAAAAGCCGTGGCATAGATGAAACAGAAAATTTTTCTTTATTAAAATTATTTAAAAGGCCAACACCACATTTAGGGGTGCAATTATTAAACCTTTTAACTCCCATTTTGAATTATAATTTTATTTGATATCACCATACACAATATATTTTGACGCAAAACCAAGGTGGGGCGTGGAGACATAAGGACCACAGCAGACCATACATAATAATATATATATGTATATATATATATATATATATATATATATATATTTATATATATATATATATATATATATATATATATATATATATATATATATATATATATATATATATATATATATGTATATACGATATATTATTAATGGGTTTGTATTTTAGAAAGCCTGTGATCAAGAATTTGAAATAGATTCGAAAATTTAGGCCTTAAAAAAGAGTATACTTTTCTCCAGCTGACCTCAAACCCATTAATAATATATCGTATTTGTGCAAGGTCATTATCTCCAAACTGTATTATATGTATATATATATATAGTAAATAAAAAACCACGGGGTAAGAAAAATGAAGTGTTGTCAAAGTGACAATGTAAAAATATACAAATTAAACAATGAAAATTTTGTGAAAAGTGATGTTATAAAGTATTTTGAATTGATTATAGTAAAAATATATGAGACAAAGCTTGGCCGTTTGCTAAAAAACGGCTCTAAGAACAATTCTAAGAATAAATTTAAAGATACTCTAGGAATAAATCTAAGAATAGGTTTAAGGACATTACGACGTTATAAAAAGTTAAGGCAGATCAGATTCATCAGGATAGAACTTGAAGACTAAGCAACTCAACTAAAAGCAGTATTGGGGAACTGATCTACGGCATGCAGCTGAAAGACGCTGAAAGAAAACTACAGGTCAGAACTATCTTGCATAAGACATTATTTACTATTTATTATATTTAAACATTGATTATATTAAGGCATTATTTTCTATTTAGTATTTTTGAACATATTTTAAACTTGAATAATTTATTTAAGGAATCAACAAAAATTTATTTTGATACGTGAAAAATTTCGTAAACAAGGAAAAATCTTGAACGTTCAGAGAAATTACCAGTAAAGTACAAACGACATTTAGCTGGCTTTAAAATAAGAAAGGAAGCTTTAAATTTTGGAGATAAATGATTTGAAATTTATTGTCATTTGATTCAGGGGCTAATTTTATCATACAGTCAAATAGATTAAGTTGTGAAGTGTAAATCATTTTTCTTTCTCATTATACAAATATTAATCGACTCCGTTTTATTATTCAAAGTAGATAAAGTTTTAGAAAAAGGAATAAACTATTTGATTATCGTAACGTTGTGCACTCTGTGTGAATTAAACTGGGCTAACCGAGACAGATTTAAAATTTCAGGAGATTAAAGTACACAGAGTGGTGGTGAACAGAAGCAGACTAATTTGAATAATTGCATCGACGTGCAACGTTATTATATCAATATATATATATATATATATATATATATATATATATTTATATATATATATATTGACGTGATAAGGGGTCACGAGAGATCATTGAAACACCTTTTGTCATAAAGCAAATATTTCTATAAAAATACACCGTCTTTGCATTAAAAAGCTATTTAAGTTTATAATAATTAGCCTTTATATAGCATAAAAACATTGTAAATAAAAATCGTTCTGATATTTTCGAAAGGAATTGAGAAAAATACGACAATTCGAACAAACTCATTAATAAATAAACGTTTATTTCAAGAAGCGGCTCCAACATTAAAATAACCCATAAAATCCATAAAATAACCGATAAAAATTGACTATCTTTTGCATTACACACGACGCTACATTAATCTTTTATGTGTTAGAGTAAGAAGAGGTAGCACGCGTCACTAATAAGTGGAAAAGCTTACGAGGTAATAAACGCCGTGAACTTTAGACGCTAATGAGTTTTTCTGAAAACCCTTGCATTATAATGTTCCATACTATTCTACTACATTCTAGAAATAGATAATTTGTATATATAAGGTCGTTCATTCGATTTTAAATTTGATCTCAGAATGGTATTTTGATTTAAGTCACGAGATGTTGCTTTGCAAAGATAATATTTGAAGAATGCAGTAAGCATACTGTAATTTAATAATAACATTATTACAATGAATGTAGAAGTGACGTTTTAAACGTAAATTACATAAAAAAAAATGGAAATTATTAAATACAATGAAGAGGAAAATTCTTCAATATAACGCTATTTTAAAATTTTATTATATACTTGAAAGGAAGATATAAGCAAATATTAAAATTCGTAACTGCTGTTTCTAATTGGAGATTTTATGCATCATCTTGTAAGCGGATTTGGACGTCAAATTAAAATAAGAATATATTTAATTACGAGTTGGATAAAGAAACGCTTGGTGGATTTTTTGCAAGCATAATTTTTTTGCAACTGATATTTTGAATTTTGTCATTTAGTTTAAGCTAGTTTAGGATAGTCCTAATAATTTTTTTTGGTAAAAGCTTTTACCAGGAAAGTTTGTGTTCAGAGTTTGAAACACTCTGACCTTTTAATAGATTATCTGTCAAGAATTTTGTGGCCAAACAAACCTTACAAGTGTAGGAATAAGCAGGTAAAATATCTATAAAAGAAGAAGTTTAGTTCTATAAATTTAAGAATAAGGTAGGGAATATTTTTTTATAATAAGTACTTCTTAGAAATTATTTTATGTTTGAAGGAAACGACGTTGTGATTGTTCTATACGCTTTTGTATGATATATAAATGCTTCGAAATATTGCTGTTTGATTTTATTTTGAGAACTCCGTCAATTCCGTTGAACTAGCCAGGCAAAGTTAGAAAGGAAAGTAAGTGAACAATATAATTTTACAAATTGCTGTATCTGCATCACAGCACTCTTTTAGACACGCTTCAACACGGGCCATTCCTCCTTACAAAAGTGGGCGAAACGTTCGACCTTGGTTTATAAGACGACATGGTCCAAACTTGGAATCATAAGTATTTGCAATTGATATTGTTTTTACGCGGATATTTTACATCAGGATAATTATTTTATGCTTTAAAAGTTCATGCGACTTCTTTTCAGTCTACACGGAAAATATACTTTGCTTTACTTTCTTAGTAATTTATTTGTATACTAATAAAGTTAGTATTTTAAAAGCATTTTAAGGTATCTTTCAAATACAATGAATACTAGTTTTGATTTAAATTATACACACACGGAAAAATAATTAAAGCTTGCGATTGCTTTCTATATGGTTTTGCAAGATACAAAAAGTTTTGCTTTTACGGTAAATGAGGCGAATATATCGTTCTATACACTCTGCACGGGATTTAATTACATAATTAAATAAGCGTTTCTTATACGTTTCGTAATAACGCGAGTGCAATGAATGACTTTATACATGCAATACGCTTATTTTATATACTTCTTTTGGAGGGGTTTTATTTATAGAATTTGGGTTTCAATGACCTTTGGTGATTCTTTATCACATCTAAAAATATATATAAACACGAAGTTAGAGAGGGGGGATATAAACAAGTTAAGTGAAGTATTAAAAGGTGTATTCTTTTCATAAAGTTCTTAACTACAGATTTGGCACCAGGAAGTCTAACCGGTAATTCACAGAAAAATTCGGTAAAGTACCCCGTTAAAAATCTTGTTTCGATAAAATATCGAAAACCTTGACTGTAGCAACAAAAATGGTTGCCAACTAACTGCGTGGGGGTAGATGGTGTAAATGTTCAGGCGGCTCCATGGCTTAGTGGTATGTGTGTGACTACTACGCCCAAGGTCTCGGGTTCGAATCGTGACACGCTCCGCTTGAAAAATGTTAGGCGAGCATTTTTCACAAAAATACACCCTCGTTCGGATGAGAGGTAAAATGGAGGTACAGTGTGCGAGTGTTGTCACGCACGTTAAAGATCCCTACCTTGCTTGAAACAGCAAGGGTTCGACAAAATTCCAAATTTTCCAGGTAAAAAAAAACTCGCTTCCTGGCCAATGTAGTACCTTCGGGTGGAGCATTGGAAAATTACATGTAAGGTGTAAATGTTCGAAGGGGTATTTCAGAATGCTATCGGGTATGAAATATGTTTTAATCGGGAAGTGCCTTAAACGCCACCTAATCTTGCAGGGTTTCTAAGGAAATGATCTAAAAAGCGTAAAAAGGGGTGCCAAAACCTGAGATCTGAGAGCGATTCTGGCTAAAGATTTATCTGAGAAATCGTTAAGTACACTATTGCTTAAACATAAAACAAATCTTAACCATAAGAATACTAATAAATCTATTTAAAACTACTCTCTAAAAGGAAGGTTTTTAAAATCAAATGTTAAATAAGCTAAATTTTCAATTATGGTTCTATGTTATTCAGAATAATTTATTACAATATTGTAACCATCCATTTACATTAATGGAAAAAGCCAACATAAACGTGTTCATACACTATTGTACACGATTGCGTTTCCAACGGTATTACACACACGTGTTACTTATAACTACTTGACAGATACTTTTAAATTAAAAATCGAATATATCACAAATCTCTTAACTAAATTCTTATCCGTAATCACACAGACGTACTATAAATACGTTTTATCAGTTCATGCAATGAATGGAAAATTTTCAGCTACTTACAAATTTGTTGAGGTATAGTTTCGGATGGTTTTCATAAATATTTGATGAGCGATTGTTGGCTGTAGCTAAGGCCGACATCAACAAACGCCTCTATATATGTTGACTTCTATATTCTAATACGCTTACTTTTGAGCATAAATTGTTGATCTGAAAACAACGTGCCTCTAGAATTAAAATCATTCAAGTTGATAGGGTATTATCCGAAGCAAGTTTCAGTCTGTTGAATAACCTATTCTCAACGGTAGCTAACCTACTCAAGTTGCATGTTGATTATTTAGATGATAAGAACAAAATGCTCTAAAAAATAGATCTGTCCTTCATAAAATAATTCGAGATATCTTCGACGAACTTCGAACACATGATTTAAGATTGCAATTTGTATCGTTTTCTCTATCTAGTAAATCTGTAAAATTAATTGTGAATAAGTTGACTAAACCAGAAAGAAGGACCTTTTCATTTATTTGAATCAGCACTAATCTGCTTGAAAAGTCTTCACACTTAGAGGATGAGATCATCGGCGCATCGACGTCATATATTATTAATCAAAACAAATGAATCATAAAAATGTAATTATTTAGAACGAAATTACGATGATGGTATCATTTTAACCTTTAAAACTCGCCAAACTAAATTTGACAACCTTTGAGTAGGAACGATATAAGATACAAAAATAATTCTACCTTAGATCAAAATGCATGAAACCTAAAATTTATATTTCTTAAAAGACATTGACTAAGCTCTACCAATATAGAATCTATTAAAATGAAATATGAAATAAACCCTTTAAAGGGACGTCACTAAGTACTTTAGACTAAGTAGAAAGTTAGATTTAATAATGTATTTATTTAAACTGTTACCTTAATTAAATAGGTATTCCTCTACTATTCTGCTTACCGTAACAAAATGGAATAGAGTGTTGCATAATACTAGTATGCTTCCTAAAAATTGAATTAGTATTCCAAAAGAAAATATCTCATTAATACAGTCTACAAATCTGGAAGGATATATAATTTAATACATTAAGTAATATGATCATAATTTTTAGAATCTTACTTGATTATTAATTTATGGTGGTAAACACAATGCTTCAAATTTTCTATTATAAAAATTTCCGTTGATTGCTGCTTATGAAATTTAAATCCTCACCAACAAACTTTTCTCTAATTCGTATCAACTTTATCTTCAGTATTTCTAACTGAGTTGCTGCAGTTCCTATAAGACACGCGCATACGGAATCATAAGACAGATTAACCCAACCCAATAGACTCAAAGTGTATACTTGAAATACGTACATAGGATAAACATAGTTACCCAGTTGGTATGGAAAAGGTACTGGCAAAGGTCGCTTGTCGAAGAATGGCCCTATGCACACTAAAATTACAGCACTTGAGACGTAATACTTATAACACTTTGCAAGAAGTTGTAATTTGTTAATGCGCTTTACCATATCTGATTTAAAATCATCTGGATATGCGTAAAAAAGTGGATCGTTTAATAACCTGATTACATAGAGGAAAGTTTTGCGATGGATAAAGAAGTTTCCGTATTTACCAACGCAAACTATTAGCGTTACCAATAGATATAGAATTTCTGATAATTTAGAAAAATCGTTGCGGACGTTGTAGGTTCCCATTAGCATAGTTGCGGAAAGGCATACAAGCAACAAATAGTTAGTAGCTGCTTTTGTTCGGTAATAAAGCGAAGGTTGAGCTTGAGGCCAAGCCCCGGCCGCAGTCATCATAACACGTTGCACTTTTACAACTTCTTCGTTATTTACTTTGTCCATTTGAATAAGGAATGTTAGTGATACTGATAGACTTCAGTTTGAATAAGAAGTGAGCAAAACGAATTTCTTATTAGACTTAAATGAACGTGATCGAGTAATTAATAAGATGAAATAATTTGACGTTTAATTACTACATCATTTTTGGAAATTACAATAGCATTTAGTAGTCGAAAAAAGTACAGATATCAAATGGCAATTATCGTGTATGTTAATTACCTTCACTTGGCAAAAATTTGTTCAAGAGCTCAATTGTATTTTTTCTTTGTAAACTCGACGTTTTTTCGATTTCTAGTCTACCCTTAAGCTCCAACAAGAACCTTACGCTACTGCTAAGATATGAAATGCATAAAAAAAGATTAATTATTGATTTGGAATAGTTTTTAAGTACTGATAATGTAACTTTTATGTTTATGACCTTTTATTTTTCTATTTGTTTCTCTGATTATCACAGAAATAGTTGAAAGTCAGCTCCCCAGAAGGGCATACTGCAAACATTTCTAAAAATATAAACGATAAAACTTTAATTATCAAAATGTTTTCAGAGATCCAGTAGCAAGATTTATACTTTAAAACCTTTGACCTTCAAAAATTACTGAAGTACTTTTGGAACATTTGCAGGTAAATGTGCTATATTAATTATGTAGTATTAGATCGTTTTAATTAGGTTATTGCTTCGAAGATTATTAATAGTAGATATACAAATACATGTTTCGGACCGGAAGTGGCGTTATAATACGACGTAGTACGGTAGAAGATTATTCTGAGGTATTTGAAACTAGAATGTTCAAGAAGTGAACATAGAAAATTAATACTGTAAATCACTTATTTGCAGTTTATTGCTCGCTAGTTTTATCTACAGAAATGGTAATGGTGTCTACTGAAAGAAAATTATTTTCTGAGTATCTTAATACCTAATACTTTTTAAGTAGTAGCTTTCTTAACTATTAGAAAGTATTTCAAATTTTTTACTTTTGAATTTCATTGCATTGCATTGAATAAGTGTATTAGTTTTTTCCAATTTCTGTGGATTTATTTAGGGTGTTTTTCTAACTCCTTTTTCATACCTCTGCTTATAATATATCCCGCACTATTCTCCAAAAATGCCTTAGAACGTATCCTGACCTTCTATTTCTCCTTTTTTTTCTATTTACCACAGATATCTTTATTCCTGTACTATTTCTATAACTTCTTTGTTATTATCTTTGTCTGTCCATGCTATCATCCTCATACATTTGAAACACAACATTCGAAAAGGCTTCTACCGTTTTTCTGGCTGCTTCTCCTACTGCCCCAGTTTCATAGACGTACTGTGCCGTGCTTCACACATGTGCTCTCAACAATTTTCTCCTTGTTTCTGTGTTTGTTGTCTTCAAACATAGCCGCTGTTCTTTCTTGTTAAATGCAGTTCGGTTTCCCTTCAATTGTTTACAAATATATACCTTAGTTCCCAGATATTCGGCAGTATGTTGTATCAATTTTTTTGATGACTACTAATCCTTTTAAAATTATTCATAAAATACACTGTATTGTCTGTTTAAATAAACAATTGAATTTTGCGATTTAAATAAATATTTACATCAGGGCCGTATAGCCCAGTCACACCATATATTGCTTAATAATATTGATCTACTTACTATTAGTAAACGTTGGTCGTTTGAATTGCATCTCTAATGTCAGGCGATTTTATGGGAGTTGTGTGCATCGCATCGAGCGGGCGACTCAGTCTGGCACTACCACTTGTAGAGTTACAAGCGCCATGCAGTTTAATAAGGTCCACTCCAACAATTTGCGCGTGGCAATAAAAGTTGCCGCTTAACCAAGTGCAAGATGCACTTGATGTTTTGTGTATTCTGATAATGGTAAGCAGATTATATTATTACTACGTCAAACTAAATGATTTTCTTATAGCGCTCTAGGGTTTTCTAATAATTATTGCCTTAGATTTGTCAATATTAATTTCAACGAATTTATAAAATGCGTTCTAAGAATTTCGGATAAAATTTGTTTAAATTTGTTAATATTAATTTCACTGAATTTAATAAAAAATTTAATGTAAATTGTTGGCGAATTTTAACCTTAGTAAAATGTCAAGTTTCATTCTCACTAACGTAAATGTAAGAAATATTAATTCTGGACATTCAGCGTTAATAAACTTGCGAGTTAATGAGTTGAAACATAATGTTTAATTTTGCAATTTACCGTTAAATAATCGCGCTTTAACACAAGTTCACGAAACGTCAAAAATGATGTACTTTGGATAGCCTCTTTGTGGATTGGTTTTGTTTGGATTTGCTAAAATGAAATGCACATTAAGTTCGTGTAGATGGTTTCCAGTAAAGTTTAAGTATATTACACAATAAAAAGTGGAAAGTAAGATGACGTCATTTGTTTGTCGAAGGATGGCAGGCCAACATATGTGGTTTCGACACAGTATTTGTTTCCATGCAAAATCATAGATTGCAAGCGACGCAGATGGTTGAAAACAACATTGTAGCATTTACGACTTTTGTTTTACAATGCAATTGTTAAAACTTTTGCTATTTGGAATTTATTTCAGTATGAATTAGAGCTTATATATATATATCAGGTTATCATAAAGTAAGGAATATATTTTAAATTATGGTAACTTTTTAACAAATTAAGTTAATAACAAGAAATAAATGAAATCTAATTGCTTATGAAATGGGATTTAGTATGCCCAAAACAGGTTACGGCAATTGCTCAATATGACCTCCATTTTGTTGTTGTAAGATCACCATCCTTACCTCCAAATTGTACACAGCATTTCGTAACATTTCTGGTTGAATTGTACCAATTTGCTCCGTAATACTGTCTTTTAATTCTTGTAGCGTAGTTGGTCGTTTGGTCGTCTTCTAAACACTAAACTTTTTAAATAACCCCACAGCCAGTAATCCGCTGGGTTTAGATCAGGTGAAAATGCTGCGAAAATAAATGAAAAGCTTAGCGAAAATATTGAGAAAATGGAGAAAAGGTCGGCTAAACTGGAAGTGACACTAAATGAAAACGTAGTAAGGTCAGTTGAACTGGAATCAACCCTTAAAGAGTTTAAATACGGTATAGAAGTGACACTTAGTGAAAATGCTGCAAAAATAGAAGAAAAATTGAAGAAAAATACAGCCACGCTAGAACAAAGGTTAATGGAAAGCTCCATTGCATAAAAAGAAGATGTCACGGAACAGGTAAAAACAGTTGAGCAAAAGTTGAACAGTAAATTGGTAAAAATGGAAGAAGATATAACGAGGCTGCAAGAATAACTGATTTCACTAACAACGCGGTCACTTGAATTAGCAAACCAAGTTGTAAATCAGAACATTCCAGAAATAAAAAGCATGGTAGAAAGCGAGTAAAAACCGTCAAAATTTAAAGTGACACCACCCACATTCGATGGTAAAACACCCTGGCCCACATATTTGAAACAATTTGAAGCTGCTGCAATAGCCAACGGTTGGTGCAACAAAGAGAAGGCTATCTCTCTAATAGTGGTCCTACGGGTGAAAGCCCTTAACATCTTACAAACGATTCCGGATCACCAACAGAATGATTACGGCCTCTTAACATCGAAACTTGAGATGAGATATGGAGACGCTCGCCTTCAACAGGTTTACCATGCACAAGTTAAGAACCGCTCGCAAAAGACAAATGAAAGTCTGCAAGAATTTGAAGCTGACATTGCCAGATTAGTTAGATGGGCCTATCTAACTACACCAGATAGTTTCCTCGATCAATTGGCTGTTCAAACAATTGTGGATGGCATTATAGACAGTGAAATACAGCAATCGCTAAGGTTAGCACGGCCAAAAATATTAGACGACGCACTGGCTCATGCGCTTGAATTTGAAGCAGCTAAACAGACATCACACAGGATTAGTCAGAAAGTTTGGTCTGCCTTAGAGGAACCTGGCCAATCGCAGAACAGCATAGATGAAATAGTCAACCGTGTGGCTGAAAGACTGGAAAGACAATGACCGCGGAGATGGCGTCTGCGATGCTGGAGCTGCGGTGAAGTTGGTCATATACAGAGACGCTGCACTCAACCAGCAAAACAACCGGTTGAGCAGCAGGAAAACTAAAGCAAGTCGACGTAAGGGGGCGAACGTCGACAGCACAACGTAGTGCCCCGAAGATTATCATCCGTGCTGCAACGTCGTTGGGAAGTCTGGACAGCATTTATATTGATGGTAGAATTAATGGTAGGGTTGTCCGATTACTCGTGGATACAGGAGCGACATGGACTATTGTGAGACCAGATTTGGTTGGTCGTTGAAAAGTGCTACCTGTATCGGTATGTCTTCGAACGGCAACTGGTGAGATAATTTCTACTCACGGCGACCAACTGGGCCAGGTAAAAGAACTGGTTTAGACGATATCGAGATGTGTTTACACTGGATGATAGTGAGAAAGGAAGGACGAATGTTGTGCAACGTAAGATCAATACTGGAGATGCGCAACCGATAAGACAATACCCCAGGCGGCTTCCTTTGGCAAAGCGTAAGGAAGTCGAGCAAATTATCACCGACATGGAAGAACAAGGAGTGACTGAATCCTCGAATAGTCCATGGGCATCCCCGGTAGTGCTTGTCAAGAAATAGGACGCGTAGACAAGGTTTTGTGTAGACTACCGGCGGCTTAACAATGTGACAAAAAGGGACAGCTATCCTTTGCCCAGAATTGATGACACCTTGGTTACTCTATCCGGATCTAAATGGTTTTCGACCTTGGACCTGAAAAGCGGATACTGGCAGGTAGGCTTGGAGTCAAACAATAAAGAAAAAACGGCGTTTTCAATTTGAACTGGATTATGGCAGTTCAAGGTCATGCCATTTGGATTATGCAACGCCCCTGCTACTTTTGAACGATTTATGGAGTCGATACTGTGCGGGCTGTCCTGGAAAACATGTCTGGTGTACCTAAACGACGTAATAGTGTTAGGTCGGTCTTTTGAAGAACATCTTAAGAACCTAGAGGAGATATTCCAAAGATTACGCGGGGCAAACCTTACATTGAGCCCCAAGAAGTGTCACCTATTTGGAAAAGAGGTGAAATACCTAGGACATGTCGTTTAGGAGAGCGGAATAAGAGCTTACCCTGACAAAATAAAAACGGTACAAGAGTGGCCTACACCAGCAGATATACACCAACTACGCAGTTTTCTAGGATTGTGCACATATTAACGACGCTTCATACTTGGGTTTGCGAACATTGCTAAATCTTTAACGAAATTAACGGAAGATGGACAAGAATATGATTGGAAAGACGACTGCCACAGTGCATTTAAACAACTGAAACGGCTACTAGTTACAGCACCAATTTTAAGTTATCCACGGATGGAGGGGAAATTTGAGTTGGATATTGATGCCAGTAACACAGCTATAGGAAGCGTACTTTCTCATGTGCAGGACGGACAAGAAAAAGTAATTGGATATTTCAGCAAGGTCTTGTCGCGGCCAGAAAGGAACTATTGTGTGTCAAGAAGGGAGCTGTTGGCCGTCGTCAAATTCGTAGAGCACTTTTATAAGTACTTATACGGCCGTAAATTCCTGTTGAGAACAGACCATGCTGCACTAAAATGGTTACTGCAGTTTCGAAATCCTGAAAGGCAAGTGGCAAGGTAAATAGAGCGGATGCAAGAATATGACTTTCACACAGAACATCGTGTAGGAACTAGCCATCGGAATGCAGACGCTTGTCAAGGAGACCTTGTCTGGTAGACTGCCATCATTGCTCCAAAACGAAAGAGAAAATAAGTGTCATTCAAAGAATGACGGTAACCCATGATACTTGGCAACCCGAAAGAATACGAGAAGACCAGGAGAATGACGCTGAATTAGGACGTATTATTGAGTGGAAAAATAGAGAACAACAACCAGCTTGGGAAGAAATTAGTATTTTAAGTAGGAGCGTGAAGGCATACTGGGCACAGTGGGACTCTTTGATGATTGAAAATAGAATCTTGAAACGACGCCTGGAATGTGAAGATGGCGCTGAGAGACTTCAAGTAATAGGGACGAGAAGCAGAATGCCGGATGTGTTGCAGCACTTGCACGATGGTATTTCCGGAAGGCACTTTGGCGTGAAAAGAACTCTCGAAAGTGTGAGAAAAAGATTCTATTGGGTAACTGCAAAGAGGATGTGAAGGAGTGGTGTCGGAAATGTGAGTTGTGTGCCTCTGCAAATGGCCCAGTCACAAAACGGAAAGCCCCAATGAGACAGTATAACGTAGAGAATCCTTTTGAGAGGGTAGCCATTGATATAGCTGGTCCGTTTTCTGAATCAGAGAAAGGGAATAAATACATCTTGGTTGCAATAGATTATTTTACCAAATGGCCGGAAGCATATGCTATACCTAACCAAGAAGCCGAGACGCTTGCAGATGTACTAGTGAGATAGTTTTCTTGTCGCTTTGGAGTTCCTTTGGAATTACACTCCGATCAAGGTCGGAACTTCGAATCAGCGATGTTTGAAAACGTATGCAAGTATCTTGGAATCAGGAAGATTAGAACCACGCCACTTCATCTCCAATCGGATGGAATGGTTGAAAGAATGAACAGGACGTTAGGAAAGTACCTGGCCAAAATTGTCTCTGAACGTCAACGAGACTGGGATCAATATTTACATTTGTTCTTACTGGCGTACCAATCTTCGGTACATGATAGCACAGGATACTCTCCCGCTTGCGTGATGTTAGGACTTAAATTGCGGTAACCATGTGATCTTCAGTTTGGATTTAAACTTGAAGAAGAGATCGCAGGTGAAAATTACGTTAGTAAGCTTCGTGAAAGATCAAATAGCATTTACGAACACGTCCGAAAGAATATCCAGGCAGCAAGCGATCGAATGAAATCACAATATGACACGAGAGCACAAGAAGGGGGTTATCAACCCGGAGATTTAGTGTGGTTGTACAATCCACGAAGAAAACGTGGATTGTCGCTAAAATTATAAAGACAATGTGAAGGCCCGTACGAAGTGTTAAAAAGAATTAATGATGTAGTGTACCGGATCAGAAGATCTCCCCGTAGTAAACCAAAAGTGGTACACTTTGACCGTTTAACATCCTACACTGGCAACAACCAGGAAGACTCGAATAATGATAATGGTGTTCGTCAAGTTATTAATCATGAGAGTTTTATGGTAGCGTATGGTGGTTCCGCTAAGGCGAGACTTGGCGTTGTTGTTGAAAAACAGCAAGATCTGTTTAGAGCACCAGAAGAGTATTCCTTTGCACATTGAGTAGCTCAAGATTTGGCAATGTCAAGGGGAATAGCTGTTGTTTTCAAGAAAAAGTTTGGGTGTGTGGATGAATTAGTACAACAGCTGCCAAAAGTAGGAAAAGCTTTGATTCTTCAGGATAAAAATCGTTATGTTTACTATCTGATCAAAAACATTCCTCATGGCAGAGACCTAGTTATGGACATCTATGGGAGGCTTTGCTGAATCTTAAGGCTCAGATGATGGAAAATGGAGTAACGAAACTAGCGGTGCCCAAGCTAGGCTGTGGACTGGATCGCTTAGATTGGAGGATAGTCCGAAATATGCTAGAATTAGTTTTCTAGAAAACCAACGTCCAGGTCCTTGTTTGTTGTTATCAACCGGTTGCTTACCAAGACCAAGAAAAGTGTGCTGACTGTTACTTCCAACGACGTGGTGGATGCACCAGAGGAGATAGCTGCCGATACCGTCATCAGTCATCGAATTGGCGTCAAAATGTATTTACAGTTACGAGACGTAACGGTTTTAAAAAGGGGCAGTGTTGCGAGTTATTCAATTAGCCAAATTGCTGGAGTCTTTAGTGAGGAACCAGATTAAGACAGGTTCTGGAAAGAAGGCAGCAGCTCCTTCGGTAATTAGAGTGGCAGAGACCATAGGGGTCGGTATAGATTTCTAAGACACACTACTGCGATGTGGAAGGAAACAGAAACCACCACATTACCTTCGAAGTACACAGCGTACTTAAATTGTAAGTAACATGATGGCATCCTATGGGGCAAAAGATTCCAGATTTAAAATAGTCCCAGAATCGGATCTCCGGAAGGGGCCTACTGTGGAGGATGTGATCGGAAAGTATAAAAGAAGAGCCGGAAATATTCTGGGAGTCGGACCGCGGAATGTCGGAAGTATAAAGCAAATATGTAAGCTGGAGAACTTGAAAATTGAAATGGATTGGCTAGCATTAGACATAGTAGGGATTAGTGAAGTTCGGTGATCAGAGACGAGAGATTTTTGGAGCGGAGACTTTAGAGTAATTCATACAGGATCAGAAAAAGGAAACTCGAGTGTGGGTATAGCTATGTGAAAAAATATAGGAATCTTTCTAGGAAACTATATACAAAAGAACGAATGAGTAATCATGATTAGATTAGAGTCAATACAGTATGGTCAACACAGTAATAATACAAATATACATGCCCACCTCTAGCTAAAGTGAGGAAGAGGTAGAAGCGATCTACAAAGATATAGAAAACATACTAAAATGGTAAAAAATCATGCAAATTTAATAATTACGTGGGACTTAATTGCAGTGGTCGAGCATGGTAGATAAAGAGCGGTAGTAGGTTTATTTAGATCAGACACGAGAAACAACAAGGGAAATAGGCTGGTACAATTCCGTGACAAAAACAATTTAACCATCACAAACATATTATTTCAACATCATGCGAGAAAACGATACACGTGGAAGATGCCAGGAGATATAGGAAAATATCAACTAGATTACATTCTGTTTAGACAACGGTTTAGGAATCAACTAAAAGACTGTAGAAGCTACCCAAAAGCAGATATAGACAATGGCCACAACATTCTAATTATGAAGGCCGCTCTTAAATTTAAAAATGTGGAAAAAACCACCGGAAAAAGGCACTTTGATCTTGATAAACTAAAAGATAAAGACGTCTATGAAAGATTTGAAAAAAATTCAAATGAATTGCTGAAAGGCTTGGGTGTGATTTATTCAGAACAAAACGCGGAGTAAAAATAAAACTACTTATTGAACCGCAACTATATTTCTTTTCTAAGTAAAAAGTTATTTATTTACCACCAAAATGCGCCAGAATCCTCTAAGATAATGTAAACACGCTCTCCTTGAAAATTCAGTTAGTCACTTTTTCTAATCGCAAACTGTAACGATACACTTTATACTAAACACAATTAAAAGCTCAAATTAAATAAATTATAATGTTCAACTCTAGCAATAAATCCCCCTCAAACAAATTAAGGTTATTAAAACGCTCACCCTGGGTATAATGGCCGGTGCTTCTTGTCAAGGATCCGGGTTCATTCTGCTTTGTCCTGTTGTTAAAGTTGCAGTTACTTTTACCAGTAGGGATTCTCAAGCGCAACGTTAAGGAAGGTAAGAAGGGTAGGAACGACAACACTCGAGTCAGCACTGCCCGGTACGATAAGTTATCGATGCGGTAGATGTGGTGGTACGATAGAGTTTTCTTTGAGTAATTGGATGACTTTTGCTTTTTACGTCTTCCCCCACCAGCCGGGTCGACGCACATCCACTTATTTTCGTGAGAAGCGTAAGCGCTTATGTTTGCAATGATAAGCCTGTCGCCGAGTTCCGTGTGAATGTTATCAGGCCCTGGGTTTCACAACATCTGCAGACTTACACTAATTAAACGAGGATTTTTATAAATATTACAATAAAGTCCCTAACCCTTTAATTAATAAATTTTAATTCCTAAACGCTTTAAAATAAAATGTTACAATTTGAAAAGGCGAGGAATGTGTTTTTTGCATGGCGTTATCATGCTCAGGGTTTTCTCTTTAAAATGGCGTAAGATTTTTATGTTGAAGATGATCGTATTTTGAAAAAACTCTATGTAAAAGATTGCACACTGGGAATTATACCCCGCAAAGAACTTACGAAGCAAATAAATCGATTAGTGAAAACCGCATCCCTTTATCTTTTCCTTGTAAAAATTAATAACGATCAAAATGGGTCAGAATTTCTTGGGACGTCCTGTATTGTATTAGTTAGTCAGTTGTGTGGTTTGTATTGAGTGCAGCTGCGAGTGTTAGCTATTTGTACATATACCTGCTACCACTTTCAGATATATTAAGGGAGTTAGTTCTGCACGTAAACAAAAATAGCACATTTGAAATTGCATTTGACGTTTGTTTTATTTGTGACTGGAAATCCTTTTAAAATATTTGTCCGCAGTAAATTACTGTAATTGTAATTTGCAGACTGAAGTAAAAAGTTTAGAGCTGTATACGTTTGTAATTTCCTTGAAAAGACTCTACTACGAGATTCTAACCAGAATTGGACAGAGACATTGCAAGATTAGATTTGTTTGCCTTAAAAGTGGGTAATTATACTTAGAATTAGTTTTATATTTAGTAGAATTTACAAAATGTGTATGATAAAGGTTTTGTTACGGAGACTGGTTGAATAATCAATGCATGTGACCTAAGTGATATTTTTGAGGTTAACTTCAATGTACAATTTACTGTACATTTTGAGTATAAGTTTAAAATATTATAACAAAGCCCTTTTATAGTTGAACTCTCCAAGAAGAAGTTTTATACTCCGATAAAAGTTATTTCGTTTAGGGCTGAGTTAATAGAGCATTTGCCTAGCCATTCCACAACATTACGGACAAAGCAAGTTTATGTGTTACATCTGTCAATATTGATTTTTCTTTGGAAGCGAACGCGAGTTATGTATCCCCAATTACATATATATATATATATATATATATATATATATATATATATATATTATATATTGAATCTAATAGGAATTATTAGAAATTATTAAGTAAAAGTATAAGTTCAATGCAACATTGTAACACAAGGATAACCCAGAGAGGTTATCGACAGTTCATGTAAACGGACATGCAACTTTGCATCCGTGAGGGCAGTGATACTGCAGGTGGCAGGTCACAGGCGGTCAACATACCGCAATTACTTAGAAATAAGATTGTTACATTGTAATAAAGTGTACAATTAAAGAGAAACGCAGACATGAGATCTGCAAGTTCTCACAGCCGTGTGAGGGGCAGGTTATTATAAAAGGCCCGGGAGCTCAATGCCCGGCAGTCAGTTTTCAAACTCCATACTTCGTTGTTTGAGCTACTCACCAGTACAATTATTTTTTTTTTTTTATTAAAGTTATTATGAACCAGCTATTCGAAATTTCTTGTAATTTCTGTTTAACTTATTAAATAAAAATTGTTAAAGTGTCGACGTTTTTTTAAAAAACCAGCTCCAAAGGCCCGAACTTTAACTGGCGCAGTCGTAACGGATGTCAAAAGGGCACTGAAAATCCAAAATCGGAAGATTGGTGACCAAAATTTTAATTCGAAATTTTGGCAGAACCCAAACCAAGTTGGAGGAAGAACACAAATCGTCTAAATCCAGCAACAAACCAAGTTGGACCAGAACAAGAATCGTCTAAGGCCAACAAACAAACCAAGGTGGACAAGATACAGAATCGATCGAACCCACCAAAGAAACAGATGAAATTAATGTTTCATTTCCTTTTTTTTTTTCCAAAAACTATAATTGATATATGCTAGTATTATAATTATTGATTACCATTTATTTATCATTTTTATGAATTTATTTTATGAATATTTTTTGAAAATAATTACAAAGTGAATTATTTTCAAAAACAAGACTGTAAAACATTTTATGAAAAAGTTAAAAGAATTTTTTTTTTAAAAAGTAAATGAGAATTGATATTAAAATTTTCCAAATTAAAAAACAAACCAAAATAAAAAAATAAACGGCGCACATTACTAAACCAAAAAAGAAACATTAACAGCCGATTCAAACCCACGTTTTAATCCATAAAATAAAAACACGAACGGTTAACAAACAAAGTAATCCTTTAAAGCAATCACGAAAACGAGTTAAACCATTACCTCAAAATGTAAACAAAAACATTTTGCAATAATTAAACACGGTAATTTAAAATCCTAACCCAAAATCACCAAGATAACAAGCTAAAGCAATATCTTATTACCTTAAAAAATACTTTAATCTTTTGCACAGTACAAATATAACAAGCACATAAGTAATTAAAATACGGAAAAAAACAAGAGTTTTATTTAATACCTACAAGAATTAAATAAAAGCGTTCAATTACAAAATCACGGTATAAAATCTAAACGTTTTCAACTAATTAATACATTTAAAGTCATTATTTAATAAAATACAGAATAACCTAAAGTATAATTGAAACCAAAACCACGAACAAAGTTCAATTTCAATTAAACCGAATATCTAAGAATAAAACAACGTAACACTTTTGCAAAAGCATTAGCAAGTAACTTAGTAATTCCTAAAACTGAAAATAACACCGTAAGTCAATTACCTAACGTCTATTAAATTAACCTCAAAAATAAAATAAAAAGAAACAAAATTAAAAAATTTTTGAATAAAAAAAAAAACAAAAAAAAAAAACGGTAAATTAATCAACAATTAAAAATAAACCTTTAAAAAAAAAAATACATCACCAAACTGTTAAATAAAAACAAAACAACATTTTCTAAAAATAATTAAAACCAATCTAAAAAAATTAAAAACCAAACCAAATTAACGTTTCAAATAGCAAAATCAACCCTAATTTCTACAAATTCAAAATTATTCAATCCAAAGAAAATTAATACATCCAAAGCATAATTAACGCTACAAATAAAAAACCAACCCCAATTTTACAAAATTTGAAATTTTACAACCCAAACGGAAAATTAATAAATCCGAAGCAAAAGTAACAATACAAATAGCGAAATAAACCTCAATTCAAAAAAAAAAATTTTTTTTTAAATTTCCCAAAATCGAAAACAACCCTTAACCAACATGAGTAACACAGACTTGCGACTCTATTTGGAGACAATCCAGATATTTGATGGCACGGAAGCCCATCTTCAAATTTTATTGAGCAGGAAATGTTCCTAAAACCTTCTAAAACCCGGAGATGACGCAAGAAATTCATTGCTTATACGCTTGGTAATAAGTAAACTAACCGGAAGGGCACTAACCTTAATCGCCAGTAGGGACGATTTACAGGAATGGCAAGTTTAAACAGCTACTAATTGCATATTTTGGAGACCAACGTAATATAAAATGCCTGGTACGAGACCTAATAAACCTTAGAATGGAACACAATCAATCCCCTACCAATTCGGAATGAAATGCCAAGACGTGAGAAGTTTAATTTTAACAAAATTAAAATCGAAGAACCCGATCAAAACGTTAGACATTTAAAACAAAATGTATGACAAATGGCACTAGACACATAATAAACGCTTTACCAGAACGACTATCGGATAAAATCAGATTCCAACGACCCCAAAATCTAGAAGAAGCTATGAGCCTAGTAATAAAAAGAAAATGTAATGTATTACCGCAACAGACTATACAACCCCAACGCGAATAAAAGTTATTCACCAATAAAACATACAAGCCACAAGACAAACAATCCCTCAACAAAAATTCACACCCTTTAACGCACAAACAAATCAACCGAAGTAACAACCCAAGTTTTAACAATACCAATTTTAATAATCAATTTAAACATTTTTCAAAACCAACATTTAACCCAACTTTTACGAAACCAGCATTTCCAACCAAGATTTAATCAAAACCTAAACCAACAAAGACCAGCATTCAACGCAAACCCTAATAGAAATACACCAATGACTAATAACAATAACAACCCTAAAATTATTAAAACCAACACCAATGGATACCTCATCTGGTAACACCAGACAAAACAAAAATAACACATATCCGACCAAACCCTCATCAGAAACGTAATTTTACATCGAAGAATTATTCATCAAGAAATAGAAAAATTTGACACTGACCAGAATAATTACATTGAGACACCTACGAACAATGAATCAAACCATGCAGAAACTTAGAACGTGACGAACAATACGAAACTTACGAGGAGTACGACGAAGAAAACTCAAACTCAAATTTTCAAATGGACCAATTCATAACCGACCAAACTTAATAAACTTAAATAATATAAATCACTTAGTATTACCATACATAGAAATACCCCACGCCAAATTCAAACTATTAATCGACACGGATCATCAAAACATTAATTAGCCCCAGAACCGTACAAAACATTATTTAGATTATGTAGAAAGAGAACCATTTAAAATTAAAACAGCTCATCAAACACACTACACCAATTCGTAGCAAATATACCCTTACCGAGAACATTTAATGTTAAAATGAAACATAAATTTTGTGTATTCGAATTTAACGACAAATATGACGGATTAATCGGAATGGACCTTCTAAGAAAATTAGAGCCAACATTGACATTAAAAATCGCTTATTAAGGACAAAATACGGAAAAATCCCAATTAAATTTCAAAACACACAAATTGAACAAAATACACTATAGAACCCCGAACGGAAAGAAAAAAAAAATCCCAGTAAAATCTAACAAAAATTTAGGAATAATAAATCATATGACATTTCAACAAGGAGTAGAAACCCCAACGCCTTAGGCAAATAAAAGATAATTATGCAACCACAACAATATTAAATTCAAACGACTATCCCGTAGAATTATCATTGACAGACCCAATTAACGTAGAAGAACTAAATTTTAACGAAATGGAAATAGACGAAAATTTGAAAACGATTACAACCCAAAGAACATGAGAAATGTTAAGAGAAAATTTAACTAACATCCGCTTTAATACCGATATCAATCAAGAAGAAGAAAAGCAATTAAGAACTTATGTTTTGAATACCGCGACATATTCCATTGCGAAGGAATACCATTAACATTCACCAACACAGTAAAACATAATATCGAGTTAACAGACAATAAACCAATCTTTACAAAAGCATATAGACTACCTCATGCAAGCCAAGAAAAGCTGACAGACAAGTAGCAGACTTATTAGACCAAGACATAATCCAGCACTCCAATTCACCATGGAGCAGCCCCGTGTTAATAGTACCTAAGAAATTAGACGCAACCGGAAAGAGAAAGTACAGAATGGTAATAGATTATAGAAAGTTAAATGAAAAACGGTAGATGACAAATATCCACTACCAAATATTACCGAAATTTTAGACAAATTAGGCAAATGCCAATATTTTACAACATTAGACCTAGCATCAGGATACCATCAGGTAGAGATGGAAGAAAAGGAATATCAAAACAGCCTTCAGCACACCTAGAGGACATTAGAGTACAAACGAATGCCATTTGGATTAAAGAACGCACCCGCTACTTTCCAGAGAGTCATGGACAATATACTACGAGGAATACACAATGAAAATGCCTTGTATACCTTGAGACATCATAGTTTATTCCACATCATTGGTAGAACACATAGAAAGATTGAAAGAAGTATTCGAAAGACTTAGACAAGCACATTTTAAAGTACAATTAGACAAAAGGAATTTTACAAAAAAGAAGTATCATTTTTAGGACATGTAATAACACCCCAAGGAGTAATGCCAAATCCAGACAAAACAAATGCAGTTCTAAATTACCCATTACCAAAAACAACCAAAGAAATTAAAGGATTTCTAGGACTTAGTGGTTACTACCGCAAATTCATTAAAGGTTACGCTCAGATAACCAAACCCCTGACAAATTGTTTAAAAAGGAAACAAAATTGAACACACCCCGAATTTATTAAAGCGTAGACAAAATTAAAAACATATTAACAAATCACCCTGTATTAGAATACCCAGACTTTACAAAACCATTTATACTGACGACAGACGCATCGAATGTAGCATTAGGCGCAGTATTGAGCCAAGGAAAAGTAGGTAGCGATAAACCTATCAGCTACGCATCCAGAACCCTAAATGAAACCGAACAAAAATATAGCACTATAGAAAAGAGTTATTAGCCATAATTTGGGCAACAAAATATTTTAGACCTTATTTATACGGAAGAAAATTTTACATATACACCGATCATAGACCACTAGTATGGTTATGCAAACTGAAAGAACCAATTCAAAATTACAAAGATGGAGAATCAGACTCGAAGAGTAGATTACGAAATTATATATAAAAGGAATTTATAACAACAACGCAGACGCTTTAAGGAATCCAACTCAATGCATTAGAAACGGAATCCATTATAGGAAACGTAGACGAGCAGAAATAAGGGAAGATCCAGACGAGATCGACACAATACATTCGACACAAAACGAAGAACCAAAAACGCGATTAAAATTTTAAACGAAGCAATCGATATGAAACCCAACCAATTTATAATAACCGAAGTTTTAAATAACCCCAATCCAGTAAAATATACAAAAGAATAACAAAAGATATATCAAATTCAAATAACTAAAGATGACAACGAGGAACAAATAATTAAAATTTAAAAGAATACACCCCGAGAAAAACGATTTTATTTTTATTTCAACACCAACATTTATACCAAAGATTTTCAGAATTATACATTAAACTATTTAATAACTCTGGACCTGAATCATCAGATTAATAACACTAGACGACCCTGACGAAATAAACGATGTAATTAGAAATCAACACGAAGGAAAACCAACCATCGTGGAATTAACGAAACAATAAACAACTTGTAAGACGTTATTATTTTAAAGACATGAAGGACTTGACCACAGATTTCATTAACCAATGCGAATTATGTGACAAAGCGAAATACGATAGGAAACCCCAAAGATACCCTTAATGTTAACCAAAACACCCGACAAACCATTTCAAAACTACATGCCGATACTCTAGTAGTAGAAGCCAAAACTATCTAACAATTTAGACGCATTCACAAAATAGGCCAAGCAATACCAATCACATCCAAAAATAGCATTGACGTGACCCAAGGATTTTACAATATTTCACATTTTACGGAACACCCGAATCAATCACTTTAGACAATGGTAGCGAATTTAAAATGAGACAATACAAAACACTTTAGAACTTACAAAATAAAAATTATTTCATAACGGAAAAACCCTGAATCAAACGGACTAATTGAACGATTACATTTAACCCTGTTAGAACAAATTGATTATTAAGAATAAATTATAAAAGGAACATATAACCAATTTAATGTCATACGCACTAATCGCCTATAATAACACAATTCACTCATCAACAAATTTTACACCCTTAGAATTAACCTTAGGACATTCAGATTCACGAAATCCCTATGACATACACTACAAAAAGAAGTATATCAACAATATGCAAAAGACCACAAAGAAAAATTAAAAATAACTTACGACAAGGTAAAAGATAAATTAGAGAACGATAAAGAACGTATCACCACAACCCGAAACAAAAATACCGCTCAAATAAATTTTCAATAGGACAAACCGTATGAGAAAAACTTTCAAAGCAAGCGACATAAAACAGCACCCAGAAATTTAGGACCATTTAAAATTAAGAAAATATCAGATAAAAACATAGCAGTAGTAGACAACGGTAAAATAACAAAGTAATTCATTTGAAAACCTAAGACACCCTGTAATTTCAGATGGACAATCATCACCCTTACCGTCAACCTCCCCCAGGTAGAACGGACAACCAAAATAAAATAAATAAAGAACAACCCCGGTATACTACCAATAAACTAGGCAGTTACAAAATACAAATTTACTCAAATAATATCCAACCTTACTTTAATGCAACAAATTTTAGCAACATTAAGAATAACGAAATAATATTTTGATAGAAATCGATAGTAGAAAGTAACAATTATCAATATTATCATTTATTTGCTTTTCCAACAAAGGTTACTAGCACATACCAAGTAATCATACCCAAAACCAAATTCCTATCCCTAAATGAACTGAGATATGGTTATACAAACGAAAAATGTACTGAAGTAACACCAAACCAATATTTATGTCAATCGATGACGACAACAACCATTCAAGAAGACAGCCTTGTGAAGTACAACTATTAAAATTCTCAAATCATTACGAAAACTGTGAAACCAAACAAGTGCAAATAACTAATATGAAAATTCAAAAGTTACAGATAACAAATGGATAGCCATTTTCCCAACAGAATAATAGCAACCATCCACTGCAACCAAGATGAAAATAACCAAGCATTAATCGGAAGCAAACTAATTACCCTCAAAGAAAGTTATGTGAAATTGAAAGGAGAAGTAATCAGAGTTTATCAAGATCCCATACAACAAAGAAACTTGCAAACCTACCGGAACTACAATTCAAAATACAACAAGAAGACGAAGAAATAATCAAGAAACCTATGAAGCTAGAGCATCTAGACTTAGACGATCTCAACCACGCCGTGAAATTAGTGGAAAGTTATAAAGAACAATTAAATGAACTCAAAACGCCAAAGTTACATTATAATAATATGTGTTTGGACAATTGTATTAATCATTTTAATAATTTTGTAATCATGTATGTATTATACAAAATGTACCTTAGATATAAGAATGAAGGAAACAGTTCTAGATTTAAGGAAACAAAGAAAAAAAACAAA